>SNSD01000007.1:618646-1237293 GCA_004522665.1 Venturia nashicola
TTATTAGCGTACGTATAGACGTGAAAACTCTACGGCGCTAGTAAACTAGCGTACCGAGATCGGACGACTATACTTTTCGTACTATATAGCGTAAATAAACAAATTACTTCTACTAATTATACTAATTCAATTTAACCTTTACTCTACTTCAATCTCGCTTATTTTATAAGCCTTAAACTACTAGTAAACTACTAGGCTTAGCCTAGCGCAAATCTATAGATCTATAATAGTACTACTAAAACTAACTAAACTCCTCTCTACTAATATTTATATAGTTAAAGAACGTACGCGGCGTAGTAAAAAGAGAGGCTTTAATCTCTAGGTTATAAGGAGTTAGCGCGTATTAAATTAAGTAAAGTTAGAGGCTCGTTAAAAACTAAAAAAGTCTAATAGTTAGAATCTTCTCTTAGATACTAAGTAGCGGTCCTAAATTACGTAAGCTAAGCAAGCTATTAATAATAAACGGTAAGAACCTAGTAGTATCCTAGTAGTAATATATACTAATCTAGCCCTAGAATATCGAATAGTACCTATCCTAGCCTCCTTAAACTAGACCTACTTACGCTTTTCGATTTCGGTAATAAAGATCGAGATGAAGATATAAATAATAGAGTATAAGAAAGCTCTAGTTAAGAATCGAGTAAAGAGGAGGAGATAGATATTAATATAATACCCTAGGCTTAGGGTAGTAATATTACTATACTATTCGACGAGTCCTACGATTAACGCTACGTAGAGTTTTATCTAGTCGTCTATACGTATATAAGACGGTCCTAGTAAGTAATTAGGAAGGGGTTAGCAAATTTAATAAATAGTAGTTTAAATTTAGTTAAGGGTACGTATAATATCTATAAACTTCTTTAAGAAGAAGATTTAGAGGTAAGTCTTTTAATTTCTAGTAGTATCTTAGTAGTTTCTAATATCCTTTTAGAGTCTAGCAAGCTAATTCTATAATAAAGATAGAGAAGAGTAACTACTAGTTTACCTAGCCGATTAACTACCCTTAATCTCTCCCCTTTAATTCTTTTCTATAGAGTAGGTTACTTTTAGGGTCCCTAACGGGGCGGGGCGAAACGGGGGGGGTCGGGTTAGGGGCGGGGCGGGGCGGGTTTTCGGGGCGGGTTATAAAGCTATAACCCTAACCCGACCCGCCCCGCTAAGATATAAACCCGCCCCGTTAGTTAGGGGCGGGTTTTTAAGGGGGGAACCCGGAGATTTTTTACGGAAACCTTAATAACTTTAGATCTATTATATATATTTTAATTTTTTAAATACTTTAAATAATCTCTAGGTTATACTCTATCTTATAGGAGTATAATATATTAATATATCTATATATATAACCCTATAAAAATCACGTGGAAAACCCGAACGGGGCAAACGGGGCGGGTTTTCTTTTAAACTATAACCCGCCCCGGGACCCCGCCCCAACCCGTTAAAACCCGACCCGCTAACGGGGCGGGTTCCCTACCCTATAACCCGCCCCAACCCGCCCCGTTAGGGACCCTAGTTACTTTAATACGAAATCTCCTAGCTTATTATTATAATTTCGATAAAAGGCTTCCTAGTCCTACTCGTTAGTAGGCTATATACCCTATAGATAAGATTAAGCTAAAGGAGAATCTACTTAATAGAGAGCTTATAATAGAGGTATAGGAGTTAATATTTAGTAAAAAGGTAGAAGTAAGAGAGAGATTTAGTAGAATAAGGGATATAGATAAGGTTAATCTTATAATTTAGGGTCCCCAATAGGGCGGGTTGGGGCGGGTTATAGGGTAGGGAACCCGCCCCGTTAGCGGGTCGGGTTTTAATAGGTTGGGGCGGGGTCCCGGGGCGGGTTATAGTTTAGAAGAAAACCCGCCCCGTTCGCCCTGTTCGGGTTTTCCACGTGATTTTTATAGGGTTATATATATAGATATATTAATATATTATATTCCTATTAGGTAGAGTATAACCTAGAGATTATAATAAGTATTTAAAAAATTAAAATATATCTAATAGATCTATAGTTATTAAGGTTTCTAGAAAAAAACTCCGGGTTCCCCCCTTTAAAACCCGCCCCTAACTAACGGGGCGGGTTTAAGGCTTAGCGGGCGGGTTAGGTTAGGGTTATAGTATTATAACCCGCCCCTAAAACCCGCCCCGCCCCGCCCCTAACCCGACCCCCCCCGTTTCGCCCCGCCCCGTTGGGGACCCTAATCTTATTATAAAACTATTAGTATTATAGGCGACTAATAGTTTAGGTTATACTCTTAATATAGATAAGAAGATATAAGAGCTCTAAGCTACTACTAAAAAATTAGCTAATAAAGTTAATAGGTTTAAGGATAAGGATAAACGTACTTTTCAATTGGATATTAAGAGTAATAGAGAGGAAGATAAAGAAGAAGAAGAAGAAGAGGAGGAGGATAACTAGATTATTTTCCTATATTATTAATATTAGGGTTATATAAATTATAGTATTACGGTAGTATATTATATTATTCCTTATATATCTATCCGTATCTTATACCTATCCTATTCTACTTCCTATTCTGGTTATATACCTTCATCCCCCTTATACTACTATTTAATAGGGAGAGGGGATATTTATATAACTAAAGATAAATTAGCTACTAAGCGAGCTAAATAGACTAAGGAACTTATTCGCATAGTTAATAAGATATAAAGGGTAGATAAAATTAGCGATAGGGAGGATACTACGGACCCTAATAATACGCCGCTACTAGCTAAAGTAGGGTCCCTAACGGGGCGGGGCCAAACGGGGGGGGCGGGTTAGGGGTAGGGTAGGACGGGATTTCGGGGCGGGTTATAAGTATAAAACCCTAACCTAACCCGCCCCGCCAAGCTCTTAACCCGCCCCGTTAGATAGGGGTAGGGTCTTATAACCTAACCCGTTACAACCCGTATATAATACCGTTAGTATATTTAGAATATAGGTGGTATTTCTAGTAGTCTTCTAGTAGTTAAAAAGAGTCTCCTAGTAGTTATAAAGATAGTAGAAATATTTCTAGTAGTCTTCTAGTAGTTATAGAGCTTATAATAAGTTATATTATAACTAAATCTACGGCTCGAAAGTCAAGAGCTTAAAACTAAGTACGACGAGCTCCGCTCCTAGTTATAGGGCCCTTATTATTACCTTTATAACTACGTCGGCTATTAACTATCGCCTAAAGATCTATACTACCTCTAGGTAATACTACCGGTAGTCTTAGAGTACGACCCCTCCTACGCCTTCCTATACTTCGGGTAGTAGCTTAGGTTCGCCGACGTATTATAATATAACTACTAATATAATCTCCTATACCCTTAACTAGTTCGAGCCGCTTACCTAATAGACCCTTATTATCCCGTCGTAATCTATTCGCTAACCTCCGTATAAGGGGAGAAGCTCCTTTAGCTAGTAGTAGCGTATTATTAGGGTCCGTAGTATCCTCCCTATTACTAATTTCATCTAGCCTCTATATCTCGTTAACTAGGGTCCCCAACGGGGCGGGGCGAAACGGGGGGGGTCGGGTTAGGGCGGGTCGGGGCGGGTATTAGGGGCGGGTTATAAAGCTATAACCTTAACCCGACCCGCCCTACTAAGATATAAACCCGCCCTATTAGTTAGGGGCGGGTTTTTAAGGGGGGAACCTAGGGATTTTTTACGGAAACCTTAATAACTTTAGAACTACTATATATATTTTAATTTTTTAATAGCCTATTACAATCTCTAGGTTAAAGAGTATCTTTTAAGAATATAAAATATATATATATCTATATATATAACCCTCTAAAAATCACGTGGAAAACCCGAACGGGGCGAACGGGGCGGGTTCTCCTCTAATCTATAACCCGCCCTAGGACCCCGCCCTAACCCGTTAGAACCCGACCCGCTAACGGGGCGGGTTCCCTACCCTAAAACCTACCCTAACCCGCCCCGTTAGGGACCCTATCGTTAACTATACGAATAAGTTCCTTAGTCTATTTAGCTCGCTTAGTAGCTAATTTATCTTTAGTTATATAAATATCCCTTCTCCCTATTAAATAGTAGTATAAGGGGGATAAAGGTATATAATAGGAATAGAAAGTAGAATAGGATAGGTATTAGATACGAATAGATATATAAGAAATAATATAATATACTACCGTAATACTATAATTTATAGAACCCTAATATTAATAATATAGGAACTAGATCAACGGGACGTATATAGGAACTAAGATAATATAAATTTAGGGTCCCTAACGGGGCGGGTTAGGGCAGGTTATAGGGTAGGGAACCCGCCCCGTTAGCGGGTCGGGTTTTAACGGGTTAGGGCGGGGTCCCGGGGCGGGTTATAGTTTAGAAGAAAACCCGCCCCGTTCGCCCCGTTCTTCTACGTGATATCTATAGGGCTATATATATAGATATATTAATATATTATTCTCCTATAAGATAGAGTATAACCTAGAGATTATTTTAAGTATTTAAAAAATTAAAATATATATAATAGATCTAAAGTTATTAAGGTTTCCGTAAAAAATCTCCGGGTTCCCCCCTTAAAAACCCGCCCCTAACTAACGGGGCGGGTTTATATCTTGGCGGGGCGGGTCGGGTTAGGGTTATAGCTTTATAACCCGCCCCTAAAACCCGCCCCGCCCTACCCCTAACCCGACCCCCCCCCGTTTCGCCCCGCCCCGTTAGGGACCCTAAATATAATAATACGATCTACGATCTAATTCTTAATTTAGGGTCCCTAACGGGGCGGGTTGGGGCGGGTTTTAGGGTAGGGAACGCGCCCCGTTTAGGGTCCCTAACGGGGCGGGTTAGGGCGGGTTATAGGGTAGGGAACCCGCCCTATTAGTAGGTCGGGTTTTAACGGGTTAGGGCGGGGTCCCGGGGCGGGTTATAGTTTAGAAGAAAACCCGTCCTATTCGCCCCAAATAGGTTTTCCACGTGATTTTTATAGGGTTATATATATAGATATATTAATATATTATATTCCTTTTAGGTATAGTATAACCTAGAGAGTATAATAAGTATTTAAAAAATTAAAATATATATAATAGATCTATAGTTATTAAGGTTTCTAGAAAAAAACTCCGGGTTCCCCTCTTAAAAACCCGCCCCTAACTAACGGGGCGGGTTTAAGGCTTGGCGGGGCGGGTCGGGTTAGGGTTATAGCTCTATAACCCGCCCCTAAAACCCGCCCTAACCCGCCTTTAACTCGACCCCCCCCGTTTCGCCCCGCCCTATTAGGGACCCTACTCCTTATTAGGGTCCCCAACGGGGCGGGTTAGGGCGGGTTATAGGGTAGGGAACCCGCCCTATTAGCGGGTCGGGTTTTAACGGGTTGGGGCGGGTTCCCGGGGCGGGTTATAGTTTAGAAGAAAACCCGCTATTAGGGGCTAGTACCCTAGTAGCTAAAAGGAAGGAAGAATAGACTACGAAAGGAGTAGAACCGGAGACCGTACGTTAGAGTACGGTCTCCTCGTTAGAGTATAAGGAGAGAGCTCCTCCCCCTCTCTAGCTTATTAGTTAACTTAGTTCTATCTACTACCTTACCTTTTAGTATATACTAGGGTCTCCTATAATATTAAGTTAACTCTTTTTATTTTTCTCTCGACGCGCTCTAGAAGCTACGGAGACTACGATAGACCCTATAAAGGGCGACGGTAGCGATATTACGCCGTATAACTATAGTACTATTATCTAATAGTTAATAGTATAGTAGTAGGCTTAGGCTACCCGCTTGGAGGAGTAGGAGGCCTAGCTATAGAGGGCGTAGGCCGGTCTACTTAAGGCGGATAAGGCCTACGTAGAGCTAAAGGATAATAACGTATCTATCTAGAGCCTAGTCTCGGCTATCTAGGACCGCGGCCTAGGCGGATCGGACTCCGCGACAAATAACCTACTCTACGGACCTCGAGAATAGCGACCGCTATAATAGGATAGGTCTACGGCTACTTTTAGAGATTTTTTTCTCCGAATCTAGAGTTCCTATAGGACGAGGGCTATATAGAAGCTAGTACTTCCCGCCCCTTTTTACTAGGATACTATTAACGACTACCTAACCTACGAGAAAAGGGCTCGTATAAGGGGTTTTTAGGTAGCTAGCGGCCCCGACGGTAAACGGAACCCTAAGGACTTTCTCTTAGAGATTAAGCGTATTTTTACGGACTCTATAGAAAAGACGACGGCCCTAGAAAAGCTAGTAAGCCTAAAATATAACGACGGCTAACTATAGTAGGATTACTAGCTAATCTTTAACGAACTCCTACTAGTATCTAACGGCTCCTAGTAGAGCGACGAGGTTAAGATATAGTAGCTATAGAAGACCCTCTATAACTAGGATAATATACTTCTAGTAACTATATAGAGGGAGACGGGGTATACCTAATTTACCGCGGAGATTAGACGTATTATATAGAACTACGAATATACTAGCTAGTTCGCCGTACGATTCTCGACCTAGCGGTCTAAGTAGAAGTAATCGGGTAGCGGCTCCTATACCGCGGCGGCTATAAGCTTAGCCTTATACGGTAGTACCGTAGGCGGTAATACTATTATAACCCTAGTACGGGTCGTAGTCCGAGCTAAGGCGGCCGCGCCCCGCCCCCCTACGTAAGGGGGGAGTAGCGCTATACTAAGAGCGAAGTAGGTATCTAAGGTAGAGCTAAACGGCCGTAAGGAGAAAGGTCTCTACTTCTAGTACGGAGGGAGCGGGTACCGTATAAGCGACTATATATACCGCCCCGCTAAGCGACCCTTCTAAAAGGGGGTAGGGATAAATACCTTAACGGTCCCGGCTATAACGGAGACTACTCTAGTCCTAGAGGTTACCAAGTCTAACCCGCTAGGAAAAGGATAGCTCCCCTCCGAAGATAGAGGAAGGGAGTAGGTTAAGTACTAATAGAGGACTAGGACGCTTACCGGGTAAATATAGACGGGAATAATATACTTATAGACGTAGTAATTAATAGTATTTCCTACGTATCTACCCTAATAGATAAAGGCTATTAGTACTACGCTATAATAGACGGAGACCTAGCTAAACGGCTTAGACTCCCTAAGGTAGGAAAAACGACGAGACGGATCCGGGGTACTATAGGCGATATAGCCGGGTCTAGTATTTAGGGGGTAGTCGCCCTAAAACTTAAGATAGCCGGCTTTAAGTAGGTAGTCTACGTATACTACGTCCCTAAACTAGCCTTTCTAGTTATTTTAGGGAACCCCTAGAAGGCGTATAACCGTATCCGGATAGCGCCGGACGAAGGCCGGCTATACTACGGGCAGGTAGTAAGGTAGGTAGTAGAATCCGCCCCTAAAGTAGTAGAAGATAATAACCCTCGTACGATAGCCTATCGATCGGAGAGCTCCGGCGAGGACGCTACGCTAACGCTAACGGAATAGGTATAGCTAGAGACTAATAACTTTATAGTTACGCTAGTAACCTTCTATATTAGGAAGGTAGAAGACGGTTATTCGGTAACGGTCGCTACTATAGTAATAGAGGACTTCGAGAAGGCTATAATAGAAAAAAGGCCTAATACGGAGGCGGAACTCCGCGCGTAACTCCCCCTATAGGTTTACGATATAATCCCGCTATTTTTAAACCTAGAGGCGGAAAAACTCGCCCCCTACTAGCTAGGGGTAGACTATAGAATCGAGCTACGTACGAAGCCTAACGGGATAATAGAGTCCTTACTATAGGGGCCGCTCTATAGTATATCTAAGGAGGAGCTCCTAGTCCTACGGAAAACGTTAAACGAGTTACTAGCTAAGGGGTTTATTTAGCTATCGAGCTTAGACGATAGGGCGCTAGTACTTTTTATCCGGAAACCCGCGGGGGGCCTAAGGTTCTACTATACCTATAGAGTACTTAATACGGTAACTAAGGAGGATAGATACCTACTCCTACTTATTTCGGAGACCCTCCGGAACCTTACGGGCTATACCTACTTATCGAAGGTAGACGTAGTAAGCGCGTTTTAGAAGCTTAGGATAGCCTAGGGTTACGAGTATAAGATAGCGTTCTAGACTAGGTACGGGCTATTCGAGTAGCTTATAACTCCGTTCGGTTTAGCTAGGGTACCGTCTAGTTTTCAACGGTATATTAATATAGTACTTCGGAAGTTCCTCGACGAATACGCCTTAGCGTATATAGACGACGTACTAATCTATACCTAAGGGAGCCGTAAAGACTATTTCGAGAAGGTACGTACTATTCTCCGGGTACTTTAGGACGCTAGCCTATACTTAGACCCCGCGAAGAGCGAGTTCGCGAGGAAGAGTATTAAGTATCTAGGTTTTATTATTTACGCCGATAGAGAGGGCCTTTAGGCCGACCTAGAGAAGGTTTAAACCGTTTAAGATTAGGCGGTCCCGCGTAATTAGAGGGAGGTACGTAGGTTCCTAGGATTTACGAACTATTACTAAATATTTATTAAGGGCTACTCTACGCTAGGGTCCCTAACGGGGCGGGGCGAAACGGGGGGGGGTCGGGTTAGGGGCGGGTCGGGGCGGGTTTTAGGGGCGGGTTATAAAGCTATAACCCTAACCTAACCCGCCCCGCCAAGCCTTAAACCCGCCCCGTTAGTTAGGGGCGGGTTTTTAAGGGGGGAACCCGGAGTTTTTTTCTAGAAACCTTAATAACTATAGATCTATTATATATATTCTAATTTTTTAAATACTTATTATAGTCTCTAGGTTATTCTCTATCTAATAGGAATATTATATATTAATATATCTATATATATAACCCTATTAAAATCACGTGGAAAACCCGTTTGGGGCGAACGGGGCGGGTTTTCTTCTAAACTATAACCCGCCCTAGGACCCCGCCCTAACCCGTTAAAACCCGACCCGCTAACGGGGCGGGTTCCCTACCCTAAAACCCGCCCTAAACCGCCCCGTTGGGGACCCTACTCTACGCGTACCGCCCTACTTACGTTACTAACCGGGGCAAGTACTACGTTCTCCTAGGATAAAGCGGCCTAGGCGTCTTTCGACGATTTAAAGGAGTATTTTATAAGCGCTCTAGTACTACGATAGTAGGATCCCGCGCTTTCGATATTTCTAGAGGCCGATAGTAGCGGCTTCGCGCTAGGTAGGGTTCTAAGCTAGGAGACTAGTAGGGTTCGCTACCTAGTCGCCTTCTATTTAGAAAAACTAAATAAGGCCGAAATCAACTACGATATCTATAATAAAGAGTTACTAGCCGTAGTCTAGTACCTATAATACTAGGATACGGAGCTTCGTAGCTATAGTCCGTTTATAATTATAACGGATTATAGGAACCTAGAATACTTTATAAAAAAGTAAAGGCTATCCGAGCGATAGATACGGTTCGCGGAGACCCTAATAAGATATAGGTTCTCTATAGTATATCGCCCGGGGTTAGAAGTAATAGTACTAGACGCGCTATCTAGACGAGATTAGGATAACCTAGATTACTACGATTATACTTCGAGGGTCTAATAGCTAATCCTAGAGGCTAGCCTAACTAAGTATACGCTAGCCGCCCCTATAGCGACGGGATATAGGGTTTTCGGTATAGGTCGAGGCCCGTTCTAGGAAGACGCCCTTAACGAGCTCTAGGATAGGGTAGTTACTAAGGATATATACTATTAATAGGTATTCTAGGCGGTATAGTCCGGCGAGCGAGCTATTCCTACCGGGGCCTATATTAAGATTTAAATCGCGGACTATAAGATCGATACCTAAGGCCTATTACGATACCGAGGTAAGCTATAGGTACCCGGCGCCCTATTTATAACGGACGTAGAGCGAAAGGAGTCGGACGACGATATAAGGGGTCTAGATAATTTAAGGACTAAGCTAATTTAGAAGAACTACGACTCCGTAGTAACCGGTTACCTAGATAGGGAGAATACGCTCTCTATTATAGGCTAAGACTTCTACTAGCTACTAAGAGCCTCGTATATACGGAGGTTTATACGGAACTATAACGGCTATAGCCGTAATAAGGTTTAGCGTAGTACTAAATACGGTCTCCTATAGTCGCTCCCGGTCCCCGATAGATTTTTTTCGGAGTTATTAATTGATTTTATAGTAGAACTCCCGGAGTCTAACGGCAATATAAACCTCTATATAATAAAGGACAGGCTAAGTAAGACCGTAGTTTTTAAAGCGATACCTACTACTAATACGGAGGCTTGCGCCGAGATATTCCTAAGATACTAGGTACGCTACTATAGGCTACCTAGGGTAATAACGTCGAACCGCGGAAGGAACTAGACGGGCGCCTTCTAGAGATACTTCTATCGCCTACTAGGCGTCGAGTAGCGGTTAAGTAGCGTATACTACCCCTAAACGGACGGAGGCCCGGAGCGCCTTAACTAGGAAGTATAGGCGTACCTACGGTACTTTATTAACTTTAACTAGAACGACTAGGCCTAGTAGCTACCCGTAGCCTAGTTAGTAGTAAACGGCCGATACTATACGGGAATCGGTATATCGCTATTTTTTACGATATACGGCTTTAAAGCCCCTACGGCTATACCGTTAGAGGAGGTAGCCGTAGAATCCGTCCCGATCCCCGCTAAATAGAGGGCTAAAGAATTCGTTTAGAGAATAGGGAAGATTACGGAGCTATATTAATCGCTAATAGGGGTTTCGTAATAGTAATAGGAGGAGTCCTATAATAGGCGGTAGGTCCCTACCCGAAGGTTCTAGGTCGGCGATAAAGTATAGCTAGACCTAAGGAACTACGGTAGCGAGAGGCTAAAGAAGAAGCTAGACGCGCGATATACTAAATATACGGTAGCCGAAGTTATTAGCCCGATATCCGTACGGCTTAAGGGTATCCCTAGTAGGATATATAATATATTTTACCCCGACCTTTTACGGCGGTACCTAGATAACCTACTACCCGGGTAGGTTATTAATAACTCCTAACTAGGCCCCGTACTACTAGAGTTATACGAGGAGTTCGAAGTAGAGAAGATCCTATATACTAGGGTCCCTAACGGGGCGGGGCGAAACGGGGGGGGTCGGGTTAAGGGCGGGTCGGGGCGGGTTTTCGGGGCGGGTTATAAAGCTATAACTCTAACCCGACCTACCCCGCCAAGATATAAACCCGCCCCGTTAGTTAGGGGCGGGTTTTTAAGGGGGGAACCCGGAGATTTTTTACGGAAACCTTAATAACTTTAGAACTACTATATATATTTTAATTTTTTAATAGCCTATAATAATCTCTAGGTTATAGAGTATCTTTTAGGAATATAAAATATATATATATCTATATATATAACCCTATAAAAATCACGTAGAAAACCCGAACGGGGCGAACGGGGCGGGTTCTCCTCTAATCTATAACCCGCCCCGGGACCCCGCCCCAACCCGTTAGAACCCGACCCGCTAACGGGGCGGGTTCCCTACCCTATAACCCGCCCCAACCCGCCCCGTTGGGGACCCTACTATATACTAGGAAGGCTAGGTAGGGATAAGGGCGCGAGGCCCTAGTAAAATAGCGCGGTTACTACGATATAATATAGGAGCTACTAGAAGCCGTAGAGGATACCGTAGCTATAGACGAGTTCGAACTAGTCTACGGACCCGTATAAGAAAACGATAGCCCCCTATAGGAATTTAGTAGAGGGCGGCTAAGAAGGAGCGGGCGTACGAGGTTATTATAGTAAGTTATATTTCGAATATTTACTAGGAGTTAGGATTAGAGTTTAATTTTAGAATTTTTTTTTTATTTTTTTATTTTAGGGTTTATCCGGTCCCCTCCGGTTTTAGTACGGGTAGCGATAGCTGAACGCTACTACGCGTACCTATAAAAAAAAAAAAGAGAAAGAAAGAAAAAGCGTAAAAGAAATACCCCCCCCCCCCTTCTCTCCTTCCTTAGTTATAGTTGGACCGCCGGGGTCCCTATACCTAAGAGCCGGGTACTAGACTAGCTATTATAAAATTCATTACTACTACCTCGAAGGTAGTAGTAGTAGTAGCGGCGACCGTTCTATTTTATACGGTTAGTAGGAGTATTAAGAAGGGGAGCTTATATAGCTTATAGTAGGACGAGGGCCTAGTCTACTAGGGACCGGAGGAGCTTATAGGCCTTAAGGGCGGTAACTAAGCTCGATAAGGTAGACTCGCTATAGACGGTTAGCGTATATTAACGAACGGGCTACGGGATATACCTCTAGTCTTAACCCGACTAGGTCTACGCGACGTACGCTAAACTAGCGAGCTAGGGCCTAATTAGTTAGTAGGAGAAATAAGATAGACTACGAAACGTATATTAGAGTATACTAAGCCTAGTACCGGGTATAGTACGCGTAGGCGAGCGAGGGCCGGTAGCGCTTACTATTATCCTATTAGTAGTTAGCTAGAGTCCGAGTTTATTTCGCTAGTTACCTCTTTTAGGCGGGGGCTTCTAGTAGCGGTAGTCTCGGCTATTAGACGTATACGTAGTATAATAAATACGGCGCTAAGCCTAGAAGCGAGGATTAGTAAACGGTTACTATAGAAGATTAGCGTACGTATAGTCCCGACTAACTAGTCGGCTATAGTAGTAGGGTAAGTAAGGGCGGCGCGGGCGGCGTTCTTCTTCTAGTAGCGGGCGGTAGTATTCTTACGGGCGGTGGGGGTACGACGGGCAGTAACGGGCGAGGAGGTAGAGGACGAGCGACTAGAGATAGAGGTACGGGTAGGAGTAATAGCGGCGGTAGTATAGTTAGACTCTAGCGAAGACGGGGCGGGCGTTATATTAGTAGTATCGGTAGTAGCGGCGGCGGGGTCCTAGATAGGTAGCTAGGGGTCTTAGACGAGTAGCTAGGTATCCTAGGCGGGTAGCTAGGAATTATAGGCGGGTAGCTAAGGATTATAAGCGGGCGGCTTAGCATCCTAGGTAGCGGCGGGACTAGGGTCCCCAACGGGGCGGGTTGGGGCGGGTTATAGGGTAGGGAACCCGCCCCGTTAGCGGGTCGGGTTTTAACGGGTTAGGGCGGGGTCCCAGGGCGGGTTATAGTTTAGAAGAAAACCCGCCCCGTTCGCCCCGTTCGGGTTTTCCACGTGATTTTTATAGGGTTATATATATAGATATATTAATATATTATATTCCTATAAGATAGAGTATAACCTAGAGATTACTTTAAGTAATTAAAAAATTAAAATATATATAATAGATCTATAGTTATTAAGGTTTCTAGAAAAAAATCCCGGGTTCCCCCCTTAAAAACCCGCCCCTAACTAACGGGGCGGGTTTAAGGCTTGGCGGGGCGGGTCGGGTTAGGGTTATAGCTTTATAACCCGTCCCTAAAACCCGCCCCGCCCCGCCCCTAACCTAACCCCCCCCGTTTCGCCCCGCCCCGTTAGGGACCCTAGGCGGGACCCGTCCCTAGAGGAATAGACGGCGGCTACGTAGAATAGGTTGGTAGTAGCGGAGGACTAGAGGCTCTTACGCCTCTAAAGAGGGCGAAGAAGTAGGAATCTATAATAGCGGGTAGAGAGGAAGTAGGGGGCGGCGTAGAACTACCGGAAGATATAGTAGGAGTAGTAGTAGTAGCGGCGGTAGTACGACGGGCTAGATACGGTTAGTTTAAAGCGGAGGCCGCTATCTTAGTACTAGGTAGGAGATACTTACTATATATATATATAGTATATATATATATATATATATAAGGGTTTAATAAAAGAAAAAAAAAAGCCTAGGGGATAGGGGTATTTATACCCTTTAGGAGATACTAATTAAGGTATAATTACGCGTATAATTATATAGTAGTCGATAGTAACTTCGAGGGGGATCGAATTAGTATTATCTAAGAGGGTTTATAAGCGATATAAGAGAAACCTACGGAAACTAGCCAAATTGCTCGGGCTACCCGGTCCTAGGACGGGGGCCAGCCGAAAGATATACTATAATACTTAGGATACGTTTAAATAGCTAGTTACGCGGACCGGAGACTCCTCTATAGAAGTTATAGGGACTAGAGACGCCTCCGGCGTAGGTAGACTCTATTCCTAACGACTAGGAAGGTAGAAGGATAGGTTACTATAGATACTATAATAGAACGCCTAGCTTTAGTAAAGTTATCTAGTCTTTAACGGGAAACGGGTACCGAGTAGTAGGGTAAGTACGCGGACGTATAGGGTATACCCGGGCGTACGTACTATAAAAAGTGACTTACGAGGGCCTAGGCCTAGGGCGGAGCTACTATTACCTAAATAGGGGTCCTATTACCTAAACAAGGGTTACGTACGGGTTATATAAGTAGGACCGCCTAAAAGGTACTAGAGAGAGAAGGGGAGTACGCGGCTTTAGGGCTCCTTATAATAAACTAGTAGGAGCTAGGCGTTTTTTAGCCGGTCGCCGAAGGGGAAGAATAGGGCTAATATTAGGGGCTAGTACCCTAGTAGCTAAAAGGAAGGAAGAATAGACTACGAAAGGAGTAGAACTAGAGACCGTATATTAGAGTACGGTCTCCTCGTTAGAGTATAAGGAGAGAGCTCCTCCCCCTCTCTAGCTTATTAGTTAACTTAGTTCTATCTACTACCTTACCTTTTAGTATATACTAGGGTCTCCCGTAATACCCGCCCTATTTACCCCGTTCGGGTTTTCTACGTGATTTTTATTAGGTTATATATATAGATATATTAATATATTATATTCCTATTAGGTAGAGGAGAACCTAGAGACTATTATAAGTATTTAAAAAATTAAAATATATATAATAGATCTATAGTTATTAAGGTTTCTAGAAAAAAACTCCGGGTTCCCCCCTTAAAAACCCGCCACTAACTAACGGGGCGGGTTTAAAGCTTAGAGGGGCGGGTTGGGTTAGGGTTATAGCTTTATAACCCGCCCCTAAAACCCGCCCCGCCCTACCCCTAACCCGACCTACCCTATTTCGCCCCGCCCTATTAGGGACCCTAGCCCTATAGGATAGGGTCCCCAACGGGGCGGGTTGGGGCGGGTTTTAGGGTAGGGAACCCGCCCCGTTAGCGGGTCGGGTTCTAACGGGTTAGGGCGGGGTCCCGGGGCGGGTTATAGATTAGAGGAGAACCCGCCCCGTTCGCCCCGTTCGGGTTTTCCACGTGATTTTTATAGAGTTATATATATAGATATATATATATTTTATATTATTAAAAGATACTCTATAACCTAGAGATTATTATAGGCTATTAAAAAATTAAAATATATATAGTAGTTCTAAAGTTATTAAGGTTTCCGTAAAAAATCTCCGGGTTCCCCCCTTAAAAACCCGCCCCTAACTAACGGGGCGGGTTTATATCTTGGCGGGGCGGGTCGGGTTAGGGTTATAGCTTTATAACCCGCCCCGACCCGCCCTAACCCGACCCCCCCTGTTTCGCCCCGCCCCGTTAGGGACCCTAGGCGGGTCTTAATAGGTTGGAGCGGGGTCCCGGGGCGGGTTATAGTTACGAAGAAAACCCGCCTTATTCGCCCTAAACGGGTTTTCCACGTGATTTTTATAGGGTTATATATATAGATATATAAATATATTATATTCCTATTAGGTAGAGTATAACCTAGAGACTATAATAAGTATTTAAAAAATTAAAATATATCTAATAGATCTATAGTTATTAAGGTTTCTAGAAAAAAACTCTAGGTTTCCCCCTTAAAAACCCGCCCCTAACTAACGGGGCGGGTTTAAAGCTTAGAGGGGCGGGTTAGGTTAGGGTTATAGCTTTATAACCCGCCCCTAAAACCCGCCCCGCCCCGCCCCTAAAACCCGCCCCGCCCCGCCCCTAACCTAACCTACCCCGTTTCGCCCCGCCCCGTTAGGGACCCTAACCCTAACCCGACCCGCCCCGCCTAGCCTTAAACCCGCCCCGTTAGTTAGAGGCGGGTTTCTAAGGGGGGAACCCGGAGTTTTTTTCTAGAAACCTTAATAACTATAGATCTATTATATATATTTTAATTTTTTAAATACTTATTATAGTCTCTAGGTTATACTCTACCTAATAGGAATATAATATATTAATATATCTATATATATAACCCTATAAAAATCACGTGGAAAACCCGTTTGGGGCGAACGGGGCGGGTTTTCTTCTAAACTATAACCCGCCCTAGGACCCCGCCCTAACCTATTAAAACCCGACCCGCTAACGGGGCGGGTTCCCTACCCTATAATCCGCCCTAACCCGCCCCGTTAGGGACCCTAAGGGATATAGCGCGATCTCGTTTACTATATAGCCGTAGGAGGGGGAGTTATAGCTCCGTTTTTTTATTATAAATTTCGTATTCCCTATTAGATACCGTTAATATTGTTAGATAAAAGGAATCTTAACCTAGATAAGAGATCGTAATTACTACCGGTCGGTTAAAATTACTTAAGAGGTTTAAGATTAAAGCCGGCCCTATAAAGTTACGTTCCCCCTAAGTACGTAATTTCCTATAACCGTAAAAATACGGTTGTTGCTAGGATCCCCTCTATACTATATATAGAGTTAATTAGGTTACGTTTCCCCTTAGTCCGTAATATCCTATAACCGTATTTCTACCGTTATTGCCGTTAACCCCTTAAGACTATAGATAGAGTTAAGTTAAATACGGTATACTATATATCGTTAAAAATTTATAACTCGATTTTTACCGTCGTTATTCTAATACCCTTGATTATATATCCTATATTAAAAAGTAGTAAGCTAAATATACCGCCGTTCTAGACTACTACGGGTACCCTTCTATAATTATTTATCCTATTACTAAGCCTCGTTGTTATTCCGTATTACCCGATATTAGGTTACCCGATATTAGGTTACCCGTCTCTATCTCTTACTATAGATACGTAAATCGACCCGGTCGTTTCGTCGCGAAACGTCTTTATATAATACGTCCGGATATATAATCTCTCCTATATATAAACGTATACCTGTACCGCGCTTATTATTAAAAATATTTAATCTTCGTACCCTCTCCTATAGTAACGGTATCCCCTCTTTACTCCTTACCTTTAATACGCTTCTATACGCTACCGTTATTACTTATAACTATCCTATATATATAATATTATAAGATAGATAGGTATATTAATAGGTACGAACTTACCTTAGTTACTATATATTAACGATACTATAGTCTACTAGTAATACTCGATTACCCGCCTATATCCCTTTTATCCTATACTCTACTAGAACTCCGTATAACCTCTCCCTCGAGATAGTTCCTACTACGATAACTACCTCTTCGTCCTCTACGCGGTATTCTATAAGGCTAGTTATCCCCTCCTTTTTGTCCGTTTCTAATACCCGCTAAAGCCGTAAGAATATATCCCCCTTCCCCCTCTTTACCTCTAATCTAAATATAGCTATAATATATCTAATATAGCTTATTCTATATCGTACTAGGTCGCCCCTCGAAAAAGAACGTCGCGTCGATTCCGCTCTCCTTTATATTAATTAGTATAACCCGCTACGATAAATAGAGTTAAAGGAATAGGTACCTTCTTTATATCGAAACCTTCTTCTACTAAGTTACTACCCGCGTTCTAAATATATTAATATTTCCGCGCCTTAAAACTATCCGGTAAGCCTCCGTTATCCCCCGACGTATATTATCCTTAAACTACGACGGCCGCGACGGTATAATATCGTTGTACTCTACCCCTCCGCGTACTCTATTATATACTACCGGGTTACTATCGACCCGGTCGATCCAGGGTTAGGGTCCCCAACGGGGCGGGTTGGGGCGGGTTATAGGGTAGGGAACCCGCCCCGTTAGCGGGCCGGGTTTTAACGGGTTAGGGCGGGGTCCTAGGGCGGGTTATAGTTTAGAAGAAAACCCGCCCCGTTCGCCCCGTTCGGGTTTTCCACGTGATTTTTATAGGGTTATATATATAGATATATTGATATATTATATTCCTATTAGGTAGAGTATAACCTAGAGACTATAATAAGTATTTAAAAAATTAAAATATATATAGTAGATCTATAGTTATTAAGGTTTCTAGAAAAAAACTCTAGGTTCCCCCCTTAAAAACCCGCCCCTAACTAACGGGGCGGGTTTAAGGCTTAGCGGGGCGGGTCGGGTTAGGGTTATAGCTTTATAACCCGCCCCTAAAACCTACCCCGCCCCGCCTCTAACCCGACCCCCCCCGTTTCGCCCCGCCCCGTTAGGGACCCTATCGATCCTCCTAACCCTACTATCGCGTATCTCTAATATTATTACTAGGAAAGGTCTTTCCTCTTAAATCTTCTTTATTATATCTATAATACTACTCCCGTCCAAGTTATATACCCTAGTACCTACTAGTCGTAGCCCTAGTCGGAAGGATTCTACTACTAGTAGATCCTTCTCTAGGATACGATAGTTAGTACTATATATTATATCCTTAAAGTCCCTAGAATTATTAGTACCTACTATATCTACGGTTCTTAACTTACTTATACTTTAGTTCGCCTCCGAGAGTATAAATATTCACCGGCGAGCCGTATTCTTTAAATATACGTAGGTAGTAGATACTAGTATATACGTTCGGCCGTATCGCGTCTCTTTTATATAGTAGCAAACTACTCTTGCCCTACTATATTACCGAACTACTATAACTAGTCGAGAGATCTTCTAGTCCTAATTATAACCCTATAAGTAGTCTCGCTAGCGTTACTAACCTACTCCTTACTAGTATTACTAACCTACTTCTCGTATACCTACGTAAAACTACTACCGTAGCTTCGTATAGCTTAAGCTATAATAATCGACCCTATCGAATAATACCTATAATCTCTATATTACTCCCTTATCGCTCGCCCTTTCCTATTAATAATAAATTAGAGCGTACGGTCGCGATTAGGTATATTATAACTACGTCCGCCGTAGTATAACTATATAACTCCCGGTCTCCTATATATTACTAAGTTAAAGCCGTCGTAAACTCCCTTTTTAAATATATCGATTTTAGCTAGTATCGAAAAAGGTATAGTATAATAATTAACTATCGGGTATACTATTATAATATATAGCTCTTAATATAGTAGACTAGCGATTATAGGCGGCCCTAACTAGGAGGGAAAGGGAAACTACTTAACTCTTCGGCGTACTCGACGAGGGCCTTTAGTATTAGTATCGTATTCGTAATTAGTAAGTATAATTACTTCGTTATCCCTCCGTACTTAGAGTGGGCGGCGTCCCTAGGCCGGGACTAGATAATATCTAGTATAGGGGAGAACTTCCTTAGGTATATCGGTTCTTCTAATAAACCCGCGGTACGCGCGTACTTCTTCCTCCTCGCGGCTACCTTTAACGTTTATAAGTATTCTTTCTTATAAAGTACCTCCGTATAGTAATAGTACCGGCTCGGGAGATCTAAGAAGATATCCCCTCTTTCTAGTTTCGCTATACTACAAAAGCGGTAACTTAGGTTTATAGATAGTACGAGGAATCCCGATACTACCTACTATACTAGTATATTACCGATGAAAGTAAATATAAAGGCGAAGACGTATTATCGTTCCCCGTTAATATCTATATCTATCCCTCGATTAAGTTATTAGAGGAAGGGTACGATAGAATCGACTATATCGATTATATAACTATCGTATAGTACTAGAGTTAGCGGTACTACGTTTACCTTCTTAGCCCTTTCCCTCCCCGTTAGATTACCGAAGAAAAGGTAGTATATAGTAAGAGACCTATATATATTTCGATATAACCCGAAAGCGTCGATATATAGTATTAATAGTACCGATACTATCTTCTTCTTAGACGCGTCTACGAAGTACCGTCTACTAAATACCTTAAGTTTAAGCTCGGCTCGTAGGGGGTTTAATTATAGGATTAGCCGTAGTATATCGGTTCTTATATTAAATATCCGTTGGACAAAGCGACCCTTATTATTAGGATCGAATACTTTACTCCCTAGGACCGAACTCTTATAGCTATAATTAAGGAATACGTCTAAAGGATATTATCTAATAATATCTTTCTCTAAGACTATACCTCCCTATCCCTCCTATATAAATAGTTCGCGACTTCCTATCTCCTCTTAGCCTCTAAAGGCCGACGATCGTTTTAGGATAGAGCTTCTACTCGATACTATACGGACTAGTATCGCTATTAGGTTATCCTTACGTTTATATTATAGTTTCGTACGAAAATCTTTCGTAATACCGTATACCCGCCCTAGGTAACCCGAAATAGTATCTTAGTAACTATAGTTAGTCTCGTAATAGTACTAATAGATAAAGTCCGATAGAAATATCGGTTCCCCGTTACTATAGTACGTAAATTGCCCTAACGTAGTTCTTATTAAGGAATACTAACCTTCTCCGTACTATAGCTCAAACGGTTTATCTACGAACCGGCCTATCCCAAAGTATATTTACTATCGGATACTTGAAGATAATAGCTTCTATACTAGGGGTATTTAGTTAAAGAAGTATATATCCGTACTTACCTTAGTTAGTTTTACTTTCGCCTTGTTTTTCTTCGTCGGTAGTTTAGATAGGTCTATAGGTATTATTCGCTTCCTTAGCTCGGTCTAGGGGACTACTAAGTAGGTATTAGTTCGAAGAGACTTAAGTATCTCTAGTAACTACTATATAGTATATTTATAGTCGATAAGTAGTAAAACCTCTCTAAGGGCTCGGTAATCTAATCGTGTAATCTTTACTATCTTATACTATAAACCGAAAGTAAGTATAAACTCCGATAGTAGGCGGGAGCTACGGGCTTAATATATAACCTTACTATCTATCTCTAGTAGCTGAGCTTAGGCGGATAGAAATAATAGCGGGGGTATAAAGTTCGCTTTACCGGGTAGTATATCGGGATTATTTAGAGTATTCTCTATAAGAGAAACGATCGCGTCGATTAGGTTAATAGTAGTAGTCTCTAGGAGAGAATCGACTAGGTCGATTAGTAATATATACTCGATAGGGTCGTCTTCTACTTATAGTAATAATAGTAAGTATAGGTCGTCGATCGTATCTACTTCCGGCTTTCTAGATAATATTTTAGTCGTTAGCGTTTATATATATCGTCTCGTTATTATATACGCTCCTAGTATCCTCCTCCGTATCCGTATCCTACTCTTTAGTAGTACTAAGTATATCGCTTAAAAATAAGGCTACGGCGTTAGTATTATTATCTATATCCGTACCTATCTCTTCTATAGCGTCGAGTATCTCGCTTAGTAGTATATCGGTAGTAGTATTACTATTATAAAGAGAGGAATCGACCGGGTTATCCTCGAGGAGGCTAGTATTAGACTAGAGGGACGAATATTAGTACTCTACTCTTAATATATTACGAAAGACGCTAACTAACTTCGCGCCCTTCTCGACTACTATAAGGTCTATTACTCTAACCTCCTCTAAAGGTATTACTCCTTGTATCCGTTGGGTATAGAAGGGTACGTCCTATACGAAGCTATTAGTTAGTAGTACGTAGTCTCGACGTCTAATACTTTACTATAATATATTTAGGTAGTAATATCGTACGATAGTATAACTATCGGAGGGCGAGGTTATATATTACGTTACTATTAAGAGGCCGGAGTTACTTAGACTTAAACTCCGAAGTTAGCGATACTATATTAACTTTAAGTTTTAAGTTCAATTGCTATCGACTATATACGGTTAGTACGGGTACTACTAGTCTACTTTCGTCGACTCGACCGGGTCGTTTCTTACCCTCCCCTATACTATAACCGGTAGCGGGTAGACTATCCTATTATAGGATAACAATATAGTACTACTACTAGTAGTAGTATTTATCCCTATCTAATACTAGCCTAACCGACTATTAAACTATTTCCTACTTAGTATCCGCTTCTATTCCTTTTAGATACTAGACGATTACCTTATTTAGATCCCGTAGCATTCTAATACACTAGGAGTCCCGCGCTATAGCCTCTATTCCAAACTATCTATAGCCTTATAGGAAAGTATACTTAGCTTCGTCTACGTCTATTAATCTACTAAAGTTTATAAAGGCCTAGGCCGGTATTATAGTTGCCGTTTAGTTACTAGTAGTATCTAGTATATCCTTACGGTAAACTATTACCGCCGTAATAATCTCTTCGATACGCTTAGAAATAGCTAATAAGAAGAGATTAAGCTATTTCTAATCTCCGGTAAACGACCTAGTCGATTTTAATACGCCTAGGTAGATAGCGTACTATTATATCGTTTCGAAGGTACGTCGTACTAACTCTATTATAGTATCTACTTCTATAATTTTAGTAGAGTCCCTATCTATATTGCCTTTCTCCTAAACTATTACTATATAATAGACTTCTATAACGAAGTTCTTCTAGAGATATATAGGTATCTCTAGAGTACTATTACCCTTCGCTAACCCCTATATCCTAAGTACCAAAGCCTTTATCTTGAGTTTATCTATACCGTAAAGTAAAGTATCGTCTAGCTATTTACTCGTAATTTTACTTATAGCTATACTTATTACCTACTTATTATTTACGTCAACTCCTAAGAGCTTAGTTGGGTCTATAATTATTATACTAACGGACTTAGTTAGCTAGTTTATCTTGAAGTCGTTATCTAGTATCGTAAGGACCTATTTTAGGCGCTACGTATACTATAAGTTGTTACTAAGTTTATAACTAGTAGTAAGAGTAAGTACTTTATTTACGAGGGAGACTCTTTTCTATATAACCGGCTTAGACGTTTCGCGGCCTCGTGCGTAGGCGTCCTATCTCTAGGTACTATTATTAATAGAACTATTTTTTACTATAATAGCGCTCTTAACGAGCCTACCCTACTGCGCCTTCGCGCCGGCTTTAGACGCCTAGCCCTTCTTAAAGGAATTCCTAAAATAGGAGAGAAAGTATACTTTGTCCCCTAAGAATAAGATAGTATAGGCGTTGTATCGCCTATAGTTATACTTATTAGGTAATACTATTAATACTCCGTATTTTTTTTAGGTCCCCGAGTTTTCATTAGGTCCCCGGACCTTTATAACGACAAGTTATAGTAAACTATTACTATACTCTAAAGCGGGTTCGATGATTGCCTCGCTTAGGGGGGGTATAGTACCTACACCGATATTAGTTCTATCTAGAGTATATATATATATAAGGCTGATATCCTATTATTTGGGATAGACTATTAGGCCTATAATAATAAACTCCTTAGTATCGACCTAGTCGATTTCGTATTACTATCTCTCTAGCGATACTCGGAATTTTGCTTCGGGGGTAGTAACGTATATAGAGTATAGGGTACTTAAGTAGGTAGTACCGAAGATAGTATAGAGACGATCTAGGTTCTCTAGATACTCCCTAAGAACTCCCGATTTTAGAAGGCGTATAGCCTAGCCTTAATATAATACTACGAATTACGGGAGGGGTTTATAGCTACTATCTACTTTACTAAGACCGCCCGTTATCTTCTTTAGCGCTATCGTTAGTCCTAGCGGTAGTGGATAGGTAGGGAATTAGTATTCTTAAAATAGATAGTTTATAAGTAAATATAGGTTATAGATATAAGAGTAAGTATTAGATAGTTAAGTTAGTAGTAGTACTAGCGCGTAATAATTTTTATTAGTATAGGTCCGTGCCAATAATATCCTATATTATACTATATAGACTACTCTAGTAACTAAGCTTAAACTACGCCTCGCTATATTAAGTATTACTATAAATTTAAATAGAATAGTTTTTCTATACCTACCCTACTACTACTATTACTAGGCCCGACTACTTTACTATAGTATTAAAGTCTCTAGCTCTTCGAACTACTTAAACTAGCCTTTCTAGCTACTATATCTACGAATATTAGTAGTATCGGTTAACGCTAAATAATATCGGACCCTAATACACTTCAAAAGTTATATAAGACGGACGGTAGAATCGACCCGATCGATTTAGCGTAATTACTCGAGTAGATCGAAAGGATTCACGTAGTAGTTAATTAGCGAAAATTAAGCGATACCTAGAAATTTACTAATAAGAGCTAGAAGAAGTATACGAAGGTATATAATAGGTTAGAGAAGTTTACTAACTAGTAGGTCCTACGCTACGCCTACGCTCCCTATACCGGCCGCGCTAGAAACGACCCGGTCGAAACTAGTATACTCCTAAATCCTATTATTAAACTTATCCGTTAGCTAGGTAACGCCCTAGATAGGGATAACAAGGAGTAGGTCGGGGATATTAGTAGGGTCCCTAACGGGACGGGGCGAAACGGGGTGGGTCGGGTTAGAGGCGGGGCGGGGCGGGTTTTAGGGGCGGGTTATAAAGCTATAACCCTAACCCGACCCGCCCCGCCAAGCCTTAAACCCGCCCCGTTAGTTAGGGGCGGGTTTTTAAGGGGGGAACCCGGAGTTTTTTTCTAGAAACCTTAATAACTATAGATCTATTATATATATTTTAATTTTTTAAATACTTATTCTAGTCTCTAGGTTATACTCTACCTAATAAGAATATAATATATTAATATATCTATATATATAACCCTATAAAAATCACGTGGAAAACCCGAACGGGGCGAACGGGGCGGGTTTTCTTCTAAACTATAACCCGCCCTAGGACCCCGCCCCAACCCGTTAAAACCCGACCCGCTAACGGGGCGGGTTCCCTACCCTATAACCCGCCCCAACCCGCCCCGTTAGGGACCCTAGATATTAGAAAGGCGCTCTATAAGTCTCTTATTAAGACCGTCTTTAAATAGGTCCCGGACCTTACTAAGACTACCTATACCGTTCGGAAGGTATAGGAGCCGAGTAAGGTAGGAACGACCTTTTTGTCCCCTACGAAGATATTAGGTAGGTATCCCTACTAGTAGTTAAGTTATCTAGACTAAGTAGGCTAACTTTACCTAGAGTAGGGAACTCAATAATTGCTTATTAAAGATAGGGAACCCTAAGTAGATCTAGATAATCTAAGCGAAAGCCTCTCTAATATCGACTCGGACGAATTAGATATAACGAGTACCGTAGAGAGTCCTAATAATAGTATTAGTTTAGAACTAGCTAGCCTAGTAGAGCCTAGTATAAATATTATTAAGAGTATCGAGGGTATAAATAACTTTATACGCGACCTTAGTTTAAGTACGGAGGTAGCTAAAGTTGGTAGGGTAGGAGGGGCGGAAAGGGAGCTAGAGGGTAATACGGATAAAACTAAAGATAAAGTTAATCGGCGTATAGCTAACTAGTTGGGTAAAGACGGAGGAGATAGAGATAGTATAGAAGACTAATATAGCCGATTATATCTAGTATAAGTATAAAAAGTAGTATTAGTAATAGTATCGACTAGGTTTAACGAATCGACCCGGTCGAGTTAAGAATCGGGATTTAGCGTAGGTAGTATTACTAAGTAGTAAGTACTACTAGTACTTTTATATAGCGATAAGAGTAGTATAGTTAGAATATTAGGGTCTAATATTTAATATACCTCTAGTAAATTAATCGAGTTACTACTTAGAGTAGTAATATTTACGACTATTAATATCTATTCTCGTTATAATAGTATCCCTAGCTATATTGGCCTCCTCCGCTAATTAGGACTCCTATAGTATTCTTATCGACCGCGTCGATTCAGATTCTAATAAGTAATAAGACCGAAATATACTTAAAACTAACCGCCGTACTATATCTAAACCTACCCTTAGATATAAAGTTAACTAACCCGCCCTACTTCGGCCGCATTAATACTATAACTAATATAACTAAACTACCCTTAAGCTTAAAGTAGTCTAACCCTACCCTCGTCCTCCTCGGCCGAACGAATAAGCCGTATAGTATTAGCGAATCCGATACCTATACTACCGGTATCGGCTTATCTAGTACCTCTACCTATAAGGTAGGTCGTAATAACTCTCTATATCTCGAACGTACGTATTACTTCTTTAACGCCGGGTACTACTACGTCTACTACGGCCTGGTATATATTATCCTTATTATAGAACTATCTATCGAATATAGGTATACCGGCGATATAACCGAGGTATAGGCGTGCCTTATTAAAGTCGTTAGAATAGAAAGTTACTAATACCCTAGTAATCCTATTATAAGTCGCCTTCTCCTAGTAAGTAAGGTATACTCTACCGGTAGAGCTATAGTAGCGAAGTAGGACCTTCTTAGTATACTCGACTTCCTTTTGGCCCTAAGGGATCTATATAGTAACGTTAGTTATAGAAATTCTAGAAAGGTAAAGGAATCGACCGGGTCGATCGTTATATAAGACGAACCTAACGAGACTAGCTAATACTTACTCTAGCCTAAGGCTAGTAGTATCGGAACTTTAGGTAATAAGTATTAGGTTTACCGACGATATCGGTACCGCGAATAGCGAGGTAGCTAATAGCCCTAGTTATATCGAGGTCGTTATATTACTTTACTATTTATATTAGTATATTATTAGTTATTATATTATATAGGTATATAAATACTAACCTCTTCGGATGGTTTTACCTTTATTCTAGTACTATCTACGCGGAGATAGATAGTAACGGTAACGTCCGGGCCGTTACTTACTATATATATATATTAATATAGAACCGAATATTAGGAAGAGTTAACTTACTTTTAGCTAGGTTAATAGTTAAAGTATAATTGAAAAGTTAAGTAAAGTAGATAGCTATTATATATAATATTAGTTATAGGAAGAGAAGGTATATATACTAGTTAGTAGCTTATATTAGTAGTAGCCGATTACCTAGACGAGCTATTACTTTTCTTTTACGTAGCTAGTTACCTAGTAGTTATAGCGTAATTACCTAGTTAGTAGTTATAGTAAGTTACCTAGATAAGCTATTACTCTTAATTCGAACTATTATAGCAATACTAAATTTGATAAGCGGTAGTAAGAAATAGTAGTATATAGTAGTCGGGGGAATTAAAGTTAAGTTTAAGAATATTTTTAATATAATACTACTAGAATATATCCTATCTAGCTCCATTTTACTACTATACTATACTTACCGTAACTAGATATATAGGAGAAGTCTAACTAATCGATCGATATCGCCGCTACTCTTAACTAACTAACCCTCCTAAAGAACTACCGGAAAGACTATATATAAGGTAAGAGTAGGTCGATAAAGACTCTATAGGTAGTAGTAGTAGTAGAACTTATAAAGTAATAAGAATCGACCCGGTCGATTCTTAGAACTAGAGTATACCTACGCTACTATTACTCTCTAAGCTCTAACCCCGTTCCCTTGTCGATATAAGCGTAATAGGATATCTAGATATCTAGTTGTTATATAGTAAGACTAAGATAGCCGGAGTAAGCCTTAAACTTATATTCGGGTATATAAGTACATTTAATATATTCGATTAGAGGCTTTTTCTCTTTACTCTCTCTCTTAACTTTAATATCCGGATCTAGTTCTTAATATACCTAATAAAGTTTATAATTCGGGGCTTCGAATTTATAATACCTAAGCGGTTAAATAAAGTTAAGATCGGGTAGGAAGGGAGGTTCTAAATCCCTCTTCGTTAGAGGTCCTATAACCGCTTTATTATCCGTCGACTTTTTAAACTAGTATCGTAGAATCTTAATATCGATATCGCTATTAGGGGCTGGTGCCCTAGTAGCTAAAAGGAAGGAAGAATAGACTACGAAAGGAGTAGAACCGGAGACCGTACGTTAGAGTACGGTCTCCTCGTTAGAGTATAAGGAGAGAGCTCCTCCCCCTCTCTAGCTCGTTAGTTGACTTAGTTCTATCTACTACCTTACCTTTTAGTATATACTAGGGTCTCCCGTAATATTAAGTCAACTCTTTTTTTTTTTTTTTTTTTCTCTCGACGCGCTCTAGAAGCTACGGAGACTACGATAGACCCTACGGAGGGCGATAGTAGCGATATTACGCCGTATAACTATAGTACTATTATCTAGTAGTTGATAGCGTAGTAGTAGGCTTAGGCTACCCGCTTAGAGGAGTAGGAGGCCTAGCTACGGAGGGCGTAGGCTGGTCTACTTAAGGCGGATAAGGCTTACGTAGAGCTAAAGGGTAACGACGTATCTATCTAGAGCCTAGTCTTAGCTATCTAGGACCGCGGCCTAGGCGGATCGGACTCCGTAACGGATAACCTAGTCTATAGACCTCGAGAATAGCGACTACTATAATAGGATAGGTCTACGGCTACTTTTAGAGATTTTTTTCTCTGAATCTAGAGTTCCTACCGGACGAGAGCCGTATAGAAGCCGGTACTTCCCGCCCCTTTTTACTAGGATACTATTAACGACTACCTAACCTACGAGAAAAGGGCTTATATAAGGGGATTTTAGGTAGCTAGCGGCCCTAATAGTAAACGGAACCCTAAGGACTTTCTCTCGGAGATTAAGTATATTTTTACGGACTCTATAGAAAAGACGACGGCCCTAGAAAAGCTAGTAAGCCTAAAATATAACGACGGCTAGCTATAGTAGAATTACTAGCTAATCTTTAACGAACTCCTACTAGTATCTAACGGCTCCTAGTAGAGCGACGAGGTTAAGATATAGTAGCTACGGAAGACCCTCTATAACTAGGATAATATACTTCTAGTAACTATATAGAGGGAGACGGGGTATACCTAATTTACCGCGGAGATTAGACGTATTATATAGAACTACGAATATACTAGCTAGTTCGCCGCGCGATTCTCGACCTAGCGGTCTAAGTAGAAGTAGTCGGGTGGCGACCCCTATACCGCGGCGGCTATAAGCTTAGCCTTATACGGTAGTACCGTAGACGGCGATACTATTATAACCCTAGTACGGGTCGTAGGCCGAGCTAAGGCGGCCGCGCCCCGCCCCCCTACGTAAGGGGGGAGTGGCGCTATACTAAGGGCGAAGTAGGTATCTAAGGCGGAGCTAGACGGCCGTAAGGAGAAGGGTCTCTACTTCTAGTACGGAGGGAGCGGGTACCGTATAAGCGACTACGTATACTACCCTACCGAGCGACCCTCCTAAAAGGGGGTAGGGATAAATACCTTAACGGTCCTAGCCGTAATAGAGACCGCCCTAGTTCTAGAGGTTACCGAGTCTAACCCGCTGGGAAAAGGATAGCTCCCCTCCGAAGATAGAGGAAGGGAGTAGATTAAGTACTAATAGAGGACTAGGACGCTTACCGGGTAAATATAGACGGGAATAATATACTTATAGACGTAGTAATTAATAGTATTTTCTACGTATCTGCCCTAATAGACGAAGGCTATTAGTACTACGCTATAATAGACGGAGACCTAGCTAAACGGCTCGAACTCCCTAAGGTAGGAAAAACGACGAGACGGATCTAGGGCGCTATAGGCGATATAGCCGGGTCTAGTATTTAGGGGGTAGTCGCCCTAAAACTTAAGATAGCCGGCTTCGAGTAGGTAGTCTACGTATACTACGTCCCTAAACTAGCCTTTCCGGTTATTTTAGGGAACCCCTAGAAGGTATATAACTATATCCGGATAGCGCCTAACGAAGGCCGGCTATACTATAGGCGGGTAGTAAGGTAGGTAGCGGAATCCGCCCCTAAAGCGGTAGAAGACGGCGATCCTCGTACGGTAGTCTATCGATTAGAGAGCTCCGGCGGGGATACTACGCCAACGCTAATAGAATAGGTATAGCCGGAGACCGATAACTTCGTAGTTACGCTAGTAACCTTCTATATTAAAAAGGTAGAAGACGGTTATTTAGTAATAGTTACTACTATAGTAATAGAGGACTTCGAGAAGGCTATAACGGAGAAAAGGCCTAATACGGAGGCGGAACTCCGCGCGTAACTCCCCCTAGAGGTTTACGATATAATCCCGCTATTTTTAAGCCTAGAGGCGGAAAAACTCGCCCCCTACCGGCTAGGGGTAGACTATAGAATCGAGCTATATACGAAGCCTAACGGGATAATAGAGTCCTTACTATAGGGGCCGCTCTACGGTATATCTAAGGAGGAGCTCCTAGTCCTACGGAAAACGTTAAACGAGCTACTAGCTAAGGGGTTTATTCGGCTATTAAGCTTAGATAGCGGGGCGCCGGTACTTTTTATCTAGAAACCCGCGGGGGGCCTAAGGTTCTACTATAACTATAGAGTACTTAATACGGTAACTAAGGAGGATAGATACCCTCTTCTACTTATTTCGGAGACCCTCCGGAACCTCGCGGGCTATACCTACTTATTAAAGGTAGACGTAGTAAGCGTATTTTAGAAGCTTAGGATAGCCTAGGGTTACGAGTATAAGATAGCGTTCTAGACTAGGTACGGGCTATTCGAGTAGCTTATAACTCCGTTTGGTTTAGCTAGGGCCCCGTCTAGTTTTTAACGGTATATTAATATAGTACTTCGGAAGTTCCTCGACGAATATACCTCGGCGTATATAGACGACGTACTAATTTATACCTAAGGGAGCCGTAAAGACTATTTCGAGAAGGTACGTACCGTTCTCTAGGCGCTTTAGGACGCTAGCCTATACTTAGACCCCGCGAAGAGCGAATTCGCGAGGAAGAGTATTAAGTATCTAGGTTTTATTATTTACGCCGACGGGGGGGGCCTTTAGGCCGACCCGGAGAAGGTTTAAACCGTTCGAGAATAGGTAGTCCCGCGTAACTAGAGGGAGGTACGTAGGTTCCTAGGATTTACGAATTATTACTAGATATTTATTAAGGGCTACTCTACGTACGCCGCCCCGCTTACGTCGCTAACCGGGGTAAATACTACGTTCTCCTAGGACGAAGCGGCCTAGGCGTCTTTTAATAATTTAAAGGAGTATTATATAAGCGCTCCGGTACTACGATAATAGGATCCCGCGCTTTTAATATTTCTAGAGGCCGATAGTAGCGGCTTCGTGCTAGGCGGGGTTCTAAGCTAGGAGACCGGTAGGGTTCACTACCTAGTCGCTTTCTATTTAGAAAAACTAAATAAGGCCGAAATTAATTACGATATCTATAATAAAGAGTTACTAGCCGTAGTCTAGTACCTATAGTACTAGGATACGGAGCTTCGTAGCTATAGTCCGTTTATAATTATAACGGATTATAGGAACCTAGAATACTTTATAAAAAAGTAAAGGCTATCTAAGCGATAGATACGGTTCGCGGAGACCCTAATAAGATATAGGTTCTCTATAGTATATCGCCCGGGGTTAGAAGTAATAGTTCTAGACGTACTATCTAGACGAGATTAGGATAACTTAGATTACTACGATTATACTTCGAGGGTCTAATAGCTAATTCTAGAGGCTAGCCTAACCAAGTATACGCTAGCCGCCCCTATAGCGACGGGATATAGGGTTTTTAGTATAGGTCGAGGCCCGTTCTAGGAAAACGCCCTTAACGAGCTCTAGGATAGGGTAGTTACTAAAGATATATACTATTAATAGGTATTCTAGGCGGTATAGTCCGGCGAGCGAGCTATTCCTACTAGGGCCTATATTAAAATTCAAATCGCGGACTATAAGATCGATACCTAAGGCCTATTACGATACCGGGGAAAGCTATAGATACCTAGCGCCCCGTTTATAATAGACGTAGAGCGAAAGGAGTTAGACGACGATATAAGGGGTCTAGATAGTTTAAGGACTAAGCTAATTTAGAAGAACTATAACTCCGCGGTAACCGGTTACCTAGGTAGGGAGAATACGCTCTCCGTTATAGGCCGAGACTTCTACTAGCTACTAATAGCCTCGTATATACGGAGGTTTATACGGAACTATAATAGCTATAGCTATAATAAGGTTTAGCGTAGCGCTAAATACGGTCTCCTATAGTCGCTCCCGGTCCCCGATAGATTTTTCTCGGAGTTATTAATCGATTTTATAGTAGAACTCCTAGAGTCTAATAGTAATATAAACCTCTATATAATAAAGGATAGGCTAAGTAAGACCGTAGTTTTTAAAGCGATACCTACTACTAACGCGGAGGCTTACGCCGAAATGTTCCTAAGATACTAGGTACGCTACTATAGGCTACCTAGGGTAATAATATCGGACCGCGGAAGGAACTAGACGGGCGCCTTCTAGAGATACTTCTATCGCCTATTAGGTATCGAGTAGCGGTTAAGTAGCGTATACTACCCCTAAACGGACGGAGGCCCGGAGCGCCTTAACTAGGAAGTATAGGCGTATCTACGGTACTTTATAAACTTCAACTAGAACGACTAGGCCTAGTAGCTACCCGTAGCCTAGTTGGTAGTAAACGGCCGATACTATACGGGAATCGGTATATCGCTATTTTTTACGATATACGGCTTTAAAGCCCCTACGGCTATACCGTTAGAGGAGGTAGCCGTAGAATCCGTCCCGATCCCCGCTAAATAGAGGGCTAAAGAATTCGTTCGGAGGATAGGGAGGATTACGGAGCTATACTAATCGCTAATAGGGGTTTCGTAATAGTAGTAGGAGGAGTCCTATAATAGGTAGCGGGTCCCCGCCCGAAGGTTCTAGGTCGGCGATAAAGTATAGCTAGACCTAAGGAACTATAGTAGTAAGAGGCCGAAGAAGAAGCTAGACGTACGATATACTAAATATACGGTAGCCGAAGTTATTAGCCCGATATCCGTACGGCTTAAGGGTATCCCTAGCGGGATATATAATATATTTTACCCCGACCTTTTACGGCGGTACCTAGACGACCTACTACCCGGGTAGGTTATCGACGACTTCTAACTAGGCCCCGTACTACTAGAGTCGTACGAGGAGTTCGAAGTAGAGAGGATCCTATACGCTAGGAAGGCTAGGCGGGGACGAGGGCGCGAGGCCCTAGTAAAATAGCGCGGTTACTACGATATAACGTAGGAGCCGCTAGAAGCCGTAGAGGATACTATAGCTATAGACGAGTTTGAACTAGTTTACGGACCCGTATAAGAAAATAATAGCCCCCTATAGGAATTTAGCGGAGGGCGGCTAAGAAGGAGCGGGCGTACGAGGCTATTACGGTAAGTTATATTTTAGGTATTTACTAGGAGTTAGGATTAGAGTTTAATTTTAGAATATTTTTTTTATTTATTTTAGGGTTTATCCGGACCCCTCTGGTTTTAGTACGGGCGGCGACAGCTAAACGCTACTACGCGTACCTATAAAAAAAAAGAGAAAAGAGAAAGAAAGAAAAAGCGTAAGAGGAACCCCCTTCCCCCCCCCCTTCTCTCCTCCCTTAGTTATAGTTGGACCGCCGGGGTCCCTATACCTAAGAGCCGGGTACCGGACCGGCTATTATAAAATTCATTACCGCTACCTCGAAGGTAGTAGTAGTAGTAGCGGCGACCGTTCTATTTTATACGGTTAGTAGGAGTATTAAGAAGGGGAGCTTATATAGCTTACGGCGGGATAAGGGCCTAGTCTACTAGGGACCGGAGGAGCTTATAGGCCTTAAGGGCGGTAACTAAGCTAGATAAGGCGGACTCGCTATAAACGGTTAGTATATATTAACGAACGGGCTACGAGATATACCTTTAGTCTTAACCCGACCGGGTCTACGCGGCGTACGCTAGACCGGCGAGCTAGGGCCTAATTAGTTAGCGGGAGAAATAAAACGGACTACGAAACGTATATTAGGGTATACTAAGCCTAGTACCGGGTATAGTACGTATAGGCGAGCGAGGGCCGGTAGCGCTTACCGTTATCCTATTAGTAGTTAGCTAGAGTCTAAGTTTATTTCGCCGGTTACCTCTTACGGGCGGGGGCTTCTAGTAGCGGTAGTCTCGGCTATTAGACGTATACGTAGTATAATAAATACGGCGCTAAGCCTAGAAGCGAGGATTAGTAAATAGTTACCGTAAAAGATTAGCGTACGTACGGTCCCGACCAACTAGTCGGCTATAGTAGCGGGGTAAGTAAGGGCGGTACGGGCGGCGTTCTTCTTCTAGCGGCGGGCGGCGGTATTCTTACGGGCGGCGAGGGTACGACGGGCGGTAGTACGACGGGCTAAATACGGTTAGTTTGAAGCAGAGGCCGCTATCTTAGTACTAGGTAGGAGATACTTACTATATATATATATAGTATATATATATATATATATAAGGGCTTAACAAAAAAAAAAAAAAAAGCCTAGGGGATAGGGGTATTTATACCCTTTAGGAGATACTAATTAAGGTATAATTACGCGTATAATTATACGGTAGTCGATAGTAACTTCGAGGGGGATTAAATTAGTATTATCCAAGAGGGTTTATAAACGATACGAGAGAAACCTACGGAAGCTAGCTAAATTACCCGGGCTACCTAGTCCTAGGACGGGGGCTAGCCGAACGACGTACTATAATACTTAGGATACGTCTAAATAGCTAGTTATACGGACCGGAGACTCCTCTATAGGAGTTACGGGGACCGGAGACGCCTCCGGCGTAGGTAGACTCTATTCCTAACGACTAGGAAGGTAGGAGGATAGGTTACTATAGATACTATAATAGAATACCTAGCTTTAGTAAGGTTGTCGAGTCTTTAATAGGAAATAGGTACCGAGTAGTAGGGTAAGTACGCGGACGTATAGGGTATACCCGGGCGTACGTACTATAAAAAGTAACTTATAAGGGCCTAGGCCCGGGGCGGAGCTACTATTACCTAAATAAGGGTTACGTACGAGTTATATAAGTAAGACCGCCGGAAAGGTACTAGAGAGAGGAGGGGAGTCCGCGGCTTTAGGGCTCCTTATAACAAACTAGTAGGAGCTAGGCGTTTTTAGCCGGTCGCCGAAGGGGAAGAATAGGGCTAATATTAGGGGCTAGTACTCTAGTAGCTAAAAGGAAGGAAGAATAGACTACGAAAGGAGTAGAACCGGAGACCGTACGTTAGAGTACGGTCTCCTCGTTAGAGTATAAGGAGAGAGCTCCTCCCCCTCTCTAGCTTATTAGTTAACTTAGTTCTATCTCCTACCTTACCTTTTAGTATATACTAGGGTCTCCCGTGATAGTCGCTATTCTCTAAGAATAACTAAAACGTAAGGACCTCTTTCTCTTAGCCTTGACGGAAATAGTAAGTAATAGCCTAAGCCTCTTAACTCTTGTTCTACTATATCTTACTAAGGATAACTATATTACTACCTTGGAGATTAATACTATAGCCGCCTAGGCCGGCCGTAATAAGGAAAATATAAGCTTAGTCGCTTTTTACGTTAAACTCTACTATATTACGGCGTCGGGTACTAGCTCCTACTATACTATCAAGTCGTAGGATTATTATATCCTATTTTAGTATATAGAGAAGTACTTCGAGGATATCGAGTAGGGTCCCTAACAGGGCGGGTTGGGGCGGGTTATAGGGTAGGGAACCCGCCCTGTTAGCGGGTCGGGTTCTAACGGGTTGGGGCGGGGTCCCGGGGCGGGTTATAGTTTAGAAGAAAACCCGCCCCGTTCGCCCCAAACGGGTTTTCCACGTGATTTTTATAGGGTTATATATATAGATATATTAATATATTATATACCTATTAGATAGAGTATAACCTAGAGATTATTTTAAGTATTTAAAAAATTAAAATATATATAATATATCTATAGTTATTAAGGTTTCTAGAAAAAAATCCTAGGTTCCCCCCTTAAAAACCCGCCCCTAACTAATAGGGCGGGTTTTAAGCTTAGCGGGGCGGGTCGGGTTAGGGTTATAGCTTTATAACCCGCCCCGAAAACCCGCCCCGACCCGCCCCTAACCCGACCCCCCCCCGTTTCGCCCCGCCCCGTTAGGGACCCTAATATTGAGCTATCGAAGATACTATAAGAAAATAACTATATTACTACCTAGGGCCTACGTAAGTAGTAGTCGAACAAGGTCTATAGCTTACTTAGCTCGAGGGGAGTCCTTAAATAGGTTTATACCCTCTCCCTTAATTTATTATAGCTATATTTATCGGCTCTAGGTATCGTTATCCTAACTAAACTTAACGATCTCTCTTACGACCCTATTAGCTATATTTGGATTAGGAGCTATTATATCCGGCTTATCTCTAATAGAGCTAGTATCTTTATCGTCGTCTTTATCCTCTTCCTCCCCGGAATCGACCTAGTCGATTCTAGTACCCTCCGCCTATTTACTAGGGTTAGGATCTTTAGTTTTAGAATTAGTTTGGTCTCCCTCGCCCTTAATAATATCTTCTTAGCTCTCGACTAGACGTCGCCTAGCTTCGTTACTCGATATATTCCTCGCGTCTAGTAGTAGATACAGCGTCTATATCTAGGTATATAAGGCTAGACTAATACCGGTACTCTTATTAGTAGAGCCTAGGTTTTTATTCTATATCGCTATAATAGCGATAGGGTAGGCTCTAGTAAAGAAATCTACCCGATCTTTCTAGGTTTTATTAAGATTAGCTGGTAGTACGAATCGTACGCGACCCTTAGATTCTAGAAGATTAGATAGTCGGGTAAAGTAGAAGGCCTAGAGGAAGCGCTATATAACTAGGATTTTAACCGGGTCGATATAGTTACCTAATATAGTACCGTCCCGGTTGTATATAGTAAAGGTCCGGATTACCTATATACAGGAATTAAATAGGTGGCCCTTTATATAAGTAAATAATCCGGATAGGTCGTACTACTTGTTATACGTAGGCGTACTAGAGAGGACGATAGTAGCCTTAATATAGATTCGCCTTAATACGCTATACTTACTACCCGACTACTTATTAACTACCTAGCCCTCGTCGAGGACTAATAACTTAAAGGGAATACCTATTTGGCCCTACTACTATAACTCTAACGCGGAGATATACCTTAACGGGAGAGGGGGCGTAGCGCCGGGATTCTCTTTTATAATAGTACGGTAGTTTTCCACTTTTACTATTTAGGAGAGGAGGCGCTTACTACCCGACTATATAAACTCGTACGAACAAATAATAATATCTTTCCTAGTAGTATTTAGTTCGTAGGCCGTAGTTCTAGGGTCGTCGAGATAGATCTACGAGAGACCCTTTCCCTATAAGAATAAATTAGTACTATAACTAATCGACCGGGTCGAATTATACCTATATCCTTAAATATACGATCTATAGTATCTATCTACGTAGATATAATAACGGCGGGGCAAACGATTAGAGATATTCTAGGCTAATCTTTAACTTTATATAGGGCGAGGACTTAGGAGGGCGGAGATAGTCTTACCTAGTCCTATTAGGTCGCCTATAATCCCTCCCTAAAATATACTCTCTATTAAATATAGTAACTTGGTACTACCGATAAGCTACTACGGATAAGGTTCTATAGTAAGGTATTAAGGAGGAACTATTAGCTAAATATCGTTAAGGGATTTAACTAATATATACTATTCGTCGCTAAAGTAATCGGTAATACGATATATATTCTTATTAGCTATTATATAGTCCGGCCTATACTACCTTATATAGGAACCCGTATATTTCCGAGCGAGCTCCTTATACTTCTCGTGGATAGCCCTACTATATATACTAACGGGCTTTCTAAACTTTTAGAAGCGGATTACCTTATCCCTACTAAAAGCTTTATAGGCTACCTTACGTCTAAATAGAGTAGCCTCGATTTTATCTTCGGACGTACTTTAGTCGGTTTCTTTATCTTCGGATTTAGTTTCCGTATCTTTACGATAATTAAGGTTGTTATTATCGTCTAACTATATCTCGAATCCTAAGAATATTAAATCCTTAGCGGTATCGTCTATTAGTAAAGCGAATAGTCTATCTAATTAGTCGTCGTTATCCTCTTCTATTAATACTAGGGTCCCCAACGGGGCGGGTTAGGGCTAGTTTTAGGGTAGGGAACCCGCCCCGTTAGCGGGTCGGGTTCTAACGGGTTGGGGCGGGGTCCCGGGGCGGGTTATAGATTAGAGGAGAACCCGCCCCGTTTATACTAGCGCGGGTCCACGTAATGCTTTCTTAGCGCTTATATAACTACTAAGATATAACCTAATAGTAAGTAATAATAGCCCTAACTATATAGAGTATAGAGGTATAGTTAGATTTAGTAGTAAATAGTTAGTAGATTTTGTATTTAATATTTATATATTTCTAATAGTCTCCTAGTAGTCTCCTAGTAGTTAAAGTAAGTAGATAAATGGAAATTACGTTTAATAATACTATAATAGCTAAAACTAGGGTTTTTCTCATTCAGAGAGATCTTCTATATATATATTATTAATAATCTAGTTATCCTCCTCCTCTTCTTCTTCTTCTTCTTCTTTATCTTCCTCTCCATTACTCTTAATATCTAATTGAAAAGTACGTTTATCCTTATCCTTAGATCTATTAACTTTATTAGCTAATTTTTTAGTAGTAGCTTAGAGCTCTTATATCTTCTTATCTATATTAAGAGTATAACCTAAACTATTAGTCGCCTGTAATACTAATAGTTTTATAATAAGATTAACCTTATCTATATCCCTTATTCTACTAAATCTCTCTCTTACTTCTACCTTTTTACTAAATATCAACTCCTATACCTCTATTATAAGCTCTCTATTAGGTAGATTCTCCTTTAGCTTAATCTTATCTATAGGGTATATATCCTACTAACGAGTAGGACTAGGAAGCCTTTTATCGAAATTATAGTAATAAGCTAGGAGATTTCGTATTAAAGTAACCTACTCTATAGAAAAGAATTGAAGGGGAGAGATTAAGGGTAGTTAATTAGCTAGGTAGACTAGTAGTTACTCTTCTCTATCTTTATTATAGAATGAGCTTGCTAGACTCTAAAAGGATATTAGAAACTACTAGGAGACTACTAGAAATTGAAAGACTTACCTCTAAATCTTCTTCTAAAAGAAGTTTATAGATATTATACGTAGGGTCCCCAACGGGGCGGGGCCAAACGGGGGGGGCGGGTTAGGGGTAGGGTAGGGCGGGTTTTCGGGGCGGGTTATAAGTATAAAACCCTAACCTAACCCGCCCCGCTAAGCTCTTAACCCGCCCTATTAGATAGGGGCGGGGTCTCGTGACCTAACCCGTTACAACCCGTATATAATACCGTTAGTATATTTAGAATATACGTAGTATTTCTAGTAGTCTTCTAGTAGTCAAAAAGAGTCTTCTAGTAGTTATAACGATAGTCGAAATATTTCTAGTAGTCTTCTAGTAGTTATAGAGCTTATAATAAGTTATATTATAACTAAATCTACGGCTCGAAAGTTAAGAGCTTGAAACTAAGTACGACGAGCTCCGCTCCTAGTTATAGGGCCCTTATTATTACCTTTATAACTACGTCGGCTATTAACTATCGCCTGAAGATCTATACTACCTCTAGGTAATACTACCGGTAGTCTTATAGCGCGACCCCTCCTACGCCTTCCTATACTTCGGGTAGTAGCTTAGGTTCGCCGACGTATTATAATACGACTACTAATACGATCTCCTATACTATTAACTATTTCGAGCCGCTTACCTAATAGACCCTTATTATCCCGTCGTAATCTATTCGCTAACCTCCGTATAGGGTCCCCAACGGGGCGGGGCCAAACGGGGGGGGCGGGTTAGGGGTAGGGTAGGGCGGGTTTTCGGGGCGGGTTATAAGTATAAAACCCTAATTTAACCCGCCCCGCTAAGCTCTCAACCCGCCCTATTAGATAGGGGCGGGGTCTCGTGACCTAACCCGTTACAACCCGTATATAATACCGTTAGTATATTTAGAATATACGCGGTATTTCTAGTAGTCTTCTAGTAGTCAAAAAGAGTCTTCTAGTAGTTATAACGATAGTCGAAATATTTCTAGTAGTCTTCTAGTAGTTATAGAGCTTATAATAAGTTATATTATAACTAAATCTACGGCTCGAAAGTTAAGAGCTTGAAACTAAGTACGACGAGCTCTACTCCTAGTTATAGGGCCCTTATTATTACCTTTATAACTACGTCGGCTATTAACTATCGCCTGAAGATAATAAGATCTATACTACCTCTAGGTAATACTACTAGTAGTCTTATAGCGCGACCCCTCCTACGCCTTCCTGTACTTCGGGTAGTAGCTTAGGTTCGCCGACGTATTATAATACGACTACTAATACGATCTCCTATACTATTAACTATTTCGAGCCGCTTACCTAATAGACCTTTATTATCCCGTCGTAATCTATTCGCTAACCTCCGTATAGGGGGAGAAGCTCCTTTAGCTAGTAGTAGCGTATTATTAGGGTCCGTAGTATCCTCCCTATCGCTAATTTCATCTAACCTCTATATCTCGTTAACTATACGAACAAGTTCCTTAGTCTATTTAGCTCGCTTAGTAGCCAATTTATCTTTAGTTATATAAATATCCCTTCTCCCTATTAAATAGTAGTTAAGTATATACTACTTGGAATCTACTATCTACTTATAGTTACTTACTATTAACGTACTAAGAACCTATACGCTATATAACTTATTATCCGTATTAAAGTTACTAGTAATACTAAACTCTCGTTTAATACTAATACCGGCCGCTTAGATAGCAAAGAGATCCTTTACTATTATTACTATCCGTAGGAACCGGTGCTTAATAGATCTCTATTACTAGAATAGTTCCTTAAGATCTGGCCGTACTTTATCTAGGGATTATTAGCGACTACTAGAAGACTACTAGGGACTAGGGTTTTCGCTTACTCTATAAGCGATACTTATCGAACTCTCGCTATATATCTATTACTACGCGCGTCGCTATTAGGCGCGTATTATACTTAGTAGAAGGCTCTACTACCGTACGGAGATCTATAACCGAATCGAGGTTAATATACCCTCGTTAGAGCGATAATAGGACTTTAACGCGGCGTATTACTAGGTTTCGCTACGTATATTAAGTATTATATAGAACGTATAGTTCCGTCTAATAATATACCTACCAATCGAGTAGATCTTCTAGTATAGGCTACTATTTAGGCTAGTTCCAAGTATTAAGCTTGTAACGAGGATAGAGTAGGATTACTATACTATAGTACTTTCTAGCCTATATATTAGACGTTGTACTATAGTAGACCCTAAGCTTATCTACCGCCTTACTATATACCCGACTAATCTCTTACTTCTACCGACGGTTCTTATCTCCAAGCCGTTCCTCTATATTCTCGAGGTATATAAATAGTCGATTATAGATATCGAAGACTGAGTAGATTATTAGGTTACGCGTAGAGCTAATAAGCTACGTATATACCGCGAAGGGACGGAGGATAGTAATAAGGTAGGAAACTTAGCCCTATTTATCTTCGCTTAGACTAAGGTATCGATATTCCTTATCTATAAATTAATTAATCGGGTCTCTTAATCTTAGAAGTCGTATAAGTATATAGTACGTCGAGTCCTATCTCGTCTAAATATCTTAGGTATATCGTAGAAGTCGAATCTTAGCCGGAATAGGGTAGTAAGCGCGATACTAGATTATTTAAATCTCTAAGAATATAAGCTATCGGCCTTCGCTTGAGTTAATGAAGATCGTAATTTAACGGGCCTTTATAACCGTATATAGTAGCTTTATAGAAGAATTAGTATTACGAAACTACTAGGAGACTACTAGGAGACTACTAGGAGACTACTAGGAGACTACTAGGAGACTACTAGGAGACTACTAGGAGACTACTAGGAGACTACTAGGAGACTACTAGGAGACTACTAGGAGACTACTAGGAGAATACTAGGAGACTACTAGGAGACTACTAGGAGGCTAAAAGAAGGAAAATAACTTATACTACGCTTAGAGTTAGTAGACTCCCCCCTAGTAATTACTAGAACCCTCTCCTCTTCCTCTACCTCCTAGTTCCTAATAAACTCCTCCTTTTTCGGCCGACACTTGATATCTACGAGGAGACTATTATAATATAGTTATATAATATAAGAGATATAGGGATATAGCGCGATCTCGTTTACTATATTAGGAATATCCCTACTAAGTACCTTAATATATTTATTTACTAACTATACTATTATTTTATTATTCGACGCGTCATCCGTAGTAAAAGTAATAACCCTAGTACCGAGATTAAAATACTTAAGGCGCGCTATTATAACTCTAGTAAGGTCCCTACTAGTATAAGCGCTATAGTAGGGCTCGAAACCAATTAAAGCTTCTATTAGGGTCTAATTATAAACCTAGTATACTTTAATTACGAGGAAGCTATTCCGGCGCGGCGTAGACTATCCGTCGAGGACGATTAAGACTTTCTAAGGTACTAGTAGGAGGCGTTTACGGATAGACTCCTCTAACTTCTTTCGTAGGGTAAGGATTTTATTAGTAATAGTTGATAACGAAGGGAGCCGTTACTTAGGTTCGAGGTATATAACTAGGCGTAGGAATTCTAAGTTATCGATAGTTATTAATAACTACTTATATATAATAATCGTACGAAGGAGTTGTTCGTCGAAATTAGCTAGGGATAGTACGAGGCTTCTAGCGTTCGCTATCTTAGTCCTAACTCGTCGATTCTAGAGTAGAATATTAGTAGAACTAAAATTAGAAAACCTAGTAGTCTCCTAGTAGTCTTACGGCTACCCTTAGGCCCTCTTCTATAGTTAGCTATACTATTCCTCGCGCTAAGGAGGTCGATAGATATACCCTCGTCTTTACGTAAGAACTAATTTGACTAGTTCTATTCTTATATAGATATTTTACGACTAGATCGTATTATATATAGATAGTACGAGGCTTACTAGAAATACGAAGAGCGCCTTTAATAAAATACTACTAGCCCGTAACTCTCCTATTAGCTCCCTATACTAGAAGGTTAGGGGTAGGGACTAATATATTTTCCCGGTACTATCGTATTATAATCTACTAGTTATAGAACTACTTAGAGTTATTTAGTATCTATTTAAAACAGGCGTCGTTTTTACCTACCGATAGTAGGTTACCTATAGGAGGAGGGACGTAGGTTACTAAAGATAATAAAGCTATAATAGAGAAGTAGTATTAGTTAAGAAGGAATAGTATATAAGTAGTATCTCTTATTTAAAGCTACTATTATATTTATAGGAAGTACTAAGAATATAGCTAAGCTACTTCAAGTTCTATAAGGCTAAGAAACTATTTAATAAAGTATAAATATAAAGATATAACTTCAACACGTAGAGATATAAATATATTAATAGTATTTACGGTTTTATATATATATCTTCTATAAATCTACTTACTTCTAGATAATATTATTATATACTAAGCTCGGAATATATTTTTGAATAAAAATTAAATATATTTATTTAATCTTCATTCAAAAATATATAGCTAGCCGTTTATTCTTTAATAAAGTAATTCTTCAACAAAGTAATTCTTTAATAAAGTAATTCTTTAATATATTATTAAGGAGAGATACTTATTTATTAACTATTATAGAAATATTCTTCTTATATATAAAGAGCAAGTGATTTATAATTTAAATATAAGCCTAGTAGTCTTCTAGTAGTTAAAGAGGGAGATATTGGTATATAATATATTATTTACTAGTATACTAAATAAAATATATCCTCCTAGCTCCGAATTTATTAAATTAACTCTTCTTCTTATTACTAGGAAGCCTCCTCGCTAATTCTATATCCTTAGACTAAATTGTAACACGATTTATATAAATAGTATAGAGGTTAGTATCTAGGAATAATATATTAGTACTAGTACTAGTATAATAGGTTAAAATATAACTTACCTTCAAAAAGACTAATAAGATAGTATTCTATAGCCTCTTAGAGTACTTATATTATAGTTACTTGAAATCGAAGGTCTTCCTTAAAATTATATATAACCTCTCGAACAACCCTACTAAATAGTATTTTCTATATAAGGAGGTTAGTACTCTTCTAGTAGCGGCGGATCTTACGTAGAGCAACGGCTAGAAAGCGTTAGAGACTACTAGGATACTACTAGGAATTCTACGTAATATATAATTCTAACTTACTTCCTAGCTTATAACGGTAGGGCTTTCTTATACTACCTATATTACTTTTACCTTTCGTAGTAATTTGTTTTCGAGTAGCTAATCCCCCTAAAGGCTTTACTAGGGCCTTACTACTAGTAGTATTTCGAGCCTTAAGCGTAGATCTTCTTCTAGTAGCTATAATAGTACTTTTACTAGTACTAGTAACTACCTTACTAGCTATTAGTCTCTTTACTAGTATCTTTCTTACTAGTATCTTTTTTACTACTAGTTCCTTTCTTGCTAGTAGTAGTAGTAGTAGTAGTACTACTACTACTTCTACTACTACTACTTCTATTACTTCTACTGCTGCTACTAATACTACTACTACTAATACTACTACTACTAATACTACTAGTAGTAGTAGCCTTAATTTAGGAATAGAATCTAAGGGTTCGCTAGGATCTTCTAGTATTTAAGTATTAAGTATTACCTAGTTAGAATCCTATATTTAAGTAGTATCTAGCTTTTTTATAGTAGTATCTAACTCTCCTCTAATAGTATCTAACTCTTAAGTATCAAGTATTGCCTAGTTAAAATACTATAGTTGAGTAGTATCTAGCTTTTTTATAGTAGTATCTAGCTCTTCTCCAACTATATCTAACTCTTAAGTATTATTAATTAGGTCTTTTAGAGTAGTTTCTAGGTCTTCTTAAGTATCCTTAAACTTATTATCTTCTTTATCTAGCTTTTTAGATTTTAGTATTTTAAATAGGGTCTTTTCCCTAGAAGTCGGGTTCTTTATCTTAGTCTTCCTATACTTACTAATAATATTTCTATTATTATCTACTATCTTAAGATCTAAGGCTTACGAAGATAAGGAAATACTTAAGAAATAGCTAGTACTTCTAGTTCTAAGTAGCTCTTCTTCAATTTAGGTACTAGCCGGCTAGGAATTGAGATCTAGATCGCCTAGACTACTAGGATAACTACTAGGCTCTACTAGTTTGATTGGAGGAGAATCTAGTAGAGGTAGGGTAGCCTTTTTTAATTCGTTAGCTACTCGAAGATCTACTATAGAAGTAAGGCCGCGCTAGTAGGTACCCTTACTACGTACTATTAAATAATTAGTAATAATTATTAGTTAATTTGCTTTTAATTTAGTAGTTACTAGTAGTAATCTAGTAGTAATATAGGTTGAAAAGTAAGGATAAAGCTATATAGATTATTAGCGTATATACGGACGTAAAAACTCTATAGCGCTAGTAAACTAGCGCACCGATATCGGACGACTATACTTTTCGTACTATATAGCGTAAATATATAAAATACTTCTACTAATTATACTAATTAAATTTAAGCTTAACTCTACTTCAATCTCGTTTATTTTATAAGCCTTAAACTACTAGTAAACTACTAGGCTTAGCCTAGCGCAAATCTATAGATCTATAAATAATAGCGCTACTAAAACTAACTAAACTCCTCTCTACTAATATTTATATAGTTAAAGAACGTACGCGGCGTAGTAAAAAGAGAGGCTTTAATCTCTAGGTTATAAGGAGTTAGCGCGTATTAAATTAAGTAAAGTTAGAGACTCGTTAAAAACTAAAAAAGTCTAATAGTTAGAATCTTCTCTTAGATACTAAGTAGCGGTCCCAAATTACGTAAGCTAAGCAAGCTATTAATAATAAGCGGTAAGAACCTAGTAGTATCCTAGTAGTAATATATACTAATCTAGCCCTAGAATATCGAATAGTACCTATCCTAGCCTCCTTAAACTAGACCTACTTACGCTTTTCGATTTCGGTAATCAAGATGAAGATATAAATAATAGAGTAGAAGAAAGCTCTAGTTAAGAATCGAGTAAAAAGGAGGAGATAGATATTAATATAATACCCTAGGCTTAGGGTAGTAATATTACTATACTATTCGACGAGTCCTACGATTAACGCTACGTAGAGTTTTATCTAGTCGTCTTTACGTAAGTAAGACGGTCCTAGTAAGTAATTGGGAAGGGGTTAGTAAATTTAATAAATAGTAGTTTGAATTTAGTTAAGGGTACGTATAATATCTATAAACTTCTTTTAGAAGAAGATTTAGAGGTAAGTCTTTTAATTTCTAGTAGTCTCCTAGTAGTTTCTAATATCCTTTTAGAGTCTGGTAAGCTTATTCTATAATAAAGATAGAGAAGAGTAACTACTAGTCTACCTAGCCGATTAACTACCCTTAATCTCTCCCCTTCAATTCTTTTCTATGGAGCAGGTTACTTTAATACGAAATCTCCTAGCTTATCGCTATAATTTCGATAAAAGGCTTCCTAGTCCTACTCGTTAGTAGGATATATACCCTATAGATAAGATTAAGCTAAAGGAGAATCTACCTAATAGAGAGCTTACAATAGAGGTATAGGAGTTGATATTTAGTAAAAAGATAGAAGTAAGAGAGAGATTTAGCAGAATAAGAGATATAGATAAGGTTAATCTTATTATAAAACTATTAGTATTATAGGCGACTAATAGTTTAGGTTATACTCTTAATATAGATAAGAAGATATAAGAGCTCTAAGCTACTACTAAAAAATTAGCTAATAAAGTTAATAGGTCTAAGGATAAGGATAAACGTACTTTTGAATTAGATATTAAGAGTAATAGAGAGGAAGATAAAGAAGAAGAAGAAGAAGAAGAAGAGGAGGAGGATAACTAGATTATTAATAATATATATATAGAAGATCTCTCTAAATAAGAAAAACCCTAGTTTTAGCTATTATAGTATTATTAAACGTAATTTCTATTTATCTACTCACTTTAACTACTAGGAGACTACCAGGAGACTACTAGAAATATATAAATATTAAATATAAAATCTACTAACTATTTACTACTAAATCTAACTATACCTCTATACTCTATATAGTTAGGGCTATTATTACTTACTATTAGGTTATATCTTAGTAGTTATATAAGCGCTAAGAAAGTATTACGTGGACCCGCGCTAGTATAAACGGGGCGGGTTCTCCTCCAATCTATAACCCGCCCCGGGACCCCGCCCTAACCCGTTAGAACCCGACCCGCCAACGGGGCGGGTTCCCTACCCTAAAACCCGCCCCAACCTACCCCGTTGGGGACCCTACCTCCGTATAGGGGGAGAAGCTCCTTTAGCTACTAGTAGCGTATTATTAGGGTCCGTAGTATCCTCCCTATCGCTGATTTTATCTAACCTCTATATCTCGTTAACTATACGAATAAGTTCCTTAGTCTATTTAGCTTACTTAGTAGCTAATTTATCTTTAGTTATATAAATATCCCTTCTCCCTATTGAATAGTAGTTAAGTATATACTACTTAGAATCTACTATCTACTTATAGTTACTTACTATTAATATACCAAGAACCTATACGCTATATAACTTATTATCCGTATTAAAGTTACTAGTAATACTAAACTCTCGTTCAATACCAATACCGGCCGCTTAGATAGTAAAGAGATCCTTTACTATTATTGCTATCCGTAGGAACTAGTACTTAATAGATCTCTATTACTAGAATAGTTCCTTAAGATCTAGCCGTACTTTATCTAGGGATTATTAGTAACTACTAGAAGACTACTAGGGACTAGGGTTTTCGCTTACTCTATAAGCGATACTTATCGAACTCTCGCTATATATCTATTACTATGCGCGTCGCTATTAGGCGCGTATTATACTTAGTAGAAGGCTCTACTACCGTATAGAGATCTATAACCGAATCGAGGTTAATATACCCTCGTTAGAGCGATAATAGGACTTTAACGCGGCGTATTACTAGGTTTCGCTACGTATATTAAGTATTATATAGAACGTATAGTTCCGTCTAATAATATACCTACCAATCGAGTAGATCTTCTAGTATAGGCTGCTATATAGGCTAGTTCTAAGTATTAAGCTTATAACGAGGATAGAGTAGGATTACTATACTATAGTACTTTCTAGCCTATATATTAGACGTTGTACTATAGTAGACCCTAAGCTTATCTACCGCCTTACTATATACCCGACTAATCTCTTACTTCTACTAACGGTTCTTATCTCTAAGCCGTTCCTCTATATTCTCGAGGTATATAAATAGTCGATTATAGATATCGAAGACCGAGTAGATTATTAGGTTACGCGTAGAGCTAATAAGCTACGTATATACCGCGAAGGGACGGAGGATAGTAATAAGGTAGGAAACTTAGCCCTATTTATCTTCGCTTAGGTTAAAGTATCGATATTCCTTATCTATAAATTAATTAATCGGGTCTCTTAATCTTAGAAGTCGTATAAGTATATAGTACGTCGAGTCCTATCTCGTCTTAATATCTTAGGTATATCGTAGAAGTCGAATCTTAGCCGGAATAGGGTAGTAAGCGCGATACTAGATTATTTAAATCTCCGAGAATATAAGCTATCGGCCTTCGCTTAAGTTAATAAAGATCGCAATTTGACGGGCCTTTATAACCGTATATAGTAGCTTTATAGAAGAATTAGTATTACGAAACTACTAGGAGACTACTAGGAGACTACTAGGAAACTACTAGGAGACTACTAGGAGACTACTAGGAGACTACTAGGAGACTACTAGGAGACTACTAGGAGACTACTAGGAGACTACTAGGAGACTACTAGGAGAATACTAGGAGACTACTAGGAGACTACTAGGAGGCTAAAAGAAGGAAAATAACTTATACTACGCTTAGAGTTAGTAGACTCCCCCCTAGTAATTACTAGAACCCTCTCCTCTTCCTCCGCCTCCTAGTTCCTAATAAACTCCTCCTTTTTCGGGCGACACTTGATATCTACGAGGAGACTATTATAATATAGTTATATAATATAAGAGATATAGGGATATAGCGCGATCTCGTTTACTATATTAGGAATATCCCTACTAAGTACCTTAATATATTTATTTACCAACTATACTATTATTTTGTTATTCGACGCGTTATCCGTAGTAAAAGTAATAACCCTAGTACCGAGATTAAAATACTTAAGGCGCGCTATTATAACTCTAGTAAGGTCCCTACTAGTATAAGCGCTATAGTAGGGCTCGAAACCAATTAAAGCTTCTATTAGGGTCTAATTATAAACCTAGTATACTTTAATTACTAGGGTCCCCAACGGGGCGGGGCGAAACGGGGTGGGTCGGGTTAGGGGCGGGGCGGGGCGGGTTTTAGGGGCGGGTTATAAGGCTATAACCCTAACCCGACCCGCCCCGCCAAGCTTTAAACCCGCCCCGTTAGTTAGGGGCGGGTTTTTAAGGGGGGAACCCGGAGTTTTTTTCTAGAAACCTTAATAACTATAGATCTATTATATATGTTTTAATTTTTTAAATACTTATTATAGTCTCTAGGTTATACTCTACCTAATAGGAATATAATATATTAATATATCTATATATATAACCTAGTAAAAATCACGTGGAAAACCCGAACGGGGCTGTTAGGAATCTATTACCTAACTCCTAAGCGAACACGTATTATTATATAGATAATAGTTACCGAAACCCCGATACTCTTTAGCGATTATCTTATTAATATAATATAAGTTCCGTTCTTATAGTCTTTAAATCTACTTATCCTAATATTATAATCGCTCTTAGTACCTTGAAGAGACGAGACGAATAAAACGATACTAATAATATCTAATACGGGATCCCTAAGTATACGTATAAACTCTCCCTTCGACGGAGAGGATAAGGGAGGACCTACTAGTCCTCGAGGAGATACTCTATACCCTAGAGGGTATATCGAAGAGTATTAGGGGCTAGTACCCTAGTAGCTAAAAGGAAGGAAGAATAGACTACGAAAGGAGTAGAACCGGAGACCGTACGTTAGAGTACGGTCTCCTTATTAGAGTATAAGGAGAGAGCTCCTCCCCCTCTCTAGCTTATTAGTTGACTTAGTTCTATCTACTATCTTACCTTTTAGTATATACTAGGGTCTCCCGTAATATTAAGTTAACTCTTTTTATTTTTTCTCTCGACGCGCTCTAGAAGCTACGGAGACTACGATAGACCCTACGGAGGGTAACGGTAGCGATATTACGCCGTATAACTATAGTACTATTATCTAGTAGTTAATAGCGTAGTAGTAGGCTTAGGCTACCCGCTTAGAGGAGTAGGAGGCCTAGCTATAGAGGGCGTAGGCTGGTCTACTTAAGGCGGATAAGGCCTACGTAGAGCTAAAGGGTAACGATATATCTATCTAGAGCCTAGTCTTAGCTATCTAGGACCGCGGCCTAGGCGGATCGGACTCCGCGACAGATAACCTAGTCTACGGACCTCGAGAATAGCGACCGCTATAATAGGATAGGTCTACGGCTACTTTTAGAGATTTTTTTCTCCGAATCTAGAGTTCCTATAGGACGAGGGCCGTATAGAAGCTAGTACTTCCCGCCCCTTTTTACTAGGATACTATTAACGACTACCTAACCTACGAGAAAAAGGCTCGTATAAGGGGATTTTAGGTAGCTAGCGGCCCCGACGGTAAACGGAACCCTAAGGACTTTCTCTCGGAGATTAAGCGTATTTTTACGGACTCTATAGAAAAGACGACGGCCCTAGAAAAGCTAGTAAGCCTAAAATATAACGACGGCTAGCTATAGTAGGATTACTAGCTAATCTTTAACGAACTCCTACTAGTATCTAACGGCTCCTAGTAGAGCGACAAGGTTAAGATATAGTAGCTACGGAAGACCCTCTATAACTAGGATAATATACTTCTAGTAACTATATAGAGGGAGACGGGGTATACCTAATTTACCGCGGAGATTAGACGTATTATATAGAACTACGAATATACTAGCTAGTTCGCTACGCGATTCTCGACCTAGTAGTCTAAGTAGAAGTAGTCGGGCGGCGACCTCTATACCGCGGCGGCTATAAGCTTAGCCTTATACGGTAGTACCGTAGATAGCGATACTATTATAACCCTAGTATAGGTCGTAGGCCGAGCTAAGGCGGCCGTACCCCGCCCCCCTATATAAGGGGAGAGTAGCGCTATACTAAGGGCGAAGTAGATATCTAAGGCGGAGCTAGACGGCCGTAAGGAGAAGGGTCTCTACTTCTAGTATAGAGGGAGCGGGTACCGTATAAGCGACTACGTATACCGCCCCGCCGAGTAACCCTCCTAAAAGGGGGTAGGGATAAATACCTTAACGGTCCTAGCCGTAATAGAGACCGCCCCGGTCCTAGAGGTTACCGAGTCTAACCCGCCGGGAAAAGGATAGCTCCCCTCCGAAGATAGAGGAAGGGAGTAGGTCGAGTACTAATAGAGTACTAGGACGCTTACTAGGTAAATATAGACGGGAATAATATACTTATAGACGTAGTAATTAATAGTATTTCCTACGTATCTACCCTAATAGACGAAGGCTATTAGTACTATACTATAATAGACGGAGACCTAGCTAAACGGCTCGGACTCCCTAAGGTAGGAAAAACGACGAGACGGATCTAGGGCGCTATAGGCGATATAGCCGGGTCCGGTATTTAGGGGGTAGTCGCCCTAAAACTTAAGATAGCCGGCTTCGAGTAGGTAGTCTACGTATACTACGTCCCTAAACTAGTCTTTCCGGTTATTTTGGGGAACCCCTAGAAGGTATATAACTATATCCGGATAGCGCCCGACGAAGGCCGGCTATACTACGGGCGGGTAGTAAGGTAGGTAGCGGAATCCGCCTCTAAAGTAGTAGAAGACGGCGATCCTCGTACGGTAGCCTATCGATCGGAGAGCTCTAGTAGGGACGCTACGCTAATACTAACGGAATAGGTATAGCCGGAGACCGATAACTTCGTAGTTACGCTAGTAACCTTCTATATTAAAAAGGTAGAAGACGGTTATTTAGTAACGGTCGCTACTATAGTAATAGAGGACTTCGAGAAGGCTATAATAGAGAAAAGGCCTAATATAGAGGCGGAACTCCGCGTATAACTCCCCCTAGAGGTTTACGATATAATCCCGCTATTTTTAAGCCTAGAGGCGGAAAAACTCGCCCCTTACTAGCCGGGGGTAGACTATAGAATCGAGCTACGTACGAAGCCTAACGGGATAATAGAGTCCTTACTATAGGGGCCGCTCTACGGTATATCTAAGGAGGAGCTCCTAGTCCTACGGAAAACGTTGAACGAGTTACTAGCTAAGGGGTTTATTCGGCTATCGAGCTTAGACGGTAGGGCGCCGGTACTTTTTATCCGGAAACCCGCGGGGGCCTAAGGTTCTACTATAACTATAGAGTACTTAATACGGTAACTAAAGAGGATAGATACCCTCTTCTACTTATTTCGGAGACCCTCCGGAACCTCGCGGGCTATACCTACTTATTAAAGGTAGACGTAGTAAGCGTATTTTAGAAGCTTAGGATAGCCCGGGGTTACGAGTATAAGATAGCGCTCCGGACTAGGTACGGGCTATTCGAGTAGCTTATAACTCCGTTCGGTTTAGCTAGGGCCCCGTCTAGTTTTTAACGGTATATTAATATAGTACTTCGGAAGTTCCTCGACGAATACGCCTTAGCGTATATAGATAATATACTAATTTATACCTAAGGGAGCCGTAAAGACTATTTCGAGAAGGTACGTACTATTCTCTAGGCGCTTTAGGACGCTAGCCTATACTTAGACCCCGCGAAGAGCGAATTCGCGAGGAAGAGTATTAAGTATCTAGGTTTTATTATTCACGCCGACGGGGGGGGCCTTTAGGCCGACCTAGAGAAGGTTTAAACCGTCTAAGAATAAGTAGTCCCGCGTAACTAGAGGGAGGTACGTAGGTTCCTAGGATTTACGAACTATTACTAAATATTTATTAAGAGCTACTCTACGCGCGCCGCCCCGCTTACGTCGCTAACTAGGGTAAATACTATATTCTTCTAGGACGAAGCGGCCTAGGCGTCTTTTAATAATTTAAAGGAGTATTTTATAAGCGCTCCGGTACTACGATAATAGGATCCCGCGCTTTTAACGTTTCTAGAGGCCGATAGTAGCGGCTTCGTACTAGGCGGGGTTCTAAGCTAGGAGACCGGCGGGGTTCGCTACCTAGTCGCTTTCTATTTAGAAAAACTAAATAAGGCCGAAATTAATTACGATATCTATAATAAGGAGTTACTAGCCGTAGTCTAGTACCTATAGTACTAGGATACGGAGCTTCGTAGCTATAGTCCGTTTATAATTATAATAGATTATAGGAACCTAGAATACTTTATAAAAAAGCAAAGGCTATCCGAGCGATAGATACGGTTCGCGGAGACCCTAATAAGATATAGGTTCTCTATAGTATATCGCCCGGGGTTAGAAGTAATAGTTCTAGACGCGCTATCTAGACGAGATTAGAATAACCTAGATTACTACGATTATACTTCGAGGGTCTAATAGCTAATCCTAGAGGCTAGCCTAACTAAGTATACGCTAGCCGCCCCTATAGCGACGGGATATAGGGTTTTCGGTATAGGTCGAGGCCCGTTCTAGGAAAACGCCCTTAACGAGCTCTAGGATAGGGTAGTTACTAAAGATATATACTATTAATAGGTATTCCAGGCGGTATAGTCCGGCGAGCGAGCTATTCCTACTAGGGCCCGTATTAAAATTCAAATCGCGGACTATAAGATAGATACCTAAGGCCTATTACGATACTAGGGAAAGCTATAGGTACCTAGCGCCCTATTTATAACGGACGTAGAGCGAAAGGAGTCGGACGACGATATAAGGGGTCTAGATAATTTAAGGACTAAGCTAATTTAGAAGAACTATAACTCTATAGTAACCGGTTACCTAGATAGGGAGAATACGCTCTCCGTTATAGGCCGAGACTTCTACTAGCTACTAATAGCCTCGTATATACGGAGGTTTATACGGAACTATAACGGCTATAACCGTAATAAGGTTTAGTATAGCGCTAAATACGGTCTCCTATAGTCGCTCCCGGTCCCTAATAGATTTTTCTCGGAGTTATCAATCGATTTTATAGTAGAACTCCCGGAGTCTAACGGTAATATAAACCTCTATATAATAAAGGACAGGCTAAGTAAGACCGTAGTTTTTAAAGCGATACCTACTACTAACGCGGAGGCTTGCGCCGAAATGTTCCTAAGATACTAGGTACGCTACTATAGGCTACCTAGGGCAATAATATCGGACCGCGGAAGGAACTAGACGGGCGCCTTCTAGAGATACTTCTATCGCCTATTAGGCGTCGAGTAGTAGTTAAGTAGTATATACTACCCCTAAACGGACGGAGGCCCGGAGCGCCTTAACTAGGAAGTATAGGCGTACCTACGGTACTTTATAAACTTTAACTAGAACGACTAGGCCTAGTAGCTACCCGTAGCCTAGTTGGTAGTAAACGGCCGATACTATACGGGAATCGGTATATCGCTATTTTTTACAATATACGGCTTTAAAGCCCCTACGGCTATACCGTTAGAGGAGGTAGCCGTAGAATCCGTCCCGATCCCCGCTAAATAGAGGGCTAAAGAATTCGTTCGGAGGATAGAGAGGATTACGGAGCTATACTAATCGCTAATAGGGGTTTCGTAATAGTAATAGGAGGAGTCCTATAATAGGTAGTAGGTCCCCGCCCGAAGGTTCTAGGTCGGCGATAAAGTATAGCTAGACCTAAGGAACTATAGTAGTAAGAGGCCGAAGAAGAAGCTAGACGCGCGATACGCTAAATATATAGTAGCCGAAGTTATTAGCCCGATATCCGTACAGCTTAAGGGTATCCCTAGCGGGATATATAATATATTTTACCCTAACCTTTTACGGCGGTACCCGGACGACCTACTACCTAGGTAGGTTATCGACGACTCCTAACTAGTCCCCGTACTACTAGAGTCGTACGAGGAGTTCGAAGTAGAGAGGATCCTATATACTAGGAAGGCTAGGTAGGGACGAGGGCGCGAGGCCCTAGTAAAATAGCGTAGTTACTACGATATAACGTAGGAGCCGCTAGAAGCTATAGAGGATACTATAACTATAGATAAGTTCGAACTAGTTTATAGACCTATATAAGAAAATGATAGCCCCCTATAGGAATTTAGTAGAGGGCGGCTAAGAAGGAGCGGGCGTACGAGGCTATTACGGTAAGTTATATTTTAGGTATTTACTAGGAGTTAGGATTAGAGTTTAATTTTAGAATATTTTTTTTATTTATTTTAGGGTTTATCCGGACCCCTCCGGTTTTAGTACGAGCGGCGATAGCTAAACGCTACTACGCGTACCTATAAAAAAAAAAGAGAAAAGAGAAAGAAAGAAAAAGTATAAAAGGAACCCTCTCCCCCCCCCCCCCCCTTCTCTCCTCCCTTAGTTATAGTTAGACCGCTAGGGTCCCTATACCTAAGAGCTAGGTACTAGACTAGCTATTATAAAATTTATTACTACTACCTCGAAGGTAGTAGTAGTAGTAGTAGCGACCGTTCTATTTTATACGGTTAGTAGGAGTATTAAGAAGGGGAGCTTATATAGCTTACGGTAGGACGAGGGCCTAGTCTACTAGGGACCGGAGGAGCTTATAGGCCTTAAGGGCGGTAACTAAGCTAGATAAGGCGGACTTACTACAAACGGTTAGCGTATATTAACGAACGGGCTACGAGATATACCTTTAGTCTTAACCCGACCGGGTCTACGCGGCGTACGCTAGACCGGCGAGCTAGGGCCTAATTAGTTAGTAGGAGAAATAAGACGGACTACGAAACGTATATTAGGGTATACTAAGCCTAGTACCGGGTATAGTACGTATAGGCGAGCGAGGGCCGGTAGTACTTACTATTATCCTATTAGTAGTTAGCTAGAGTCCGAGTTTATTTTACTAGTTACCTTTTACGGGCGGGGGCTTCTAGTAGTAGTAGTCTCGGCTATTAGATATATACGTAGTATAATAAATACGGCGTTAAGCCTAGAAGTAAGGATTAGTAAATAGTTACTATAAAAGATTAGTATACGTACGGTCCCAACCAACTAGTCGGCTATAGTAGTAGGGTAAGTAAGGGTAGCGTAGGCGGCGTTCTTCTTCTAGCGGTAGGCGGCGGTATTCTTACGGGCGGCGGGGGTACGACGGGCGGTAACGGGCAAGGAGGTAGAGGACGAGCGACCGGAGATAGAGGTACGGGTAGGAGTAATAGTAGTAGTAGTATAGTTAGACTCTAGCGAAGACGGGGCGGGCGTCGTATTAGTAGTATCGGTAGTAGTAGCGGCGGGGTCCTAGGTAGGTAGCTAGGGGTCTTAGACGAGCGGCTAGGTATTATAGGCGGGCGGCTAAGGATTATAAGCGGGCGGCTTAGTATCCTAGGCGGCGGCGGGACCCGTCCCTAGAGGAATAGATAGTAGCTACGTAGAATAGGTCGGTAGTAGCGGAGGACTAGAGGCTCTCGCGCCTCCGAAGAGGGCGAAGAAGCGGGAATCTATAGTAGTAGGTAGAGAGGAAGTAGGGGGCGGCGTAGAACTACTAGAAGATATAGTAGGAGTAGTAGTAGTAGCGGCGGTAGTACGACGGGCTAAATATAGTTAGTTTAAAGTAGAGGCCGCTATCTTAGTACTAGGTAGGAGATACTTACTATATATATATATAGTATATATATATATATATAAGGGCTTAATAAAAAAAAAAAAAAAAGCCTAGGGGATAGGGGTATTTATACCCTTTAGGAGATACTAATTAAGGTATAATTACGCGTATAATTATACGGTAGTCGATAGTAACTTCGAGGGGGATCGAATTAGTATTATCTAAGAGGGTTTATAAGCGATACGAGAGAAACCTATAGAAGCTAGCTAAATTACCCGGGCTACCTAGTCCTAGGACGGGGGCTAGCCGAACGACGTACTATAATACTTAGGATACGTCTAAATAGCTAGTTACGCGGACCGGAGACTCCTCTATAGGAGTTATAGGGACCGGAGACGCCTCCGGCGTAGGTAGACTCTATTCCTAACGACTAGGAAGGTAGAAGGATAGGTTACTATAGATACTATAATAGAACGCCCGGCTTTAGGAGGTTGTCGAGTCTTTAACGGGAAACGGGTACCAAGTAGTAGGGTAAGTACGCGGACGTACGGGGTATACCCGGGCGTACGTACTATAAAAAGTAACTTATAAGGGCCTAGGCCCGGGGCGGAGCTACTATTACCTAAATAAGGGTTACGTACGAGTTATATAAGTAAGACCGCCGGAAAGGTACTAGAGAGAGGAGGGGAGTCCGTAGCTTTAGGGCTCCTTATAATAAACTAGTAGGAGCTAGGCGTTTTTAGCCGGTCGCCGAAAGGGAAGAATAGGGCTAATATTAGGGGCTAGTACCCTAGTAGCTAAAAGGAAGGAAGAATAGACTACGAAAGGAGTAGAACCGGAGACTATACGTTAGAGTACGGTCTCCTTATTAGAGTATAAGGAGAGAGCTCCTCCCCCTCTCTAGCTCGTTAGTTAACTTAGTTCTATCTACTACCTTACCTTTTAGTATATACTAGGGTCTCCCGTAACAAAGAGGTAATAGAGGATAGTAGCGAAGAAGATAACGCTCCTCCTACTCCTAACCCTAATACGGTAGAACTAGTCCTCGAGACTCTAGCTTTTATACGTACGCTCCGCGACGTAGTAATAGAGGCGGATATATAGTCCGCTCGCCGTAACGAAGAGCGACGGGTATAAGACTCTCTTAGGAGGGATAGAGATACTACGACTAAGAGAGAATTCCTCTACTACGAGTAGAAGAAGCGCGACCGGTAGTTAGCCGAGCGGATAGCCGTAGAAGACGCTCGTAGAGCTAAGATCTATTAAGGTAAGAGACTATAGGCCTTCTCCGTCCTAGGTGACGTTCCTATCGTAGGTCCTACTAGTAATATAGCTAGAATAGGCTAGAATACGCTAGAAGGCGCTACTACGGGTAGCGGCTTAGTAGTAGAAGACCCCGAGACCGTAAGGTTATTAGAACTATAGATATAGGTAAGAAAGAAGCTTTAACTCGAGCGTATTACCGAGTTAGAACGTATTAAGTCCGTAGTCGAATCGGGTAATACTAGTATACTTAGTACGCTTACCCTAAATAGTAAGTTAGAGGTAGAGATAAAGAAGTCCTCCGACCGACCCTATATTCCTTAAGCGAAAGCGCCTAAGAAGTATATAGGTAAAAACCGCTCGGAGTTTAACGTATAGGTATAAGACTACGACGATATATTTAGTAATAACCCCGGATACTTTAAAGAAGAGTCTACGAAGGTAACCTTCGCTAAGTAGTACTTAGATATATCGTTAAAGATAATATAGATAAATTTCTACGAGAATATAGTATCCTACTACCCTAACGGCCCTTCGTAGGTAATAATAAAGTAGAAGATACTAGACGTCCTCGGTACTCCGGTTTAGCGTATACTAAAGGTAGCTATAGCTATTTATAACTACCGCTAGAGATCTAACCAAACCCCGAGGGAGCTACTAGAATATATAAAGCCCCTATAGGAGGAAGCCGAGGTAACGGACAAAGTATAATAAATTCGCGACTATCTAGGTACTCTATATAAGTTAACCTAGAATAAGCTTACCTTCTGCCTTAAAAAGACGGATATAACCCTCGCAATTATTAAAGAGGAAGTAAGTAACTTCGCGAATACCTCGCGCTCGAGAGGGACTACCAAGGACTTATCGAAGTCTAAGGAGGACTCCTCCTAGAGTAAGAACCGCGATAAGTCCGGTAGTAGGAAGCGTAGCCGCGATAATAACGATAAGTCGTTAAAGGGCCGCGAACGGAAGTCTTCGCGCTATAATAGGCTAGAATACTTTAAAAGTAGTAAGAAGGACGTTACATACTACGTATATAATAAGGAAGGGTATACTATACCCGAATGTCGTAATATAAAGGCGGTTAAGGCTTACCGTAAGAAGTAGTCCGACAAGGATAACAAGTCGGAAAAAGCTAAGGGCTAGTAGGGTTAATACTATACCTACTAGCCTATATCGATCTAGAGAAAGATATAAAGGTAGCTAGGATTACCTAGTTACCGATATCTACCTTCGTAGAGAAGTTAATTACTATTAACTCTAAAATTAGAGAAGGTAATTAGGTTAAGACCCTTATTAATCCTAGGTTATACCTTAATCTAATTAATACAGTCCTAGCTAAGGAGAGAGGGCTTAAATAGAGACTATTACCGCCTAATATAAGGGTAGAAGCAGCTAATAGAGGTACTATAACTATATATAGTATCGCTAAGGTAGAAGTAACCTTTTCTAACTCTTTCGGGCGTATTCTAACCCGTTCTATTCCCTTTCTAGTTGTAAACCTTACGAAGTACCGAATATACCTTAGTATACTATTTTTAAGCGACGTCAACCCTAAGTTAGACTTTATAAAGAAGACCTTATCCTAGCGTAAGCTAGAAGAGTTATTTGGGGCCAACTTCGTCTATATTACGCTAGAACCGCCCGAAGAGTTCGTAAGGACTATACTCTTAGGCGAAGTAGACTACTATATCCTCTATATTACCTCTACGGAGTAGAGTAAGGAGGTACTACTACTATAATACCGGGAGTTCTAAGACGTAGCCTCTAAGGCTGTCGCCGACCGACTCCCCGAATATAGAAACTAAGATCTATCGATCGATCTCTAGCTAGAAGGATAGGTTCCCTTCTCTCCCCTTTATAATATATCTGCCTCGGAGCTAGCCTCCCTACGTAAGTATATAGATAAAAACCTAGGGAGAGGGTTTATTAGGAGATCTAAGTCCCCTACTAGGGCACTAGTCCTCTTCGCTAAGAAGAAGGACGGTAGGTTACGCTTTTACGTAGATTATAGGGCCCTGAATAGGGTTACTATTAAGAATAGATATCCTCTCCCCCTAATTAGTAAATCCCTAGCTAGACTTAGTAAGGCTAAGGTCTATACTAGGTTGGATATCCGGGAGGCCTACTATAGGATCCGGATCAAAGTAGGAGATAAGTAGAAGACTATATTCCGTATAAGATACGGCTATTTCGAATATACGGTTATACTATTTAGCCTTACTAACGTACCTACCTAGTTCTAGGAGTATATTAATACTACCCTAACTAGACTTATCGATGTAATCTATATAGTATACTTAGACGATATCCTAATCTACTCTAATTTAGAGGTAGAATATATTAACTACGTTAAGCAAGTCCTACGTAGGCTTAGAGAGTATAAGCTCTATATAAAGCTTAGTAAGTATAAATTCTATACTAGGGAGATAGAGTTCCTAGGTTACGTCGTTACCCCTAAAGGAGTTAAGGTCGACCCGGCTCGAGTAGCGGTAATCTAAGACTAGCTAATACCTAAGTTAGTACGCGAGATCCGTATCTTTATTAGCTTTACTAACTACTATAGACGGTTTATCTACTAATTCTCTAAGATCGCCCTCCCTCTGGTTACTTTGACCAAGAAGGCGCTAGAAAGCGCTAGAGGGGGCTATAAATAGCGAAAAGAGGAGTCTATACTACTAAAGATTAGGGTAGACGCTAGGGTCGCCTTTAAGAAACTCAAGGAATCCTTCCTAAGCGTACCTATACTTATATACTACGATCTAGTACTACCTAGTAAGGTGGAGACTAATATATCTAGTAGTACTATTAGCGGTATCCTTAGCTAATAATATAATAAGCCTAATAGCCGGAAGGTCTAGAGGCCGGTTAACTTCTACTTAAAGAAGATAATTATAGAAGAATATAACTATAACGTCTACGATAAGGAGCTACTAGCCGTCGTAAAGTATCTTATATATTAGGAGAAGTACTTAGATAGTACTACCCCTTTCGAGTTGTTTACCGACTACGCTAACCTCTAGTACTTCCTTACTACTAAATAACTAAACTTAAGACAGACAAGGTAGTCGGAGAAACTCTAAAGGTTTAACTTTATTATAAAGTACCGCCTAGGGAAACTTAACCCTGCGGATAGGATCTCAAGGAGACTAGATTATATACGTACGGTATAGGCCGACGTAGATAAGTATAATAAGCGTAACGTTAAAGCCCTACGGGCTAAACTAGCTCTCTAATATCCTTATTTAGTTAATACGATTATCCTAAGGGATCTTCTATTCCCTTAAGGGACTTATACGTCTTTTAATATCCTAGTAATTTACTACGGACTATCTTACTCTTTTGGTATATATACGATGTATATACGCTTCTAAAAGAAGTTAGGACGCAAAGATCCGGACGTAGAGACTAATTTTAAGGAGCCGGAGGATAATAGTAGTCGACCTAAAGTAATAGACGATATATCGTAACCGGTAGACGCGCCGGTAGGCTCGCTAGAGGTCTCTTTACCGGTACAACTCCTATAGCCTCCGATACTAGAGCTAAGAGCTCTAAGTCCGCCTCCTATACCTATAGCCGTAACACCCGCGCTATCTATAGCGAAGGACGTACTACTTACGCCTTCGGGTATACCGTTACCGCCTATTCCTACTCCTAGCCTATCTCGCGCTAGTATAGGCTAGAATACGCTAGAAGGCGCTACCGCGGGCCTAAGTACTATTATCGAGCCGTAGCTAAGTCCAGCCGCTCCGCTCCTAGTACTAGACCTATAGACGGTCCTAATAGAGTATAAAACGGATATAGAGAAGATTAATACGCTTATAGAGTACTACGATAGCCCCCTAGGTAGTTATTTCAGCGAATATAGGATAATAGCGAAGCTATAGCGAAAATATTACTAGGAAGGTATAAGGAAGGACGCAATCGACTAGATATATAACTATCTACGCTATAAACGGTCGAAACCGGCTAAGTATACTCCGTATAGCTTACTCAACCCTCTTCCAATTCCGGACGGGCTATAGAAGGAAGTAATATTCGATTTTATTATAGATCTGCCTCCTAGTAAGTTTATAGGGGTAGTCTACGATTAGATCCTTATTATAGTATACCGTTTCTCTAAGATAGCTTACTATATACCTTTTAGGTCTAATTGGGGTGCAGACGTACTAGTAGAAGTATAGATAAAAGAAGTTATTAGGTTATATAGTATCCCTAAACGGATCCTCTCTAATAGAGGTCCAATTATAAATAGTATATACTAGGATACCTTCTACTACTACCTATAGGTAAGGAGAATCCTTACCTTAGCCTATTATCCTTAAACAGACGGATAGACAGAGAGAATAAACCAAACCTTAGAATAATACCTAAGGATCTTCTATTCTATAGAACAAGATAACTAGGTATAGTAGATATATATCGCGGAGTTCGTATATAACGATAGTAAGTACTCTATTATAGGCTTCACCCCTTTCGAGATGAATATAGGTATCCTCCTATAGCCGCTAGATCTAGTAGACTAACCGTACGGGGAAGGCGAGTCCCCGCTCGCTTAGGGACTAGTAGCTAAAGTACTAAATATATAAGAATAATATCGCTTAAAGATAGCCGCTTCGAATAACTATTAGAAGAGTCGAGTAGATAAGAAGCGTAAGGATATTATCTTCAACGTAGGGGATAAGGTTCTCGTCTCTATACGTAATATAAAGTCGCTACGCCCAAAAAAGAAGCTTAATAATAAGTTTATAGGGCTAGGGCTTATTTTGCGCTAGAATAGGCTAGATATATACTAAGTATACCTCCTAGCGCTCCGTAGCGTATATCTAGTCTTTTATACCTCCCTCTTAGAGAAATAGGAACCGACGGGCTTATTATAGCCGCCGGGGAACAATATAGAGGACATATTAGAGAGGTTCGGCGACGAGGAGCGTATAGTATAAGAAGTACTAGATCGGCGTATAAACTCGGTCGGGTAATAGGAATACCTAGCTAAATAGAAGGACGAACCTAATAAGAATAACTCTTAGGAGAGTAGTCCTAAGATCCTACTAGAAGTAATAAATAAGTTCTAGTAGAAGATTAAAGTAGTCCTAAAGAGGGGATCAAAGCCGACTCGAGGACGAGCCGCCCTAAAAGGGGGGTAATAGTCTAAGAGTAATATATTTATACTACCTTCACTTTTTTTTATCCCGTAAGGGTTTCTAGTAATATATTTTTTCCTACTTCTAAAAGAGGTTTTTTCGTATATACTAGGAGGTATTTAATAGCGTACTCCTATAGAAGGGGTAAGAATACCCTTTTCTAAAGAGATATTTAGAAGAAGTAAGGTAATTATCCTACTTCTCTAACTTCTAAGAGAATCCTATACTAGAGAGAGGAGTAAGATAAATTCTACCCTACTAGTAAAAGGAATACTACTATAATTCTATACTTTTTTCCTAGAGATCTAGGTTTTTTAGTATATTTTATAGCTAGATAAGAGGATTTCGAAGCAGAATACTAGAATCCTATCCTAGAATTTAGTATTACTAGATGTTAATACTAGAATACTACTAGGAATGCAACCTTAAAATACTAGAAGAGTAGAATACTCTAATAGTAAAAGGTAACCTAAGACAGGATTGACTAGGATCCCTATATAAAATATATAGGAAAGGTAGTATAAGATATCTAGTAAGACCTTTAGAAGGCTAGATTCCTACCTTAAGAATCCTTTAAGATCCCTTTAGAATAGCAGTCTGAGCATTAAGATTATAGTAGGTAAGATACTATAAGAAGGTTATATAAGAGAATTTAATTATTATTTTAGAATTCTAGCCTATTATAGCCCTATATAGTAAGAAATAGGACTATAGACGTAGGTATAATACCCCTAAACTCCCCCTAACTCTAACTATCTCGAATATTACCCGAAGGCCTATTACTTACTACCTCCGGTACTAGTAGCCGGTCCCTACTTCTTTTAGCGGGGGGCGGGCGTCTTCTTGCCACGAGTAGTAGTAGTAGTAGTATAGGCGGCGGCGAGGGCTTCTTCTACCTTCTTAGTAGCGGCCTCCCGGGCGTAGATCTCGGCGGGAGTCTCTACTACGGCGGACAGGCTATACTTGGGCTAGGGGAGTTAGAATGAGCTAGAATACGCTAGAAAGCGCTAGGAGGGTATCTTACCTTCTTTAGGGACTAGAAGTCTACCTTATCTAACTCCTTATCCTCTATCGCCGCCGCGCGCTTCCTCTCCTTCCTAATAACGGCCGCTTTAGCCCTAGTACGACTAGCTACGACTATACCGGACTACGAGCCGCTACCCTACCTATTATATATAAAGAAATTTGTATAGAAGGGAATCTTCCTACGGGAAGATATTAGTATACGCTAGAATAGGCTATAATCTACTAGAAGCTACTATAATAACTATATACCTATCGATATCTACTACTATCGTACCGGCTAGGTCCTAGACCCGCTTAATAGCGGCGTCGCGCTCGGCGGTAGTTATAGGGGCAGCCGGAACTCTATCTATAGGTACTAGTATCCGCAAAGCGTCTACCGTATCCCGGAACTTATCTATATCCGGGTCTATATCCTCCTCTACCTATCCTAAGTTAGAATGCGCTAGAATACGCTAGAAAGGACTAGATAACTTACCTTGAAGTAGTTCTCGTTCTTAGTAAGGTAGTAGTAGTACTTGTTACCCTACTTACCGTTAATAATAAAGCTATAGACGTATATTAGCTATTTAGCGCTAGAATATACTAGAAAGCTATCGACTTACCTCTTGATAAGCTTAGGGTCGCTAGAGAAACGATAGTTATCCTCTATAAAGCCTTAGGCGAACCGGCGGAGGCAGCGGATGCACGTAGACTTATATACCCGGCTGAGGGCGGCGGATTGCAGGCGGCGGGCGGGGAGCGTTTATAGTAGTATTTTTTAATACCGATTGGATATTTCTATCCTATAGTTAGCCGTACTACGCTAGAATACGCTATAATAGCGCCGAATAAGGCGTACGAAGTAAAGCTTCTACTTACTTAGTTATATATTATTTACTTAAGGAGAGAAGTTCTATCTAGTAGAATTTTTACTACTATAGTTATAACAAATACGCGGGATAATATTACTATTATATATTATCGCCGTCAATATTCTAAGACGGGGGTATTGTTAGGAATCTATTACCTAACTCCTAAGCGAATACGTATTATTATATAGATAATAGTTACCGAAACCCCGATACTCTTTAGCGATTATCTTATTAATATAATATAAGTTCCGTTCTTATAGTCTTTAAATCTACTTATCCTAACAGGGGCGAACGGGGCGGGTTTTATTCTAAACTATAACCCGCCCCGGGACCCCGCCCCAACCCGTTAAAACCCGACCCGCTAACGGGGCGGGTTCCCTACCCTATAACCCGCCCTAACCCGCCCCGTTAGGGACCCTATTAATTACGAGGAAGCTATTCCGGCGCGGCGTAGACTATCCGTCGAGGACGATTAAGACTTTCTAAGGTACTAGTAGGAGGCGTTTATAGATAGACTCCTCTAACTTCTTTCGTAGGGTAAGGATTTTATTAGTAATAGTTAATAACGAAGGGAGCTGTCGCTTAGGTTCGAGGTATATAACTAGGCGTAGGAATTCCAAGTTATCGATAGTTATTAATAACTACTTATATATAATAATCGTACGAAGGAGTTATTCGTCGAAATTAGCTAGGGATAGTACGAGGCTTCTAGCGTTCGCTATCTTAGTCCTAACTCGTCGATTCTAGAGTAGAATGTTAGTAGAACTAAAATTAGAAAACCTAGTAGTCTCCTAGTAGTCTTACGGCTACCCTTAGACCCTCTTCTATAGTTAGCTATACTATTCCTCGCGCTAAGGAGGTCGATAGATATACCCTCGTCTTTACGTAAGAACTAATTTAACTAGTTCTATTCTTATATAGATATTTTACGACTAGATCGTATCGTATATAGATAGTACAAGGCTTACTAGAAATACGAAGAGCGCCTTTAATAAAATACTACTAGCCCGTAGCTCTCCTATCAGCTCCCTATACTAGAAGGTTAGGGGTAGGGACTAATATATTTTCCCGGTACTATCGTATTATAATCTACTAGTTATAGAACTACTTAAAGTTATTTAGTATCTAATTAAAATAGGCGTCGTTTTTACCTACTAATAGTAGGTTACCTATAGGAGGAGGGACGTAGGTTACTAAAGATAATAAAGCTATAATAGAGAAGTAGTATTAGTTAAGAAGGAATAGTATATAAGTAGTATCTCTTATTTAAAGCTACTATTATATTTGTAGGAAGTACTAAGAATATAGCTAAGCTACTTCAGGTTCTATAAGGCTAAGAAACTATTTAATAAAGTATAAATATAAAGATATAACTTCAATACGTAGAGATATAAATATATTAATAGTATTTACGGTTTTATATATATATCTTCTATAAATCTACTTACTTCTAGATAATATTATTATATACTAAGCTCGGAATATATTTTTAAATAAAAATTAAATATATTTATTTAATCTTCATTCAAAAATATATAGCTAGCCGTTTATTCTTTAATAAAGTAATTCTTTAATAAAGTAATTCTTTAATAAAGTATTTCTTCAATATATTATTAAGGAGAGATAATTATTTATTAACTATTATAGAAATATTCTTCTTGTATGTAAAGAGTAAGTAATTTATAATTTAAATATAAGCCTAGTAGTCTTCTAGTAGTTAAAGAGGGAGACATTGGTATAGAATATATTATTTACTAGTATACTAAATAAAATATATCCTCCTAGCTCCGAATTTATTAAATTAACTCTTCTTCTTATTACTACGAAGCCTCCTCGCCAATTCTATATCCTTAGACTGAATTGTAACACGATTTATATAAATAGTATAGAGATTAGTATCTAGGAATAATATATTAGTACTAGTACTAGTATAATAGGTTAAGATATAACTTACCTTTAAAAAGACTAATAAGATAGTATTCTATAGCCTCTTAGAGTACTTATATTATAGTTACTTAAAATCGAAGGTCTTCCTTAAAATTATATATAACCTCTCGAACAACCCTACTAAATAGTATTTTCTATATAAGGAGGTTGGTACTCTTCTAGTAGCGGCGGATCTTACGTAGAGTAATAGCTAGAAAGCGTTAGAGACTACTAGGATACTACTAGGAATTCTACGTAATATATAATTCTAACTTACTTCCTAGCTTATAACGGTAGGGCTTTCTTATACTATCTATATTACTTTTACCTTTCGTAGCAATTTGTTTTCGAGTAGCTAATCCCCCTAAAGGCTTTACTAGGGCCTTACTACTAGTAGTATTTCGAGCCTTAAGCGTAGATCTTCTTCTAGTAACTATAATAGTACTTTTACTAGTACTAGTAACTACCTTACCAGCTATTAGTCTCTTTACTAGTATCTTTCTTACTAGTATCTTTTTTACTACTAGTTCCTTTCTTGCTAGTAGTAGTAGTAGTAGTACTACTACTACTACTTCTACTACTACTACTTCTATTACTTCTACTACTACTACTGATACTACTACTGCTAATACTACTACTACTAATACTACTAGTAGTAGTAGCCTTAATTTAGGAATAGAATCTAAGGGTTCGCTAGGATCTTCTAGTATTTAAGTATCAAGTATTACCTAGTTAGAATCCTATATTTAAGTAGTATCTAGCTTTTTTATAGTAGTATCTAACTCTCCTCTAATAGTATCTAACTCTTGAGTATCAAGTATTATCTAGTTAAAATACTATAGTTAAGTAGTATCTAGCTTTTTTATAGTAGTATCTAGCTCTTCTCTGACTATATCTAACTCTTAAGTATTATTAATTAGGTCTTTTAGAGTAGTTTCTAGGTCTTCTTAAGTATCCTTAAACTTATTATCTTCTTTATCTAGCTTTTTAGATTTTAGTATTTTAAATAGGGTCTTTTCCCTAGAAGTCGGGTTCTTCATCTTAGTCTTCCTATACTTACTAATAATATTTCTATTATTATCTACTATCTCAAGATCTAAGGCTTACGAAGATAAGGAAATACTTAAGGAATAGCTAGTACTTCTAGTTCTAAGTAGCTCTTCTTCAATTTAGGTACTAGCCGGCTAGGAATTGAGATCTAGATCGCCTAGACTACTAGGATAACTACTAGGCTCTACTAGTTTAATTGGAGGAGAATCTAGTAGAGGTAGGGTAGCCTTTTTTAATTCGTTAGCTGCTCGAAGATCTACTATAGAAGTAAGGCTACGCTAGCGGGCACCCTTACTACGTACTATTAAATAATTAGTAATAATTATAAGTTGATTTACTTTTAATTTAGTAGTTACTAGTAGTAATCTAGTAGTAATATAGGTTGAAAAGTAAGGATAAAGCTATATAGATTATTAGCGTACGTACGGACGTAAAAACTCTATAGCGCTAGTAAACTAGTATACTAATATCGGACGACTATACTTTTCGTACTATATAGCGTAAATATATAAAATACTTCTACCAATTATACTAATTAAATTTAAGCTTAACTCTACTTTAATCTCGCTTATTTTATAAGCCTTAAACTACTAGCAAACTACTAGGCTTAGCCTAGCGTAAATCTATAGATCTATAAATAATAGCACTACCAAAACCAACTAAACTCCTCTCTACCAATATTTATATAGTTAAAGAACGTACGCGGCGTAGTAAAAAGAGAGGCTTTAATCTCTAGGTTATAAGGAGTTAGCGCGTATTAAATCAAGTAAAGTTAGAGACTCGTTAAAAACTAAAAAAGTCTAATAGTTGGAATCTTCTCTTAGATACTAAGTAGCGGTCCTAAATTGCGTAAGCTAAGCAAGCTATTAATAATAAGCGGTAAGAACCTAGTAGTATCCTAGTAGTAATATATACTAATCTAGCCCTAGAATATCGAATAGTACCTATCCTAGCCTCCTTAAACTAGACCTACTTACGCTTTTCGATTTCGGTAATTAAGATAAAGATATAAATAATAGAGTAGAAGAAAGCTCTAGTTAAGAATCGAGTAAAGAGGAGGAGATAGATATTAATATAATACCCTAGGCTTAGGGTAGTAATATTACTATACTATTCGACGAGTCCTATGATTAACGCTATATAGAGTTTTATCTAGTTATCTTTACGTAAGTAAGACGGTCCTAGTAAGTAATTAGGAAGGGGTTAGTAAATTTAATAAATAGTAGTTTGAATTCAGTTGAGGGTACGTATAACATCTATAAACTTCTTTTAGAAGAAGATTTAGAGGTAAGTCTTTTAATTTCTAGTAGTCTCCTAGTAGTTTCTAATATCCTTTTAGAGTCTAGTAAGCTCATTCTATAATAAAGATAGAGAAGAGTAACTACTAGTCTACCTAGCCGATTAACTACCCTTAATCTATCCCCTTTAATTCTTTTCTATAGAGTAGGTTACTTTAATACGAAATCTCCTAGCTTATTACTATAATTTCGATAAAAGGCTTCCTAGTCCTACTCGTTGGTAGGCTATATAACCTTTAGATAAGATTAAGCTAAAGGAGAATCTACCTAATAGAGAGCTCGTAATAGAGGTATAGAAGTTAATATTTAGTAAAAAGGTAGAAGTAAGAGAGATATTTAGTAGAATAAGAAATATAGATAGGGTTAATCTTATTATAAAACTATTAGTATTACAGGCGACTAATAGTTTAGGTTATACTCTTAATATAGATAAGAAGATATAAAAGCTCTAAGCTACTACTAAAAAATTAGCTAATAAAGTTAATAGGTCTAAGGATAAGGATAAACGTACTTTTCAATTAGATATTAAGAGTAATAGAGAGGAAGATAAAGAAGAAGAAGAAGAAGAAGAGGAGGAGGATAACTAGATTATTAATAATATATATATAGAAGATCTCTCTAAATAAGAAAAACCCTAGTTTTAGCTATTATAGTATTATTAAACGTAATTTCTATTCATCTACTCACTTTAACTACTAGGAGACTACTAGGAGACTACTAGAAATATATAAATATTAAATACAAAATCTACTAACTATTTACTACTAAATCTAACTATACCTCTATACTCTATATAGTTAGGGCTATTATTACTTACTATTAGGTTATATCTTAGTAGTTATATAAGCGCTAAGAAAGCATTACGTAGACCCGCGCTAGTATAAACGGGGCGGGTTCTCCTCCTATCTATAACCCGCCCCGGGACCCCGCCCCAACCCGTTAGAACCCGACCCGCCAACGGGGCGGGTTCCCTACCCTAAAACCCGCCCCAACCCGCCCCGTTGGGGACCCTAACTATAGAAGTATTTTGTATATTTACGCTATATAGTACGAAAAGTATAGTCGTCCGATATTAGTACGCTAGTTTACTAGCGCTATAGAGTTTTTACGTCCGTACGTACGCTAATAATCTATATAGCTTTATCCTTACTTTTCAACCTATATTACTACTAGATTACTACTAGTAACTACTAAATTAAAAGCAAATTAACTAATAATTATTACTAATTATTTAATAGTACGTAGTAAGAGTACCTACTAGCGCGGTCTTACTTCTATAGTAGATCTTCGAGTAGCTAACGAATTAAAAAAGGCTACCCTACCTCTACTAGATTCTCCTCTAATTAAACTAGTAGAGCCTAGTAGTTATCCTAGTAGTCTAGGCGATCTAGATCTTAATTCCTAGCCAGCTAGTACCTAAATTAAAGAAGAGCTACTTAGAACTAGAAGTACTAGCTATTCCTTAAGTATTTCCTTATCTTCGTAAGCCTTAGATCTTGAGATAGTAGATAATAATAGAAATATTATTAGTAAGTATAGGAAGACTAAGATAAAGAACCCGACTTCTAGGGAAAAGACCCTATTTGAAATACTAAAATCTAAAGAGCTAGATAAAGAAGATAATAAGTTTAAGGATACTTAAAAAGACCTAGAAACTACTCTAAAAGACCTAATTAATAATACTTAAGAGTTAGATACGGTTAGAGAAGAGCTAGATACTACTATAAAAAAGCTAGATACTACTTAACTATAGTATTTTAACTAGGCAATACTTAATACTTAAGAGTTAGATACTATTGGAGGAGAGTTAGATACTACTATAAAAAAGCTAGATACTACTTAAATATAGGATTCTAACTAGGTAATACTTGATACTTAAATACTAGAAGATCCTAGCGAACCCTTAGATTCTATTCCTAAATTAAGGCTACTACTACTAGTAGTATTAGTAGTAGTAGTATTAGTAGTAGTAGTATTAGTAGTAGTAGTAGAAGTAATAGAAGTAGTAGTAGTAGAAGTAGTAGCAGTAGTACTACTACTACTACTACTAGTAAGAAAGGAACTAGTAGCAAAAAAGATACTAGTAAGAAAGATACTAGTAAAGAGACTAATAGCTAGTAAGGTAGTTACTAGTACTAGTAAAAGTACTATTATAGCTACTAGAAGAAGATCTACGCTTAAGGCTCGAAATACTACTAGTAGTAAGGCCCTAGTAAAGCCTTTAGGGGGATTAGCTACTCGAAAACAAATTACTAGGAAAGGTAAAAGTAATATAGGTAGTATAAGAAAGCCCTACCGTTATAAGCTAGGAAGTAAGTTAGAATTATATATTACGTAGAATTCCTAGTAGTATCCTAGTAGTCTCTAACGCTTTCTAGCCGTTGCTCTACGTAAGATCCGCCGCTACTAGAAGAGTACTAACCTCCTTATATAGAAAATACCATTTAGTAGGGTTGTTCGAGAGGTTGTATATAATTTTAAGGAAGACCTTCGATTTCAAGTAACTATAATATAAGTACTCTAAGAGGCTATAGAATACTATCTTATTAGTCTTTTTGAAGGTAAGTTATATTTTAACCTATTATACTAGTACTAGTACTAATATATTATTCCTAGATACTAACCTCTATACTATTTATATAAATCGTGTTATAATTTAGTCTAAGGATATAGAATTAGCGAGGAGGCTTCCTAGTAATAAGAAGAAGAGTTAATTTAATAAATTCGGAGCTAGGAGGATATATTTTATTTAGTATACTAGTAAATAATATATTATATACTAATATCTCCCTCTTTAACTAGTAGAAGACTACTAGGCTTATATTTAAATTATAAATCACTTGCTCTTTATATATAAGAAGAATATTTCTATAATAGTTAATAAATAAGTATCTCTCCTTAATAATATATTAAAGAATTACTTTATTAAAGAATTACTTTGTTGAAGAATTACTTTATTAAAGAATAAACGGCTAGCTATATATTTTTAAATAAAGATTAAATAAATATATTTAATTTTTATTCAAAAATATATTCCGAGCTTAGTATATAATAATATTATCTAGAAGTAAGTAGATTTATAGAAGATATATTTATAAAACCGTAAATACTATTAATATATTTATATCTCTACGTATTGAAGTTATATCTTTATATTTATACTTTATTAAATAGTTTCTTAGCCTTATAGAACCTGAAGTAGCTTAGCTATATTCTTAGTACTTCCTATAAATATAGTAGTAGCTTTAAATAAGAGATACTACTTATATACTATTCCTTCTTAACTAATACTACTTCTCTATTATAGCTTTATTATCTTTAGTAACCTACGTCCCTCCTCCTATAGGTAACCTACTATCGGTAGGTAAAAACGACGCCTATTTTAAATGGATACTAAATAACTCTAAGTAGTTCTATAACTAGTAGATTATAATACGATAGTACCGGGAAAATATATTAGTCCCTACCCCTAACCTTCTAGTATAGGGAGCTAATAGGAGAGCTACGGGCTAGTAGTATTTTATTAAAGGCGCTCTTCGTATTTCTAGTAAGCCTCGTACTATCTATATACGATACGATCTAGTCGTAAAATATCTATATAAGAATAGAACTAGTTAAATCAGTTCTTACGTAAAGATAAGGGTATATCTATCGACCTCCTTAGCGCGAGGAATAGTATAACTAACTATAGAAGAGGGCCTAAGGGCAGCCGTAAGACTACTAGGAGACTACTAGGTTTTCTAATTTTAGTTCTACTAATATTCTACTCTAGAATCGACGAGTTAGGACTAAGATAGCGAACGCTAGAAGCCTTATACTATCCCTAGCTAATTTCGACGAACAACTCCTTCGTACGATTATTATATATAAGTAGTTATTAATAACTATCGATAACTTAGAATTCCTACGCCTAGTTATATACCTCGAACCTAAGCGACGGCTCCCTTTATTATTAACTATTACTAATAAAATCCTTACCCTACGAAAGAAGTTAGAGGAGTCTATCTATAAACGCCTCCTACTAGTACCTTAGAAAGTCTTAATCGTCCTCGACGGATAGTCTACGCCGCGCCGGAATAGCTTCCTCGTAATTAAAGTATACTAGGTTTATAATTAGACCCTAATAGAAGCTTTAATCGGTTTCGAGCCCTACTATAGCGCTTATACTAGTAGGGACCTTACTAGAGTTATAATAGCGCGCCTTAAGTATTTTAATCTCGGTACTAGGGTTATTACTTTTACTATAGATAACGCGTCGAATAACAAAACAATAGTATAGTTGGTAAATAAATATATTAAGGTACTTAGTAGGGATATTCCTAATATAGTAAACGAGATCGCGCTATATCCCTATATCTCTTATATTATATAACTATATTATAATAGTCTCCTCGTAGATATTAAGTGTCGGCCGAAAAAGGAGGAGTTTGTTAGGAACTAGGAGCCTAAGGAAGAGGAGAGGGTTCTAGTAATTACTAGGGGGGAGTCTACTAACTCTAAGCGTAGTATAAGTTATTTTCCTTCTTTTAGCCTCCTAGTAGTCTCCTAGTAGTCTCCTAGTTAGGGTCCCTAACGGGGCGGGGCGAAACGGGGTAGGTCGGGTTAGGGGCGGGGCGGGGCGGGTTTTAGGGGCGGGTTATAAAGCTATAACCCTAACCTAACCCGCCCCACCAAGCTTTAAACCCGCCCCGTTAGTTAGGGGCGGGTTTTTAAGGGGGGAACCCGGAGTTTTTTTCTAGAAACCTTAATAACTATAGATCTATTATATATATTTTAATTTTTTAAATACTTATTATAGTCTCTAGGTTATACTCTACCTAATAGGAATATAATATATTAATATATCTATATATATAACCTAATAAAAATCACGTGGAAAACCTAAACGGGGCGAACGGGGCGGGTTTTCTTCTAAACTATAACCCGCCCCGGGACCCCGCCCTAACCCGTTAAAACCCGACCCGCTAACGGGGCGGGTTCCCTACCCTATAACCCGCCCCAACCCGCCCCGTTAGGGACCCTACTCCTAGTATTCTCCTAGTAGTCTCCTAGTAGTCTCCTAGTAGTCTCCTAGTAGTTTCGTAATACTAATTCTTCTATAAAGCTACTATATACGGTTATAAAGGCCCGTTAAATTACGATCTTTATTAACTTAAGCGAAGGCCGATAGCTTATATTCTCGGAGATTTAAATAATCTAGTATCGCGCTTACTACCCTATTCCGGCTAAGATTCGACTTCTACGATATACCTAAGATATTAAGACGAGATAGGACTCGACGTACTATATACTTATACGACTTCTAAGATTAAGAGACCCGATTAATTAATTTATAGATAAGGAATATCGATACCTTAGCCTAAGCGAAGATAAATAGGGCTAAGTTTCCTACCTTATTACTATCCTCCGTCCCTTCGCGGTATATACGCAGCTTATTAGCTCTACGCGTAACCTAATAATCTACTCGGTCTTCGATATCTATAATCGACTATTTATATACCTCGAGAATATAGAGGAACGGCTTGGAGATAAGAACCGTCGGTAGAAGTAAGAGATTAGTCGGGTATATAGTAAGGCGGTAGATAAGCTTAGGGTCTACTATAGTATAACGTCTAATATATAGGCTAGAAAGTACTATAGTATAGTAATCCTACTCTATCCTCGTTACAAGCTTAATACTTGGAACTAGCCTAAATAGTAGCCTATACTAGAAGATCTACTCGATTGGTAGGTATATTATTAGACGGAACTATACGTTCTATATAATACTTAATATACGTAGCGAAACCTAGTAATACGCCGCGTTAAAGTCCTATTATCGCTCTAACGAGGGTATATTAACCTTAATTCGGTTATAGATCTCCGTACGGTAGTAGAGCCTTCTACTAAGTATAATACGCGCCTAACAGCGACGCGCGTAGTAACAGATATATAGCGAGAGTTCGATAAGTATCGCTTATAGAGTAAGCGAAAACCCTAGTCCCTAGTAGTCTTCTAGTAGTCGCTAATAATCCCTAGATAAAGTACGGCTAGATCTTAAGGAACTATTCTAGTAATAGAGATCTATTAAGTACCGGTTCCTACGGATAGTAATAATAGTAAAGGATCTCTTTACTATCTAAGCGGCCGGTGTTAGTATTGAACGAGAGTTTAGTATTACTAGTAACTTTAATACGGATAATAAGTTATATAGCGTATAGGTTCTTGGTACGTTAATAGTAAGTAACTATAAGTAGATAGTAGATTCTAAGTAGTATATACTTAACTACTATTCAATAGGGAGAAGGGATATTTATATAACTAAAGATAAATTGGCTACTAAGCGAGCTAAATAGACTAAGGAACTTATTCGTATAGTTAACGAGATATAGAGGTTAGATAAAATCAGCGATAGGGAGGATACTACGGACCCTAATAATACGCTACTACTAGCTAAAGGAGCTTCTCCCCCTATACGGAGGTTGGCGAATAGATTACGACGGGATAATAAGAGTCTATTAGGTAAGCGGCTCGAAATAGTTAAGGGTATAGGAGATCGTATTAGTAGTCGTATTATAATACGTCGGCGAACCTAAGCTACTACCCGAAGTATAGGAAGGCGTAGGAGGGGTCGCGCTATAAGACTACCGGTAGTATTACCTAGAGGTAGTATAGATCTTCAGGCGATAGTTAATAGCCAACGTAGTTATAAAGGTAATAATAAAGGCCCTATAACTAGGAGCGGAGCTCGTCGTACTTAGTTTTAAGCTCTTAACTTTCGAGCCGTAGATTTAGTTATAATATAACTTATTATAAGCTCTATAACTACTAGAAGACTACTAGAAATATTTCGACTATCGTTATAACTACTAGAAGACTCTTTTTGACTACTAGAAGACTACTAGAAATACCGCGTATATTCTAAATATACTAACGGTATTATATACGGGTTGTAACGGGTTAGGTTACGAGACCCCGCCCCTATCTAATAGGGCGGGTTGAGAGCTTAGCGGGGCGGGTTAGGTTAGGGTTTTATACTTATAACCCGCCCCGAAAACCCGCCCTACCCTACCCCTAACCCGCCCCCCCCCCGTTTGGCCCCGCCCCGTTAGGGACCCTAATTAATACGTATTTCTTATTAATCGTAGCTATTCTCTTAGGTCGGTAGGTATCTTTAGTCGGAGTATCCGGGTCTACTACTATTAGGGTATTAGCGGATAGCGATAAATCGACCGGGTCGATTAGGGCGAGAGGGATTAAGGGAGCGCTAGCCTCTACTTAAGGTACGGGACTACTAGTATTTGTTTAAGGTAGTAGGCCTATAACGCTTACTATTTTAGTAGTATTAGAAGTATCGACGACTAGTAGGGTAGTAGCGTTAAGCGAAAGTATATAGCTAGAGTCGACCGGGTCGACGCTAATAAGAGGGGTAGAGGGAGCGCTAGTAACTACTTAGGGCGCGGGACTAGTAACTCCCGCGGTTTTAGTAACGCCGGAAGTATAAATAACTAGTAGTAGAACGGTAGCGTTTAGAAGAGGTATATAGGCGGAATCGAGCGGGTTGATCTAGGCGACTAGAGGAGTATAGCACGCTAAAGTAATTTATATTAGCCCGTAGTATCCTTATATACTACTAGTAACGGAGTATTATATACTAAAAAGGTATCTACTAGGTTAAATAAGCTATATTATTTAAGTAAGTCGCCTTTCGAGGTAGGCTATTCTACGGCGCCTAGTATCCTTATAATTAGACGTATCTGGCTATAGAATATAAAGGGCCTTAACCTATTAGATTAGGCTAGTAAGATCTATAAGGACGGGAAGACTTAGAGATAGTAGTAAGTACTATAGTAGATCGAGAATATAAAGCTAGTAGAGACTTTATTAAGTAAAGCCTTAGGCTACTATACTAGCGTAGGTACTAGTATAAAATAGGTATAATACGGTATATAACTCCGCGTCGGGCGCTAGTAGGAATTACTAGTAACCCGGAACTTAAAGTAATAGATCCTTAAGAACCTTCTAGTAGTAATTCAAATTAATACTAATACTTACTAGTAAGTAGTAATCGATTTAGATTACTCTATATTAAATACTACTACTAATACCAACTTTAGTTTTCGACTATATATAATAATACGTATTATAGTAGTAAGGAAACGTAGTACTAGGGAGCTAGATCCCGATACTAGTAAACCTTTTAGGAAAGATAAAAGGGAGCGAATAAAGAAGGCCGTAGATACGGCCCGGTATACCAAAAATAAGGCACTAAAAACAGCACTAATAGCGACGCGTATAGAAGAGGACGACTAAAGTAATATAAATCTATTAATAGCCTCGGGCGCCTAGCTACTTTAGCTACTTAGGTCGTAGAGTTTAAACGACCCGGTCGATATAAGCGTAGATATTAGAAATACTACGGTCGATGCTAATATAGATATTAATAGTAATACCCTCTCTAATAGTCTCTCAACTTTAGCCGTAGATAGAGAAAGGGATAGGGTTAGTAATAGCGATAGATCGGGTGAAGAGGAAGGCGGCTATCCTAATAGTATAGCTTCTAGCTTAGTCGAAAATATTAAGCCGTCTACCTCTATAGATATAGCCGATAGAGATAGTATAGAGAGGGAACTATCGTCGGCGGATATTAAAGCGTCCCTAATCGACCGGGTCGGTTTTAGAGAAAATAGGAACGCCTAGTTTAGTTTTTAAGATAATAGGACCGATATATAAAAGCTAAAGGTACGCCGCCCGTTAGATACCCTTCCTAAGTAGCGAGGAGAGGCGTCTTAGACGAGATTAGTTACGCCGGTAATACCTAAACGACGAAAAATATTATAGTCTACTAATAACTTACCTTCTATACCTAGACGTATAGCTAAGGGATTAGCCTTATCCCGCTAATCTAACGGTACCCTAAAGGTAACGAATAAAGATTTTGGAGATACCGGAGAAGTAGGGGTTAATATACTACGCCTTAACACGGAACTCTCCGAGAGACGTAGCCTACCCTATATAGATATAGAGACGGAGGACGACGGTTAAGAAGAACTTATAGAAGACGGACGAATTATTAGGATTAAAGGGGGTATAAGTAGAGATAAGGCGTAAATCTCTAAGGTAGTAAAGGCGTCTAGCTACTTTAATACTCTATTAGCGCGAGGCGTTTATAGTATAGTACGAGTAATCGCGATATACGTAAGTAGACTCTATTAAAATCGACTAGGTCTATTCTAATACGTATATAGGAAAGGATACCTACGACTAGGGGAGAAGAGTTAATTATAAATTATAAGTTTAATCTAGTAGCGACGGACACGAAGGGCGTACGCTAGGAGTACGTAGAATATATAAACGGTAAGTTCGTCGAAGACCTAAACGATCATTGAGGTAAGAGCGATATAGTATAGAAAAGAGAAAAGAGGGAGAATACGAGTAAGAGACTACTATATAACTACTAATTCTATAGTAAGAGGAAGATACGTATAAAGAGAAGATTACTTAGGGGTACGGTAGTATAGCGGAGATACTAGGAGGAGAATAGGGAGCTAATACCGAATAGATAGGGTAGTAGTAGACGATAACCGGGCTAGCGTATAAAACCGACCCTAGTAAAAGAACTAGATAGGGCTAAGGTTACTAAGCGTAAGTTAGAGGAAGAGAGTAAGGGTAATAGCTTAGTAAAGAAGAGGAAAGTAAGCGAGGGAGATAGAGGTATATTAGATACGGTAATAAGTAGGATAGATAATAAGTAAACGGCGGGCGTAGGTAAATTCGACCCGGTCGATTAAGTACTAGGTAGTATAGTTCTTATATAGTAACTCGTACTAAATACTAGTATACGCGGAAGAGGTCTACTAAACGGTATTTAATTATTAAGCTTAGAGGGTAGGGGTACGGTCCCTACCTCCTAGAATATAGCGAGGATACTCTTAGTATCGGGGCGGGGCTTCTTACGATGCTCGCGGAAGGACCTATTATCTAATTCTTTAAACTAATCCTTCGATATCGTCTCTAACCCGGGTCTAAACGCTATTAATTTATAGAATATTAAGAGTCGCTTACGGTAGTAATACTCCTCCGGTATACCCTTTCGGTCGAGATATAACTTAACGCGAATAGCGAGGTTCGTAAAAAGGGCTATAGTACGATAAGTATTAAGAGGCTAGTAAAAGAGTAAGATAGGCCTTATATATATAGTAGTACTTTCTAAGGGGGGTAGACTTAGTAATGTCGATATAGCCTTATATATATTACTAGATATTAATAAAGTTTTCGGGTAAGAACCGGCTAGTAAAATAAGTAGCTAGGGTTTATAGGTCGGTAATATTAGAAAGTAGCGTATCTATTTCCTTCTACTTCGAGACGTATTCCTTTATATAGTTAGTATTAACTTAGTATATAACTCGACCGGGTCGATATTAGTAGAGGATATAGGTTAATTATACCTCTATAAGTTTAATAGTATAATACTAGTAGTTTTTATAGACGTCTTAGAACTTAGCTCGTACTATATTTACTAAGTCGCTATCGGGTTCGTACTCCCCCCCTATTATTTCGGAAAGTACCCTCTCCTATCCTTACTAGGTATTACTAAGGAAGATATACTAACGTATTTCCCTATTAAGGGTACGAGTAAAACGATCCTCTAAGACTACCGGGTCGTTTAATAGATAATTAGAAATATACCCGCGTTTACGCTTACGTCGGTTTATTAGTTGAGATGTACCTAGGAGGAGAGTACGACGTTTCTTACGGATTTCGAGTATTAAAGGGTTAGCTCTACCTTTATATTCTATATCGGTATCGCCAAAAGGGTTATACTCTTAAGAGGTAGTAGAGCTTATACTAGTTTCGTTAGAGGAATTACTAGCAAAGGACTCTATAATAACGATATAGCTAGAAAATAGAAGGAGTTAATAGAGAAATCGACCCGGTCGGTTTTAGGTAGTAGGGACTAAGTTTAGTTAGTTAGAGAAATCGACCCGGTCGACTACTAAGAAGGTACTAGTACTATTTAATAGTAGTAGTCCTCTAGTAGCACTATCGTGTATCCTAAACTAGTACTAGGGGGGTAAGATATATATATAATATCGATTCGAGTAGTACCCCTTATTACCGCCTCTACTACGACTAGTAAGTACCCTATAATAGGCCCGGGGTAGTAGAGATATAACCTAAGGGCCTAAAATTAGAGCTTAGTCTATTTCAAGTTAGTAAACTATAGGAACCTTACTATAGTAGTAGTAATCTTCGCGAGGTTAATAAGAGCCTACTTCGACTAAGGCTACTACTACTAGTACTAAGTCTTAGGCTCCTTTTTAGTAGTACTACTAGTATTATACGAAGAGATCCTATACTTCCTCGTTAATATTATATTCTTTTATACCTACCCTTTATCGAAATCTACTAATTATATCTTTAAATCGTTACTCCGAGTCCTTTCCTAATACTCCGAGTCCTATTAGGACTACTTAGTAACAAGTCAATTAGAAGAAATACCGTACCTTACCCTAGTCTACTACGCGAGAAAAGCCTACTACTCTTTATACCTAATTAAGTAGCCAATCTATTACTAGTAGTAGTAGTAGAAGTTCCTCGGCCTTTGAATTTATAGAGGAGCTACCGAATATTCGAGAATTAGGTACTCTCTATAAGCTATTAAACCCTCCTACCTATAAAAGGAAGTATCAAGTATAGAAAACGGTTAATAACTTATTCTATTACTACGAAGATTCTATCTTTTATAAGTAACTAGGTCTCTTAATATACGAGGTAGAGATATCGTTAGTAGATCTTACTAGGGACTAACGTATTATACTTCTAACTTTATACTACTTTACGGTAGCTATATAGAAAGATATTATAGAGGTTCTTAGTATTAACTAGTCTACGGTATCTAACGTTAATATCGGTTTTAAGATATTTAGAACCCCCTCGAAGAATACCCGACCTAGTTGAAAAGGGGTAGATTATATAGAGGTTAATAAGCTTAATTAACTACTTCTTTTTATAACTACTAGGGCTACTAATCGCCGGATAAGCTATATAGAGATATCCGTAGCCTTACTACTTATTAACTAGTCTCCCTTACGAGTAAGTACTAAATTATATAGCTATATTCTATATACTAACTAAATTTATAGACGAAGAGAGCCCTTAAAGATTAACTCGGCTTCCGTAAATACGTCCCTTATCGCGAAGAGTTACTTACTCGGAGGAAACAAAATACCCGCTATATAATATACCTAGGGCGTATAGATTGGGGTAACGCCGAGTTTACTAGAATTATTTACGCCGGCGTAACGTTCTTAGATAACAATCTAAGGATAGTTCAGGATAGGGTTTTACGCCGCCCTAGAGAGGAATATTATCCTAATTATATTTAAGCTAGATACCGCTCTAGGCGCTATTTAGTCGTGTACTAGGCTACTACTTATAGCGATTACTATATAGATCTTATTACCTTACTACCAAAATATAAAATAAACTCTAAGAACTATACGGCTTTCGTCCTTAAATAGTACCTTTAGCTATTCTACGTTAAGATAACGGAAGTATATAGCTAGGTATTACTACTTAAGAGTAAATACCCTAGCTATAAAAGTATAGCTTTGGATTAGCGAATTAGGAATAACCTTTAGGTTATTACTTACCCTCCTAGCTTACTAGATCTTAACTAGCTTGAGTACTATTAGGCTAAGTTAAAACGCCGGCTTTCTCTTATAAATCTACTACCCTTAGTCCGTGGCGAGATCGAGGCTTTTTATAATAGTTAGTAGGATAATATTTGTAGTAGGGAGCGCTAAAGGAAGCTTATTACCTCGATACCTAAGCGAGTTCAGGCCGTTATTAATACTAAGGGTAGTTATACTAAGTACTAAGTATATATACTTATATATATATATAGAGGAAGAGAGTTTTTTCTTTAGTAGTTACTAGCTAAAATAACAAAAATATTTGGTTCGGATTAAGATAATATAATTCAAGTATTCTCTTATAGTTTACGATATACTAAGCGGTTAAAAGATAGTTTTAACGAAACTATCGTTAATATTAGATTGGAGGAATAAGAGGTAAGGTATTATATACGGTATATTAGGCGGTACTATCCCCGATGTCGACGGGGTCGATTTTAAGGCGGTTACGTCTTAAACGATTATATAACCCGGTAGGACGGTTAAGCGTATAATTATAATTAGAGGGGTAAGAGGACCGTAATTATAAACGGTATACTAGGCGGTACTATCCCCGATATCGACGGGGTCGATTTTGAGGCGGTTATAGCTTTACTAATTATAAGACCCGGTAGGACGGCTAAGCGTAGATTTAAAATTAGAGGGGTAAGAGGTACGTATTTATAAACGGTATACCGGGTAGTACTATCCCTAATATCGATAAGGTTAATCTTAGGGCGTTTACGTATTTACCGATTATAAAACCCTATAGGATAGACAAGCGTATATTTGTAATTGGAGGGATAAGACGTATAGACTTATAGATAATTTATTAGGCGGTACTATCCCTAGTATCGATAGGGTCGATCTTAGGGCGCTTACGTAGTAACTAATTATAGGATCCTATATAGCCGACGAGCGTAAGATTAGGATCCTAGGGTTTAAGCTTTTTACTAAAGGGATAGATATATAGTAACCTATACGTTATTAATAACCGTTTTTCTACGGTAAAATAACCGAATATTAATAGTTATATAACCGTACTCAATCGATAACGTATTAATATCAAGATAAGGAAAAAACTATAGTATATACTATATACTTATTACTTGCGACGGTTGTACAAGATAATAGTATAGGGTAGAAAATATTAAAAAGAGTTTCGACGTTATCTAAGTTATCGGGATTTTTATAAATATTAGTAAGAACGGTTGTCATGGGATACTATATAGTTTTATAGATATACTATAAGTATCTAGTATTTATACGGCTTCTAGGGTTTATAAAATAGCTACGGTTAAAAAAGTCCTTACCCCGCCGCTATATATATTAGGAATATCCCTACTAAGTACCTTAATATATTTATTTACCGACTATACTATTGTTTTGTTATTCGACGCGTTATCCGTAGTAAAAGTTAGGGTCCCCAACGGGGCGGGTTGGGGCGGGTTATAGGGTAGGGAACCCGCCCCGTTAGCGGGTCGGGTTTTAACGGGTTAGGGCGGGGTCCCGGGGCGGGTTATAGTTTAGAAGAAAACCCGCCCCGTTCGCCCCGTTCGGGTTTTCCACGTGATTTTTATTAGGTTATATATATAGATATATTAATATATTATATTCCTATTAGGTAGAGTATAACCTAGAGACTATAATAAGTATTTAAAAAATTAAAAATTTATATAATAGATCTATAGTTATTAAGGTTTCTAGAAAAAAACTCCGGGTTCCCCCCTTAAAAACCCGCCCCTAACTAACGGGGCGGGTTTAAAGCTTGGCGGGGCGGGTCGGGTTAGGGTTATAGCTTTATAACCCGCCCCTAAAACTCGCCCCGCCCCGCCCCTGACCCGACCTACCCCGTTTCGCCCCGCCCTATTAGGGACCCTAGTAAAAGTAATAACCCTAGTACCGAGATTAAAATACTTAAGGCGCGCTATTACAACTCTAGTAAGGTCCCTACTAGTATAAGCGCTATAGTAGGGCTCGAAACCGATTAAAGCTTCTATTAGGGTCTAATTATAAACCTAGTATACTTTAATTGCGAGGAAGGTATTCCGGTATAGTACGGACTATCCGTCAAGGACAATTAAGACTTTCTAAGGTACTAGTAGGAGGCGTTTACGGATAGACTCCTCTAACTTCTTTCGTAGGGTAAGGATTTTATTAGTAATAGTTAATAACGAAGGGAGCCGTCGCTTAGGTTCGAGGTATATAACTAGGCGTAGGAATTCCAAGTTATCGATAGTTATTAATAACTACTTATATATAATAATCGTATAAAGGAGTTATTCGTCGAAATTAGCTAGGGATAGTACGAGGCTTCTAGCGTTCGCTATCTTAGTCCTAACTCGTCGATTCTAGAGTAGAATATTAGTAGAACTAAAATTAGAAAACCTAGTAGTCTCCTAGTAGTCTTACGGCTACCCTTAGGCCCTCTTCTATAGTTAGCTATACTATTCCTCGCGCTAAGGAGGTCGATAGATATACCCTCGTCTTTACGTAAGAACTAATTTAACTAGTTCTATTCTTATATAGATATTTTACGACTAGATCGTATCGTATATAAATAGTACGAGGCTTACTAGAAATATAAAGAGCGCCTTTAATAAAATACTACTAGCCTATAGCTCTCCTATCAGCTCCTTATACTAGAAGGTTAGGGGTAGAGACTAATATATTTTCCCGGTACTATCGTATTGTAATCTACTAGTTATAGAACTACTTAGAGTTATTTAGTATCTATTTAAAACAGGCGTCGTTTTTACCTACCGATAGTAGGTTACCTATAGGAGGAGGGACGTAGGTTGCTAAAGATAATAAAGCTATAATAGAGAAGTAGTATTAGTTAAGAAGGAATAGTATATAAGTAGTATCTCTTATTTAAAGCTGCTATTATATTTATAGGAAGTACTAAGAATATAGCTAAGCTACTTTAGGTTCTATAAGGCTAAGAAACTATTTAATTAAGTATAAATATAAAGATACAACTTTAATACGTAGAGATATAAATATATTAATAGTATTTACGGTTTTATATATATATCTTCTATAAATCTACTTACTTCTAGATAATATTATTATATACTAAGCTCGGAATATGTTTTTAAATGAAAATTAAATAATATTTATTCAATTTTCATTTAAAAACATATAGCTAGCCGTTTATTCTTTAATAAAGTAATTCTTTAATAAAGTGATTCTTCAACAAAGTAATTCTTTAATAAAGTAATTCTTTAATAAAGTAATTCTTCAACAAAGTAATTCTTTAATAAAGTAATTCTTTAATATATTATTAAGGAGAGATACTAATTTATTAACTATTATAGAAATATTCTCCTTATATATAAAGAGTAAGTGTTTTATAATTTAAATATAAGCCTAGTAGTCTTCTAGTAGTTAAAGAGGGAGATATTAGTATAGAATATATTATTTACTAGTATACTAAATAAAATCAAGTGATTCATGATTTAAATATAAGCCTAGTAGTCTTCTAGTAGTTAAAGAGGGAGATATTAGTATAGAATATATTATTTACTAGTATACTAAATAAAATATATCCCCCTAGCTCCGAATTTATTAAATTAACTCTTCTTCTTATTACTAGGAAGACTCCTCGTCAATTCTATATCCTTAGACTAAATTGTAACACGATTTGTATAAATAGTATAGAGGTTAGTATCTAGGAATAATATATTAGTACTAGTACTAGTATAATAGGTTAAAATATAACTTACCTTTAAAAAGACTAATAAGATAGCATTCTACAGCCTCTTAGAGTACTTATATTATAGTTACTTAAAATCGAAGGTCTAGGGTCCCTAACGGGGCGGGTTGGGGCGGGTTATAGGGTAGGGAACCCGCCCTATTAGCGGGTCGGGTTTTAACGGGTTGGGGCGGGGTCCCGGGGCGGGTTATAGTTTAGAAGAAAACCCGCCCCGTTCGCCCCGTTCGGGTTCTCCACGTGATTTTTATAGGGTTATATATATATATATATTAATATATTATATTCCTATTAGGTAGAGTATAACCTAGAGACTATAATAGGTATTTAAAAAATTAAAATATATATAATAGATCTATAGTTATTAAGGTTTCTAGAAAAAAACTCCGGGTTCCCCCCTTAAAAACCCGCCCCTAACTAACGGGGCGGGTTTAAGGCTTGGCGGGGCGGGTCGGGTTAGGGTTATAGCTTTATAACCCGCCCCTAAAACCCGCCCCGCCCCGCCCCTAACCCGACCCCCCCCGTTTCGCCCCGCCCCGTTAGGGACCCTACGAAGGTCTTCCTTAAAATCCTATATAACCTCTAGAATAAGCCTACTAAATAGTATTTTCTATATAAGGAGGTCGGTACTCTTCTAGTAGCGGCGGATCTAACGTAGAGTAACGGCTAGAAAGCGTTAGAGACTACTAGGATACTACTAGGAATTCTACGTAATATATAATTCTAACTTACTTCCTAGCTTATAACGGTAGGGCTTTCTTATACTACCTATATTACTTTTACCTTTCCTAGTAATTTGTTTTCGAGTAGCTAATCCCCCTAAAGGCTTTACTAGGGCCTTACTACTAGTAGCATTTCGAGCCTTAAGCGTAGATCTTCTTTTAGTAGCTATAATAGTACTTTTACTAGTACTAGTAACTACCTTACTAGCTATTAGTCTCTTTACTAGTATTTTTTTTACTAGTATCTTTCTTACTAGTATCTTTTTTACTACTAGTTTCTTTCTTACTAGTAGTAGTAGTAGTAGTACTACTATTACTAGGAGTAGTACTACTACTACTACTTCTACTACTACTACTTCTACTACTACTGCTTCTACTACTACTACTAATACTAGTACTACTAATACTACTACTACTAATACTTCTACTACTAATACTACTACTAATACTTCTACTACTAATACTACTAGTAGTAGTAGTAATATAAATCTCCTCCTTAATTTAGGAATAGAATCTAAGGGTTTACTAGGATCTACTAGTATTTAAGTATTAAGTATTACCTAGTCAAAATCCTATAGTTGAGTAGTATCTAGCTTTTTTATAGTAGTATCTAACTCTTCTCTAATAGTATCCAACTCTTAAGTATTATTAATTAGGTCTTATAGAGTAGCTTCTAGGTCTTCTTAAGTATCCTTAAACTTATTATCTTCTTTATCTAGCTCTTTAGATTTTGGTATTTTAAATAGGGTCTTTTCCCTAGTAGTCGGGTCCTTCTTCTTAGTCTTCCTATACTTACTAAGAATATTTCTATTATGTTCTAGCACCTTAATATCTAATACTTACGAAGATAAGGAAATACTTAAGGAATAGCTAGTACTTCTACTTCTAACTAGCTCTTCTTCAATTTAGGTACCGGCCGGCTAGGAATTGAGATCTAGATCGCCTAGACTACTAGGATAACTACTAGGCTCTATTAGTTTAATTAGAGGAGAATCTAGTAGAACCTTTTTTAATTCGTTAGCTACTCGAAGATCTACTATAGAAGTAAGGCTACGCTAGTAGGTACCCTTACTACGTACTATTAAAAAATTAGTAATAATTATTAGTTGATTTACTTTTAATTTAGTAGTTACTAGTAGTAATCTAGTAGTAGTATAGGTTGAAAAGTAAGGAAAAAGCTATATAGATTATTAGCGTACGTACGGACGTAAAAACTCTATAGCGCTAGTAAACTAGCGTACCGAGATCGGACGACTATACTTTTCGTACTATATAGCGTAAATAAATAAAATACTTCTACTAATTATACTAATTTAATTTAAGCTTTACTCTACTTTAATCTCGTTTATTTTATAAGCTTTAAACTACTAGCAAACTACTAGGCTTAGCCTAGCGCAAATCTATAGATCTATAATAGCGCTACTAAAACCAACTAAACTCCTCTCTACTAATATTTATATAGTTAAAGAACGTACGAGGCGTAGTAAAAAGAGAGGCTTTAATCTCTAGGTTATAAGGAGTTAGCGCGTATTAAATTAAGTAAAGTTAGAGGCTCGTTAAAAACTAAAAAAGTCTAATAGTTAGAATCTTCTCTAAGATACTAAGTAGCGGTCCTAAATTACGTAAGCTAAGCAAGCTATTTATAATAAGTAGTAAGAACCTAGTAGTATCCTAGTAGTAATATATACTAATCTAGCCCTAGAATATCGAATAGTACCTATCCTAGCCTCCTTAAACTAGACCTACTTACGCTTTTCGATTTCGGTAATAAAGATCAAGATAAAGATATAAATAATAGAGTAGAAGAAAGCTCTAGTTAAGAATCGAGTAAAGAGGAGGAGATAGATATTAATATAATACCCTAGGCCTAGGGTAGTAATATTACTATACTATTCGACGAGTCCTACGATTAACTCTATATAGAGTTTTATCTAGTCGTCTATACGTAAGTAAGACGGTCCTAGTAAGTAATTAGGAAGGGGTTAGTAAATTTAATAAATAGTAGTTTAAATTTAGTTAAGGGTATATATAACATCTATAAACTCCTTTTAGAAGAAGATTTAGAGGTAAGTCTTTTAATTTCTAGTAGTCTCCTAGTAGTTTCTAATATCCTTTAAGAGTCTAGTAAGCTCATTCTATAATAAAGATAGAGAAGAGTAACTACTAGTCTACCTAGCCAATTAACTATACTTAATCTATCCCCTTTAATTCTTTTCTATAGAGTAGGTTACTTTAATACGAAATCTCCTAGCTTATTACTATAATTTCGATAAAAGGCTTCCTAGTCCTACTCGTTGGTAGGCTATATAACCTTTAGATAAGATTAAGCTAAAGGAGAATCTACCTAATAGAGAGCTCGTAATAGAGGTATAGGAGTTAATATTTAGTAAAAAGGTAGAAGTAAGAGAGAGATTTAGTAGAATAAGAAATATAGATAGGGTTAATCTTATTATAAAACTATTAGTATTACAGGCGACTAATAGTTTAGGTTATACTCTTAATATAGATAAGAAGATATAAAAGCTCTAAGCTACTACTAAAAAATTAGCTAATAAAGTTAATAGGTCTAAGGATAAGGATAAACGTACTTTTCAATTAGATATTAAGAGTAATAGAGAGGAAGATAAAGAAGAAGAAGAAGAAGAGGAGGAGGAGGATAACTAGATTATTAATAATATCTATATAGAAGATCTCTCTAAATAAGAAAAACCCTAGTTTTAGCTATTATAGCATTATTAAACGTAATTTCTATTTATCTGCTTACATTAACTACTAGGAGACTACTAGAAATATATAAATATTAAATAATATATTAAAATCTACTAACTATATACTACTAAATCTAACTATACCTCTATACTCTATATAGTTAGGGCTATTATTACTTACTATTAGGTTATATCTTAGTAGTTATATAAGCGCTACGAAGGTATCACGTAGACCCGTACTAGTATAAACGGGGCGGGTTCTCCTCCAATCTATAACCCGCCCCGGGACCCCGCCCCAACCCGTTAGAACCCGACCCGCTAACGGGGCAGGTTCCCTACCCTAAAACCCGCCCTAACCTACCCCGTTAGAGACTATAATCCTCGTATTATTTAAGAAAGACTTAGAATTCTATTAGGGAAAAGAATAAGATAAGATAATAAAATCTCTTTAGGAAGCGCTTACGACTATACCCGTACTACGACCTATTATATATAAACTAGATTTAGGCGAGATTATTCTTACGGTAGATGCTTTAGGAGAAGAATAGGGAGTAGTTCTATAATAACTAGACGAACTAGGTAAGAGATATCCGTACTAATATAAAAGCGGAATCTAGTTACTATCGGAAAGGAAATACGATATAGTTAAACTAGAATACCGCGCCCTTTTATACGTACTTAAGAAATTCTACCTTTATCTTTAAGGAACGTATTTCGTAGTCGAAACGGACGCCTAGACTTTAATATATTAACTTAATAGAGTATCTTCGGATATAGTAGGATCTCTAGTTTAGGGTCCCTAACGGGGCGGGGCCAAACGGGGGGGGCGGGTTAGGGGTAGGGTAGGGCGGGTTTTCGGGGCGGGTTATAAGTATAAAACCCTAACCTAACCCGCCCCGCTAAGCTCTCAACCTGCCCCGTTAGATAGGGGTAAGGTCTCGTAACCTAACCCGTTATAACCCGTATATAATACCGTTAGTATATTTAGAATATACGTAGTATTTCTAGTAGTCTTCTAGTAGTCAAAAAGAGTCTTCTAGTAGTTATAACGATAGTCGAAATATTTCTAGTAGTCTTCTAGTAGTTATAGAGCTTATAATAAGTTATATTATAACTAAATCTACGGCTCGAAAGTCAAGAGCTTAAAACTAAGTACGACGAGCTCCGCTCCTAGTTATAGGGCCCTTATTATTACCTTTATAACTACGTCGGCTATTAACTATCGCCTAAAGATCTATACTACCTCTAGGTAATACTACCGGTAGTCTTATAGCGCGACCCCTCCTACGCCTTCCTATACTTCGGGTAGTAGCTTAGGTTCGCCGACGTATTATAATACGACTACTAATATAATCTCCTATACCCTTAACTATTTCGAGCCGCTTACCTAATAGACCCTTATTATCCCGTCGTAATCTATTCGCTAACCTCCGTATAGGGGGAGAAGCTCCTTTAGCTAGTAGTAGCGTATTATTAGGGTCCGTAGTATCCTCCCTATCGCTAATTTTATCTAACCTCTATATCTCGTTAACTATATAAATAAGTTCCTTAGTCTATTTAGCTCGCTTAGTAGCTAATTTATCTTTAGTTATATAAATATCCCTTCTCCCCATTGAATAGTAGTTAAGTATATACTACTTAGAATCTACTATCTACTTATAGTTACTTACTATTAACGTACTAAGAACCTATACGCTATATAACTTATTATCCGTATTAAAGTTACTAGTAATACCAAACTCTCGTTTAATACTAATACCGGCCGCTAAGATAGTAAAGAGATCCTTTACTATTATTACTATCCGTAGGAACTAGTACTTAATAGATCTCTATTACTAGAATAGTTCCTTAAGATCTAGCCGTACTTTATTTAGGGATTATTAGCGACTACTAGAAAACTACTAGAGACTAGGGTTTTCGCTTACTCTATAAGCGATACTTATCGAACTCTTACTATATATCTATTACTACGCGCGTCGCTGTTAGGCGCGTATTATACTTAGTAGAAGGCTCTACTACCGTACGGAGATCTATAACCGAATCGAGGTTAATATACCCTCGTTAGAGCGATAATAGGACTTCAACGCGGCGTATTACTAGGTTTCGCTACGTATATTAAGTATTATATAGAACGTATAGTTCCGTCTAATAATATACCTACTAATCGAGTAGATCTTCTAGTATAGGCTACTATTTAGGCTAGTTCTAAGTATTAAGCTTATAACGAGGATAGAGTAGGATTACTATACTATAGTACTTTCTAGCCTATATATTAGACGTTATACTATAGTAGACCCTAAGCTTATCTACCGCCTTACTATATACCCGACTAATCTCTTACTTCTACCGACGGTTCTTATCTCCAAGCCGTTCCTCTATATTCTCGAGGTATATAAATAGTCGATTATAGATATCGAAGACCGAGTAGATTATTAGGTTACGCGTAGAGCTAATAAGCTACGTATATACCGCGAAGGGACGGAGGATAGTAATAAGGTAGGAAACTTAGCCCTATTTATCTTCGCTTAGGCTAAGGTGTCGATATTCCTTATCTATAAATTAATTAATCGGGTCTCTTAATCTTAGAAGTCGTATAAGTATATAGTACGTCGAGTCCTATCTCGTCTTAATATCTTAGGTATATCGTAGAAGTCGAATCTTAGCCGGAATAGGGTAGTAAGCGCGATACTAGATTATTTAAATCTCCGAGAATATAAGCTATCGGCCTTCGCTTAAGTTGATAAAGATCGTAATTTAACGGGCCTTTATAACCGTATATAGTAGCTTTATAGAAGAATTAGTATTACGAAACTACTAGGAGACTACTAGGAGACTACTAGGAGACTACTAGGAGACTACTAGGAGACTACTAGAAGAATACTAGGAGACTACTAGGAGAATACTAGGAGACTACTAGGAGACTACTAGGAGACTACTAGGAGGCTAAAAGAAGGAAAATAACTTATACTACGCTTAGAGTTAGTAGACTCCCTCCTAGTAATTACTAGAACTCTCTCCTCTTCCTCCGCCTCCTAGTTCCTAACAAACTCCTCCTTTTTCGGCCGATACTTGATATCTACGAGGAGACTATTATAATATAGTTATATAATATAAGAGATATAGGGATATAGCGCGATCTCGTTTACTATATTAGGAATATCCCTACTAAGTACCTCAATATATTTATTTACCGACTATACTATTATTTTATTATTCGACGCGTTATCCGTAGTAAAAGTAATAACCCTAGTACCGAGATTAAAATACTTAAGGCGCGCTATTATAACTCTAGTAAGGTCCCTACTAGTATAAGTACTATAGTAGGGCTCGAAACCGATTAAAGCTTCTATTAGGGTCTAATTATAAACCTAGTATACTTTAATTACGAGGAAGCTATTCTAGCGCGGCGTAGACTATCCGTCGAGGACGATTAAGACTTTCTAAGGTACTAGTAGGAGGCGTTTACGGATAGACTCCTCTAACTTCTTTCGTAGGGTAAGGATTTTATTAGTAATAGTTAATAACGAAGGGAGCCATCGCTTAGGTTCGAGGTATATAACTAGGCGTAGGAATTCCAAGTTATCGATAGTTATTAATAATAACCTAGATTACTACGATTATACTTCGAGGGTCTAATAGCTAATCCTAGAGGCTAGCCTAACTAAGTATACGCTAGCCGCCCCTATAGTAACGGGATACGGGGTTTTCGGTATAGGTCGAGGCCCGTTCTAGGAAAACGCCCTTAACGAGCTCTAGGATAGGGTAGTTACTAAGGATATATACTATTAATAGGTATTCTAGGCGGTATAGTCCGGCGAGCGAGCTATTCCTACCGGGGCCCGTATTAAGATTTAAATCGCGGACTATAAGATTAATACCTAAGGCCTATTACGATACCGAGGTAAGCTATAGGTATTTAGCGCCCCGTTTATAACGGACGTAGAGCGAAAGGAGTTAGACGACGATATAAGGGGTCTAGATAATTTAAGGACTAAGCTAATTTAGAAGAACTACGACTTCGTAGTAACTAGTTACCTAGGTAGGGAGAATACGCTCTCCGTTATAGGCCGAGACTTCTACTAGCTACTAATAGCCTCGTATATACGGAGGTTTATTCGGAACTATAACGGCTATAGCCGTAATAAGGTTTAGCGTAGCGCTAAATACGGTCTCCTATAGTCGCTCCTAGTCCCTAATAGATTTTTCTCGGAGTTATTAATCGATTTTATAGTAGAACTCCCGGAGTCTAACGGCAATATAAACCTCTATATAATAAAGGATAGGCTAAGTAAGACCGTAGTTTTTAAAGCGATACCTACTACTAATACGGAGGCTTGCGCCGAGATATTCCTAAGATACTAGGTACGCTACTATAGGCTACCTAGGGTAATAACGTTAGACCGCGGAAGGAACTAGATAGGCGCCTTCTAGAGATACTTATATCGCCTACTAGGCGTCGAGTAGCGGTTAAGTAGCGTATACTACCCCTAAACGGACGGAGGCCCGGAGCGCCTTAACTAGGAAGTATAGGTATACCTATAATACTTTATTAACTTTAACTAGAACGACTAGGCCTAGTAGCTACCCGTAGCCTAGTTAGTAGTAAACGGCCGATACTATACGGGAATCGGTATATCGCTATTTTTTATAATATACGGCTTTAAAGCCCCTACGGCTATACTATTAGAGGAGGGGGCTATAGAATCCGTCCCGATCCCCGCTAAATAGAAATCTAAAGAATTCGTTCGGAAGATAGGGAAGATTACGGAGCTATACTAATTACTAATAGGGGTTTCGTAATAGTAATAGGAGGAGTCCTATAATAGGTAGTAGGTCCCCGCCCGAAGGTTCTAGGTCGGCGATAAAGTATAGCTAGACCTAAGGAACTACTAGGGTCCCTAATAGGGCGGGGCGAAACGGGGGGGGTCGGGTTAGGGGCGGGGCGGGGCGGGTTTTAGGGGCGGGTTATAAAGCTTTAACCCTAACCTAACCCGCCCCGCCAAGCCTTAAACCCGCCCCGTTAGTTAGGGGCGGGTTTTTAAGGGGGGAACCCGGAGTTCTTTTCTAGAAACCTTAATAACTATAGATCTATTATATATATTTTAATTTTTTAAATACTTATTATAGTCTCTAGGTTATACTCTACCTTAGAGGAATATAATATATTAATATATCTATATATATAAAGCTATAAAAATCACGTAGAAAACCCGTTTGGGGCGAACGGGGCGGGTTTTCTTCTAAACTATAACCCGCCCTAGGACCCCGCCCTAACCCGTTAAAACCTAACCCGCTAACGGGGCGGGTTCCCTACCCTATAACCCGCCCTAACCCGCCCCGTTAGGGACCCTAGGAACTACGGTAGTAAGAGGCTAAAGAAGAAGCTAGACGCGCGATATACTAAATATACGGTAGCCGAAGTTATTAGCCCGATATCTATACGGCTTAAGGGTATCCCTAGTAGGATATATAATATATTTCACCCCGACCTTTTACGGCGGTACCTAGACGACCTACTACCCGGGTAGGTTATTAACGACTCCTAACTAGGCCCTGTACTACTAGAGTCGTACGAGGAGTTCGAAGTAGAGAAGATCCTATACGCTAGGAAGGCTAGGCGGGGATAAGGGCGCGAGGCCGTAGTAAAATAGTACGGTTACTACGATATAACGTAGGAGCCGCTAGAAGCCGTAGAGGATACCGTAGCTATAGACGAGTTCGATCTAGTTTACGGACCTATACGAGAAAATAATAGCCCCCTATAGGAATTCGGTAGAGGGCGGCTAAGAAGGAGCGGGCGGACGAGGCTATTACGGTAAGTTATATTTCTAATATTTACTTAGAGTTAAGATTAGGAGTTTAATTTTAGAGTATTTTTTTTATTTATTTTAGGGTTTATCCGGTCCCCTCTAGTTTTAGCGCGGGCGGCGATAGCTAGACGCTACTCCCCGTACCTATAAAAAAAAAAGAAGAAAGACCGTAAAGGAAACTTCCCCTTTCCCCCCCCCCCCTCCCCTCCTCCCTTATATAGGATTGGACCGCCGGGGTCCCTATACCTAGGAGCCGGGTACCGGGCCGGCTATTATAAAATTTATTACCGCCGCCTCGTAGGTAGTAGTAGTAGTAGCGGCGACCGTACTATTTTATAAGGTTAGTATTAGTATTAGAGAGAAGGGCTCGGGTAACTTACGGTAGGACGAGGGCCTAGTCTACTAGGGACTAGAGAGCCTTATAGGCCTTAAGAGCGGCGACTAGGCTAGATAGGGTAGACTCGCTATAGACGGTTAGTATACGTTAATAAACGGAATACGGGATATATCTCTAGTCTTAACCCGACCGGGTCTACGCGGTATAGGCTAAGCCGGCGAGCTAGGGCCTAATTAGTTAGCGGGAGAAACAAGACGGACCGTAGTACGTATATTAGGGTATACTAAGCCCGGTACTAGGTATAGTACGCGTAGGCGAGAGAAGGCCGGTAGCGCTTACCGTCGTTCTATAAGTAGTTAGCCGGAGTCCGAGTAAGCTTTACTAGTTATAACTTACGGGCGGAGGCTTCTAGTAGCGGTAGTCCCGACTAGTAGACGCGTACGTAGTATAATATATAGGCCTACGGGCCTAGGAATAAGAGTTAATATACGGTTACTATAAAAGACTAGTAGACGTATAGTTCCAACTAGCTACTTAGGTATAGTAGTAGGAGAGGTAAGGGCGGTACGGGTAGCGTTCTTACGCTAGCGGCGGGCGGCGGTATTCTAGCGGGCGGTATCTCGGTAGGCGGCGATAGTACGGACGGGCGAGGAGGACGGTGAGGAGCGACCGGAGATAGAAGTATAAGTAGGGGAAGTAGTAGTATAGGAGACTATTAGCGACGGGGTAGGAGTCGTATTTACGAGGAGAGTAGTAGTAGTAGTAAAGAGACTAGCGTTAGTAGACGATAGCGGGGGTATACTAGAGGTCTCCGAGTTCGGCGTACTACTAGTAGTAGCGGCGGGATCCTAGGAGTCTAGAACGAGTAGCTACGGATTCTAGACGGGCGGCTAAGGGTTTTAGGCGGGCGACTAAGGGTCCTAGGTAGGCGACTAAGTATTCTAGGCGGCGGCGGGACCTGACTCCGAAGAACTAGACGGTAGTAGCTTAGACTTAGGTAGTAGACTATTAGGAACGTTAGGGGCCTTAGCGCTACCGAAGAGAGAACGGATACTAGATATAGTAGTAGTAGTAGTAGCGGTACGACGAGCTAAATACGGTTAGTTTAAAACGGAGGCCGCTACCTTAGTACTAGGTAGGAGATACTTACTATATATATATATAGTATATATATATATATATATATATAAGGGCTTAACAAAAAAAAAAGCCTAGGGGATAGGGGTATTTATACCCTTTAGGAGATACTAATTAAGGTATAATTACGCGTATAATTATACGGTAGTCGATAGTAACTTTAAGGGGGATCGAATTAGTATTATCTAAGAGGGTTTATAAGCGATATAAGGGAAACCTATAGAAGCTAGCTAAATTACCCGGGCTACCCGGTCCTAGGACGGGGGCCAGCCGAAAGACGTACTATAATACTTAAGATACGTCTAAATAGCTAGTTATAAGGACCGGAGACTCCTCCGTAGGAGTTACGGGGACTAGAGACGCCTCCGGCGTAGATAGACTCTATTCCTATCGACTAAGGAGGTAAAAGAATAGGTTACTATAGATACTATAATAGAACGCCTAGCTTTAGTAAAGTTGTCTAATCTTTAACGGGAAACGGGTACTAAGTAGTAGGGTAAGTATAAGGACGTATAGGGTATACCTAGGCGTATATACTACAAAAATAACTTACGAGGGCCTAGGCCCGGGGCGTAGCTACTATTACCTAAATAGGGGTCCTACTACCTAAATAAGGGTTACGTACAAGTTATATAAGTAGGACCGCCTAAAAGGTACTAGAGAGAGGAGAGGAATCCGCGGCTTAAGGGCTCCTTATAATAAACTAGTAGGAGCTAGGCGTTTTTCGCCGGTCGCCGAAGGGGAAGAATAGGGCTAATATTAGGGGCTAGTACCCTAGTAGCTTAAAGGAAGGAAGAATAGACTACGAAAGGAGTAGAACCGGAGACCGTACGTTAGAGTACGGTCTCCTCGTTAGAGTATAAGGAGAGAGCTCCTCCCCCTCTCTAGCTCGTTAGTTAACTTAGTTCTATCTACTACCTTACCTTTTAGTATATACTAGGGTCTCCCGTGATATCCTCCAATCTATAACCCGCTCTAGGACCCCGCCCCAACCCGTTAGAACCCGACCCGCTAACGGGACGGGTTCCCTACCCTAAAACCCGCCCTAACCCGCCCCGTTGGGGACCCTACTCTAGTTATACGATAGCTCGTATAGATTTAAATATAGAATTTTAATATTCGATACGTTCCTAGAAAAATAAATAGAGTAGCTAATAGACTCTCCTACTAATTTAGTAATATACCTAAAAAGGATATCCCTACCGTTCCTAACTTCGATATCGAGGATTTTATTAATCGACGACTTAGAACCCTTTACTATTCTAGTATCTACGTCTATAAGCGTAACCTATAGTATACGATCTAGCTCTACCTAATAACCGTACCTAGCTCGGAAAATAATAATAATACTAGTAGCGAAAGTTCTATAAATTAGAATAAGGAATACGGAAAATTTGGTTTATCGGAACCTTAGGAAGGATTAGATAGTAAATATACCGCGGAATATCGAGCGATTACTAACTAGCTTATAATATTAAAAATTATAGACTACTATAGATAAGATAAGCGTAGATAATATAGTATTAGATTACTATTAACTTCTACCGCTTAGCTACTATATAAAGGTAAGGTAATAGGATCTTTAAGTATTTAGTAAAGGGTTAGATAAGGTAGTTTATAAAGAGATAGATAAGGTAGTTAGGGGTAAGAGAGAGAGAGTCTAGAGTTAAAGTAAGTAATAAGAATTAGATCGTATTATTATATCGTCTTAGTTACTATTCTATTCCTATATACGCGCCGCGCTAGTAATCTAGTTCCTATATTATTAATATTATTAGGAATCCTATTTTATTTAGTAGTTATAATTATATATTCCCGCTCTAGTAAATTATAGTATTACCGTAATATTCTATTATCGTTTTCGTACCCCTGAGTTCTTATCGTTATATAGAGATACGGTAATCTAGTTCCTATATTATCGATAATAGTATTGTCCCGTTATATCGTACTAATATATAGTATATTAGTAAAATATATCCCGGTAATATTCTATTCACCTATTCGGTAATACTATTATTCCGTTGTATTATACTAATATATAGTATTTTTTACGTACCGGTATTATTCTATATTCCTATTAGGGGCTGGTACCCTAGTAGCTAAAAGGAAGGAAGAATAGACTACGAAAGGAGTAGAACCGGAGACCGTACGTTAGAGTACGGTCTCCTCGTTAAAGTATAAGGAGAGAGCTCCTCCCCCTCTCTAGCTCGTTAGTTAACTTAGTTCTATCTACTACCTTACCTTTTAGTATATACTAGGGTCTCCCGTAATATTAAGTTAACTCTTTTTATTTTTTCTCTCGACGCGCTCTAGAAGCTACGGAGACTACGATAGACCCTATAGAGGGCGATAGTAGCGATATTACGCCGTATAACTATAGTACTATTATCTAGTAGTTGATAGCGTAGTAGTAGGCTTAGGCTACCCGCTTAGAGGAGTAGGAGGCCTAGCTATAGAGGGCGTAGGCCGGTCTACTTAAGGCGGATAAGGCCTACGTAGAGCTAAAGGGTAACGACGTATCTATCTAGAGCCTAGTCTCGGCTATCTAGGACCGTAGCCTAGGCGGATTGGACTCCGCGACGGATAATCTAGTCTATAGACCTTAAGAATAGCGACCGCTATAATAGGATAGGTCTACGGCTACTTTTAGAGATTTTTTTCTCCGAATCTAGAGTTCCTATAGGACGAGGGCCGTATAGAAGCCGGTACTTCCCGCCCCTTTTTACTAGGATACTATTAACGACTACCTAACCTACGAGAAAAGTACTCGTATAAGGGGATTTTAGGTAGCTAGCGGCCCTAATAGTAAACGGAACCCCGAGGACTTTCTCTCGGAGATTAAGTATATTTTTATAGACTCTATAGAAAAGACGACGGCCCTAGAAAAGCTAGTAAGCCTAAAATATAACGACGGCTAGCTATAGTAGGATTACTAGCTAATCTTTAACGAACTCCTACTAGTATCTAACGGCTCCTAGTAGAGCGACGAGGTTAAGATATAGTAGCTACGGAAGACCCTCTATAACTAGGATAATATACTTCTAGTAACTATATAGAGGGAGACGGGGTATACCTAATTTACTACGGAGATTAGACGTATTATATAGAACTATAAATATACTAGCTAGTTCGCCGCGCGATTCTCGACCTAGCGGTCTAAGTAGAAGTAGTTAGGCGGCGACCCCTATACCGCGGCGGCTATAAGCTTAGCCTTATACGGTAGTACTATAGACGGCGATACTATTATAACCCTAGTACGGGTCGTAGGCCGAGCTAAGGCGGCCGCGCCCCGCCCCCCTACGTAAGGGGAGAGTAGCGCTATACTAAGGGCGAAGTAGGTATCTAAGGCGGAGCTAGACGGCCGTAAGGAGAAGGGTCTCTACTTCTAGTACGGAGGGAGCGGGTACCGTATAAGCGACTACGTATACCGCCCTACTAAGTAACCCTCCTAAAAGGGGGTAGGGATAAATACCTTAACGGTCCTAGCCGTAACGGAGACTACCCTAGTCCTAGAGGTTACCGAGTCTAACCCGCTAGGAAAAGGATAGCTCCCCTCCGAAGATAGAGGAAGGGAGTAGGTCGAGTACTAATAGAAGACTAGGACGCTTACTAGGTAAATATAGACGGGAATAATATACTTATAGATATAGTAATTAATAGTATTTCCTACGTATCTACCCTAATAGACGAAGGCTATTAGTACTACGCTATAATAGACGGAGACCTAGCTAAACGGCTCGGACTCCCTAAGGTAGGAAAAACAACGAGACGGATCCGGGGCGCTATAGGCGATATAGCCGGGTCCGGTATTTAGGGGGTAGTCGCCCTAAAACTTAAGATAGCCGGCTTCGAGTAGGTAGTCTACGTATACTACGTCCCTAAACTAGCCTTTCTAGTTATTTTAGGGAACCCCTAGAAGGTATATAACCGTATCCGGATAGCGCCTAACGAAGGCCGGCTATACTACGGGCGGGTAGTAAGGTAGGTAGCGGAATCCGCCCCTAAAGCGGTAGAAGACGGTAATCCTTATACGGTAGCCTATCGATCGGAGAGCTCCGGCGGGGACGCTACGCTAATACTAATAGAATAGGTATAGCCGGAGACCGATAACTTCGTAGTTACGCTAGTAACCTTCTATATTAAAAAGGTAGAAGACGGTTATTCGGTAATAGTTACCGCTATAGTAATAGAGGACTTCGAGAAGGCTATAACGGAGAAAAGGCCTAATACGGAGGCGGAACTCCGCGTATAACTCCCCCTAGAGGTTTACGATATAATCCCGCTATTTTTAAGCCTAGAGGCGGAAAAACTCGCCCCCTACCGGCCGGGGGTAGACTATAGAATCGAGCTACGTACGAAGCCTAACGGGACAATAGAGTCCTTACTATAGGGGCCGCTCTATAGTATATCTAAGGAGGAGCTTCTAGTCCTACGGAAAACGTTAAACGAGCTACTAGCTAAGGGGTTTATTCGGCTATCGAGCTTAGACGGTAGGGCGCTAGTACTTTTTATCCGGAAACCCGCGGGGGGCCTAAGGTTCTACTATAACTATAGAGTACTTAATACGGTAACTAAGGAGGATAGATACCCTCTTCTACTTATTTCGGAGACCCTCCGGAACCTCGTAGGCTATACCTACTTATTAAAGGTAGACGTAGTAAGCGTATTTTAGAAGCTTAGAATAGCCTAGGGTTACGAGTATAAGATAGCGTTCCGGACTAGGTACGGGCTATTCGAGTAGCTTATAACTCTATTCGATTTAGCTAGGGCCCTATCTAGTTTTTAACGGTATATTAATATAGTACTTCGGAAGTTCCTCGACGAATACGCCTCGGCGTATATAGACGACGTACTAATCTATACCCGAGGGAGACGTAAAGATTATTTCGAGAAGGTACGTACTATTCTCCGGGCGCTTTAGGACGCTAGCCTATACTTAGACCCCGCGAAGAGTAAATTCGCGAGGAAGAGTATTAAGTATCTAGGTTTTATTATTTACGCCGACGGGGGGGGCCTTTAGGCCGACCCGGAGAAGGTTTAAACTATCCGAGAATAGGTAGTCCCGCGTAACTAGAGGGAGGTACGTAGGTTCCTAGGATTTACGAACTATTACCGAATATTTATTAAGGGCTACTCTACGCGCGCCGCCCCGCTTACGTCGCTAACCGGGGTAAATACTACGTTCTCCTAGGACGAAGCGGCCTAGGCGTCTTTCGATAATTTAAAGGAGTATTTTATAAGTACTCTAGTACTACGATAATAGGATCCCGCGCTTTTAATATTTCTAGAGGCCGATAGTAGCGGCTTCGCGCTAGGCGGGGTTCTAAGCTAGGAGACCGGCGGGGTTTACTACCTAGTCGCTTTCTATTTAGAAAAACTAAATAAGGCCGAAATTAATTACGATATCTATAATAAAGAGTTACTAGCCGTAGTCTAGTACCTATAGTACTAGGATACGGAGCTTCGTAGCTATAGTCCGTTTATAATTATAACGGATTATAGGAACCTAGAATACTTTATAAAAAAGTAAAGGCTATCTAAGCGATAGATACGGTTCGTAGAGACCCTAATAAGATATAGGTTCTCTATAGTATATCGCCCGGGGTTAGAAGTAATAGTTCTAGACGCGCTATCTAGACGAGATTAGGATAACCTAGATTACTACGATTATACTTCGAGGGTCTAATAGCTAATCCTAGAGGCTAGCCTAACTAAGTATATACTAGCCGCCCCTATAGCGACGGGATATAGAGTTTTCGGTATAGGTCGAGGCCCGTTCTAGGAAAACACCCTTAACGAGCTCTAGGATAGGGTAGTTACTAAAGATATATACTATTAATAGGTATTCTAGGCGGTATAGTCCGGCGAGCGAGCTATTCCTACTAGGGCCCGTATTAAAATTTAAATCGCGGACTATAAGATCGATACCTAAGGCCTATTATAATACTAGGGAAAGCTATAGGTACCTAGCGCCCCGTTTATAACGGACGTAGAGCGAAAGGAGTCGGACGACGATATAAAGGGTCTAGATAATTTAAGGACTAAGCTAATTTAGAAGAACTATAACTCCGCGGTAACTAGTTACCTAGGTAGGGAGAATACGCTCTCCGTTATAGGCCGAGACTTCTACTAGCTACTAATAGCCTCGTATATACGGAGGTTTATACGGAACTATAACGGCTATAGCCGTAATAAGGTTTAGTATAGTACTAAATACGGTCTCCTATAGTCGCTCCCGGTCTCCGATAGATTTTTCTCGGAGTTATTAATCGATTTTATAGTAGAACTCCCGGAGTCTAACGGTAATATAAACCTCTATATAATAAAGGACAGGCTAAGTAAGACCGTAGTTTTTAAAGCGATACCTACTACTAACGCGGAGGCTTACGCCGAAATATTCCTAAGATACTAGGTACGCTACTATAGGCTACCTAGGGTAATAATATCGGACCGCGGAAGGAACTAGACGGGCGCCTTCTAAAGATACTTCTATCGCCTATTAGGCGTCGAGTAGCGGTTAAGTAGCGTATACTACCCCTAAACGGATAGAGGCCCGGAGCGCCTTAACTAGGAAGTATAGATATACCTATAGTACTTTATAAACTTTAACTAGAACGACTAGGCCTAGTAGCTACCCGTAGCCTAGTTGGCGGTAAACGGCCGATACTATACGGGAATCGGTATATCGCTATTTTTTACGATATACGGCTTTGAAGCCCCTACGGCTATACTATTAGAGGAGGTAGCCGTAGAATCCGTCCTAATCCCCGCTAAATAGAGAGCTAAAGAATTCGTTCGGAGGATAGAAAGAATTACGGAGCTATACTAATCGCTAATAGGGGTTTCGTAATAGTAATAGGAGGAGTTCTATAATAGGTAGTAGGTCCCCGCCCGAAGGTTTTAGGTCGGCGATAAAGTATAGCTAGACCTAAGGAACTATGGTAGCGAGAGGCCGAAGAAGAAGCTAGACGCGTAATACGCTAAATATACGGTAGCCGAAGTTATTAGCCCGATATCCGTACGGCTTAAGGGTATCCCTAGCGGGATATATAATATATTTTACCCCGACTTTTTACGGCGGTACCTAGACGACCTACTACCCGGGTAGGTTATTAACGACTCCTAACTAGTCCCCGTACTACTAGAGTCGTACGAGGAGTTCGAAGTAGAGAGAATCCTATACGCTAGGAAGGCTAGGCGGGGATAAGGGCGCAAGGCCCTAGTAAAATAGCGCGGTTACTACGATATAACGTAGGAGCTACTAGAAGCTATAGAGGATACTATAGCTATAGATAAGTTTAAACTAGTTTATAGACCTATATAAGAAAACGATAGCCCCCTATAGGAATTTAGTAGAGGGCGGCTAAGAAGGAGCGGGCGTACGAGGCTATTACGGTAAGTTATATTTCGGGTATTTACTAGGAGTTAGGATTGGAGTTTAATTTTGGAATATTTTTTTTATTTATTTTAGGGTTTATCTAGACCCCTTTAGTTTTAGTACGGGCGGCGACAGCTAAACGCTACTACGCGTACCTATAAAAAAAAAGAGAAAAGAGAAAGAAAGAAAAAGCGTAAAAGGAACCCCCCCCCCCTTCTCTCCTCCCTTAGTTATAGTTGGACCGCCGGGGTCCCTATACCTAAGAGCTAGGTACCGGACTAGCTATTATAAAATTTATTACCGCTACCTCGAAGGTAGTAGTAGTAGTAGCGGCGACCGTTCTATTTTATACGGTTAGTAGGAGTATTAAGAAGGGGAGCTTATATAGTTTATAGCGGGACGAGGGCCTAGTCTACTAGGGACCGGAGGAGCTTATAGGCCTTAAAAGCGGTAACTAAGCTAGATAAGGCGGACTCGCTATAAACGGTTAGCGTATATTAACGAACGGGCTACGAGATATACCTTTAGTCTTAACCCGACCGGGTCTACGCGGCGTACGCTAGACCGGCGAGCTAGGGCCTAATCGGTTAGCGGGAGAAATAAGACGGACTACGAAACGTATATTAGGGTATACTAAACCTAGTACCGGGTATAGTACGTATAGGCGAGCGAGGGCTAGTAGCGCTTACTATTATCCTATTAGTAGTTAGCCGGAGTCCGAGTTTATTTCGCTAGTTACCTCTTACGGGCGGGGGCTTCTAGTAGCGGTAGTCTTAGCTATTAGACGTATACGTAGTATAATAAATATAGCGCTAAGCCTAGAAGCGAGGATTAGTAAATAGTTACTATAAAAGATTAGTATACGTACGGTCCTAACCAACTAGTTAGCTATAGTAGCGGGGTAAGTAAGGGTAGCGTAGGTAGCGTTCTTCTTCTAGTAGCGGGCGGCGGTATTCTTACGGGCGGTAGGGGTACGACGGGCGGTAATAGGCGAGGAGGTAGAGGACGAGCGACCGGAGATAGAGGTATAGGTAGGAGTAATAGCGGTAGTAGTATAGTTAGACTCTAGCGAAGACGGGGCGGGCGTCGTATTAGTAGTATTAGCGGTAGCGGCGGTAGGGTCCTAGGTAGGTAGCTAGGGGTCTTAGACGAGTAGCTAGGTATTATAGGCGGGCGGCTAAGGATTATAGGCGGGCGGCTCGGTATCCTAGGCGGCGGCAGGACCTATCCCTAGAGGAATAGACGGTAGCTACGTAGAATAGGTTAGTAGTAGCGGAGGACTAGAGGCTCTCGCGCCTCCAAAGAGGGCGAAGAAGCGGGAATCTATAGTAGTAGGTAGAGAGGAAGCGGGGGGCGGCGTAGAACTACCGGAAGATATAGTAGGAGTAGTAGTAGTAGTAGTAGTAGTACGACGGGCTAAATACGGTTAGTTTGAAGCGGAGGCTACTATTTTAGTACTAGGTAGGAGATACTTACTATATATATATATAGTATATATATATATATATAAGGGCTTAATAAAAAAAAAAAAAAGCCTAGGGGATAGGGGTATTTATACCCTTTAGGAGATACTAATTAAGGTATAATTACGCGTATAATTATATAGTAGTCGATAGTAACTTCGAGGGGGATCGAATTAGTATTATCTAAGAGGGTTTATAAGCGATACGAGAGAAACCTACGGAAGCTAGCTAAATTACCCGGGCTACCTAGTTCTAGGACGGGGGCTAGCCGAACGACGTACTATAATACTTAGGATACGTCTAAATAGCTAGTTACGCGGACCGGAGACTCCTCTATAGGAGTTATAGGGACCAGAGATACCTCTAGCGTAGGTAGACTCTATTCCTAACGACTAGGAAGGTAGGAGGATAGGTTACTATAGATACTATAATAGAACGCCCGGCTTTAGGAGGTTGTCGAGTCTTTAACGGGAAACGGGTACCGAGTAGCGGGGTAAGTACGCGGACGTACGGGGTATACCTAGGCGTACGTACTATAAAAAGTAACTTATAAGGGCCTAGGCCCGGGGCGGAGCTACTATTACCTAAATAAGGGTTACGTACGAGTTATACGAGTAAGACCGCCGGAAAGGTACTAGAGAGAGGAGGGGAGTCTACGGCTTTAGGGCTCCTTATAACAAACTAGTAGGAGCTAGGCGTTTTTAGCCGGTCGCTAAAGGGGAAGAATAGGGCTAATATTAGGGGCTAGTACCCTAGTAGCTAAAAGGAAGGAAGAATAGACTACGAAAGGAGTAGAACCGGAGACTATACGTTAGAGTACGGTCTCCTCGTTAGAGTATAAGGAGAGAGCTTCTCCCCCTCTCTAGCTCGTTAGTTGACTTAGTTCTATCTACTACCTTACCTTTTAGTATATACTAGGGTCTCCCGTAACAATTCCCTTCTCTTTTTATTCCTATTTTACTTCCTATTCTAGTAATATACCTTTATCCCCCTTACACTACCTTAAAGGTAAATAGATTACGGCTATAAAAAGAAAGATAATAGGCTACCTTATAGCTAGACGATAACTATTTAAGTAAGGTAAATAAGGATAAGCCTATCGTCGTATAATTAATAACTAGGACTAACGAAAGGAAATTATCGTCGCTCTCTATAATAAATACGGCTATAAAGGACGCGAAACTACTATAGTACTTATTCGGAATCGATATTACTAGGATAGATACTATAATAACGTCTATAAATAGATTGAAGAATATCCTTAGTATTAAATAAGTAATTAAGCGTACGTAGTAGAACCCCTAAATACGACTATTATACGGAGTAAGATTCTTAGTATAAGATAGTCTATCGATTATACAATAATTACCTTATAAGGTAGTTATAGCTATCTTATATAGGTAAGAGAGGAACTAAGTAGTTAGCGTAAAGTAAAAGTACTCCGTTCGGTACCTATATCTAAGAATATCGTAGATTTTATCTTTAAGGAACTAATCTATCGATAGGGTATTTTATCTAAGATTAGGGTCCCTAACGGGGCGGGGCGAAACGGGGGGGGGTCGGGTTAGGGGCGGGGCAGGGCGGGTTTTAGGGGCGGGTTATAAAGCTATAACCCTAACCCGACCCGCCCCGCCAAGATATAAACCCGCCCCGTAAGTTAGGGGCGGGTTTTTAAGGGGGGAACCCGGGATTTTTTTCTAGAAACCTTAATAACTATAGATCTATTATATATATTTTAATTTTTTAAATACTTAAAATAATCTCTAGGTTCTACTCTATCTAATAGGTATTTAATATATTAATATATCTATATATATAACCTTATAAAAATCACGTGGAAACCCCGTTTGGGGCGAATAGGGCGGGTTTTCTTCTAAACTATAACCCGCCCCGGGACCCCGCCCCAACCCGTTAGAACCCGACCCGCTAATAGGGCGGGTTCTCTCCCCTATAACCCGCCCCAACCCGCCCCGTTGGGGACCCTATCTAAGATTAGAGTTAATAGAGGCCCTAAGAATAAGCTATATACTAATACGCTTCTAAAACTATACGATATTACCAAGATTAAGATTTCGCTATAAAATAGTTAAGGTTAAAGAGGAATCGAGCGGTCCTACTTAATAATATAGGAAGCCTTCTAACGAGTAATAAACGGGAACTAGAAACCTTAGAAAGATTTATTACTAGTAATACTTTAGGCTAAACGAATAACGGTTAATAGAATAACGGGTATAACTCTAGTTATAATAATATTAATACTTAGTTAGGAATACGTCCTTCCGATCGAACTAAAAATAGTTATATAGTAAAACCTCCTCTAGTCTATAGTTAGGATAATAGAATACCTTCTCTTTCTACGAGTAAAGTAACTAGATTAGAGAGGGGAAGACCTCTAGGAAGCTATCGTAAGATAGGAACGTATAAGATAGGAAGTAAATAAGTACTAGGAATTATAATATTAGACTAGAATACGTACTAAAAACCTAGATATAGGGTAGCTTGTCCTCTTATATAATACGAAAATTATTAAGGATTTCGGATCTAAGTTAGACTTTATATAGGCCGGTCTATACTATATTATAGAAGTATATAAGGATAGGAGAACTAGATTACCTATTAGTAGCTACGTACTTAGGGAACTAAATAGAGTTTTAGTATATAAATTAATCCGAGGAAATAGGATTAGGATCTTCTCCTAGCGGGACGGGCCTATAGGTAATAACCTCCTTAATACTAGTTAGGAGTAGGGTCCCCAACGGCCCAACGGGGCGGGGCGAAACGGGGGGGGTTAGGTTAGGGTAGGGTCCCTAACGGGGCGGGTTAGGGCGGGTTATAGGGTAGGGAACCCGCCCCGTTAGTAGGTCGGGTTTTAACGGGTTAGGGCAGGTTCCCGGGGCGGGTTATAGTTTAGAAGAAAACCCGCCCCGTTTACCCCGTTCGGGTTTTCTACGTGATTTTTATAGGGTTATATATATAGATATATATATATTTTATATTCTTCAAAGATACTCTATAACCTAGAGATTATTATAGGCTATTAAAAAATTAAAATATATATAGTAGTTCTAAAGTTATTAAGGTTTCCGTAAAAAATCTCCGGGTTCCCCCCTTAAAAACCCACCCCTAACTAACGGGGCGGGTTTATATCTTGGCGGGGCGGGTTGGGTTAGGGTTATAGCTTTATAACCCGCCCCGAAAACCCGCCCCAACCCGCCCCTAACCCGACCCCCCCCCGTTTCGCCCCGCCCCGTTAGGGACCCTAGGTTAGGGGCGGGGCGGGGCGGGTTTTAGAGGCGGGTTATAAAGCTATAACCCTAACCCGACCCGCCCCGCTAAGCTTTAAACCCGCCCCGTTAGTTAGGGGCGGGTTTTTAAGGGGGGAACCCGGAATTTTCTTCTAGAAACCTTAATAACTATAGATCTATTATATATATTTTCATTTTTTAATTACTTTAAATAATCTCTAGGTTGTACTCTATCTTATAGAAGTATAATATATTAATATATCTATATATATAACCCTATAAAAATCACGTAGAAAACCCGGACGGGTCGAACGGGGCGGGTTTTCTTCTAAACTATAACCGCCCTAGGAACGCGCCCCAACCCGCCTCGTTACGGACCCTAGTTAGGAGTAGGGTCCCTAACGGGGCGGGGCGAAACGGGGTAGGTCGGGTTAGGGGCGGGGTAGGGCGGGTTTTAGGGGCGGGTTATAAAGCTATAACCCTAACCTAACCCGCCCCGCCAAGCTTTAAACCCGCCCCGTTAGTTAGGGGCGGGTTTTTAAGGGGGGAACCCGGAGTTTTTTTTAGGGTCCCTAACGGGGCGGGGCGAAACGGGGGGGGTCGGGTTAGGGGCGGGGCGGGGCGGGTTTTAGGGGCGGGTTATAAAGCTATAACCCTAACCTAACCCGCCCCGCTAAGCCTTAAACCCGCCCCGTTAGTTAGGGGCGGGTTTTTAAGGGGGGAACCCGGAGTTTTTTTCTAGAAACCTTAATAACTATAGATCTATTATATATATTTTAATTTTTTAAATACTTATTATAGTCTCTAGGTTATACTCTACCTAATAGGAATATAATATATTAATATATCTATATATATAACCCTATAAAAATCACGTGGAAAACCCGAACGGGGCGAACGGGGCGGGTTTTCTTCTAAACTATAACCCGCCCCGGGACCCCGCCCTAACCCGTTAAAACCCGACCTACTAACGGGGCGTGTTCCCTACCCTATAACCCGCCCCAACCCGCCCCGTTAGGGACCCTAGTTTTTTTCTAGAAACCTTAATAACTATAGATCTATTATATATATTTTGATTTTTTAAATACTTATTATAGTCTCTAGGTTATACTCTACTTAATAGGAATATAATATATTAATATGTCTATATATATAACCCTATAAAAATCACGTGGAAAACCCTTTTAGGGCGAACGGGGCGGGTTTTCTTCTAAACTATAACCCGCCCTAGGACCCCGCCCTAACCCGTTAAAATCCAACCCGCTAGTAGGGCGGGTTCCCTACCCTATAACCCGCCCTAACCCGCCCCGTTGGGGACCCTAGTTAGGAGTAGGGAATAGAATAAGAATATAACTAGGAACTAGATAATACTTACTTAGATAAGGATATAGATTAGGAATAGGAAAAGTAACCCGGCGATAAAAACCTAGATATATTAGTTTACTAATCTAGACTATAAGTAATTATTCCTAGACTAGAAGGATTTAACCCTAGTTAATACTAGGATTACTAGGAACTATAGAGAAGTATTTAATTCGTAAATAGCTTATAAATATTTATAATATAGAAAAAGGAAACGATTAGAAAACGAATATAATATATTAAGCTAATAAGCTAATATACTATACCTTAATCGAATCCCTTATTTATATATTAGTATAAAGGAACTCTATATACGATTCTAAGGGTCCTATACGCCTTTTTAATCCTCTCGTCCTCTATTTTATACGCTTTTGACTATCCTCCGCTCTAACCCGCCCTAGGGTCCCTAACGGGGCGGGTTGGGGCGGGTTATAGGGTAGGGAGCCTACCCCGTTAGCTAGTCGGGTTCTAACGGGTTAGGGCGGGTTCTAGGGGTGGGTTATAGATTAGTAGAGAACCCGCCCCGTTCGCCCCGTTTTAGGGTCCCTAACGGGGCGGGGCGAAACGGGGGGGTTCGGGTTAGGGGCGGGTCGGGGCGGGTTTTCGGGGCGGGTTTTTAGGGCGGGTTATAAAGCTATAACCCTAACCCGACCCGCCCCGCCAAGATATAAACCCGCCCCGTTAGTTAGGGGCGGGTTTTTAAGGGGGGAACCCGGAGATTTTTTACGGAAACCTTAATAACTTTAGAACTACTATATATATTTTAATTTTTTAATAGCCTATAATAATCTCTAGGTTATAGAGTATCTTTTAAGAATATAAAATATATATATATCTATATAAATAACCCTATTAAAATCACGTGGAAAACCCGAACGGGGCGAACGGGGCGGGTTTTCTTCTAAATAATAACCTACCCCGGGAACCCGCCCTAACCCGTTAAAACCCGACCCGCTAACAGCGCGGGTTCCCTACCCTATAACCCGCCCTAACCCGCCCCGTTGGGGACCCTACCCCGTTTAGGTTTTCCACGTGATTTTTAGTACTATATATATATAGATATATATATATTTTATATTCTTAAACAATACTCTTTAACCTAGAGATAAGTATAGGCTATTAAAAAATTGAAAAATATATAATAGATCTATAGTTATTAAGGTTTCCGTAAAAAATCTCCGGTTTCCCCTCTTAAAAACCCGCCCCTAACTATAGGGCGGGTTTATATCTTGGTAGAGCGGGTCGGGTTAGGGTTATAGCTTTATAACCCGCCCCTAAAACCCGCCCCGCCCCGCTTCTAACCCGACCCCCCCTATTTCGCCCCGCCCTATTAGGGACCCTAACCCGCCCCGTTAGGGACCCTACTAATCTCTACGGCAAATTAGGTATACCCTATCTCCCTCTATATAGTTACTAGAAGTATATTATCCTAGTTAGGGTCCCCAACGGGGCGGGTTAGGGCGGGTTATAGGGTAGGGAACCCGCCCCGTTAGCGGGTCGGGTTTTAACGGGTTAGGGCGGGGTCCTAGGGCGGGTTATAGTTTAGAGGAAAACCCGCCCCGTTCGCCCTAAACGGGTTTTCCACGTGATTTTTATAGGGTTATATATATAGATATATTAGTATATTATATTCCTATTAGATAGAGTATAACCTAGAGACTATAATAAGTATTTAAAAAATTAAAATATATCTAATAGATCTATAGTTATTAAGGTTTATAGAAAAAAACTCCGGGTTCCCCCCTTAAAAACCCGCCCCTAACTAATAGGGCGGGTTTAAGGCTTAGTAGGGCGGGTCGGGTTAGGGTTATAGCTTTATAACCCGCCCCTAAAACCCGCCCCGCCCCGCCCCTAACCCGACCCCCCCCGTTTCGCCCCGCCCCGTTAGGGACCCTAATCCTAGTTATAGAGGGTCTTCCGTAGCTCCTATATCTTAACCTCGTCGCTCTACTAGGAGCCGTTAGATACTAGTAGGAGTTCGTTAAAGATTAGCTAGTAATCCTACTATAGCTAGCTATCGTTATATTTTAAGCTTACTAGCTTTTCTAGGGCCGTCGTCTTTTCTATAGAGTCCGTAAAAATACGCTTAATCTCTAAGAGAAAGTCCTCGGGGTTCCGTTTACCGTTAGGGCCGCTAGCTACCTAAAAACCCCTTATCTAAGCCCTTTTCTCGTAGGTTAAGTAGTCGTTAATAGTATCCTAGTAAAAAGGGGCGGGGAGTACCGGCTTCTATATAGCCCTCGTCCTATAGGAGCTCTAGATCCGGAGAAAAAAATCTCTAAAAGTAGCCGTAGACCTATCCTATTATAGCGGCCGCTATTCTCGAGGTCCGTAGACTAGGTTATCCGTAGCGGAGTCCGGTCGGCCTAGGCCGCGGTCCTAGATAGCCGAGACTAGGCTCTAGATAGATACGTCGTTACCCTTTAGCTCTACGTAGGCTTTATCCGCCTTATATAGACCGGCCTACGTCCTCTATAGCTAGACCTCCTACTCCTCTAAGTAGGTAGCCTAAGCCTACTACTATACTATTAATTACTAGATAATAGTACTATAGTTATATAGGGTAATATTACTACTATCGCCCTCTATAGGGTCTATCGTAGTCTCCGTAGCTTCTAGAGCGCGTCGAGAGAAAAATAAGAAGAGTTAACTTAATATTACGGAAGACCCTAGTATATACTAAAAGGTAAGGTAGTAGATAGAACTAAGTTAACTAATAAGCTAGAGAGGGGGAGGAGCTCTCTCCTTATACTCTAACAAGGAGACTATACTCTAACGTACGGTCTCTAGTTCTACTTCTTTCGTAGTCTATTCTTCCTTCCTTTTAGCTACTAGGGTACTAGCCCCTAATAGTCGGAAGGCTTCTTATATTATTAAGTAAGACCGTTCAATTCCTCCTTAACCTTAACTATTATATAGCGGAATCTTAATCTTTCTAATATCGAATAGTTTTAGAAGCGTATTAGTATATAGCTTATTCTTAGGACGTCTATTAACTCTAATCTTAGATATAATACCCTATCGATAGATTAGTTCCTTAAAGATAAAATCTACGATATTCTAAGATATAGGTACTAAACGGAGTACTCTTACTTTAGGCTAACTAATTAATTCCTCTCTTATCTAGATAAGATAGCTATAACCGCCTTGTAGGGTAATTATCGTATAATCGATAGACTATTATAGGTAAGATAAGCGTAGGTAATATAGTATTAGATTACTATTAACTTCTACCGCTCAGCTACTATATAAAGGTAAGGTAATAGGATCTTTAAGTATTTCGTAAAGAGATAGATAGGGTAGTTTATAAAGAGATAGATAAGGTAGTTAGGAGTAAAGAAGAGAGAGTCTAGAGTTAATATAAGTAATAAGAATTAGATCGTATTATTATACTATTTTAGTTCCTATATACGTACCGTTGATCTGGTTCCTATATTATTAATTATTAGGGTTCTATAAATTATAGTATTACGGTAGTATATTATATTATTTTCCGTATCTTATCCGTATCTTATATTCCGTTCCTATTCTACTTCCTATTCTAGTCCTATACCTTTATCCCCCTTATATCCCCTCCCTAGGTAGATAATACGTCGACCCTTAACGTATTCTAAGATATACGCTAAAACTATACGAGACTAACTAATAAGCCTAAATACTAAGAAGAATCTTAAAGGGGTATAGAACTTCTCGTATCCTAAGATACTAAGAAAGAACTTAAAAGTAAGAAAAGACTCGAAAGAGTAATAAAACCTTAACGCGTATACTAAAGTATCTAAATATATAAAAAAATCCTAAACATTTCCTAAAACAATTGAATATATTAAAAGATCCTTTATATTTCTAAAGTAGCCCTACACGTCGCGCGTATTAACGCTTGGTATAGGAAGCGGCTCCTCGGGAGGTATACTAGATAGTAACGGTAATTATTAGGTATTACTCTAATAACCTAATCTATTACGGTTGTGTTCAAGTGAAGTCGGTTAGATAGGAGGACTTTTCGAGGTAATTAGTTAAAATTTTCCTTATAGTTTCCGGTTGTAGTAGTATTATACGTAGTATTATTCGTATTTTTTAATTCTAGTTTATTCGTTCCTTTCCTTAATATAGCTCGACTTTAATACGGATTCCCGACTTAAAAGACTTCTCCTCCCCCTACTAAAAAATTTAACGTCGTCCTATAATATTCGCCTTCCTACTTCCTATACTCTTTACTTAGGTTTAACGCAAACAAAGGCTAATATATAAACGGTTCCTATATAAAACAATTTAGAACAAGGTACGGTAGCTTAAATAAAATAAAGTAAACTTCCTAACTCTAGATATAAAAGGTAACTCTCCTAGGGTCCCCAACGGGGCGGGTTGGGGCGGGTTATAGGGTAGGGAACCCGCCCTATTAGCGGGTCGGGTTTTAACGGGTTGGGGCGGGGTCCCGGGGCGGGTTATAGTTTAGAAGAAAACCCGCCCCGTTCGCCCCGTTCGGGTTTTCCACGTGATTTTTATAGGGTTATATATATAGATATATTAATATATTATAATCCTATAAGATAGAGTATAACCTAGAGATTATTTTAAGTAATTAAAAAATTAAATTATATATAATAGATCTATAGTTATTAAGGTTTCTAGAAAAAAATCCCGGGTTCCCCCCTTAAAAACCCGCCCCTAACTAACGGGGCGGGTTTAAGGCTTGGCGGGGCGGGTCGGGTTAGGGTTATAACTTTATAACCCGCCCCTAAAACCCGCCCTACCCCGCCCCTAACCCGACCCCCCCCGTTTTACCCCGCCCCGTTAGGGACCCTAAACTCTCCTAACCTTTCCGGACACACATATATATATATATATAAAAAAACTAATAAAAAGGAAAAGTAATAAACGTCTACTACGAAGCTAGCCATCCGAGAATCGAACCGTTATAATATATATATACTAGGGTATAGTTCCTTTAATAGCTAAAGTTTAGTTTTACGAAAGTAATACCCGACTAAGTCTATTTAAGCGTAAAGCTAGACCGGTATAATAATAGAGGATACTATTAATTTAACTAAGGATAAACGGGAGGCGAATAGGCGAAGATTACGAGAGGCCGATATAGCGAAAGTCTAAGTAGTAAAAGACTAAGAGAATACGACTACTTTAACTTATAGGATTATCCTCCTAAGGACTATATAGATCTATTCTAATCTTAAAATACAAGAGTAGGGAGGCTTAGATAGAGGATAGGACGTAAACCGTTAGCGCTACTAGGAGGGCTACCGAAGAGTAAGAAGCTATTAAAGAGGCTAAAGTAGGAGAAACGGTAAACGTATTCTCTTAAGTATAAACTCTAGGTTTCGTAGATATAAGCTTAAGGACTAATTAGGATTAATAAGTAAGAGGGTCTAAACAAAAGGATCGATAATTATATTCCTATAGTTATAAATCCTAGGTTTCGTAGATATAAGCTTAAGGGCCGAGTAGGATTAATAAGTTAATACAATCTTATCGGAGCTTAAACCGGAGATTATTAAAGAACCTAAGGTAGACCGTACGGGAGGACCTCGAGGGGTATAAATACTTCCTAGAGAACTACTAGGACTAAACTAATATTAGACTCAACCAAGGACCTAGACTTTAGTAGATACTTATATACTTAAGGTTTCCTAGATTATAAGCTACTTATTGGATAGATATCTACTTAGTAGAGATAGACGTATTCGATAGCCGTAGGGGATATTAGGTCGTAGTAATTCCTAATATATAGAGGAGAATCGAAAGCGCGTAAAGTAGAAGAGAATCGAATAAGTACCGAGTAGAGAAGGATTAAAAAGGTCGAAAGCGTATATAGCGGAAGAGGATTAAAGAGGTATAAAGGTCCCTTAGGATTACGTACTAAGTTCCTTTATACTAAATACTAATATATAAATAAGGGATTCGATTAAGGTATAGTATATTAGCTTATTAGCTTAATATTTTATATACTTTACTAATCGTTTCCTTTACTATATTATAAGTATTTATAAGCCGTTTACGAATCGAATACTTCTCCGTAGTTCCTAGTAATCCTAGTATTAGCGAGGGTCGAATCCTTCTAGTCTAGGAATAATTACTTATAGTCCGGATCGGCGAACTAATATATCTAGATCCTTATTACCGGGTTACTTTTCCTATTCCTATTCCTTATCCTTATCTAATTAAGTATTGTCTTAATCCTAGCCTTATTCTTATTCTATCCTATACTCCTAACTAGTATTAAGGAGGTTATTACCTATAGGCCTATCCCTCTAGTAGAAGATCCTAATCCTATTTCCTCGAATCGTCTTATATACTAAAACTCTATTTAGTTCCTTAAGTACGTAGCTACTAATAGGTAATCCGGTTATCCTATCCTTATATACCTCCGCGATACGGTATAGACCGACCTATATAAAATCCAATTTAGATCCGAAATCCTTAACGATCTTTGTATTATATAAAAGGATAAGTTATCCTACGTCTAGGTTTTTAATACGTATTCTAGTTTAATATTACGATTCCTAGTACTCGTTTACTTCCTATCTTATACGTTCCTACCTTACGATAGCTTCCTAGAGGTCTTCCCTTCTCTAATCTAGTTACTTAGCTCGTAGAAAAAGAAGGTATTCTATTATCCTAACCGTAGACCAAGGAAGGTTTTACTATATAACTATTTTTAGTTCGATCGGAAGGACGTATTCTTTACTAAGTATTATCCTAACTAGAGTTATACCGGTTATTCTATTAACTATTATCCGTTCGGCCTAAAGTATTACTAGTAATAAATCTTTCTAAGGTTTCTAGTTCCCGTTTATTACTTATCGGAAGGCTTCCTATATTATTAAGTAAGACCGTTCGATTCCTCCCTAACCTTAACTATTATATAGTAAAATCTTAATCTTTCTAATATCGTATAGTTTTAGAAGCGTATCCGTATATAGCTTATTCTTAGGACCTCTATTAACTCTAATTTCCAATATAATACCCTATCGATAGATTAGTTCCTTAAAGATAAAATCCGCGATATTCTTAGACGTAGGTACTAAACGGAGTACTCTTACCTTAGGCTAACCACTTAATTCCTCCCTTACCTAAATAAGATAGCTATAACTACCTTATAGGGTAATTGTCGTATAATTAATAGACTTTCTTACGCTAAGAATCTTACTCCGAATAATAGTCGTATTTAGAGGTTCTACTACGTACGCTCGATCGCTTATTTAATATTAAGGATATTCTTTAATCTATTTACTAACGTCGTTATAGTACCCGTCCTAATAATATCGATTCCGAATAAGTACTATAGTAGTTTCGCGTCCTTTATAGCCGTATTTATTATAGAGGGCGACGATAATTTCCTTTCGTTAGTCCTAGTTATTAATTACGCGACGGTAGGCTTATCCTTATTTACCTCGCTTAAATAGTTATCGTCTAGCTATAAGGTAGCCTATTACCTTTCTTTTTATAGCCGTAATCTATTTACCTTTAAGATAGTCTACGACTTTTAATATTATAAGCTAGTTAGTAATCGCTTAGTATTCCGCGGTATATTCGCTATCTAATCCTTCCTAAGGTTCCGATAAACCGAATTCTCCGTATTCCTCGTTCTAATCTATAGAACTTTCGCTACTAGTATTATTATTATTTTCTAGACTAGGTACGGTTATTAGGTAGAGCTAGATCGTATACCGTAGGTTACGCTTATAGACGTAGATACTAGAATAGTAAAGGGCTCTAAGTCGCCGATTAATAAAATCCTCGATATCGAAGTTAGGAACGGCGGGGACGTCCTTTTTAGGTACGTTACTAAATTAGCGGGAGAGTCTATTAGCTACTATATTCTTTTTCCCGGGAACGTATTAGATATTAAAATCCTATATCTAAATCTATACGAGCTATCGTATAACTAGAGATCCTACTATATCTAAAGATACTCTAATAAGTTAATAGATTAAAGTCTAGGCGTCCGTTTCGACTACGAAATACGTTCCCTAAAGGTAAAGGCGGAATTTCTTAAGAGCGTATAAAAGGGTATAGTATTCTAGTTTAACTATATCGTATTTCCTTTCTAATAGCGACTAGATCCCGCTTTTATATTAGTATAGGTATCTCTTACCTAGTTCGTCTATTTATTATAGGACCGCTCCCTATCCTTCTTCTAAAGTATCTACCGTAAGAATAATCTCGCCTAAATCTAGTTCGTATATAACCGGTCGTAGTACGGGTATAGTCGTAAGCGCTTCCTAAAGAGTTTTTATTACCTTATCTTATTCCTTTCCCTAATAGAATTCTAAGTCCTTCTTAAATAATACGAAGATAGGTTTCGAAACGGTAGTAAAATCCTATATCTAGATTTAGTAATAGATATAGACCCCGATAAAAGCTCTTATAGACTTAATAGACCTAGGAGTTAACTAGTTTAAAATAGTAGCTACCTTAGAAGTATTTAGGTATCGTCCTTCTCGATCGTAATAGTATCCGACTATATTTACGCCCTCTTTATAAATATCGAACTTTTCTCCTAATATCGTTACTCCTACGCGTTTAATATCCGTAAGAACTACGTCTAGCCTAACTACGTATTTTAAGACCCCTCGACGTACTCCCTTAAGCTCGGATTCCTTATCGTTATTATACTTTTTCGGGGTTCTAGTAATTATATCGTCTACGTAAACATCGCTATATTTAAACTAGTAGGAAATAATTATCTTAGATATACGGTAAAATTAGGCTACTAAGTTCGTTACTCCTTAAGGTAGAGTAGTTATTCGTAAAAGACCAAACGGGTATATAAATAAGGTAAGATCGTAACTCTCTTTAGTAAGTTCTAATTGGTCGTACCTAGAAAAAAGGTTAGTAAGCGATATCTATACGTATCTAGTAAACGAGTTAGAAAATTTATTAGCTATTAGTAGTACGTTCGCGTCCCTAATAGTAACTACGTTAATATTCGTAGCGCTATTAATTAGCCGATACTTACCGTTTTTCTTTAAGACTAAAAACTATAGATTACGATATAAAGTATAACTAGGTTCGAGTCTTCCCGTCTTAATTCTTTCGTAAAATATCTAACGAATCTTACTTAATAGAGCCTTAGGGATATTAAAGGGTTTCGCTTACTAAGGTTCGTAGTCTACTACTCGGATAACTTATACTAGTACTACTTCTTTCCTAATTTTACCGTATTCTTCGAAGCTCTATACGAGGGTAGGTTCTCGTCGTATAAGTATTTCCTTAACTAGTAATCGTTCGTTTGGGCTAAGGGACTAGTTAATACGTATATTATTAAACTAGAGTTCCGTAAGCCGAGTCTAATAAGGGAAACGGGCGTAGCGTTTCTCGAGGAATCTATTAAGGTAATAGTAAGGTTCCGTACTAAACTACTCTTTTAGTATTATATCTCTCCAATCTATACGACCGCTAGGTATAGATCTATTAGTAAGCTAAACGTTCTAAGGTTAGATCTTATCTACTTTCTTCTTATATATACTATTTACGTGTTTCGTTCTATACTTTATTAGGGAGCTAGTCGAAAATAAGGAAATCCTTAGGGAAAGTAGGTCCTATTTATCTAAGTAGGGTCCCTAACGGGGCGGGTTGGGGCGGGTTATAGGGTAGGGAACCCGCCCCGTTAGCGGGTCGGGTTTTAACGGGTTAGGGCGGGGTCCCGGGGCGGGTTATAGATTAGAAGAAAACCCGCCCCGTTCGCCCTGTTCGGGTTTTCTACGTGATTTTTACTAGGTTATATATATAGATATATAGATATATTATATTCCTATTAGGTAGAGTATAACCTAGAGACTATAATAAGTATTTAAAAAATTAAAATATATATAATACATCTATAGTTATTAAGGTTTCTAGAAAAAAACTCCGGGTTCCCCCCTTAAAAACCCGCCCCTAACTAACGGGGCGGGTTTAAGGCTTGGCGGGGCGGGTCGGGTTAGGGTTATAGCTTTATAACCCGCCCCTAAAACCCGCCCCGCCCTACCCCTAACCCGACCCCCCCCGTTTCGCCCCGCCCCGTTAGGGACCCTATATCTAAGTATCTAAATATTAGTAATCCGGTCTAAGGCTTCGCCGGTATAAGGCGACGATAGGTAAATATTTAGTACCTTATCTACTATTCCTATAGAAGCCTATCTCTTTCTTTTTATAGCTTTATCTCGTTTACTATAGTAGCTATATTAAGTCTAGTCGTAGTATAAGTCTTATTATATAGAAGCCTCCTAAAGTCTAGTAGTAAGAGAAACTCGTTATAGATTAGGTCGTTAAAAAGCTATTCGTATATATTCTAGCCTAAGTTTAGTACTAGGAGCCTTAGGTTTCTTATATATATAGCGGATATCCTTCTAAGACCTAGGACTCCGCCTTCTTATTTTCCGAATTATCCGAATTAGAATTATCTTCTTAGTCTAGATAAGTATAAGGGATTCGAAGACTAGACTTATACCTATCGTATAGGAATTCCGAGATAACTACTTACTATATAACGCTCTATTCGCCGTTTATAGAGAATACCTTATACGAAATACTACTATCCGCCTTAGCCTATATAACGAGACGACTCCGTACTAAGAAGGGCTAACTAAGTATTATTCCCTAAGAGTAGTCCCTAAGTACTATAAAGACTATATTTTTATAATTAAAGTCTACTCCGGCGATCCGTATACGCGCGCTAGTCTAGCTAACTAGAGGAACTCTCCTCCCGTTAGTAACCTTAAGCTTATCTAAAACTAGTCTCTAGATATCCTCCTTAATACTATTAACTACTAATTTATAACTCCTTATAACTCCTTTAGATATAACGTTTACTTCGGCTCTAGTATTATATAACGCCTTAATCTCTAGTTTTCCAATCCGAGCTATTAAAGTAGGGCTCCTTATAGAGACGCGAGAACGGTTATTATCCTTATTAATACGAAGAACTATTTCCGAAGTTAGTTCCTACTCTTCCGAGCGTAGCGCTATAATTCCTACTCCTTATTTTATTCTATCCGCTTTCTATCTTTCTTCTATTTTCCGCTTTCTTTTAGTAGCCTTTTCCCGCTTCCTTCGTTCTATTTCCTCTATTTCGGGACGGATATTATTAGCTAATTATTCTAGTAGGGACTTATATAAGAGATCTTTAAATACTAGAATATAAATAATAGTATCCTAAAGACTAAGTTAGACTAATTACTAGAGGATATTCCCTACTATACGTATTATAGGTGAGATAAGTATAGATAATATAGTATTAGATTACTATTAACTTCTACCGCTTAGCTACTATACAAAGGTAAGGTAATAGGATCTTTAAGTATTTCGTAAAGAGATAGGTAGGGTAGTTTATAAAGAGATAGATAAGGTAGTTAGGAGTAAAGAAGAGAGAGTCTAGAGTTAATATAAGTAATAAGAATTAGATCGTATTATTATACTATCTTAGTTCCTATATACGTACCGTTGATCTAGTTCCTATATTATTAATTGTTAGGGTTCTATAAATTATAGTATTACGGTAGTATCTTATATTATATTTCGTATATTGTCCGTATCTCTATATCCTATTTCTATTCTACTTCCTATTCTAGTCTTATACCTTTATCCCCCTTATATCCCCTCCCTAGGTAGATAATACGTCGACCCTTAACGTATTCTAAGATATATACTAAAACTATACGAGACTAACTAATAAGCCTAAATGCTAAGAAGAATCTTAAAGGGGTATAGAACTTCTCGTATCCTAAGATACTAAGAAAGAACTTAAAAGTAAGAAAAGACTTAAAAGAGTAATAAAACCTTAACGCGTATACCAAAGTATCTAAATATATAAAAAAATCCTAAACATTTCCTAAAACAATTGAATATATTAAAAGATCCTTTATATTTCTAAAGTAGCCCTATACGTCGCGCGTATTAACGCTTAGTATAGGAAGTAGCTCCTCGGGAGGTATACTAGATAGTAACGGTAATTATTAGGTATTACTCTAATAACCTAATCTATTACGGTTGTATTCAAGTGAAGTCGGTTAGATAGGAGGACTTTTTAAGGTAATTAGTTAAAATTTTCCTTATAGTTTCCGGTTATAGTAGTATTATACGTAGTATTATTCGTATTTTTTAATTCTAGTTTATTCGTTCCTTTCCTTAATATAGCTCGACTTTAATATAGATTCCCGACTTAAAAGACTTCTCCCTCCCCTACTAAAAAAAATTCAACGTCGTCCTATAACGTTCGCCTTCCTACTTCCTATACTCTTTACTAGAGTTCAACGCAAACAAAGGCTAATATATAAATAGTTCCTAAAAAAAATAATTTAGAATAAGGTACGGTAGCTCAAATAAAACAAAGTAAACTTCCTAACTCTATATATAAAAGGTAACTCTCCTAACCTTTCCGAATATATATATATATATATAAAAAAAAACTAATAAAAAGGAAAAGTAATAAACGTCTACTACGAAGCTAGCTATCCGAGAATCGAACCGTTATAATATATATATACTAGGGTATAGTTCCTTCAATAGCTGAAGTTAAGTTTTACGAAAGTAATACCTAACTAAGTCTATTTAAGCGTAAAGCTAGACCGGTATAACAATAGAGGATACTATTGATTTGACTAAGGAGGAACGGGAGGCGAATAGGCGAAGGTTACGAAAGGCCGATATAGCGAAAGTCTAAGTACTAAAAGACTAAGAGAATACGACTATTTTAACTTATAGGATTATCCTCCTAAGGACTATATAGATCTGTTCTAATCTTAAAATATAAGAGTAGGGAGGCTTAGATAGAGGATAGGACGTAAACCGTTAGTACCGCTAGGAGGGCTAACGAAGAGTAAGAAGCTATTAAAGAGGCTAGAGTAGAAGGAACGGTAAAGGTATTCTCTTAAGTATAAACTCTAGGTTTCGTAGATATAAGCTTAAGGACTAGTTAGGATTAATAAGTAAAAGGGTCTAAATAAAAGGATCGATAATTGTATTCCCGTAGTCGTAAATCCGGGGTTTCGTAGATATAAGCTTAAGGGCCGAGTAGGATCAATAAGTTAATATAATCTTATTCGAGCTGAAACCGGAGATTATTAAAAAAACCTAAGGTAGACCGTATAGGAGGACCTCGAGGGGTATAAATACTTCCTAGAGAACTAGTAGGACCAAACTAATATTAGACTTAACTAAGGACCTAGACTTTAGTAGATACTTATATACTTAAGGTTTCCTAGATTATAAGCTACTTATTAGATAGGTATCTACTTAGTAGAGACTAATGTATTCGGTAGCCGTAGAGGATATTAGGTCGTAGTAATTCCTAATATATAGAGGAGAATTGAAAGCGCGTAAAGTAGAAGAGAATCGAATATATACTAAGTAGAGAAGGATTAAAAAGGTCGAAAGCGTATATAGCGGAAGAGGATTAAAGAGGCGTAAAGGTCCCCTAGGATTACGTACTAAGTTCCTTTATACTAATATATAAATAAGGGATTCGATTAAGGTATAGTATATTAGCTTATTAGCTTAGTATTTTATATACTTTACTAATCGTTTCCTTTTCTATATTATAAGTATTTATAAGCCGTTTACGAATCGAATACTTCTCCGTAGTTCCTAGTAATCCTAGTATTAGCTAGGGTCGAATCCTTCTAGTCTAGGAATAATTACTTATAGTCCGGATCGGCGAACTAATATATCTAGATCCTCGTTACTAGGTTACTTTTCCTATTCCTATTCCTTATCCTTATCTAATTAAGTATTATCTTAATCCTAGCCTTATTCTTATTCTATCCTATACTCCTAACCGGTATTAAGGAGGTTATTACCTATAGGCCTATCCCTCTAGTAGAAGATCCTAATCCTGTTTTCTCGAATCGTCTTATATACTAAAACTCTATTTAGTTCCTTAAGTGCGTAGCTACTAATAGGTAATCTAGTTCTCCCGTCCTTATATACCTTCGCGATACGGTATAGACCGACCTATATAAAATCTAATTTAGATCCGAAATCCTTGACGATCTTCGTATTATATAAAAGGATAAGCTATCCTACGTCTAGGTTTTTAGTACGTATTCTAGTTTAATATTACGATTCCTAGTACTCGTTTACTTCCTATCTTATACGTTCCTACCTTACGATAGCTTCCTAGAGGTCTTCCCCTCTCTAATCTAGTTGTTTAGCTCGTAGAAAAAGAAGATATTCTATTATCCTAACCGTAGACCAAGGAAGGTTTTACTATATAATTATTTTTAGTTCGATCGGAAGGATATATTCTTTACTAAGTATTATCCTAACTAGAGTTATACTAGTTATTCTATTAACTATTATCCGTTCGGCCTAAAGTATTACTAGTAATAAATCTTTCTAAGGTTTCTAGTTCCCGTTTATTACTTATCGGAAGGCTTCCTATATTATTAAGTAAGACCGTTCGATTCCTCCCTAACCTTAACTATTATATAGTAAAATCTTAATCTTTCTAATATTGTATAGTTTTAGAAGCGTATCCGTATATAGCTTGTTCTTAGGACCTCTATTAACTCTAATTTCCGATATAATACCCTATCGATAGATTAGTTCCTTAAAGATAAAATCCGCGATATTCTTAGACGTAGGTACTAAACGGAGTACTCTTACCTTAGGCCAACCGCTTAATTCCTCCCTTACCTAAATAAGATAGCTATAACTACCTCGTAGGGTAATTATCGTATAATTAATAGACTATCTTACGCTAAGAATCTTACTCCGAATAATAGTCGTATTTAGAGGTTCTACTACGTACGCTCGATCGCTTATTTAATATTAAGGATATTCTTTAATCTATTTACTAACGTCGTTGTAGTACCCGTCCTAATAATATCGATTCCGAATAAGTACTACTATAGTTTCGCGTCCTTTATAGCCGTATTTATTATAGAGGGCGACGATAATTTCCTTTCGCTAGTCCTAGTTATTAATTACGCGACGGTAAGCTTATCCTTATTTACCTCGCTTAAATAGTTATCGTCTAGCTATAAGGTAGCCTATTACCTTTCTTTTTATAGCTATAATCTATTTACCTTTAAGATAGTCCGCGACTTTTAATATTATAAGCTAGTTAGTAATCGCTCGGTATTCTATAGTATATTTACTATCTAATCCTTCCTAAGGTTCCGATAAACCGAATTCTCCGTATTCCTCGTTCTAATCTATAGAACTTTCGCTACTAGTATTATCGTTATTTTCTAGACTAGATACGGTTATTAGGTAGAGCTAGATCGTATACCGTAGGTTACGCTTATAGACGTAGATACTAGAATAGTAAAGGGCTCTAAGTCGCCGATCGATAAAATCCTCGATATCGAAGTTAGGAACTATAGGGATATCCTTTTTAGGTACGTTACTAAATTAGCGGGAGAGTCTATTAGCTACTATATTCTTTTTCCCGGGAACGTATCGAATATTAAAATCCTATATCTAAATCTATACGAGCTATCGTATAATAAGAGATCCTACTATATCCGAAGATACTCTATTAAGTTAATAGATTAAAGTCCGGGCGTCCGTTTCGACTACGAAATACGTTCCCTAAAGATAAAGGCGGAATTTCTTAAGAGCGTATAAAAGGGCGTAGTATTCTAGTTTAACTATATCGTATTTCCTTTCTAATAGCGACTAGATCCCGCTTTTATATTAGTATAGGTATCTCTTACCTAGTTTATCTATTTATTATAGGACCGCTCCCTATCCTTCTCCTAAAGTATCTACCGTAAGAATAATCTTACCTAAATCTAGTTTATATATAACCGGTCGTAGTACGGGTATAGTCGTAAGCGCTTCCTAAAGAGTTTTTATTACCTTATCTTATTCCTTTCCCTAATAGAATTCTAAGTCCTTCTTAAATAATACGAAGATAGGTTTCGAAACGGTAGTAAAATCCTATATCTAGATTTAGTAATAGATATAGACCCCGATAAAAGCTCTTATAGACTTAATAGACCTAGGAGTTAACTAGTTTAAAATAGTAGCTACCTTAGAAGTATTTAGGTATCGTCCTTCTCGATCGTAATAGTATCCGACTATATTTACGCCCTCTTTATAAATATCGAACTTTTCTCCTAATATCGTTACTCCTACGCGTTTAATATCCGTAAGAACTACGTCTAGCCTAACTACGTATTTTAAGACCCCTCGACGTACTCCCTTAAGCTCGGATTCCTTATCGTTATTATACTTTTTCGGGGTTCTAGTAATTATATCGTCTACGTAAACATCGCTATATTTAAACTAGTAGGAAATAATTATCTTAGATATACGGTAAAATTAGGCTACTAAGTTCGTTACTCCTTAAGGTAGAGTAGTTATTCGTAAAAGACCAAACGGGTATATAAATAAGGTAAGATCGTAACTCTCTTTAGTAAGTTCTAATTGGTCGTACCTAGAAAAAAGGTTAGTAAGCGATATCTATACGTATCTAGTAAACGAGTTAGAAAATTTATTAGCTATTAGTAGTACGTTCGCGTCCCTAATAGTAACTACGTTAATATTCGTAGCGCTATTAATTAGCTAATACTTACCGTTTTTCTTTAAGACTAAAAACTATAGATTACGATATAAGGTATAACTAGGTTCGAGTCTTCCCGTCTTAATTCTTTTATAAAATATCTAACGAATCTTACTTAATAGGGCCTTAGGGATATTAAAGGGTTTCGCTTACTAGGGTTTATAGTCTACTACTCGGATAACTTATACTAGTATTACTTCTTTCCTAATTTTACCGTATTCTTCGAAGCTCTATACGAGGGTAGGTTCCCGTCGTATAAGTATTTCCTTAACTAGTAATCGTTCGTTTAGGCTAAGGGACTAGTTAATACGTATATTATTAAACCGGAGTTCCGTAAGCCGAGTCTAACGAGGGAAGCGGGCGTAGCGTTTCTCGAGGAATCTATTAAGGTAATAGTAAGGTTCTATACTAAACTACTCTTTTAGTATTATATCTCTCCAATCTATACGACTACTAGGTATAGATCTATTAGTAAGCTAAACGTTCTAAGGTTAGATCTTATCTACTTTCTTCTTATATATACTATTCACGTGTTTCGTTCTATACTTTGTTAGGAAGCTAGTCGAAAATAAGGAAATCCTTAGGGAAAGTAGGTCCTATTTATCTAAGTATCTAAATATTAGTAATCCGGTCTAAGGCTTCGCCGGTATAAGGCGACGATAGGTAAATATTCGGTACCTTATCCGCTATTCCTATAGAAGCCTATCCCTTTCTTTTTATAGCTTTATCTCGTTTACTATAGTAGCTATATTAAGTCTAGTCGTAGTATAAGTCTTATTATATAGAAGTCTCCTAAAGTCTAGCGGTAAGAGAAACTCGTTATAGATCGGGTCGTCGAAAAGCTATTCGTATATATTCTAGCCTAAGTTTAGTACTAGGAGCCTTAGGTTTCTTATATATATAGCGGATATCCTTTTAAGACCTAGGACTCCGCCTCCTCGTTTTCCGAATCGTCCGAATTAGAATTATCTTCTTAGTCTAAATAAGTATAAGGGATTCGAAGACTAGACTTATACCTATTATATAGGAATTCCGAGATAACTACTTACTATATAACGCTCTGTTCGCCGTTTATAGAAAATACCTTATACGAAATACTACTATCCGCCTTAGCCTATATAACGAGACGACTCCGTACTAAGAAGGGCTAACTAAGTATTATTCCCTAAGAGTAGTCCCTAAGTACTATAAAGACTATATTTTTATAATTAAAGTCTACTCCGGCGATCTATATACGCGTACTAGTCTAGCTAACTAGAGGAACTCTCCTCCCGTCGGTAACCTTAAGCTTATCTAAAACTAGTCCCTAGATATCCTACTTAATACTATTAACTACCAATCTATAACTCCTTATAACTCCTTTAGATATAACGTTTACTTCGGCTCTAGTATTATATAACGCCTTAATCTCTAGTTTTCCAATCCGAGCTATTAAAGTAGGGCTCCTTATAGAGATATAAGAATAGTTATTATCCTTATTAATACGAAGAACTATTCCTAAAGTTAGTTCCTACTCTTCCGAGCGTAGCGCTATAATTCCTACTCCTTATTTTATTCTATCCGCTTTCTATCTTTCTTCTATTTTCTACTTTCTTTTAGTAGCCTTTTCCCGTTTCCTTCGTTCTATTTCCTATATTTCGGGACGGATGTTATTAGCTAATTATTCTAGTAGGGACTTATATAAGAGATCTCTAAATACTAGAATATAAATAATAGTATCCTAAAGACTAAGTTAGACTAATTACTAGAGGATATTCCCTACTATACGTATTCTATTAGTAGCTTTGTCTTTCTTCGTAACGTACTACTTAAGAGTCGGGTTCCTAGGCTTACGAGTTTTCTTTAGTAGTTCTAGTAGCGAGTTCCTAAGGGTTACGTCTAGTTCGTCGTCTTTTAAGTCTAAGTCTATATCCGAGTCTCCTTCGCTATTCTATTATTCCGTAGTCTTAGTAATATAACTATATACTATATACTTAACTATTAGGGCCTTAGATCTACTAGACTTAGTAACCCTAGTAGGCTATTTTCCTTTTACCTTTTCTAATAGGGGTTTTCGTATAGATAAACGTAGTTAGGTAGTAGCTGTAAGAATAATAGAAGGTATAAATCCGCCTCCTCCTACCTTACTAATATTCGATACCTAAACCTACGTACTAAAGTCTTCCTACTCTAAGTCGCTTAATTTAATAATTCTAATAAATAACTCAACTGTCCTAAATAACGAAATACTACTAGAGCCCTATTAAGACTAAGCTAATTAAGTATAGATCTAGTTACTATAGTTCTAGCCGTTAATAATTCCTCCGATTTTCCCGCCTAGAGCGGCTGAAGTTCCCTAGTACTACTATCTAGGTATTACGTTTATATTCTAATAGTAAATTCCTTAAGTAACTAGTTCTATAACGTTAGGGTATATCCGTTCGTAATATTCTATACTTCTATAGCTCCTACAACCTCTCTTTTCCGATATTCCGTTCTAGGTAGTCTATATAGAGGGCGGCAATAAAGAAGGGATCAAAGGGTAGTTAGTAGGTAGGGTAGTTAGGTTCGAGTTTCTTAGCTAGGCTAGGGGTAGAGGCTAGGGGTTACTAGGGATACTAGTAGACTAAATATTAGTAGACTAACTACGTTGGTTAGCGGTATTCTAGATATACTAGGAGGACTAGTTAGTATTGGCTGGCCCCCTATAGTAATTTCTACGTAGGTTAGTATAAACGAAGGAACTTCCTAATGGTATAGTATTAGACTAAGTAGAAAAGCGAAAGTTATTATAGATCTAATCGTTAAGTATAGTAAACTATTTTATATCTTTCCTAGCTACTACTATAGTAGGATCCGTGCTTTCGGTAATAGCGAAGAGTAGGATATCCCTAGAAGTATTCGTTCCGCGAAGACCCTTAAGAGCTTTAATAATATTAGCCCTAAGTTAAGGTTTAGTAGTTTTAGGTTTTTCTTTAGCTATAGCCTCGTTCCTTTAAAGGACTATTCGTTTAATAACCCTATCGAGGGTACTTCCTTTATAACTATCTAATATAAAAAGTAATATATTCTCGTTACTAATAATAATCCGTTTAGCTTCAAGGATAATCCGTTTAATATCGTTAAAGGTAGAGCGAATACGAGGGTCGATATTAAGCGTTAGGTTAACCTATTAACGAACCGATTCTAGTAATCTACTAAGGAAGATCCTACTTATAGTAGACCTAGTTAGTTTATCGGTATTAATAATAAGTAGATAGTAGTTCTTGAATTCCTTAATAAAGCTACGAGTATCTAGTTTCTAAGAGGCGCTTTAAAAAGTAAGTTTATAGAGGTAAGTAGTAGTTTCCTTTTACTAACGGTTATTAGTAGCGATATATTCCTTACGAAGGGATTTACGGAGAGTTCTATAGCTACGTTCCTTATAGCTACCCAAAAGCTTAATATTATATAGATAGCTAGACTTAATATTACGAGTAAGGGCTTAGATCTTATAGGTATCGTTAGTAATATCGTAGGTATCGAAGGTATCTTTAAGGCGAATAAGGAAGTCTATAATATTCTAACTATCGAAGCGTTCCTTAGGAGAGAGCGTATAGTTCTTAAGATTAAAGGCTTAAGCCTTTCTTTCCTATCTTCTAGTAATAGTAAAATCCTTAAGGGTATTAATAAGGTTAATTATATTAGAACGAGTAGCTAGTCCTTTAATTATAGGGCTAAGATTAGCCGTGGACGGGTTACTAGAGGGAGGGCCGGAAGAATCCGAAGGTATTCTAGTAGAAGGGATCCTTTAGTCTAGGCGTAAGTATATAGGTATTTCGATTTTTCGTTAGTCTTAAGTTATTCTATTTATTTTATATTGTATTCGTTCGCGTACGTTTCTTAGAAATAAGAGTATTAATACTAAGAGTTCCTAGATAATTTCGAATATAAGTAGCCAAAAGGAGTTGGATCTATACGCCGATATACGGAGTTCGTAGCCTAGACGGCGAGAGTAGTACCGTTTCGTATATAGTATAGTTAGGCCTCTCTTTTCTAACTTATTAGATAAGGGTATATAGGCTATAGAGGGGTAATATATTAATAGTATAGGTAATCCTAGGTATTTTCGTATAAAGTATAATTTCTACTAATAGGATATCCTAGACTTAGTCTAAGAAGTTAAAAGAACTAGGATATTACTAGTAATTATTCTAAATTCTAATTTTCCGTTAATATAGCTTAGACTTAGACCTTTATAAAGATTTTTCCCGTTTCTAAGTTTAGTAATAGTCGGTTGATCGAGTATTATTCGGTTATAAGGAGAGGAAAGGTCGGTTCGAAGGTACGAAGTAACGCTAGTTAATATTCGTATAAAAGTTCGAAGGTATTCTAAAAAAAAGGGTAGTTAAAAGTCTAAAGTCGAGAGTCTAAAGTCGAGAGTCTAAAGTCGAGAGTCTAAAGTCGAGAGTCTAAAGTCGAGAGTCTAAAGTCGAGAGTCGTATATAGCCTAGTATTCGAAGGAAAGTTTAAAAGTCTAGTAGTCGAAGATTAATATATAAAGTTCCTTTTCGATAGTCTAATAGTCCTATAGTTAAGTTAATAGTAAAGAAAGAGAGTCCTAAAGTCCTAAAGTCTAATATTTAAAGTCTAATATAAAGCCTAATATTCGAGAGTTCGATAATCTAGTCCAAAAAAGAGAGAGAGAGTATCCTAAGTATAAGTTCGATTACAATACTATAATAGCTACTAGGAATCGTCTTAGCTAGAAAGAGAAACCCTAGTACGACCTCCAAAATGTAGGTAAGATAAGTATAGATAATATAGTATTAGATTACTATTAACTTCTACCGCTTAGCTACTATATAAAGGTAAGGTAATAGGATCTTTAAGTATTTCGTAAAGAGATAGGTAGGGCAGTTTATAAAGAGATAGATAAGGTAGTTAGGAGTAAAGAAGAGAGAGTCTAGAGTCAACGTAAGTAATAAGAATAAGATCGTATTATTATACTATCTTAGTTCCTATATACGTACCGTTAATCTAGTTCCTATATTATTAATTATTAGGGTTCTATAAATTGTAGTATTACGGTAGTATCTTATATTGTATTTCGTATATTATCCGTATCTCTATATCCTATTTCTATTCTACTTCCTATTCTAGTCTTACACCTTCATCCCCCTTATAGTATTCCGTTAGTAGCCTTATCTTTCTTCGAAACGTACTACTTAAGAGTCGGGTTCCTAGGCTTACGAGTTTTCTTTAGTAGTTCCGGTAGCGAGTTCTTAAGGGTTACGTCTAGTTCGTCGTCTTCTAAGTCTAAGTCTATATCCGAGTCTCCTTCGCTATTCTATTATTCCGCGGTCTTAGTAATATAACTATATACTATATACTTAACTATTAGGGCCTTAGATCTACTAGACTTAGTAACCCTAGTAGGCTATTTTCCTTTTACCTTTTCTAATAGAGGTTTTCGTATAGATAAACGTAGTTAGGTAGCAGCCGTAAGAATAATAGAAGGTATAAATCCGCCTCCTCCTACCTTACTAATATTCGATACCTAAACCTACGTACTAAAGTCTTCCTACTCTAAGTCGCTTAATTTAATAATTCTAATAAATGACTCAACTATCCTAAATAACGAAATACTACTAAAGCCCTATTAAGACTAAGCTAATTGAGTACGGATCTAGTTACTATAGTTCTAGCCGTTAATAATTCCTCCGATTTTCCCGTCTAGAGCGGCTAAAGTTCCCTAGTACTACTATCTAGGTATTACGTTTATATTCTAATAGTAAATTCCTTAAGTAACTAGTTCTATAACGTTAGGGTATATCCGTTCGTAATATTCTATACTTCTATAGCTCCTATAACCTCTCTTTTCCGATATTCCGTTCTAGGTATTCTATATAGGGGGCGGCAACGAAGAAGGGATCAAAGGGTAGTTAGTAGGTAGGGCGGTTAGGTTCGAGTTTCTTAGCTAGGCTAGGGGTAGAGGCTAGGGGTTACTAGGGATACTAGTAGACTAAATATTAGCGGACTAACTACGTTGGTTAGTAGTATTCTAGATATACTAGGAGGACTAGTTAGTATTAGCTGGCCCCCTATAGTAATTTCTACGTAGGTTAGTATAAACGAAGGAACTTCCTAATAGTATAGTATTAGACTAAGTAGAAGAGCGAAAGTTATTATAGATCTAATTGTTAAGTATAATAAACTATTTTATATCTTTCCTAGCTACTATTATAGCAGGATCCGTACTTTTAGTAATAGCGAAGAGTAGGACGTCCCTAGAAGTATTCGTTCTACGAAGACCCTTAAGAGCTTTAATAATATTAGCCCTAAGTTAAGGTTTAGTAGTTTTAGGTTTTTCTTTAGCTATAGCCTCGTTCCTTCGAAGGACTATTCGTTTAATAACCCTATTAAGGGTACTTCCTTTATAACTATCTAATATAAAGAGTAATATGTTCTCGTTACTAATAATAATCTATTTAGCTTTAAGGATAATCCGTTTAATATCGTTAAAGGTAGAGCGAATACGAGGGTCGATATTAAGCGTTAGGTTAACCTATTAACGAACCGATTCTAGTAATCTACTAAGGAAGATCCTACTTATAGTAGACCTAGTTAGTTTATCGGTATTAATAACAAGTAGATAGTAGTTCTTAAATTCCTTAATAAAGCTACGAGTATCTAGTTTCTAAGAGGCGCTTTAAAAAGTAAGTTTATAGAGGTAAGTAGTAGTTTCCTTTTACTAATAGTTATTAGTAGCGATATATTCCTTACGAAAGGATTTACGGAGAGTTCTATAGCTACGTTCCTTATAGCTACCTAAAAGCTTAATATCGTATAGATAGCTAGACTTAATATTACGAGTAAGAGCCTAGATCTTATAGGTATTATCGGTAATATTATAGGTATCGAAGGTATCTTTAAGGCGAATAAGGAAGTCCGTAATATTCTAACTATCGAAGCGTTCCTTAGGAGAGAGCGTATAGTTCTTAAGATTAAAGGCTTAAGCCTTTCTTTCCTATCTTCTAGTAATAGTAAAATCCTTAAGGGTATTAATAAGGTTGATTATATTAGAACGAGTAGCTAGTCCTTTAATTATAGGGCTGAGATTAGCTGTAGACGGGTTACTAGAGGGAGGGCCGGAAGAATCCGAAGGTATTCTAGTAGGAGGGATCCTTTAGTCTAGGCGTAAGTATATAGGTATTTCGATTTTTCGTTAGTCTTAAGTAGTTCTATTTATTTTATATTATATTCGTTCGCGTACGTTTCTTAGGAACAAGAGTATTAATACTAAGAGTTCCTAGATAATTTCGAAGATAAGTAGCTAAAAGGAGTTAGATCTATACGCCGATATACGGAGTTCGTAGCCTAGACGGTAAGAGTAGTACCGTTTCGTATATAGTATAGTTAGGCCTCTCTTTTCTAACTTATTAGATAAGGGTATATAGGCTATAGAGGGGCAATATATTAATAGTATAGGTAATCCTAGGTATTTTCGTATAAAATATAATTTCTACTAATAGGATATCCTAGACTTAGTCTAAGAAGTTAAAAGAACTAGGATATTACTAGTAATTATTCTAAATTCTAATTTTCCGTTAATATAGCTTAGACTTAGACCTTTATAAAGATTTTTCCCGTTTCTAAGTTTAGTAATAGTCGGTTGATCGAGTATTATTCGGTTATAAGGAGAGAAAAGGTCGATTTGAAGGTACGAAGTAACGCTAGTTAATATTCGTATAAAAGTTCGAAGGTATTCTAAAAAAAGGGTAGTTAAAAGTCTAAAGTCGAGAGTCTAAAGTTGAGAGTCGTATATAGTCTAGTATTCGAAGGAAAGTTTAAAAGTCTAGTAGTCGAAGATTAATATACGAAGTTGCTTTTCGATAGTCTAATAGTCCTATAGTTAAGTTAATAGTAAAGAAAGAGAGTCCTAAAGTCCTAAAGTCTAATATTCAAAGTTTAATATAAAGCCTAATATTCGAGAGTTTGATAATCTAGTCTAAAAAGAGAGAGAGAGTATCCTAAGTATAAGTTTGATTATAATACTATAATAGCTACTAGGAATCGTCTTAGCTATAGAGAGAAACCCTAGTACGACCTCCAAAATATAGGTGAGATAAGCGTAGGTAATATAGTATTAGATTACTATTAACTTCTACCGCTTAGCTACTATATAAAGGTAAGGTAATAGGATCTTTAAGTATTTCGTAAAGAGATAGATAGGGTAGTTTGTAAAGAGATAGATAAGGTAGTTAGGAGTAAAGAAGAGAGAGTCTAGAGTTAACGTAAGTAATAAGAATTAGATCGTATTATTATACTATCTTGGTTCCTATATACGTACCGTTGATCTAGTTCCTATATTATTAATTATTAGGGTTCTATAAATTATAGTATTACGGTAGTATATTATATTATTTTCCGTATCTTATCCGTGTCTTATATTCCGTTCCTATTCTACTTCCTATTCTAGTCCTATACCTTTATCCCCCTTATACTATCTTACGCTAAGAATCTTACTCCGTACAATCGTCGTATTTAGGGGTTCTACTATATACGCTCGATTACTTATTTAATACTAAGGATATTCCTTAATCTATTTATAGACGTCGTTATAGTATCTATCCTAGTAATATCGATTCCGAATAAGTACTATAGTAGTTTCGCGTCCTTTATAGCTGTATTTATTATAGAGAGCGATAATAATTTCCTTTCGCTAGTCCTAGTTATCGATTACGCGATAGTAGGCTTATCCTTGTTTACCTTACTTAAATAGTTATCGTCTAGCTATAAGGTAGCCTATTATCTTTCTTTTTATAGCCGTAATCTATTTACCTTTAAGGTAGTCCGTAATTTCTAATATTATAAGCTAGTTAGTAATCGCTCGATATTCCGTAGTATATTTACTATCTAATCCTTCCTAAGGTTCTAATAAACTAAATTCTCCGTATTCCTCGTTCTAATCTAAAGAACTTTCGCTACTAGTATTATTATTATTTTCCGGGCTAGGTACGGTTATTAAGTAGAGCTAGATTATATACCGTAGGTTATACTTATAGACGTAGATACTAGAATAGTAAAGGGCTCTAAGTCGTCGATTAATAAAATCCTCGATATCGAAGTTAGGAATAGTAGGGATATCCTTTTTAGGTACGTTACTAAATTAGCGGGAGAGTCTATTAGCTACTATATTCTTTTTTCCGGGAACCTATCGAATATTAAGATCCTATATCTAAATCTATACGAGCTATTATATAACTAGAGATCCTACTATATCCGAAGATACTCTATTAAGTTAATAGATTAAAGTCTAGGCGTCCGTTTCAACTACGAAATACGTTCCCTAAAGATAAAGATAGAATTTCTTAAGTACGTATAAAAGGGCGCGGTATTCTAGTTTAACTAGGGTCCCCAACGGGGCGGGTTAGGGCGGGTTATAGGGTAGGGAACCCGCCCTATTAGTAGGTCGGGTTTTAACGGGTTGGGGCGGGGTCCCGGGGCGGGTTATAGTTTAGAAGAAAACCCGCCCCGTTCGCCCCGTTCGGGTTTTCCACGTGATTTTTACTAGATTATATATATAGATATATTAATATATTATATTCCTATTAGGTAGAGTATAACCTAGAGACTATAATAAGTATTTAAAAAATCAAAATATATATAATAGATCTATAGTTATTAAGGTTTCTAGAAAAAAACTTCGCGTTCCCCCCTTAAAAACCCGCCCCTAACTAACGGGGCGGGTTTAAAGCTTGGCGGGGCGGGTCGGGTTAGGGTTATAGCTTTATAACCCGCCCCTAAAACCCGCCCTACCCCGCCCCTAACCCGACCCACCCCGTTTCGCCCCGCCCCGTTAGGGACCCTAAGTTTAACTATATTATATTTCCTTTCCGATAGTAACTCGATTCCGCTTTTATATTAGTATAGATATCTCTTACCTAGTTCGTCTAGTTATTATAAAACCGCTCCCTATCCTTCTCCTAAAGTATCTATTATAAGAATAATTTCGCCTAAATCTAGTTCGAATATAACTAGTCGTAGTATAGGTATAGTCGTAAGCGCTTTCTAAAGAGATTTTATTATCTTATCTTATTCCTTTCCCTAATAGAATTCTAAGTCTTTCTTTAATAATTAGGGTCCTCAACGGGGCGGGTTGGGGCGGGTTATAGGGTAGGGAACCCGCCCCGTTACCGGGTCGGGTTTTAACGGGTTGGGGCGGGGTCCCGGGGCGGGTTATAGTTTAGAAGAAAACCCGCCCCGTTCGCCCCGTTCGGGTTTTCCACGTGATTTTTATAGGGTTATATATATAGATATATTAATATATTATATACCTATAAGATAGAGTATAACCTAGAGATTATTTAAAGTATTTAAAAAATTAGAATATATATAATAGATCTATAGTTATCAAGGTTTCTAGAAAAAATCCCGGGTTCCCCCCTTAAAAACCCGCCCCTAACTAACGGGGCGGGTTTTAGGCTTGGCGGGGCGGGTCGGGTTAGGGTTATAGCCTTATAACCCGCCCCTAAAACCCGCCCCGCCCCGCCCCTAACCCGACCCCCCCCGTTTCGCCCCGCCCCGTTAGGGACCCTATTAATAATACGAAGATAGGTTTCGAAACGATAGTAAAATCCTATATCTAGATTTAATAATAGATATAGACTCCGATAAAAGCTCTTATAGACTTAATAGACCTAGGAGTTAACTAGTTTAAAATAATAGCTACTTTAGAAGTATTTAGGTATCTTCCTTTTTAATTATAATAGTATCTAACTATATTTACGCCTTCTTTATAAATATTAAACTTTTCTCCTAATATCGTTACTCCTACGCGTTTAATATCCGTAAGAACTATATCTAGCCTAACTACGTATTCTAAGACTCCTTAACGTACTTCCTTAAGTTTAGATTCCTTATTATTATCGTTATTTTCTAGTATTCTAGTAATTATATCGTCTACGTAAATATCGCTATACTTAAACTAGTAAGAAATAATTATCTTAGATATACGGTAAAATTAGGCTACTAAGTTCGTTACTCCTTAAGATAAAGTAGTTATTCGTAAAAGACTAAACGGGTATATAAACGAGGTAAGATCGCGACTTTCTTTAGCGAGTTCTAACTAGTCGTATCTAGAGAAAAGGTTAGTAAGCGATATCGATACGTATCTAGTAAACGAGTTAGAAAATTTATTAGCCGTTAGTAGTATATTCGCGTCTCTAATAGTAACTATATTAATATTTATAGCGCTATAAATTAGTCGATACTTACCGTTTTTCTTTAAGACTAAAAACTATAGGTTATAGTATAAGGCGTAACTAGGCTCGAGTCTTCCCGTCTTAATTCTTTCGTAAAATATCTAACGAATTTCGCTTAATAGAGTCTTAGCGATATTAAAGGGTTTCGCTTACTAAGGTTTATAGTCTACTACTCGGATAACTTATACTAGTACTACTTCTTTCCTAATTTTACCGTATTCTTCGAAGCTCTATACGAGGGTTAGTTCTTATTATATAAGTATTTCCTTAACTAGTAATCGTTCGTTTAGGCTTAGAGACTAGTTAATACGTATATCCTTAAACCGGAGTTCCGTAAGCTAAGTCTAATAAGGGAAGTAGGCGTAGTATTTCTCGAGGAATCTATTAAGGTAATAGTAAGGTTCCGTACTAAACTATTCTTTTAGTATTATATCTCTCTAATCTATATAACCGCTAGGTATAGATCTATTAGTAAGTTAAACGTTCTAAGGTTAGATCTTATCTACTTTCTTTTTATATATACTATTTAAGTATTTTGTTCTATATTTTATCGGGGAGCTAGTCGAAAATAAGGAAATCCTTAGGGAAAGTAGATCCTATTTATCTAAGTATTTAAAGATTAGTAATCCGGTCCGAGACTTTACGGGTATAAGGCGATAATAAGTAAATATTCTATACCTTATTCTTTATTCCTATAGAAGCTTATCCCTTTCTTTCTATAGCTTTATCTCGTTTACTATAGTAGCTATATTAAGTCTAGTTATAGTATAAGTCTTATTATATAGAAGTCTCCTAAAGTCTAGTAGTAAGAGAAACTTATTACGGATTAGGTTATTAAAAAGCTATTCGTATATTTTCTAGCCCGAGTTTAGTACTAAAAGTCTTAGGTTTCTTATATATATAGCGGATATCCTTCTAATACTTAAGACTCCGCCTCCTCGTTTTCCGAATCGTCCGAATTAGAATTATCTTTCTAGTCTAAATAAGTATAAGGGATTCGAAGACTAGACTTATACCTATTATATAGGAATTCCGAGATAACTACTTACTATATAACGCTCTATTCGCCGTTTATAGAGAATACCTTATACGAGATACTACCATCCGCTTTAGCCTATATAACGAGACGGCTCTATACCGAGAAAGGCTAACTAAGTATTATTCCCTAAGAGTAGTCTCTAAGTACTATAAAGACTATATTTTCGTAATCGAAGTCTACTCTAGTAATCTATATACGCGCGCTAGTCTAGCTAACTAGAGGAACTCTCCTCCCGTTAGTAACTTTAAGCTTATCTAAGACCGGTCCCTAGACGTCCTACTTAATACTATTAACTACCAATCTATAACTCCTTATAACTCCTTTAGATATAACGTTTACTTTAGCTCTAGTATTATATAAAGCCTTAATTTCTAGTTTTCTAATCCGAGCTATTAAGGTAGGGCTCTTTATAGAGATACGAGAACGGTTATTATCCTTATTAATATAAAGAACTATTTCTAAAGTTAGTTCCTACTCTTCTAAGCGTAGTATTATAATTCCTACTCCTTATTTTATTCCGTCTACTTTCTATTATTCTTCTATTTTCCGTTTCCTTTTAGCGGCCTTTTTCTATTTCCTTCGTTCTATTTCTTCTATTCTAGGACGGATATTATTAGCTAACTATTCTAGTAGAGATTTATATAAGAGATCTCTAAATACCGGAATATAAATAATAGTATCCTAAAGACTAAGCTAGACTAATTACTAGAGGATATTCTCTACTATACGTATTCTATTAGTAGCCTTATCTTTCTTCGTAACGTACTACTTAAAAGTCGGGTTCCTAGGCTTACGAGTTTTCTTTAGTAGTTCTAGTAGCGAGTTTCTAAGGGTTACGTCTAGTTTATTATCTTCTAAGTTTAAATCTATATCCGAGTCTCCTTTACTATTCTATTATTCTACGGTCTTAGAGATATAACTATATACTATATACTTAACTATCGGGGCCTTAGATCTACTAGACTTAGTAATACCGGTAGGCTATTTTCCTTTTACCTTTTCTAATAGGGATTTTAGTATAGATAAACGTAGTTAAGTAGTAGCCGTAAGAATAATAGAGGGTATAAATCCGTCTCCTCCTACCTTACTAATATTCGATATCTAAACCTATATACTAAAGTCTCCCTATTCCGAGTCCCTTAATTCTATAATTCTAATAAATGACTTAACTATCCTAAATAACGAAATACTACTAGAGCCCTATTAAGACTAAGCTAATTAAGTTAGGATCTAGTTACTATAGTTCTAGCTATTAATAATTCCTCCGATTTTCCCGCCTAGAGCGGCTAAAGTTCCCTAGTAGTACTATCTAGGTATTACGTTTATATTCTAATAGTAAAATGCCTTAAGTAACTAGTTCTATAACGTTAGGGTATATCCGTTTATAATATTCTATACTTCTATAGCTCCTATAACCTCTCTTTTCCGATATTCCGTTCTAGGTAGTCTATATAGGGGGCGGTAATAAAGAAGGGATCAAAGAGTAGTTAGTAGGTAGGGTAGTTAGGTTCGGGTTACTTAGCTAGGTTAGGGGCTAAGGCTAGGGGTTACTAGGGATACTAGTAGACTAAATATTAGCGGACTAACTACGTCAGTTAGCGGTATTCTAGATATACTAGGAAGACTAGTTAGTATAAGCTAGCCCCCTATAGTAATTTCTACGTAGGTTAGTATAAACGAAGGAACTTCCTAATAGTACGGTATTAGACTAGGTAGAAGAGCGAAAGTTATTATAGATCTAATTATTAAGTATAGTAAACTATTTTATATCTTTCCTAGCTACTACTATAGTAGGATCTATACTTTCGGCGATAGTAAAGAGTAGGACGTCCCTAGACGTATTTATTCTACAAAGACTCTTAAGAGCTTTAATAATATTAGCCCTAAGTTAAGGTTTAGTAGTTTTAGGTTTTTCTTCGGCTATAGCCTCGTTCCTTCGAAGGACTATTCGTTTAATAACCCTATTAACTATTAAGGGTACTTCCTTTATAACTATCTAATATAAAGAGTAATTTATTCTCGTTACTAATAATAATCCGTTTAGCTTTAAGGATAGTCCGTTTAATATCGTTAAAGGTAGAGCGAATATAAGGGTCGATATTAAGTATTATATTAACCTATTAGCGAACCGATTCTAGTAATCTACTAAGGAAGATCCTACTTATAGTAGACCTAGTTCGTTTATCGGTATTAATAATAAGTAGATAGTAGGCCTTAAATTCCTTAATAAAGCTACGAGTATCTAGTTTCTAAGAGGCGCTTTGAAAGGTAAGTTTATAGAGATAAGTAGTAGTTTCCTTTCGCTAACGGTTATTAGTAGCGATATATTCCTTATAAAGAGATTTACGGAGAGTTCTATAGCTACGTTCCTTATAGCTACCTAAAAGCTTAATATCGTATAGATAGCTAGACTTAATATTACGAGTAAGAGCCTAGATCTTATAGGTATCGTCGGTAATATCGTAGGTATTAAAGGTATCTTTAAGTCGAATAAGGAAGTCCGTAATATTCCTACTATCGAAGCGTTCCTTAGGAGAGAGCGTATAGTTCTTAAGATTAAAACGCTACCGCGGCGTAAGTCCTTAATACTCTCCTACTCCGCCCGTTCTTCGTCGTTTAGAGAAGATTATAGTAGCCTAGTATAACGAACTCTACTATCGTTATACGCGGTACCTCGTACCTAGTACCGGTTATATAGAGTCTTACTTATTCTATAATAAGAAGGGTAACGCTTAGTATAATCCTTATTATAATATAGATAAGTATTATAAACCGGTTCGTATCTATCTCCTTCCTACTATCGTATCGCTAGCTAATTTCCTAGCTTCCTTTCTTTATCCGTACTAAGTTCGAGGCCCTACGAGATAAGCTAAATACGATAGAAGGGCCTACGAATATCTACGAACGTATAGTTAAACTTCGTAAATATAATAATAACCTCGTCCTTAAAATACGTAGCGCTATAGGTCGTAAGGCTTACTTTCCTAGTCTTAAGGCTCCGAAGGATACCTTAGATATTAGTAAGTTATTATTAAGGGAGATAAGTTAGATTTAATAGGTCTTAGAAAACCTATACGATACTTATCGCTCGGTTATAAGTAGCTTATACTTTTCCATCTTTTTATCTACTAACCCTAATATAGTTTAACCTACCTCCTCTAGCTCTAGTAACTTTAGTTGAGTAGGATTTCTCTAAGGACTCTAACTAAGTATTATAAAGTAGGGTTTCGGACCTTCTTTAATAGCTCTTTATATATAAGTTGCCGGCGAGCGATATTAATAGGGGATTATCTATTTTAGGCCTTAGCCTTATAATTAAAAACTTCTCTAGCTTTATATATATATTTTTTATACTCTTCGCTTATAAAGTAATAATCTTTTCTAGGACCGATATAATACTTATACCTAACTAGGGTCCTATCTAGAATATAACTATCTATCTTTACGCTTTTCTATAGGAATTTAGAGAGCCGGTATATAGCTAAGGCTCCGTATACTCCTCTAGTTATAAGGTATAAAGGCTCTACCTATTATACCTTCTCTCCTCCTCCTATACTACCGAGTAGTTCGGTAGCTATCTTTATTATAGAGTAGACTACTATCTACCTCCCCTTCGTAGTAAGGTAGATCGGTAGTAGATTAGTTTACTACTATCCGACTTCTCTACTACGGATTAATTTTATTCTACTTACGCTTCTTATTTACTTCGAATTCTCGAATAGCTTCTATAGTATACTCTATATTCGCCTCTAGTTCCTACGAGTCGTACTCTAGTCCCTAGTCCTTCTATCTAATATAGTACTATAGGGCTCCTTAGTATCTACTCTTTACGAGTACTTCCTTAACTTCCTATTCCTCTTCTCCGTTAATTAGTTCGGGAGGAGGTAGGATCTCTTATAAGGCGCCGGTTCTCTACTAGTAAGGTTCTAGTAGCGAGACGTAGAAGATATTAAAAATCCTCTACCCTTTTAGGAGATATACTCTATATACCTAAGTACCTACTAGTTTATCTACTCTAAAAGGTCCTATTATTCTTTATAATAGCTTCTTACTTACGTCTTTAAATCGTAAATTCTTTATTAATACTAGTATAAGATCGTTCTTATTAAACTTCTTTGGAATAAAATTCTTATTATAGTATTTAGCTTAGGTCTTAGATACTTCTCGTAAGTATTATTTAGGGTCCCCAACGGGGCGGGTTGGGGCGGGTTATAGGGTAGGGAACCCGCCCCGTTAGCGGGTCGGGTTCTAACGGGTTAGGGCGGGGTCCCGGGGCGGGTTATAGATTAGAGGAGAACCCGCCCCGTTCGCCCCGTTCGGGTTTTCCACGTGATTTTTATAGGGTTATATATATAGATATATATATTTTTTATATTCCTAAAAGATACTCTATAACCTAGAGATTACTATAGGCAATTAAAAAATTAAAATATATATAGTAGTTCTAAAGTTATTAAGGTTTCCGTAAAAAATCTCCGGGTTCCTAACTAACGGGGCGGGTTTATATCTTAGCGGGGCGGGTTAGGTTAGGGTTATAGCTTTATAACCCGCCCTGAAAACCCGCCCCGACCCGCCTCTAACCTAACCCCCCCCGTTTCGCCCCGCCCCGTTGGGGACCCTAGTATTATTCTAGTTCTTTATATTCGTTCTAGATACGTTTAATCCTTTCTCTTACTCCTATTATTACCTCCCCCTTAGAGGTACTATCCCTAGTATTAAACCTTATCTCGGGGTTATAGCCTAATATAATATAGAAAGGTAAAGTCTTTAAATTAGCCCGATAACTATTATTATACGTAAACTCTATAATTAGTAGGCGTTTTACCTACTCCGACTAGTATTCGGAGTAGAAAGCTCTTAGATACTCTTAGATCGTCTAATTCTATTTTTCTATTTACCCGTCTATCTACGGGTAGAAGGCTATACTTAGCCTTTACTTAACTCTCGTATAGAAATAGTATTCCGACTAGAATTCCGAAGTAAATCTCGGGTTATAGTTAGAAACTATCCTATCTAGGAAACTAAACCTAGTAAAAATATATTCGATAAGTATATCTATTATCTAAATAGTAGTAATTATTTTCTTAATAGGAAAATATAATACTATCTTTAAGAATCTATCTACAATAATAAGGATAGAATCGTATACTACTCTATTACGTATTAACGGCGGTATACCGCTTATAAAGTCTAATACTATCTCCTTCTACGGAGATTTTAGAGATAGAAGCGCTTCTATTTCGCTATAAGGTAGGTATCTCTTTACCTTTATCTTCTAATAAATATCGTAGCTCTTTATATAGTTAGTAATATCGCCTTATATATTTAGCTAATAAAACTTCCGTTTTAATAATTCGGTTATCCTTAATATCCTAAAGTGACCCGCGAGGGGGTCGTTATAATAGCGCCTTAGTAGCTTATCTCGGATAGCCTAATTAGGTAGGATAAATATTCTATCCTTAAAGAAGACTAAGTCTTTACTAATCTTCTAGTTCTAATTCTCTAGTCTATTAGAGATATTCTAGCGAAGTAATCTTACTTTAGCGCTTCCGCGCTAGCTTCCCGCTACTAATAACTTCGTAGTTATAATAGGTTCCTTATAAGGTAACTCTATATAAATAGCTAGGATAACCTCCGTACGGGTAAATAGCGGGTTAGATTTGTTAATCCTACTTTATATATAGGTACCCCCTAATTATACGGATATCTAGATACCCTCTATTAATATCCCTAGTTATAAATCTATTCTAGCGGCTCGAATTTACGTAGTACTTACTCGACTAGATAGGAGTATACTAATAACTAGCTTAGTAGACGTTAAGCCTAACTTTTTTACTAAACTTAGTAATATTTTATTCGCGGCCCTAATACCGTTATCGTAATCCCGTCTTCTCGACGGTATATCGGCTAGATTTAACTTGCTAGCCCGATACGTAACAATAAAATTATAAGTAGAAAGTAGTATAGCCTATCTAGCTTATCTACTATTTAACTACTTTACTTTAGTAAACCTAGTAAGATTCTAGTAATTAGTTAGAACCTCTACTAGGTTTTTACTTCCCTCTAGGTAGTAACGCTAGTATTTAAACGCCGTAATAATAGCGAGTAAATCTTACTCGTAATTTTTATAATTACGCTCTACGTTAACTAACTTCCTCGACTAGTAAGTAATAGGTTACTACTATCTACTCGTTTCGTTAAGCTAGGAAAGGATAGCTATAATTATAAAGACTAATATATTAGTCTTAACCTGGATCCTCCTCCGAGGATCAAAATATATAAGTATAGGAGTAGTAGTAAACCGTCTAATAAGCGTATAAAACGCTTCCTCGGCCTCCTAGGGCTAAAGAAAAGGCCTAGACTTCTTCCTATTCTAACCCCCTCTTAATAGGGACGTTAGTAGGAGTACTACTTTCGAATACGTATCGATAAAGCGGCGGTAAAAGTTATAAAAACCTAGAAACGACTATAGTTCCGTAAAAGTCTTTAGGGTAGACTATTTAGTAATAGTCCGTACCTTATATAGGTCTATAGCTATACTACTAGTAGATATTACAAAATTAAGGAAGTCTACCTATTAATAGAAGAACTTATACTTCTTCTAGTTATAGTATAAACCGAAAGACCTTAGTCTCTTAAGGACGACGCGTACGTATCTTACGTACTCTACGAACGTCTAGGAATATATTATAATATTATTAAGATATACGATATATATAGTATTAACTAATTCTCCTAGAGCCTTATTAATATAGGCCTAGAAGGTAGCTAGAGCGTTTACTAATCTAAATAGTATAATAAAATACTTATAATAACCGTAGTCCGTATCGAGTACGAAATACTATTTTCTATTCGTCTCCCTTACGGATTCGAATTCGATAATAGGTATTCTTTAAGTCTAACTTAGTAAAGAATTTATAGCCTTATAGTCTATCTAATATCTCGGAGATAAGAGGTAGAGGATATCTATTTTTTAGAGTAACTATATTTAGACTACGGTAGTCGACGTATAATCGTAGGCTACTATCCGGTTTAGGAACAAATAGTATTAGCGAACCTACTATACTAATACTATCCTAGATCTAGCCGTTCGCTTTAGCTTCCTCTAGATAGTAACGTAGAACCTCTAGTTCTTTAGCTAATAAAGGATAAATTAGGCTATAAGGTAGAGGCGCTATTATCTCTATCGTATACTTAGCGCCTTTATTAGGTAAACTAATAGTACTCTCTTCGCTAAATACCGCTACTAGGTCCTCTAACTCTAAGGGTAGAGGTACTACTAAGGTTTAGGTAGTCTCTAGGCCCTCTTCGTCTTCTAAATCTAGTACTACCTATACTACGAATAAGTAAGGGCTACTCTTTACTTCTTTAGTATATATATCCTAACTAACTAGGGATATTATAGAAGTAGAGGAACGCGCTTCCCGTACGCCCCTATAACGCTAGCTTAACGTAGCTAGGTTATAAACGATTTCTTACTTATATAGGGCTAGTATCCCTAATAATAATAGGGGCCCTATATACTTAATCGTATACGCTACGTATTACTATTCTCTACGCCTACGTTTATTCTAGGAGTCGGTAGCTTCCTATAAGAGTTAGTATACTCTATAATAATACCCTACTCCTCTTGTTAGTTAGTTACTAACTGGTAGGTATCGATTAACTAGTAGGTAGTACTAGCTAGCTATAACCTATAGGTATCTTGAGGGGGGGTAAAGGAAAAGACAGGTAAAAACAAACAACTAGTATATCTATATTCTTAAGGCTTAATGGTTGTAACTTAAGTTGTAACTAGGCTATATATATATAGAACTACGTAGTACGTAATCTAGGTACTACGTAGTATACTAAGTCTATCTAGGTCCAAACACCTCTATTACCCTACTTAGGTTTAGAGGGAAGCTTAACTAGAGCTTCTTATAGGCGTTACTCTAGCGCTAAGCTAGGATTAATTATATTAATATTAGTACCTATATCTAGTAGGGTTACGACTTCTATCTTCCTAGTACTAGATAGGATTATACCTTTAGCTCTTATAGCTAGTAGTCTTACTACTATACCTAGCTTACGCTTCGGCGATTCTTCGCTTATAACTTCTTCAATCCTCCCCTCTATACCTAAGGAGAGGACCTCCGGTCTTTTCCCGACTAGGAATTAGTAGTACTCCTACTCTTACTAAGAGAGGATACTATAGTATCCGAAGCCGTATATTTATTAGTATAATAACTAAACTTTAAGTACCTATAATACTATACCTAACTTAAGTCTTAGTTGCTATAGTCTCTCTTATAGGCTAAGGAAGTATCTACTCCTCGCCTACCTTAAACCTTCGTATTCTTAGCCTAGGAATCGCCCTTTTAGGTATAACTATCCTTCGAGGACTTATAAGACTTACTATCTCTTCTATCTAATTTATTTTTTCTTTTTAGGCTAGTTACCTTTTCGATACGGGTTACTAACGCTATAATAGTGTCCCGCGTACTCGGAATATCCTAATATTATAGGATCTAAGTTCTTAAGTTATTATTAAACTTAGTCTATAGATAGGTACGACGCTATTCTAGCGAGTATTCCTTATCTAACTAGCTCTCTAGTAAGACCAAATATTAGTTAAATTCTTAGGCCGATTAGCCGGAATATTATCTTACTTCCTTATATAGCTAGGCTACTTCTAGCTAGCGATTCGCTAGGTCTTCGATAAGGTTTAGGAGTATCTCCTTAAATATCTTCTATATAAAGGTATCTACTACTCCTATAGCTATAAGGTTTTACCAAGTCGTAGTAGGGGTTAGGGTCCCTAACGGGGCGGGTTGGGGCGGGTTATAGGGTAGGGAACCCGCCCCGTTCGCGGGTCGGGTTTTAACGGGTTGGGGCGGGGTCCCGGGGTAGGTTATAGTTTAGAAGAAAACCCGCCCCGTTCGCCCCAAACGGGTTTTCCACGTGATTTTTATAGGGTTATATATATAGATATATTAATATATTATATTCCTATTACGTAGAGTATAACCTAGAGACTATAATAAGTATTTAAAAAATTAAAATATATCTAATAGATCTATAGTTATTAAGGTTTCTAGAAAAAAACTCCGGGTTCCCCCCTTAAAAACCCGCCCCTAACTAACGGGGCGGGTTTAAAGCTTAGCGGGGCGGGTCGGGTTAGGGTTATAGCTTTATAACCCGCCCCTAAAACCCGCCCCGCCCCGCCCCTAACCCGACCCCCCCCGTTTCGCCCCGCCCCGTTGGGGACCCTAGTAGGGGTTTAGTAGAGAAACTATACTAACTATATAATTTTAGTAGAGTCCCTCTTAAACTTCCGAGGAGCTAGGCGGAACGTATTCTCTACGCTTTATAACTACTCTCTATAACTACGAATACTCTTACTATAGTATCCCTTTAACTTTTCTATTTATATTTCCGCTAGTAGACGTCTATCGTTATTACTATTATATACGCGGTATATAGGGGGTACCGCGGCTTCGCGAGCCTTACTAATAAGGTAGTCAACCGAATCTACTATAGGAGTTAATATAGGTACTACGTTATAGATATACTACGCTATCTCTATATTAGCTACTTTAATTTATCGAAGCTCTTCTAGAGTAACTAATCGAGTATTCTTATTACGTACGTTCTCTAGCTACTACTTAATTAAAATAGGTTTAGCCTACTCTTCGGGATTCTCTCTACCGAATTTAGGTAGATCTACTTTACCCTACCCTCTATATAGGTTACTAGTAGGGCTCGTATCGCCTTACGGGGCGACCGTAGTATCTAGTCGGTTCGATATCTCGCTAATAGATAAATATTCTTAGACCTCTTTAGAAGAGAGATTATTATTATAAGAAAAGAGATAGAAAGAAGTATAAGAATATATTAATACTAAAGATAATCTCTAGTTTTCTCTACCGTCTCTTCGTCTACTCTAAGCCGGCTATAAATAGGTATAGGTTATATAATTTCTTCTATACTACGTAATATCTAACCTTCTTTCTAAATTGCTTTATAATACCTCCCGAGGAGCCGCTTTCTATACTAATCGTTAATACGCGCGACGTGTAGGGTAACTTTAGAAATATTTAGAATCTTATAATATATTCAAATACTTTAGGATACGCGTTAATATTTTATAAATCTTTTAAGTTCTTCCTTAGTTTATAAACCCTTTTAAGTTTTTTCTTAGTATATAAACGATTTTAAGTTCTTTCTTAGTTTAAAAACTCTTTTAAGTTCTTTCTTAGTTTATAGAGCTTTTAATTAGGATATAAGATATTTTATAACTCTTTTAAGTTTTTTCTTAGTTTATAGAGTTATTAAATAGTCTTATATAGTTTTAGTATATATCTTTAAATACGTTAAGGGTCGACGTATTATCTACCCGGGGAGAGGATATAAGGGGGATAAAGGTATAGGACTAGAATAGGAAGTAGAATAGGATATAGGAAAGGAATAATAGAGGGATAATAGCTATATATAAAAGCTATAGGAAGAGATAAGATAACGAATAATAATAATATCGACTAACTACTATAATATATAGGCTAGACCTTACAAATAGAAAAGAATAATATAATAAAAATATAGGGAAAGAATAATAACTAATATAATATAATAATAGGATCTAATTCTTATTACTTACTCTAACTCTAGACCCTCTCTCTCTTACTCCTAACTACCTTATCTATCTCTTTATAAACTACCTAAAGATCCTATTACCTTACTTTCGTATAGTAGCTAAGCGGTAGAAGTTAATAGTAATCTAATACTATATTATCTACGCTCATTTCACCTATAGTATAGATAGCGCGAGGACGCGCTCCTAGGAGGGGAGGTAGTTATAAAGTAATTTAGAAAGAAAGAAGGATATTACGTATATAGAAAGTAATTATATAATCTATACCTATTTATAGCCGGCTTAGAGTAGACGAAGAGACCGTAGAGATTATCTTTAGTATTAATATATTTTTATACTTCTTTCTACTACAATCTTATATCTAGTCTTAGTATTTTAAGAAGTTTAGATAGGGTAGGTCCCTATACTATAGTCTTTACTAATATTTTAATAAAAAGAAAGTTTACTACTATTTAGATTATAATATCAACTACTAACTTTAACTAGTATAATCCTTCTCTATCCTAAGTATAGCTAAAGTATCCTTTAATAAGTACTTCTATATATAGAGGTAGCAACTTAGGATATAGAATTATAGATATTAGAAGGGACTAGAGATACTTAGTATAGAGACTTTACTTACTATTATTCTTTAGTAAGATATATAGAATACATAGTATACTTTTTATCTTTAAATAGATTGTTTATTAAACTATACTTTATTAATATCTTAATATCTACGCCTATATATACGCGATAGGACCTATCTTAGAAAACTAAGTTATTTTAATAGTACTAATAAAGATCTTTTTATAATAGAGGTACTTTACTTAATTCTATAGCCGTATATACCGGGAGGCTAAATTAATAGTTGATATTACCTCCTTTAATATAACCGTGAATCTTTAGTATACTAATATCAATTTTCTATTATTTATATAAACGATTACCGGACTTTGAATCCCTCGTCTCTAAAGATTATAAATCTGTATCCGGATAGGCCTAGACCAATCCCGTCGGGGATTTATACCAACTACTACTCTTACAAGTCGAACTCGTACGTAATCTATTAATTGGTACGATCTTTAGTATTAGCTACCTACTCACTAGGAAAATATCATAAGTAATAAAGCTTAAATAGGATAACCAGCGCCTAGAAATAGGCTATAGCTCTCAACGACTTTGAGATTAGTACTCCAAACCTCGGTACTCTTATCGCGTATATACGCCAGATTGTGGAACGACTCGATAAAAAGGACGAGCTTGAGACGGTATCTTCGGTTTCTAGAGTAGAGATCGCGCGCCTTTGTTCACGGCTCGCCGAGCAGCAACGCCTTCACTTCGCTGTCGAGCGTGAGATTGACTCGACTCTATTATATTACTGATGCTATAAGAGTTAAAATGTACGGAGTATTATATTATAAAGTCCGCAGCGCTATATAGCCCGTGTTACGTCCCTCTCGTTTCAGGTATGGTTGATCGCCAATTAGGAGCTAGACCTTATGCAAAAACTTCCTATCGCGGTAAATCCGTTTGAAATCTTCATATGAATTGAGGAGTAGCGTAAGACCTACTTGAAGTTGTATACTAGGGTTCCTTGTAGAAGGCTAGTGCAATAATAGAAAGAGTAACGACTATACTATAAAAAGCGTAGCTGTTACTTGTTCGAGTGCCGTACTAATACAGTACTATAGTAGCGAAGTCTAGCCGGGCTAGAAGTTATATACTCTAGTTATAAAAATAGATAGATACCCACGTACGCGTAGTATACCTAGGAACCCAATCTCTCGATTTGTGACCAAATTGGACTATGTTTTCGATGCATAGACAATGCTTTAGATTAGCTACATGGCTACAATATAGTAAATTAGTAACAGTAACTTTTTGTTCAGAAATATCCCGTCAGGAACGATAAACTATAATATTACTAGTATACTACTATGTAGGAAATTTACCTCTCTAGCAGTACTCATAGTCAAAGTGGTAACAGTAGTAATAGGGCAGTGTGTAGGTGGGCATACCATGGATAAGACTCGTACGCTCAACCTAAGGTGCGCTCGCATATGCACTCGGTATGGTACTCATCGCCATCTTCGGATATGTACCCTCCGGCTGCATTCACATGCAACACCAAAGTCTACGGATTTTGGAAAACACCAAAGAACCAACGGACTATTTCCAGTTTTCAATTATCATTTGGAGATCCAATTTTTACTTCCTATCGAGTCACTGTTGCAATTACAGCCTTACTTTGGCCAAAGAAGTTCTAAAACGTCAAGTAGCCTCAACCCGGTCAACTCTGCCTCGTCTCCGCTTTATAGCAAAAATAGCCTTGTAATTTCTTGCAACAATCGAAGTGTCTTAGGCCCGATGGACAATTAAAACCCCTCTGGCCAAAGCGCTCTTCAAACATGTAAGCTGCCATGTAATGAACATTTATGGTCCTCAACTAAGGATATAGTAAATGTATCACCTCATCTCGACAGGCGTCCATCAACCTCCATCGTCTACTTCTGCTACCCTCCAATATTTACTCCCGAAATCCTATCTTCATGATACATTTTGTCACGCTTATTCTGCCGTTGCTTGCAGTGCGAATACAAGCTCTAACCCCTCCAGCCAACAACGCTGAGATTTCAACAAATGAAGCTCGTACGCTTCCGACGGTTCCCAAACAACTTGACAGTATACCCTCTCCAGCCAACAACGTTCCTGGGATATCAAAAAATGAAGCTCTTGCGCTTCCGGTAGCTTATGAGGAACTTGGCCGCAGACAACTCCTTGGAGGATTTGGGGGCTGCGGTGGAGCACTATCCCGTTGGGCAGAAGTTCAAGCCGTTTTCTTTCCACCAATACCCCGATTGATTCGAGTCAACATGAGCGAAACTCAGACCGCAACTCTCGGCTTCGTGCACACTTTCGAAGGCTACAGAACCCGTCTAACCGTTCAGGTTAGAACTCCGCTTTGGAATCAAGCCTCTGGAACCTATGGTACTGTCGTCGAAGCATGGAACCGAGCTGATGTTGGCAGGAGATTGATCATAATTGTGGAGGTATCACCACGCCGCGGTTATCAGGGTCCTCTGCTGGAGCTTCGGCAAAGTATGGATATGGACGGAGGGGAGCGTTATTCCAGGACGAGATGCATGATATCTACATTTGGGAGAAATCACAGGGTCCAGATGTATCTATGGTTAGAACCACTTTGAAACCAGTTATCGAAATCGCCCAAATCCATCGAAATAAAGCTACCGCTACTTCCAGCGTACTCGCACGGAAAAGGAAGGCAAATCAATACAGCTCGATGTGCACTTCTACATCAATACATCTATAATTCCATGCTTTTTTTCCTGATACAAACATCGATGAAAATCGTGAACAATGTTAGCAATCCGATGCAAACTAAGAGTGTGCGGCTGGCGATGCTGAAAGATAAGAATTGACATCTACAGGAAAATATGTGAGCGAGTGAACGTGGTATGCAGATAACGCTGTGTGCTCCAAAACTATGTGTATCAATCTCAAGTCTCCAGGTCTCGTACGTAAGTCCATCCACCAGCCAGCTGTGTTTCCGCTATGTTGAGAAAATGGACCTGGGAGGAGTTCGAAGACCAGGGCCGAGATCGCTTCTTCCCACTGCACCGGAGCCGGAGATGCCGCTTTGTCAGGTAATATCATGTTCTGATTTCAAATATAGGACTATCACTCGCCTATTCAAATGTTTGATTCTGTGGCCGTATGTGCTTGGTGAATGAATGTATTATTGGTATATGAGGAGCCCGCCGAGGTCCGAGTAACGAAAAAAATTAAATCAAAAGTGAGGCACTAGAAACTCAGTGACTGTAATGATAATTGGACGTTTAATCCATGCACTCACTCTATATCTCTAGTTATGCTCCCAGAATTAGGAGATTGTTGTACAACCGTCATTACCTAGAAATCTTTATTCGCGCCCAATAGTATCGCAGCAAAATCGAAAGTCACAATCTAGGCCATGATAGTATTAAGTCAAGAGTCAAAATTCGACTTGAGGTATAAGCGCACTTCAAAACCTATCAGCGAGGCCAAGATACAAAGTAAGGAGAGAAACTTGCCCAAATTCATCCGCCGGCGGCGTGTTATTGCATTCAACAGTATTCAGCACCTGATCGCCAGTTTTCCCAGCACAATTGCCACTTGTCGCTATACCCTGAGCTTTGCACATGTCGAGGTGGGTTTGCGGAGTAACCGTGTTTTTCTGGATGATATCTGGAGATTCGATGATGGTTGCCATCATACTAGCAGATACTGCTTACTGTCAGCCATAACCTCTTGTAAAATCGGAGGATCCTTACCATGGAATTCCATGTGGCAATAGAACATCCAAACTCCAGGATTCATCGTCTGAATACGAATCACCAAGTGGCCAGCTGGAGGTGTCGTCACGGTGTCGCGCCTCATGGGCACAGCGAGCAATTTTGTCTCGTCACCATCCAAAGCCCTGGACCTCTAGCTACGACCTGGAAATCATAGCCGTGCAGATGCATGGGATGCTCGACGGCATCATCGTTCTGAACGACGATTTGAACGATGTGTCCAGATTTGATAATATAGGCATTGGCCCCAGCGCCATAAATTTCAGGGTTCCAAGCATCAGAGCCAGTCGTGAGAGCGGTGTAGAGAGTCGGGACCTTTGGAGTAACGTAGGTGCTGTTTCCGAGGATGATACGTCTTTCTTTTGGGCCAGCGTAGCTTACTCGCTTTGTGATACTTTGCTCGACGGGGCTGAACAGCTTTGTTCCGTCCAAGGGGGCAATACCAAAGTCGTCAATGGATATAGTAGCGCCGAATTCCGGGGCTGAAGCGTTATTTGCAGATTTTGAGCTATATTTTAATATGCCAGAAGCGCCATTGCTAGTAGGAACCATGAGCGAAGAGATGGCATAGTCTTTGGTCAGGTTGGATTTTCATTTGATAAGAACGTCGTACCTTGATTATCGAATCAGTGTTGAAATAGAATTTGCCAGTCTACATACCGTTGTCCTGCAGCGACAGTCACCGCTTTAGCCAGGGTCGCATTCGTTGGGATCCCATCGATAGCGACAAGGGTCATGTTTGATCGAGTAAGCTTCGCAGTACACTACTGCTGAAGTCAAATACTAGAGCTCACCGTGATCCTCAAACGAGACTTGATGGGCGCATAAGGCTGATGTGCTGACGATCCTTACAAGATAGGTATTTCCTGGTTCCATGTCAAGGGTGATCGAGGTCGTATCGTTGATCAAGCTGGAAGGAGCCGTTGGTATATTCATCAACGTCTTCCCATTGAAGTCGCTTGCTTGCCGAAAATACTGATGCAGAATATCTGGCATCTGCTCGTGATACCTGAGCGACTGTTAGCCAGGAACACAAAAGTGGTTGTCCGGATAGCATGCCAATCAGAAATGGAGAAAACATATTCCTTGTCATAGCCTAGACTTTTCTCGTATGCACGATCATGGACGATCACAGGAGCCCGAAGTCCATCCGGGTACTGCGCTTTGTCGTCTAAAGCTCGTCAGTATCTCACACCATGCAACATATATGCTTTGAACACCGGGGCAAACCTTCCTCCAAAGGGAATTGGACATTGCGTTCCCATCGCCACTCCGTCCATATCGTTTATGCCTCTCTGGTATTCTCCTGTAGACAGGTTGGTGTACTGCTCTATCGTCAAGAACAGCAAGCTCACCATAATAATGAATACTGGTCGTTTCATTGCCCAACGAGTTGTGAATATTGACGACGAGAGTGTCATCTAGTAGTTTTAGAACTGAATGGTCTAATTAGCATTGGGAGACTGACCAAGGTCACACTCTATCATTGGCAATGGTATTGATGCCAATAACAGGCCGGCAAAACCCATCAGGACATCGATTGACCCAACCTATATCCCAATTGAAGGTGACAGTCTTTGCTAGGCACAGAGATGCAAAAAATGCGACGAAAAGGAGAGAGCTTAAAGTACACACCATCGTGGAGTAGAAAGTGAACCAAAAGAAATCAAATCCGCAACCCACAAATGTAAGGCAAGAGCCGGAGATTTAGACAAAAGATGAGTGTTCCATCTCATAAGAATTGCAACCACTATATATTAATTTTGACTTTTTCCACGATGCGCCTCACGGATTTTTGGACGCCGACATTGATGCCACTATCGCTGCAGTGTGTCTTTGCCTCTGTGGGTCTCTAGAAGATCAAAATGCAAACACCAAAATTTGTTAGGTCGTGCATGATGGCCAGAGCGGTGGTGGAGATCTTCTAGACGTAGCCTAGAAGTACCATATGTGGCGCGCAAGTTTGTGATAAGCTGATCTCCAGAAGATTCAATACTGAAACCCGATTCGACGGACCATTCTTGTTTGTTGTCACCTACGCGAAAGCACCTGAGGAAGGAAGACCCCAATTACCTGGTCGCGATCAAATAGCACGAAGGACCGTGTTTAGATGGTGGCAATGCTGGTCCGATGAGTATTTCTGCATTACAACATAAGTGCAAAGCAGAGCTTAGTAGAAGATGATATCCAATTATAAAGGCCAAGGAAATTGACCGAATAGCGGGCAATAATTGAGCAACCTACAGTTTCCAAGATCTCACTGAGCTTTTGGAAAATCATCATGAGCTTCATGATAGGTCACTATAGAGGGCGGCGGAGGATGACATGGTGGAAAGGAGGTTTTTTTTTCTCGAATCCTGATTCCGGAACCAATCAGACACCAGATCGGAGGAGGCTCACGATCTCGACGAATCCGGCCGGCTAAGCATTGTTTGAGGCGACGGTCTGATATGAATGGGCTGAGATCCTGCAAAAGTGCATCGGGGTTTGCAAGAAGACGTTGAAGTCCGCAAGACTACAAAGCGAACAGGATACGGATCCCCGCTGGAGGAGTGTTCGGTACGGAAGTACGATCCGTCTCAGGTAACCCCGATGAATCAAAAGAGACAGAAGTGTTGAAATGATTTCCGGCGCCTTGCAATGAAATTGGTGGTTGGAGCAAAGGGGTGAGGAGAAACGGGCGTGAAGAGGTCCTGGTTTTTAGCGCCATAATTTCTGGCTTAGTAACACCCGGATCCCCCGATCCATCGAGTTCGTCAATTTCCTTCTATCTCGCCCTCTTCTTCCTCCTTGTCTTGACTTCCTCGCTGGAGCATCACTTGATATCCTCCAATTGTCTGCCATCTAAGCACACCGTTTCCAAACCTCCAGCAAGACCGGCAGAGCTCGAGAGCGGTTCCCGATAGCGAAGATCGGCCCAGATATTGGAAGGAAAGACACCATTATGGGGTCGAATAGAACCACTGACTTCAACAACATCGACTGTCGAGTCGTGCCCGCTAAACGATGGTCGGGACTTGGAAAGACATCTCATTATATTGCCCATATAGGAAACAGAACAGCTTGCGATTCAGAGACTTCTTGGACATTTTATATGCTCTTGATTGAGAGCAAAGTCAAAAGGGGGCAGATTATACGCAATATTATAATTTTCGTGTCTGTATTCTGGAACCGGTTCGAAGCACATATCCCAATTATAGCTGAACCAAACAACGATCTCGCCAGATTCCGGTCAATATGAAAGCAGAAGTGCAACTCTCAATCAGGGTCATAGCAATCTCCGTCCAATTCTTCCTGCACTTCAAAGACCAGCGACAAAAGTACCGAGTCCCACCACAACAGCAATTCCTTGTCCCAATCTTGCCGCCGCACCGGTCGCACCCGGTACAGTCGTGCTCGGTCCAGACTTCGTCGCGCTCGTCGTGGAATTGCCGGGACTTGTAGTGGTACTGACCGCGCTGTTTGTAGTGCTCGCGCTTGTCATGCTTGGAGTACTAGTTGTGGAAGATGCGGACGTAGACGAACTCGAACCCGAGGTCGTAGAAGGGGGAGCTGCTGTTCCCGAAATAGCGAATTGAGGAGAGTAGTTTACTTGAGCCGGGTTTGCATCATTCGAGATTTGGATTGCGTAGTCCGGTTTCGAAGGGAGGTCAGCGGGTGGTGTCCATGAGACAGAACCGGTGTTTGGTACACTCGCTAACAAACTCGTCAGTATGGAAGATCCTATCGCTTGCCCATGATTGTCGCATGTACTTACCAGCGATAACAACCCCCTGGCCCAGATTCTGTGCGGGTCCCCTTCTCAGTTGCAGTGTAATTGGTCCTGTGGTTGTTGGAGTCCATTTAATCGTTGTCGGTTTTCCAGCTACCAAAACGCCTTCGATAGGAACGAGTGGATTATCCATGCTCTGAAAAGACGCCGCGTTCGCAAGAGCGCCGAGGGCTAAGAGGAGGGAGGTCGTGAGGCGCATTGTGGATCAATAATCTTTCGTGATCAATGACACGCTGGCGTCAAAATACTCAATGATCGAATGCGCCCGGAGTCAAACCGCAGTTAAGATTTCAAGACACCCACGATATACTGCGTATTACACTGCTCGCTGTCGTGAATCGGTAACTTACCCTGTATTCCTACGAAGTACAACAACGACTTGTCGCAGATGATGAAGAGCAACAATTACGAAGTGAGAGTGAAGAAACAAAACAATTACAATTCTCCAGATGAAGGTGTTGTGCAACGAACGGAGCCCACGAAGCTGTCGCACAGTGGTGTTAAGTAATCGACAATTCGAAGCACGCGCGATGAACCGAGACCAAATAGATTGCTCAATTGCGGTCACAGCCAATCGCAGGAGAATCTTCAAGTAATAGCGGTCGATCCTTTTCTGGGCAATCTACTAGTATTTATGAGCCCTGGTGCTCGATGACATTTACTCGTACCTACTAAGATTGAAAAAACCAGCGCTGTGAAGATTTTTCGAGACCATATTTGCTGGCATATAACACAGGGTATAATCCGCAGACTCCGGTGAGGCATAAGTCACGTTTATGAAGAAGCTAGTACGACTGGACTCTGTAACAAGGTAGCTTACACCCTATGAACATCTTGATGAAGGTGTTGCTGTGTATGGCTCTGAAGCAAATACTAGGAGGTATGGGGGAGCCTGTGAGGGACATGGGAGGGATCCGAAGTTCCTCAGGTTTCCAATTGGGCCCCACTTTAAAAAACTCGAGACAAACCCCCACCATATTGGGCGCATTTGCGTCCTCCTCGTCGTCCTCGTCCTCGTCTCCATCCTTCCCATGGCTGAAGAATCGCCCTATCTCGTGCTTCCAGGCTCTAACGCCTTCTCTACCGTCAAGCTTGCCGAGAAGGCCAGGCATCTTGGAGTCCAAGAGCTTCGCGCTCTCCACGTCCACTACATCAACCCGGCGCGAAGCTTGAGCGATGCTGAATTGCGCATCCTTCAAAGCCTCCTCGCTTATGGCGAACCAGCTAACGGCAGTGACGCCCTCACCCTCGCTTTAGTAGACGCCCTCAATCGCGATGGCGATACGCAAGATCCTACCCTTTCACTTTTCTTCGTATGCCCTCGCGCGGGCACAATCTCGCCATGGAGCTCAAAGGCAAGCGATATTGCTCGCCGAGCCTTGAAAGGCGCAGTCGACCGTGTGGAGCATGGCATAGTCTTTGCTGCCAAATTTGGTACGTTGAACGTAGCTGTCGAAACTTGACCTTTTGTGTTGGAGGCTATCTCCGAGAACATGTCGTACTCTTATGGCTATAGGTTCTAAGTCAGACGTGAAAATGCTGATGTTTATACTCAGCAGAAGGGTTGGACTCGACGACAATTCCCCCCTCTACCGCAGCCCTGTACGATCGAATGACCCAGACTATTACCCGATCTCCTCCCAGCCTCGATGGTTTGTTCGGCGAACACGAAAGAGCTACTCTGCAGACTGTGGCCATCTTAGAGCAAGGTGACTCCTCCCGGGCCGCTTTGGAATCAGCAAACCGAGAGCTGGGTCTGGCCTTGGATAAGGAAGAGATGGAATACCTTATTGAGGCATACACAAAGCAATTGAAGAGGGACCCTTCGGATGTTGAGCTTTTCATGTTCGCCCAGGTCAACTCCGAGCACTGTAGGCACAAGCAATTCAATGCTGACTGGACTATTGATGGCATAAAGAAAGACAAAACTCTCTTCCAAATGATTAGGAACACGCATGAATTACACCCTGGACAGGTCATCAGTGCTTACAGTGATAATGCCGCTGTCTTGCACGGGTTCAAGGCAAGCCATTGGAACCCGGATTATGCCACCGGAGAATTCAAGCAAACAAATGAGATCGTACCTTACTTGATCAAAGTAGAGACACACAATCACCCAACCGCTGTATCTCCATATCCTGGAGCGGCCACCGGATCTGGAGGCGAGATCAGAGATGAAGGAGCCGTTGGGCGTGGTTCGAGACCAAAGGCCGGACTGTCGGGCTTTACTGTGTCCAATCTGCTCATACCTGGACATGAGCAACCATGGGAGCTAGATGTCGGAAAACCCACTCATATTGCCAGCGCTCTGGATATAATGATCGAAGCACCTATTGGCAGTGCAGCCTTCAACAACGAGTTTGGCCGGCCTTGCACGACTGGCTACTTCAGAACGCTCACCACAGAAGTTCCGACTGGCGACAAAACAACAGAAATCAGAGGATACCACAAGCCCATCATGATTGCTGGTGGAGTTGGCACTGTCAGACCGCAGCATGCCCTCAAAGATGCAAATATCGTCCAGCCAGGCGCAAAGCTTGTTGTTATAGGTGGCCCGGCTATGCTCATCGGCCTTGGAGGAGGAGCTGCTTCTAGCGTGCAGTCGGGTGAGGGGTCCGTTAACTTGGACTTTGCCAGTGTTCAGCGTGGTAACGCAGAGGTGGAGCGACGAGCACAACAAGTCATCAATGTATGTGCGGGCATGGATGACGCAAACCCAATTCTTTTCATCCACGATGTTGGAGCTGGAGGTCTGTCAAATGCACTGCCCGAACTCGTCCACGATTCTGACCTAGGAGCCATCTTCGAGCTTCGTGAGATTGACAATGCAGACAAAAGCATGAGTCCTCTCCAAATATGGTGCTGCGAGGCCCAAGAGCGATACGTACTTGCAGTTTCGCCAGAAAACCTTGAACTTTTCAAGCGCATCTGTGAGAGATTTCATTGCGGATACTCAGTTGTCGGCACCGCGACTGAAGAAAGAAGGCTAATCTTGACGGATCGGGACTCCCAAGAATACCCAAAGCCGATCGATCTACCTATGTCTATTCTATTTGGCAGAGCTCCCAAGTTGTCGCGCAAGATTGACTCACGTAAACTTAGACTTCCTATTTTTGATAGCAGTCTATCGACGTATCTGCCGGAGACACCTCGGGAAAATCTTATTTCAGAAGCAGTGGACAGAGTTCTCGCTCTACCTTCGGTGGGATCGAAGTCATTCCTCGTCACAATTGGCGATCGAAGTGTCGGTGGTCTTACAGTTCGTGACCAAATGGTTGGCCCTTGGCAAACTCCTCTTGCTGATGTCTCAGTGACTGCCACATCACTAATGCAGGGTATAAAGACTGGAGAAGCGATGGCCATGGGAGAAAAGCCCACTCTGGCACTGATCTCACCTGCTGCTTCCGCTCGCATGGCTGTGGCAGAATCATTGATGAACATCGCTGCTGCCAGTATTTCTGACCGGCTTAGCAAGGTGGTTCTCTCAGCCAACTGGATGGCAGCTGGTAGTCATCCTGGTGAGGGTGCTGCACTTTACGAGGCTGTAGAAGCTATCGGAATGGACCTCTGCCCCAAACTGGGTATTTGTATCCCTGTAGGCAAAGATTCCATGTCTATGAAGATGAAGTGGCAGGAAGCAGGAGAGTCAAAAGAAGTGACGGCACCCGTATCTTGTGTGATCACTGCGTTTGCCCCCGTCTTGCGCATCGACTTGACTTGGACCCCAGCGCTGCAGATTCCTGACGACAACAGCGACACTATTCTTTTGTTCGTTGACCTGGCCGCGGGGAAGTCTCGCATGGGTGGCTCTGCACTGGCACAAGTCTTTGGACAAGTTGGAAACGAAGCTCCGGATGTTGAAGATGCCCTAGTGATCAAGGACTACTTCGATGCGGTCGAACAACTCCATGAGTCCGGGATTGTGTTGGCCTACCATGATCGATCTGACGGTGGTCTGTTCACTGCGGTTGCAGAAATGGCCTTTGCTGGTAGATGCGGTGTTGATATCGCAATCGATAACGTTAGTCCATCCTCCGATGATACAGACATCACAGAGGCCCTTTTCAACGAAGAATTGGGCGCTGTTTTCCAGGTCCGAAAGAAGCATGAGATTACCTTCAAGAGCTGTTTCGCCACATGTGGCCCTCCACCTGGCATGATCAAACACATTGGAACAGTCTCATCGTCCAGGAAGCGACAAGACGTTACGTTCCGATACGGCATGAATGTTGTGTACCGTAATACCCGGGCGGCCCTGCAACAGCGATGGTCAGCTACCTCGTTCCACATTCAAAAACTCCGAGACAACCCTGCCTGTGCCGAAGTTGAGTATGAAAATATTCTAGACAGCGATGACCCAGGTCTCTCGTACAATCTTACTTTTGACCCTAAAGAGAATATTTTACCTCTCACGAGTCGCCTCTCGTCCATGCTGTCCTCGAAACCACGTGTCGCAATTCTTTCCGAGGATGGCACGAACGGACAGTTCGAAATGGCGTTCGCTTTCGATGTTGCCGGCTTCAGTGCTGTGGACGTCACCATGTCGGATATTCAGGAACGCCGTATCTCGCTTACATCCTTCGTCGGATTGGCAGCATGTGGCGGGTTTTCTTTTGGTGATGTTCTCGGCGCTGGAAGAGGTTGGGCAATGAACGTTCTTACGGATCCAGCTGTCAAGAAGGAATTCGAAAATTTCTTCGCCCGCACTGACACTTTCACTCTCGGCGTATGCAATGGATGTCAATTTCTCAGCCATCTCAAGGAGATCATTCCAGGAACTGAGAATTGGCCCACATTTGAGACAAACACAAGTGAGCAATATGAAGCCCGCGTCTGCATGGTCGAAGTCATAGACCCTCCTCCTTACCCGGCGAGACCTGGGTGGGAGCTAAGCGTATTTCTACATGGCATGCATGGCTCCAAATTTCCCATCGTCACGGCGCATGGAGAAGGGAGAGCCACTTTCCCCAATGATGCTGCCAGAAATCCAAGATCGACTCCAGCTGCGATAGATGAGCAAGGTCTCGTTGCCTTCAAATTCCTTGACAACCGTCTCGACCCAACGGAAAAATACCCTTTCAACCCAAATGGAAGTCCGCATGGTATCACAGGGGTGAGGTCACTTGATGGGAGGGTGCTGGCTATGATGCCACATCCTGAGCGCACGATCTTGAAGGAGGTGAGGAGTTGGGCACCCGAGGCTCAGGAGAAGGAATGGGGTGAGTTTGGACCGTGGATTAGGATGTTCAAGAGTGCGCGGCGGTGGGTTGGATAAATGTAAGAGGCTCTGAATTGTCGAAATTCAAAGAAGAGGAAGTACCAACGCTCGAACTGTACCTTCTGTACGCCTTGTTGCAAACTGGATGTATTCCATGGCGACATCTGCAAATTACTAGCCCTTGAATCGATAAGTCAATAATTCACCGTTTCCTTCGGTGACTGGTCAGCTGATTGGAAGTCGTGATGGAGCCAACCTAAATCTCCAGAAGGCGCCAAGCATTTACCAGTACCGGTACAAGATGATCAGTGCATGACACGTTCTTCCCTAAAATCACTGACTATTCGCCAATGGCATGTATCGTAGAATAAACACCCACTCTCTCACCAAATCCTTTCACTTTCTCCACCAAAACCACTCCTCGCAGCACGCTCACCACCGCATAACCGCGTAACACATTAAACCTTCACCATGACCACCACCAACGGCAAAACACCCTCCAAGCGTCCCTCCTCCACCGACCTCGCATCCCGCCCTCAAAAGAAACAATCCCACAACGAAGATAAATTTTCCTCGACATCTGCAAAACAGAATACCCTCGATCCAACAGACCACGACGACCCCTCTCAGAACCACGAAAAATCAGACTCAGTAGAGGGGATCAACGAGTGGAAAAAGAGACCGCCGTACCAGATACACAAGGAAGAGGGCGAGTTCGAAGCCAGGTATGAGGCTAGTTGCCATTGTGGCAAGGTGACGTATCAATTGAGTAGAGAGGAACCGTTGGACAGCAAGTTGTGTCATTGTACCACTTGTCAGACGCAGCATGGTATGTTCCCACTCACCCCTTCATTTTCCTCACGCATAGATATATCCAATTATATGATGGAAGAGAATCACTAACAATTTCGATTTCGTATGCAGCGGCACCCTTCCAATGGGCAGCAATCTTCCACAAGACAGATATAAACTTCACTTCCGGTCACCACGGTCTGGAATGGTACGACCCAAGTTCGAAAAGCGTGAAACACTCCCTCCCATGCAAAGTCCGCTGCTCCTACTGCCATAGCCCTATCATGGACGAAGGACGAAACATGGTCCTCCTCTTCCCTTCCCTTGTACATTTCAAATCAGAAGAAGAGAAGGAACACTTCAAACCAAAGTGTCATATGTTCTATAAGGAGAGGGTGATCAATATACCAGATGGATTGCCAAAGTGGAGCGGCATGAAGGATAAGAGTGAGTTGATTGAAGATAGCCCCGAAGAGGATGTCAAGGAGTATGAGAGGAAAAAATTGAAGGAGAAGAAGGAGGAACAGGAGAATGGGGAAAATAGTAAGGATGATTGAGATGAGAAATGATGACGGAAAAGAATCTGGCACTGAACACAAATGATCAGGTGTAAGCTGTAAAATAGCATCACAAAATGTATCAATAACATTGTCGCTGTAAATGCAGCAATAGATGATTTGAGGGAAAGATCTTCTCACTCACACCTAGGTGGTTGTGGATAGTTCCTTTCTCTACTTTTTCTTTTTTAACAAGGTCTCCGCTTCTTTCCGCGTCATGCCAAAGACATTCGTCAAATAATCAAATCTGAAAATCTGTTAGCGTGTGACTTAGTGTTAATATTCGAAAGCGACTCACTTGATGTCCATGGCAATCCGATGCTTCAGATCCTCGAAGCGTTGCTCACTTCGACCCAAAGCTTCCGTTCTCCGCCTCTTGTTAATGGTCTTAACACGCAGTTTGAAATGTCCGCTCACAGGCCGATGGTCCGAAACTCGCACTTCATGCCGTCGATATTCCGTCTGCTTGATACGTCCAATACCGCGATACAAAATCCTATCACACCAGGCCGGCGACCTTTTCTTCTCGCTGGAATCGTAACGGTCGGATCCAACGTCGTATTTATAGGTAGGTGGGAACGTAATCTCCTTCTCTTGGAAAGCGCGTAACCGGAATCCCGGATTCTTCTTTCTACTAAGCAGTAATTGATCGCGCTCGAGCAATTTCGCTAGATTACCGGCGTTGACCTCCCGAATGACAATATCGCGACTGAGCATGTCTATGCGATAATTCAAGTCGCCGTTGAGGATGCAAATTTCATGATCCAGAACCATGGATCCATCGCCTCCACTGACGAAGTATTCCGATCGGGCTGCTGTGTCCTGGTTGGCCTTGAGCACGCAAGACTCCATGATTCCAGCAATGTCGTTGTTGCGGTGAATAGTCTGACGTTGACCGGCAGCAAGATGGCAGTTCACAAAACAGACAGAACTGTCATCTAGAATAAAGCGAATCAAAAGTGCACCTTTGTTGCCGTATCGACCCTTCATGCCTAGCTTGACCTCAGCAGCGTCCACGTCGCGTATTTGGTTTCTTATCGATGATTTGACAAAAACGCAGGTGAAGAGTCCAACCAGATTAGAAGTGTGCAAAAGAGTGTAAGGTTCGCGGGACGGCGTGAATTTATTGAGACAGTCCTGAAGATGATCTTTCCAGGCGCGGTACTGATGACTCATCTTCTCGTGGTCGGTGTTGTCTTTTTTCTTACTTTTGAAAAGCGTCCCTTGAGGCTCGTTAGCAATGGTTGTGATCACATCGACGGTATACATACGGGCGGTGACTTTCTTGTCTTCCAAGTCAACCAATTCCTGGAAACCGAACACCGCAATGTCGGGAGCATCTGGCGAGCTCCGAAGCAGATCCCGGAAGAAATTGTTATCTTGTTGGTCGCGACTTAAATGCGTGGGCTTTGAAGCGCCCGCATTCCAGGTCATGATCAGTGTCGAGACCTCGCGAAAGTCACAGAAGTCGGCGTCATGTTCTTGCATATCGACCTCTGCTGCTTGTTAGTGTACACTAATGTGAGAAAAGGAGAGATGGATTACCAAGCCAATCGTCCTCCAACATCCCATCCCATAGCCGTATCAAATTGTCGGTGCCCAGAGACGCGACTTGCAGTCTATCCAGCTTCCAGATGCTTGTACGATCCACCAGAATTCCAGCAATCGTCTTCTCATGCGCCTTCCAGTCCTTCTTTACTTTCCACGGGTGAGTCGAAGTGTCGTAGACATAAATCATGCCAGTGTTGAAACCAGCCCATAGATAATCGCCAACGCCGACGAGCGAGCTAATCTTGTACAGGCTCACATTTACGATGCCCAGACAAGCGTAGTCTTGCGTAGAGTATATTGTCACCTTTCCATCGATGTGGCCGAAGTAAATGCGATCCGGCTGACTGGCAACCATCGATCCTGCAGTCACGTCTCCAACGTTAGCCTGCACCAGCGGCTTGTCTAACACTTGTGCTGCAGTTCGAGCGGCAGTGTTCTGCTCGTAGACCATAATTTCTCTCCCATACGCTATCCAAAGCTGTCTTCCGACAATTATGGAAAATGAGCCGCCTTTGGATACTCGACAAACAATCGGCGATAGAGCTAAACTCGGCAAACCATCAAGCCCAGCGGGCCAAATCATGAGTTTTCCGTCTTCGTCCAAGGACCACATTTCGGAGGCCTGCCTATATATCTTCGTGATTTGACATTTACCGTGCGCGTTTGCTTTTAGGTAAACCGCTGTTCCTGTTGGAATGTCGATCTCAAGCAGTTCACCAGCCTGGGTACCAAGCCAGATACGCTGGCCCTCGTCCTCTACCGCTGTCGCAGGCTTGAAGGCCAGCGCGGTCACCTTTGTCATTTCTCCGTGGGTAATGCTCATAAGCTGCTCACCAGTCAAAAGGCTCCATGCGCGGGTGATAAAGCCCGATGTGCATACGTACTCTCCACAAATAGCAAACAATTTCGTCTCATATTTCGTAGATATGTCGTGAGGTCGCTTACCGAACCTTGGAGGCCGTCGGTTTGCTTGCGAAGAATCAGGGTAATCTGCAAGAGTCACACCGTGTCCTATAGGCAGATCCGCCTCTTCATCCTCAGAGTCATCGACAGAATCAGCAACCAATCTTTCACCGCGGGAGGACACTTCTGGTCGCCTCGCCTGATCCATGGACTGTCGAGCCGGAAGTGGTGGGGCGTTTCCTTGACTCGTTGTGATCTGGCCGAACGTTTGCGTGCGCTTGGGAGGTGGTAGGAACCTTGAGTTGACGTCGGCCACTGACGTTCTTGAAGTGGCAAGACTATCGATTGATCCTCGAATTGTGTTACCTTCATAAGGTGGTCTAAATAATGACGATGAAAGAGTCTCCATAGACTTCCTTACCGGTGGTTCAGAAGGCGGAGGAGGCGGCGGACGTCTTGATCGAGGAGATCTGCTTCTAGCCGGGATCGTACCGCCAGTGCCTTCTTCGCGTCTGGGCGGCAGACCTGGTCGTTGTTCTGAAATATCTGCTTGCACCGCCCTTTGATTAGAAAGTTTGAGACCTTGGGTCGAAGTTGGCGAAAGATCTGAACGTGACAGCCTTGGCCTCAGTTCCTGGCCCGAATAGTGAATAGTGCTCGGAGATTTTGCAAAATAGCTGTCACGAGCTGGCCGATGAGAATTATCTGGTTTCGAATTCAATGGAACTGGTGGTGGATAAGTTGGACTTGATTCAGCACTGGGTAATTCCTCGTGCTCGCTTGGTGGAGTACTGAATGGAGATACCCGCTCGTCTTCTCGATCACTTCGTGGTGCAGGAGCTAGACTGCCACCAAATTGTTTGATTGAGCCTCCTGGGATGCTTTTACCAAAGGTCTTTGGCTTTCCAGCGCGATTTATGGGAGGAGGCACGACAGAAGCAGATGAAGATGTCCGTGCTGGAGAATCCCGATCAGCAGGGAGGACTTTCTGAGGGTCTGGTGTGAAGCCGGCTGGGGAAGCAGGACTGAAAGATGGAGCTTGCCGGCTTTCCAGTGCCGGGGTTCCAGTACGACTTGGTAACTTCAAGCCTTTGTTGATTCCGCTTGTTGGCGAAGGAGGCTGAGAGACACGCGAAGCTAGGAAACTTTCTCTTGAAGGCCGTGCAGAGATACTGGGAGACGAGACATGCGAGTATGGCTTTGGAGAATACGGCGAGTTGACTGTGATCCCGGGCGGCGATGGCTGAGGAGAGAAGTTTCCCATGCTCATAGGTCTCGACCTAGGTGTATTTGAGCCTGGTATCTGTCCGCCATTCCCACCTTGAAAACCTGCCCCAGGATTGAACATCCTCTGCCTTGAGTTCAAACCATCGTTCAGGTCAGCCCTAGGAATGTCAAGAGACGCTCCGCGACTGTACGAATTTCCCTGTCCCTGTCCCTGACTAACGGTGAGGCCGCCCCTCGAAGGGTCGAGTGAAGGTGATTTTTGTGGGGGCAGCGGTGGTTTCGATTTCTTTTCGAAAAGACTGCGAAGAGAGGAGACTGGCTTCTATCATCCACGATCAGTATTCGCCTGTGGTAGAAGGTTTTCCTGTCCTACAATTGACGAATCGTCCGTACTCTCGTCCTTCTGATCCGACATGTTCAATGCTCTCTTGTACCCCAAATTATGAGTTCTAACGTCTCCTTAAGTAACGATTGCCAGCCTAGCAGGTCAGCTCTTTGTTTCCAGATCGGATTTACACCGGCATTGGGCGGTTGTGTGATAGCCGGGGTCTTTCATGCTCCTTCATCGATGCAAACAGGAAGACGACTGCCTTTGCCAACGGACGAAGACAGCACGGCTCCCAGATGTAGTATTTCGTCGCTATTTATGACCCGGTTCAGCGCGAAATCTGGTAGGCCGTATATGGAGGCAGAGGAGAGTCGGCTTGGTGAGCAAGTTGGTGAATTCGTCGAGCTGTGTTGAGAGTGCGATTTAGCGATCGGAGTAGCTGGAGTGAGGGGATATTCGTGGGCTGTTTAATGTGCTGTTCTCTGGAGGAATATGGCGTTCGTGTTGATTGACACGGTTGGTGCCAGTGGTATAAAAGCTGTACCTGAAGTCCATTTGTTGTTGATCGGCACTGCACTTTATCCCGCAAATTGGCCTTCCAGGTCTCTCCTCCACACCTGTACACAACCAAAACAATATGTGGTACGAGCAACCATATCTACAGCATTTCTGAGGAGTGTACTGACGGCGACCAGCAAACACGTCCTCAACGCGCAAGTCGCCATCCGTTCCGCCTGCTGTACGTGAACCACAATTTTCACAGCCCTCCCACCACACCCCACATTTGCGCCACGGGAACGCGCAAGCAAACAGAAAGAGAAAGTTGAAGGAATAGAGAAGACTACGCCGATATTGCACGGAGACATGGAATGAGCTTGGCTGATTGTATTTGCAGGCCGCAAATGGTTCGACTGCGCCGAGTGCCACCAGGAGAGCGCAGACCATGAACTCCTCAAGCGCGACGAGATGATTTTCGCTTGCAAGAAGTGCAAGAAGTGCTTCAGGAAAGATGCAAACGAGTTTGAGGATGCCGATGAATACTGCCCTCATTGCGATAACCACTTCGTTATCGACGCTGTCACACCGAAGGCTAGGCTCGAGGTCGAAGGCGAGGACGTGAGGATAGACGCGAGGTAGCTATCACCCTCTCCTCTTATAGACAAGAACTAACTGGCATTGAAAGAATGATCAAGGACGAGCGTGTCAAGCAGGAAGAATTAAGGACAATCTTCGATGTCAAGGATGCTGCAAACAGGCTCGGATAAGTCACTACAACATGGTCCGCCCGTGGACTGAACCCTACTACGTATACTTTTCTACCGGAGAATGCTGGGATAGAAGGGATACTTCTAGGACGGCTGGTCCTAGGGAGGACGTGAGGATGTTTACATGGAAAGACAGCCTTGCTTCCACAAAACGGGCTTGAAATCGGGGTGATGACATTCGCCACTTCTTCCGGCAGTCTTATTTTGTTCAAACCAGCACGAAATTATACATACATAGTCGAAATTTTACGGCTCAATGGATAACATCAATATGATCTTTATCGGGTAGCGGCATGAAAGGCTATGCAGCCTCGCCCACAGCCTTGTCTGATCTCAGCCTTGTCTCATGATCGATTCATGTTTTAATACATGTCAATGGATTTTTTCAACCTTGCGACTGCTATATTGCTGCCCTACATTATTAGGCAAGCTATGCTCTTATCTCCATGTCAGATAGACTTGAATCATCCTGAATAGAGGGTCCCGACTTGGGATCGAAGTACACGAATTCCTCCCAAAATTGAAGACTGTTCGCCAGGAGTTCATCGCCAATGGGCAGAGACTCAGATACTTAGGAACAAAATGTTATCTCAAAGCTGCACAATAATGAAAAAGACAGAATTTGAAGTTAGCGGGTGGAATTTCCTTAGGCCTCAGTCTGAATTTGATAGTGGCTATTCGTTCTTTTATGATATCCTTTTCCACTGCCAAATCGGATAGACGATGCATATTTCATGCAATACTCCCGGGGTTCTAAATATGCTTGTAATGGGAATGTTATAAACCGATTTGCCTTCTTCGCATAAGAATGGCCGTTTCTGTAGCTCCCAGAAACTTTCGCGTCCGTACAAGCAGAACTGCACACGTTCCATTTCCGCTCATCGTTACGGCTGGCGTCTCCTCAGGTTTGAGTGATGAAATGCCTCAACATTGGTGGGCGCAGGTAAGGTATGTAGTTGCAAAGCAGCCCAAAACGCAGCCTTACCCCAGAATGTCAAGCCTCGTGAACAGTAAAAGCGGACGATCCCATCTATCAAGCTTGATCCCAGACGACTGCGTGCACATCTGGTTGGACGCCCAATGACAAAGTAGACCCCAAGGTAGCACATGCGCACGAGCCCTTTTCAATTGATTTCTGATTGAAGCCGATTGGCTGGGAAGTTCTGGAGAGGACACTCTGCAAATCCAAGCAGTCGCACATGGTGAGCATGGAGCCGACGGGAACGTGACGATGACCTTGAGGCCGGACGATGACCTTGAGACCGGACGATGAGCTTGAGACCGTGCGATGATGCAGATGAAGGGGGACAATGGAGCTGCATTGAGCCGACGATGATACCTCATGTCGGTTCAGCTGCTGTACGTAGTCGGAGCTTTTGCGGTGGAATTGAGAGGTTTGCTTCCAAGGGCGGCTGACGAGGCTGCATGTTGTGCGAACACTCATTGCTTGCTGATTGACTGATAGATTAAAACTTGGGTGGGCCGCGCTTGTCGGGGGTCGCGAAACAGAAAGAGGCCAGCTGGGCTTATTTCTACCAGTACCAGGCTGGGCTTACTTCTACCCGTACCAGAAGGCTGAAGGCCGGCGGAGGTGAGAGCCTGAATTTGCTTTTTCCATCGGCTAACCTCCTTTCATGCTGCGTCCTGCCTTGGCAAGCCTGATGGTCACGTGATCCCCTCGTCTGCGGCTGTGGGAATTTCCTCGAGCGAAACTCCATCACTCAGCCTTCCCCATCCACCATTACAACAAACAGCCATCAGTCTGCTAGCGCGGGGATCACACCTATCCTACTGCGCTCGCCCTCTCCATCACCCCTTCTTGACTGCTCTTCTAATCATGGCCATTGCCTTTGAACCCTGCAGTCGTGTTGTCTCTTCTCACGGGACCAATGCATGATGTATTTGACGCGAGCAAAACGCAGGCGTACTTCAAACTCGGAAACGAGTTCAAGAGCGCGTAAGAGAGGTAGACGGCACGAAGCGCCCGAGGAGCACGACGCCGCCGCTGCTGCCGCTGATTCGGAGGAGGAAGGCAGACTCTGGTCGCGCAAGATTCTAGACGAGAAGACGGAGAAAGGGAGGACCCGATATCTTGTCGGCTGGGAAGATCACGAGAGGAGAAGTGATACCTGGAAGAACGAGTGGAAAGCTGCTTCTGCTCTGCCATCCGGTTTGAAGAAGGAGTGGGAAGCAAAGAAGAATCAGCCCGAGCTGCCCGAATCATCAGATATCGATCTCTCACCACCTCCAGAGTCCGAGGAAGAACCAAGCGACTACGAAGAAAACTTCGAGCCGCCTGCCAAACGCAGAGTTCGTCGTCCCAGAGTCTTTGAATCTTCGAGCCAGCCCCCGGAAACGCCAAGAAGCCCACTCCCAGCAAGGCCGATTCGGAGCCTTGAGAAGAGCCTGATCATCGAGGAATCACCGTGCACACAACTTGACATCGCCGCCGCATCAAGCCCTCTACCAAGCCGCGTTCAATCACTATTGGATGCCAGTCCAGAGAGGATAAATCCATCTCCCGAAATCATCGTCACGCAAAACAGCGACTTCCACCGATCAGATTACGAGATTGGCCTATCACAGCGCTCCCAGGCTAAGACTGCGGACCAGGCCGAGCTTTCGGCGCAACAAACTCCGGTTGGCGACCAAAACACACAAATTGAGAACGTTGGTACACAGTTGCCCACGACCATCCCTGATTCTCAAAGCGAGACCGACATTCGCACGACTCAAGAAAAACTCATTCAGCAAGACACAACCGATACACCACGGTCCGGGATAGCCGCCATTACTCCTCGGGTTCCTGGATTTGGCCTTTCCACTCAAACACCAGCCGCGCGCGAAGAGCTTACTGCCATCGAAGAAACGCCTCAGTCTGCTTCGCCAGCCTTGTTGGTGTTGGATACTGACCCGGTGGAGCCACCAAGCCCTGCAATTGGCAAACATTCAACCCGTAGAACCAAAAAGCTTACTGCAGCACTTGTGGGATCTGACTTTAGTGACGCTTTGACTAAATCATCCGCACCCACAAACCTTGACGATTCTCCCAAACGTACAGCCTCGCGCCGCTCGTCAGTGTCGCGAAAAGCACGAGCAGCAGCAACTCCAGTAGCCATCAGCTCACAACAACAGAGCCTTCCATCGACGCGGTCACGTTTGTCAAGAGTAGAAGCTGTTGATTTCCAGGAAGCGCAGTCCCGCGACCGCGCGACAGAACATTGGGTGTCAGCGCTGGACCAAACAGCCGACTCAAGTCCAAGCGGGTTGAGCTTTTCTCAGCGACTTAAGGATCAGCTACAGTCTACGGATCCAGAGAACCAAAGTAGCGCCTTGCAACAGTCTCCGGTAGCCTTGCTTCCACCAATCGAGCAAGATAAAGCGATCTCACGTGATCCAGAAAAGCCAGCCTCGAAAGTGTCTGAGCGATCAGAAACTTCTTTTGACATGCCGAAGACACGAAGATCCCTTCGGACAGGTGGAGATCTGCACACCACTCAGGAAATCACTTCATCCCCAACAGTGCCAAATTCTAGCACTACCAGAACTGTTCGAGGTGGCCGAGGTGGCGTATCAACACGGAAAACGAAGCGAATTACAGAGGAGACGCCGCAAAAAGGTTTCGACAAACCAGCGGATAGTAAGCGACGAGGAAGGCCACCAGCGCGATTCAGACAAACGACTGCGCGCGGTGGAAGCATGGAATCGCAAACCGATTCCGAGCCGCAAGCTTACGCAGTGCCCGCAGAAGAACCAATTGAGACCGCCGCGATAGAGACCGACTCGGATGGACGCACACATCTGCCCGCAAGGATACCAGCTGATGACGATGACATCGCCCTGGAAAATCACGGGGCTGAGGAGATGGAGGTTGATAGCCAATCTGGTGAATCCACCGAGTCAGAAGACGAGGAGGATTCTGGTCCATCTCTTGAGCAAATGGAATTCATGGTGCCTCTACCGATGGCCGGACAGCCTCGTGACCAGTACAGACGGACCATCAAATTTCACGAAGAGTTGATTGAACGCTTCACCAGTCGCAAGTGGCGAGAGTACGATGGAATCTTAAAACAAGCAGAGGACTTTGTTCAGACCATGCATGACATTGTCACTCATATCGATCTCACCAATGAGACAACTACATCTCAGAGCGAGGTTGAGCCGGCAGATGTTGTTGAGTGGGATCGGTCAGTCAGTCCAAAGTTCAAATTTCTATGGCATCTCTTTGAGGCTCTACGGAACCACAAAATCCATATTGTCATCATGGTAAAGCCAGGCCGTTTGCTTGACATCTTGGAGAACTTTCTAAAAGGCACACGTCTGAGATACTCTCGACCGGACGTGGACCGAAAGGATGATATGCCATCAGATGGCTTGACGGTCTCGCTTCTTTCCGCCTCTAAAGAAAGCTCAACTGTACCTATTCGCCCAGCCAACCTTGTTCTCAGCCTTGATCACGTGGTAGATGTTAAGAATCCTCTTGTCCGCGGTTTGAGAGCCAGTCCGACGCGCCCTGATTATCTGGCTCCCGTGGTATCTTTGGCCATGGTCAACTCTGTGGACCACATTGAGAGAAGCTGCACGCCAAATCTGGTTGGCGCCAATCGAGTGCGCGTGCTTGTCACTTGCATTGCGAAGCTTCGTAGAGAAGCCGGCAAAATGGACGGTGATTTCTCACCGATAGACGAAAGCGCAATGGAAGTTGCTCGTTTTGTTCTCATGGGGGGTACTGAAGATCAGTGGCCGTTGCCCTCGATTGGACCTCTTGGCAATAATGATGCTTGGGATCTCACGCAAGGTCTCACGACTATGAGGTCTTCCAACTCGAGTGACTCAGAAAAGTCGGCGAAAGCCAAAGCTGCCCTGAATTCGCAAAAACGCCGCATGCAAGACGATGTACTCCAACCTGACAAGAAGATGAGAATGACCCCTCAAGCAGAACAGGACGCTTCCATTACTCGAATCAGCGATTCTGTCGCTGGTGACTCCTCGTTGATCGACAAGACTCCTTCTGATTCACAGGAAATGGTGTCATTGCGCAATTTGCTGAAAGCTACAGAGGACAATCTGCAAACAGTAATAGGAGCCAAGGATGCGCGGATTGGAGAACTAGAATCTGTTCTAGAAGACTTACAATACCGCTTTGAAGAGCAATCCCAACAGAAGCGAGTGCTCGTTGGCGAACTTAACGAAGTTCGCACCCAACTGGAGGCAGCCAGAAAGCAGAAGGAGAGCCGCGACATTACCATCGACAAGCTTAAAGAAGAGAGGCGTGAGCTTCAGACAGAATTGGAGCAAGCTCGAGCAGCTCTCACCGGGTCTACTATTCCCGACGTGGCAGCTACAGAAAAGCTGAGACAGGAGGCAGAGCAGGCGCAAGCAGACAAGCAAAAGGCGGAGAGGGAATTGGCCAGAAGTACCGACTTGAGCGAATATTTGAATGAGGCGCGCAGCCAAGAGTCTGCTAGAACCGCACAACTGGCTAGTGAGAACGCTGAAATGGAATCGCGGATTGAGATGCTTGAGAAACAAGCCAGTGGCGAGATTGCCAAGGCCAGACAGCAGTTCCAAGACGAACAGAGGAAGAGAACCGCAATGGAAAACGCGAAGCTGAAAGCACAAGTCAATAATTTGACCGCCCTTCTCTCGCGGAAAGAGGAAGAGTTGCGAAACAAAAAATCAGGCGTGGGAACGAGAGCTGGCAGTGTGCCACGAAGCCCTCGTGTAGGTCCAGCCAGTCGTGCTAACAGCCCAATACCGGACAGAAGAATTGGAGCCCTGAAGAACAACATGCCATTGTGAGTAATCCCAGCATAGGGACTTGGGAAGTGGTGTGCGCGGGTACGTGAGCTCGTTGATGGAGGCGGAAGTTCAGTGTTTGGATGAGAATCTGGCATTGCCGTTTCCGGATAATCAAAAACTTTTCAACTACTACTTACTGCCTTCGACCACCTACCACTTCTTGAGTTGCTGAACGCTAAACGCCTACATCATATATCACACTCCTGAATGCATTGCTAACAGATATCAGCCCGGGACGAAGACCAACATCGAGGCCTGCTAGGCTAGAGGATCCACAAACACCGCAAAGTTCTCCAACAGGCGAACATCCACAACAGCTACAACCAACGCAGCCTGATCATGTTGCTCCCGTCATACAGGAACCTAAGCCAAAACCAGGCAAAGCGATTGAGATCAAGACGATGGAAGCGAGAGTCCCGGACTTGAGACAAGAGCAACCTCCACGTCCAGAACCACGATACGAGCACAGACAGGCAGAGCCAAAGATGCCGCCAGAGCCGATCCCGCCGACGCCACGAACTGAAATGCGACAGTCTTCGACGAACAATCGACCATTCCCCTGCTGTTTTGCGCAATACAATTGTGGCTCGGCCTTCACCTCCAAAAACGAATGGAAGCGTCATATTAGCACAAAGCACATCCAGCTGGGTTTCTGGCGATGCGATATGTGTCCACCATCACCAGGGATTGACCATCCAATCTACAATGACTTCAATCGCAAAGACTTGTTCACCCAGCACTTGCGTCGCATGCACGCCATCAACACGCCGCAAAATACTCAAGAACAACCGAAGGCGATCGCACCCTGTGCACCACCAGGAGGAGGGCCGCCAGTTGCTCCTCCCAACACCAATCCTCCAGGTCTCACTGATGAGCAGATCATGGAGATTCAGAAGCGTTGTTACCGCCAGCTACGTGGACCACCAGAGATCTCAAGTTGTGTCTTCTGTACTCGCACGTTTTCTGGACCAAATAGCTGGGAAGAGCGTCTTGAGCACGTTGGTGGCCACTTGGAGCGTGATAGAAAAAACGGTACTGCTTGTCTCGATGTCGATAATTGGCGCGCTGATCCACCATTGCGAGACTACTTGTTAGTTGAAGGACTTGTAGAAATGGACCCAAGAGGAGCATACAGAATTGGGGACGGAAAGCCGAGAAGACCGCTTGACATCGAAGGGTTTGCTGGACAGCAACCAACCACCCAGCTCACCCCTCGTCCAAACAACACCACAGAGAGTATTGCTGGGGCTGCAACTGATCAAGACTCAGAAGGCTCCAATGAAAAGCGTCGGCGAGGCCGCGCTGGGAAGAAGCCGTCTGATGCGGGTCCGAGAATTGAAATGATGGAACTTGATCCTCCTACACTACAATCACAGCAGCCCTCACAACCGCAATCTGCTACGCAGTCTCAAGATCAGCCCAGAAACTTGCCACTTCCTTCACCTTCCCACAACGGACCAATGCGAAGCCCTTCCGTACATCAGTTGTACGGTTCTGGACCGACGATGCAGTCGCCCGGCCTACAGCACCATTCGCCATATCAGCAACCGCAAGATCAAATACAGCGTCCATCGCCAGGTCCAGCTGGTCCAGACGCCAGAGACGTTCCCCCGCCGAGACCTAACACGACGCCCGGCAGTCATCTACAACAGCAGCAAATGCATCCTGGTCAAGTGATTATCCATCACCAGCAACAAGCTTCTCAACAACAGGGCTCTCAACAGCAAGGTCCTCAACAGCAGCAAGGCCCTCAACAGCAGGGGCCGCAGCAGCAGGCCCCTCAACAGCAAGGCGGTCACCAGCACTTGCAACAGAATCCTGCATCTGGACAGCCGCAGTATGGTCAACCTCAACAGATGCAGCAGAATCAACAGCAGCAAGGTGCACCACCGCAGCAGCAACACCCATATCAGCAACAGCCACAACAACACCAGATACAGAAGCCGCCTTCAAATATCCTGCCGATGTATCAGTTTCACCAAGGAACATTCACCAAGTTCTCAGGCAGTCCCTTGGAACAGCTAGCTCACGGCTACACAGCACATCGACCTAATGCATTGCCTCCACGGGCTCAATCGACGAGAGCCAATGCTGGACAACCACAACTGGCGCCCAGGCCTCCCCCGGATCCTCGCGACGCCATATTGAACCGGATCTGGGAAAAGGCGCCGAGCCTACGGCCTACCGGCCACTCTCAAGACCAACAACAGCTCCCCTCTATGCCACCCAGAGCTCCAGTTCAAGTTCATCATTCAGGATTCAAGGCCATCAATGAACAGCAGGCTGCTTCCAATCGGCAACAAGAGTCTATACAACAGCTAGCGCCTAAACCTCCGTCAGATGGAGCGCGGCAGCTAGCGCCCAAGCCTCATCCACTTCCTTCGCAATCACCTGGTCAACAGGAACAGACACCGATGCCGCCAATGCAACAGCAACAGCAGCAGCAAACCGGACCAGGACCGAGATCGATTACGCCACAACCTCCGGCTGTGAGTGGCGCGGAACGTGAGGGTGAGAAGGGTCAATCCAATCAGCCGAGTCAGAGTCGGGGCAAGAGTTTCCATCAGGTGGTAATGTCGTAAGCGTGTTCGAGTCAGGGGAATTGGGAGATTTGCTGCATCGCATTTCAACCCAACATTTATTCATACCTTTTGCGAAGACAATTGTATGACTTATAGCTTGCTGATGTGAAGAGGGAGGTTTTCTGTACGTATTGGTTGATGAGAGGGATGATGGATGTGCAATTAGCCTCATTACGTGGTAGTATTGCTTTGTAAATTGAAGTTATAATCCATTTCGTTTGTTTGCTCGTTCTTGTTGTGCAAAAGCTTGAAAATGCGGCGGTTGTAATAGTCAAAGGGATGGGAGCGAGATCGTCACTTGCTTAGGCTGCGTTCCTACTGGATAGATTTCTGCCTTTTAAGGACTGAGCCACACTTGAAAACTTCAGTGTGCCGACATGAAACGGTAGCAGCGCGGCAAAAAGCCTCAACAAGAAGAACAAAATGAACAAGAAGAAGAAAAACAAAAAGGAGGAGAAGAGCGAAAGACACGGTGTTTCATAGATTTTCCCGCGATTCCCACCACTAGTAGATGGAGAGAATAAAATCGCCAGAAGAGATCGCTTGGCTAATAAAAAGCTAGAGACAGAAGTACATGAAAACCATGCCTATAATGTACTTGACATTTTTTACACTCAAGGTCAGTATCAATCGAACCTCTCACGTTTTGGAACCCGTAAATGCTAGAAATCTGGCATTGCTCGTTTTTGAATTAGGAACTGTCTTTTTGCAATACGATTAATTTATAAAGAATCCTCTTCAACTTCGTCTTTGTATCTTACCAAATAATGACCGTATAGTATAGGAGGAAGGGAAGGCCTGGCCAAAACCGTATATATCGCTTACTAAGTAACTTACCATCTATCTATCTTCTGTACTATCTTCTCCTCGAACGGAAGCGCTAAAAGATAGAATAAAAAATAGAAGATATTCGATGGAGAAGCAGTGGGTCGAACACTGGACTTTCTGCAATTCGAGGATCATGCGAAGCAGACACTCTACCACTCTGTGACTGGTCAGTATTGGACTTGGAGTGGTGAGATGCAATTGGTACTTACGAGCTACATCCCCTGAAGGTTGGTGATGGGATGTTGGGGAAGTCTGTGTATATAGGGAGGAGTGTGGTGTCTTTTGTACGTGGTGAGATTGCTGTTGGGTAGGTCTTGAACTGATATTTGGTGCGTACGAGGGCGATTTACTTGGTCGATTAATCGAGGCTAAGTGACGGAATATGGAGTGAAAGAAGAAGTCACAGGATGAAACCATTGACAATGAGACTGGAAGAAAATGGCTAGTGCTATGGGGATACATTTGGAACATCTATTGAAGTTTAGAACTTCTAGACTTAATAATCAAGACTACTAAACTCTTTTCGTCGATCAACCTTCGTTTGAATGTTCCCTGTTATGATCATGAGCTTTACACGGTGAGTTTCAAAGAAACTTCTGGCGCAGATCATGGCTGCGATCCTAACTATTGTGAGATTTGCCACAAACAAGAAGAACAATGCGTCTGGTGAGAGGATACACGCTGAAGGCGAACATCAGGGGAAGCAATCATCTGGTTCTATCTCAGTGGAAAGGTTTTCTGGTTACTGTATGAAAGGTCAATTTTTCAACAGAACAGTTGGAGGATTTTGAGTATAATACGACAGCCGACTGAGCTGTAACATGCTTTGAAGGAATCGAATATGTTGGGCTGAATGCTTGGTGGACATCCTGCTGAATTGAATGCCTGTCTTTCTTGTATCTTGAGATCGGAGTGGTAGAATCTCTGGTAATTGGCGTCTTGCAACCCGTCAGAAACTCAGCGATATCGATCTCAACCTGAGAATGACCAGTCATTGGAACGTACCACGAGAAGCAATGCCTCATTCCTCACCCTCCTTCTTTCTAGCCTCCCCGATCAACTCCTGGAAGATGACATACATCTCGCTGACCAGCTTCACTGCCTCGCCCACGAACTCAGTCCTGCACTTCCTACCCACCCCATCAGGGTGCCACTGCAAGCTCTCCTTCCACAAGAACTTGGCCCCATACAACTCGCCCACGCCCGCCTTCAGGAAAGCCTCCATGTCATGCACACAAACACCCAGACCCTTCTCCAACTTCCTAATCTTGCAAACAACCTTGTCGCACACATCGATCTCTGTTGGCGGAAATGGGAATGCCTCTCTATTCACTGGCTCCCTCCTCATCTCCGCCGCTCCTTCCTCCGCCAAGCCGAGCTTAGAACCATCACCGAACGCCATCTCTTTCTTGTCATACCAGTCGAGAAAAAGTTTGGAGACGGTGTAGGAGTCAAGCTGAGGTAGGATACGGACGCGCTTTGCAGGAACCCACCCTTCTTTGCCGGTTTTGATGTGACGAGCGAGGTACCACCAGTCTCCTTTGGGTTCGAGGAGAAGAAGTTTGGCGCCTTTCTTGAGTTGTAATTCGAGGATATCGCGGGGCTTATGGGAGTTTGTGACTACGGCTTTGATGGGAATTGAGTACGCTGCATCTGAGAGTTCGGCGGCCATCGTTTACTGTGGAATGCAAGGAGTTGGCCGGATTGTGACAGTCTTGTTGTTGGTGTTGGTCGTGAAGGATTTTGTCGACGTTCCAAACTGTTTGTCTTCACGACTCCACATGGGCTCTTGAACTAGAAATCATTGACTTGAGATTGGTATCGATGACAGACCAGAAATTGAACCTGGGAGATTCAAGTCTATGTAATCTCGGGCAACCTTGGAAGTAATCGGAGACGACTCCGATATTGCACATGGAATGGATACAAACGGGCATCTCCCTGGAGACAATGAGCTGATGATGGCCTGCGTGACTTTAAATAGATCTAAGTCGACTATCGTATGATTAGCAGTCCACCCTAATTCCTTGCATACCCAACTAGTTGATGGAACAATGGCCAAAGAGACTGGCAAGTGAAGCCTTCAATGAACTTCACTTCCTCTGTTCCTTCGCCAAATTTGACCCGCCCGTCCTGAGTGATTCAGCATCGTGCTTTTCCTAGGGAGCGCTGTTTGAGAGTACTTCTCAATGCCACCAGCTTTGCCTTCTAGATCCCCAAGTACCGCAAAGGCGAAGTATTCCCCATAATGTAAGCCTTTGTATATCTTCCTATGTACAACTCCCAGACGATGCCTCTTTTAAAGATACCTGATGCTATAGATTTACCGCATGCCTACTCAGGGCTCGTCAACATATCCAATTCATCGTTTCCATACTTCTTCCATCCGTCTGCCGTGGTTTTTCGTTTCGTCGTGACGCCAGGGCCTGCACTGTGACGGCTGCCTCTCCAGTTTGGAAATACCTATGGCGAGATCGGTTAGCCGAGGAAAACAAAGATGGCGAGGTTTTCGTCTTCAGAATGGGGATAGCTGTTTATAAATCATGGAACGAAAATCGAAACAGAAATTATGGGTAAGCGTACCTTTGTACTCGTCCAACCTAACCGGAATGCAGCTTCATGAGCAAACAGTTCCCCAAACCCCAGCATCAAGCCATTGATGAATGGTAAGAAAAGATTGATAGCTGCTCCTCGGAATATTCCCCAGAATGTTGGCGGCGAGTACAAGATCATGGGCGAGTTGGATGACGAGGAGGAATCCTCATTGTTCGCGTCGTAGTTTTCGCTGTCGGAGGGAATGGTAACGCCGGATTCGGTGAGGTCGAAGCGACCCTGGGGTGAAGGTGAGGATGACATGATCAAATCCGGTGGTAGGTAGAGGAGTTGACGTTTTGCCTAGCGAAATCGCGGGCACGGTGTTTGGTAATCCACTGTTGTCGATGAACGCCGTGGGTTGATGGAGCGATAGAGTAGTTTAGCAGTAGGCTCAGGAACTAAAGATTTACGAACATTTGTATACTTTGATGAGTCGATTCGAAAGGGTAGAATTGATGGGCAACTTAACATTCAACAACGATAATGTTGAACGTCAATGGTAACACAATTCACGTTACTGGGAATCTATCGATATCGATCTGTGGTTGACGGAGTTATAGAGTGTTTTAGCATTTGCCCCACTTCGTTGGAACTCTATGAATGCAACCAGAAAGCTCCGAATACATAAAAGTACGACCTTCACCAAATCTTAGGTACAAATAACAAAAACAGACTCGAAATCTACTACACAACCAACCACAATGGACTCCGATTCGCCCCCGAACGCCGATCAGCTCATCGTGCAGTTCTGTTCATTCACAGACGCGTCTGCAAAACAGGTATGAAGCTTCATTTGAGCGTCCCTTTTACCTACAGCTGCTCATAGTTTGACCCTAGGCTGATGACTGCCTCCGCGCTCACAACTGGGACGTTGAATCCGCAGTATCTACCTACTTCGCCGCACAAGAGGGAGGCCAGGGAGATGCAAACGAAGGAGAAGCAGATGAAGAGGACGAATTAGAAGCTCCCGCAACAGCGACCCCATCCACCGGCTATGTAGCTGGAGGCGGTAGAACCCTTGGAGGCGGCCCAGCACCTCCATCAGCAGCAGCTTCATCATCCAGAGCTCCCCCATCATCCTCGAGACGCGCGCCAGCTCGTGGTGGAGGACCTAGGACAATCAAGGATTTACAAGGCGAGGGCGGACATGCACATGACGATGACGACTCAGATGAAGACACAGATATGTTTGCTGGAGGAGAGAAATCCGGTTTAGCGGTCAAGGGCCCCGGAGGCAACCCTCAGGCTCAGATCAACAGCATTCTGGACCGCGCCCGTCGGTAAGTCGCTCTAAATCATAGTGTGCAAGCGGGATTGAATATCGACACAGCACCATATTTGCGATAGTTAAAAGTGCTCACGCACAGCGATATTGGTCTAGAGTACCAGACGGCGTTATCAATACTAATCTGCTTCAGTGGTGTTCCTCGACCCGGCGGCGACGAGCCCGACGCAGCCCCATCCAGATTCACAGGACGAGGGGTGACACTTGGAGGCGAAGGAGAGGATAGCAGAGTCGTGGTTGACCCTACACCTACCGCACGCCGACCACCTCGAGTTACCCGTACACTACATCTCTGGCAGGATGGCTTTTCTGTGGATGATGGTCCTCTCTTCCGATACGATGACCCAGCCAATGCCGCGACGCTTGAAATGATCCAGTCGGGCCGGGCTCCGTTAGATCTTCTGAACGTGGAGCCTAGCCAAGAGGTGGACCTACACTTGGACAACCAGAAAGAAGCGAAGTACGTACAGCCAAAGAAGAAGTACGTGCCATTCTCTGGCAGCGGTCAGCGACTGGGCAGCCCGACACCAGGAGTAGCTACGGCTTCCTCATCTACCACGACGGGATCCTCCTCGATGCAGCTACCAAGCAGCACAACCCAAGCACCAGCAGCCCCCACCGTCGAAGTGAGCGATGCTCAGCCTACAGTCACCTTGCAAATTCGCCTTGGAGATGGAACTCGCCTGACATCGCGCTTCAACACGACTCACACTGTTGGTGAAGTATACTCATTTGTCGATCGCGCCAGCACAGTGAGCGCACAGCGTGCGTATGCACTTATGACAACATTCCCGAACAAGGAACTTGAGGACAAGAACGTGAAGCTGGGAGATCTACCCGAACTGCAACGTGGCGGTGTTGTTGTTCAGAAATGGAAGTAGATGGGTCTGGGATTGATGGAGTGTATACACGGTATGCCAGGATAACGAAATCTCATATTTGATGGCGATAAGGCGCGGGTGAACTCCTGGCACTTGTTGATAGGGCGAACAACATCATTTTCACATGTAGACATACCCAAAAATAGACGAGACAGGCCTAATGAATACATTGATGGTTACGCTTTTTGTTGAACATCGTTTGGGGAACAAAGCATGCTGACAAGTTGCAACGACTTTGCCAGGAAATTTGAAGCCTACTGAAATCCTCTCTTTCTGGCTTCTTTATAAGGAAGGTTCAGAACCATCCTCACCCGAGTTTTGCGTTGCCAAGTGTCTGTTAAATCTACTCTCGGCTGACAGTTTTGATCACTCGACGACCCATGGATTGTATAGGTTTCATGAAGCATCATATGGTATTTGCCATCTTTTCGTTATTACTCGTGACTATGGAGATCTTGATGCTGGAGGGCAAAATTTCCATCTCCGCCTCGCTTATTTTTCACGATACTTGCCACTCAGTTTTCTCTACCATTTTGTATATCCTCGCGAAGCCCTTGGTATCAGCAGAGGGCAAAGCATGAGCACACCCAAAAGAGACAAGGCAAACCTTCTGGGCAGATCTGAAGGAATTCTAGGCCCTTATGTTAGCAGGTTGTAGGGGGCTTCCGCCGTGACAACAATATTTCCTCTCTTTCGCAGCTGACGATACCTCCTCTCGAGATATCCGCTTTCTCATGTCGTACCACAGCCTTATGTCGCAAGACAAATCATCCTGGCAGCTCACATCCGATCTCCCAGCTCTTTCGCAGCTCACGATATTTGCCACTCTTCAGTTCTGCGGGAACTGCTATACCCTCAATCATTCCCGTTTGGATTCTCCCAAAAATACTCGAGACGTACGGACGAACAGATCGTGGAACTGCTCTACAACAGCAGCTCCAGGTCGTCCTCTTGACAGTTGTTCGCCACCAACGCGTGGAAAGCCCTAAGAGAAGTATTGGATTCGGATTCGGATTCGGATTCAGATTCAGATTCAGATTCATCTTCCGCAAGCACGAACGCGTACAATGAAGAACACATCTGTAAGTCGGAGAACGAAGTCGGGAGATCGCCAGTGGTTATTCCAACCGAGATTCGCAGCTATGTGATGGATGAATGTGCGAGATTATTGGGAGAGATCAATAGAATCCAGGTCCCGTTTTCATAGCAGCGGAGGCGCATGACAATATCCCCTCAATGGACTCTGAAGGGAGGCTTCTTGGATCGCCATTCCTTGAATGCGGCTCTTGTGCGGCTCTTATCGCCCAAGCTTATGGGCGGTATCCCCTGTTCTCTGCCACCAATTGTTCTCGCCTAAAGGCGATGGGGCCTCGGCCTTTCAGCGGTGCTAAAATTGCAGCGACTTCGAGGTCCAAACATGGAACCCCCTTTGTCACCACTCGTAAACACCCAACCACCATTGTGTCAGAACAAATGTCTACATCGTGACTCGTCAATTGCATACCCTCATCACGGACATGAGGAGGATGCCACTGCTCTGCTCAGACACTGTTCATCGCATGCGACGCCTTGAGCTTCTCGACCGGAGCCCTCTGCCTAGGTCTCCCAAAAATAAATCTGCACAGACGAGAGGGTTCGAGGACATCATCTGAATGCGACCGTCTCTGGAGTCTGCTGGCCACTGGATTTGAGAAGGCGCTGGAAGAACATCGTCCGTTGTAATGGAGTCAAGAGAGATATTTGATCTCGACATTGGATTTGGTACGTACTCGCAGCACATACTATGACGCTGATTGAGACAATCTCCTTGCGAAGATCGTGGCCTTGCTACAGGCTTTATCCTCAATGCATTTCAGACGGAACAAGAAAACGAGTGGCGCTCCAGCCATCGAGATGGACGGTTCTGGTCGCTCGCCACGCGTGGAACGTCCGGAAGGGGAACCGTCTTGAACCCTCCCAAAGCCAAGGCATCGGAGCTGGGAAGCTGAATCATAAGAATGACCAGGTTCAGTGCGGATCGCTTTCGGGAGCATACAACATGCGACACACACTTGGTCCTGTACCTGCGCTTGACTTGCTTCTCGCCCTCACATGTACCGTTTCAGGACTTGCTTTAGCTGTGGGCATCCCTAAGGGTCCTCACTGATCTGAAATCAAGCCACATCCATGTCTAAAGCTTCAAACCTTATTCCTTTGCCATAACAGGTGGGCATTTCTCTCCTCTAGTTCGACATGTCCAGTTTGATTTTGCCAATGTCAATTCGAAGATCATGTTTTTCATAGGCCGCCCTCTCACACTTTTGGCCATTGCTGTCTGCACATACATTACTATTACATGGAGGTTTCGCTCTCCAGGTGAGGCTCTTCATGCTACTGGTCTTTATGACGAAAATGGATTCCGGAAGTACGATTCCACACCAGTTCGGCCACATTCACTGCCACTGGCTGCCCCGGTGACAGGCCAGTATGATGAATCACAGCAACAACATCTGGGGATACACACGACCACAGGGTCAGTAACACCGCATGATTCTTATGGACCGGAGAGGGCCAGTTCAACCAGCTCTCTTCCCGCACTACCAACGGAAGATCCGGTAGAAAGAGATGAGTATATGCAGGACATGCTCGACTGGAGTCGACCAGAACATAGAAATGGTCACTGGCCGCCGTATGAGGACTACGTGGACAAGGACTACGACCCAAACCGCTGGGAAGGTTTCAAGCTGTATGTCCTTTCCTGTTATACTCGTCAACCATGTATTAACAATCTTCAGCGACCGCGACTTTTACTACAAGGCAGGCACTGATCAGTTCACGCCGCAACAAGCCAATTCAGCTGATATCTACTTACCGTACCCCAACTATACGTCGCCGGAGTGGAAGAACCATTGGCGAGGCGATTTCAGGACCTGTATAGGACCTCGTGGGACAGAGTTGCAAGACGACCTGGCAGATACTATACAACATTATCCAATCCGGCCGTCGCGATTCCCCCCTCCGCTTGGTGGATCGGCTAAAGCTTTGGGAATGGACGATGGGATTTGTATGGATCGAGTCCAGCGCTACGGACCTTATGGATTCAACCCGGACCTCCGCAATTCGGTCAGCGAAATCGACTGGCCCAACACTCGATGGGGAGATTTACAAAATAAATGCTTGATGATGAACCAAAACCGATTTGTTCCTTCCGCACGCCAGCCACCCAAGATGCTTCCAGACTTTTCCAAGCCCGAAGGTCCAATCATTCCCCAAAAATTCCACGAGGAGATACGGCGACACGAAACCTCGCAAGGAGAATTTGGCCCCGAATTCCGATCCAGGACAGCGATCCTGATACGTACTTGGGAAGGGTACAATTATGGCGAGAATGATATCCTGACGATTCGCGCAATGATCTCAGAGCTTTCCTTGCGAACAGGTGGCGAGTACCAGATATTCCTCTTCGTCAATATCAAAGACAAAAGTCAACCCATTTTCACCGATCGACAAGCATACCGCCGCATGTTAACCAAACACGTGCCACGAGAGTTGCGCGATATTGCCATTTTGTGGAACGAGGAAATCTGCAAAACAATGTACCCTGAAGTCACCGACTGGCAGGTCTACTGGCATCAATTCATGCCCGTACAATGGTTCTCTCAAAACCACCCAGAATTCGACTACGTCTGGAATTGGGAAATGGATGTCCGATTCATCGGCAACCATTTCAACTTCCTGGACAAATTAGCCGAGTACTCAAGGAAACAGCCGAGAAAATACCTTTGGGAACGCAACGCAAGGGTTTACATCCCAGCTCACCATGGCCAATCCTTTGAAGCATACACGCAAGATACGAACGCCATCATTGCCAATTCTTCCCGATCAGGTCTCATTTCAAAACCAGTCTGGGGACCAGTCCCATACGCTTCTCATCAGAAACCTCTCGGCCCTAAACCACCCACGACAATGGAGGAAGATGATTTCCAATGGGGTGTCAGGGAAGAAGCCGACCTGATCACCCTCCTACCCATCTGGGACCCCGTCAACACATCCTGGGCCATGCGGAACAAAATCTGGAACTTCACTCCAGGCGTCCACCCAGTCTTCAACCGCGCCCACCCAACCGACGATGACTTCGTCGATCCAAACGAAAAATCAATCCCCCGTCGCGCATTCATAAACACAGTCATCCGCGTCTCCAAAAGACTCCTTCAAGCCATGCACGAAGAAAACAAAGTCGGACGGACCATGCAGGCAGAAATGTGGCCCACGACCGTAGCCCTTCAACACGGCTTCAAAGCCGTCTACGCACCTCACCCCATCTATTCCGGTGTCCGATGGCCCGGTCGCTACGCAGATGCCGTCTTCAATTCCGATGGTGGCGTGCCTGGTAGATGGGGTCAGGGGGATGATAGCATCTACAACCAAGATCGAGAAGTCAATTTCAGACCTTGGAGTTGGTATTACCATGCCAAGTTCCCGCGGGTGCTTTATAGACGGTGGATGGGGTGGAAGGGTAAAGATGCGTTGGGGGAGTTGGGAGGAAAGGAGTGGGAGAGGAGGAGTATTCGGGAGGGTGGGATTGGAGGGATGATGTGTTTGCCACAGATGGTGTTGCATCCTGTTAAAAGAGGGGATTTGGACGATTGATTTTTTGTTTTTCTATTTCGTCTTGGATCATGCGTTCACGTTTACCAATCTCCTTTCTTTGAGGGATGGGGTGATGGGATGATGGGATGGGATGGGATAGAATGGATGTGGGTATATTGTACAAGTGCTATATCTCTGCTGTAAGAGCTAATATATCTCCAGCGAACTTGGTAGATGGAAAAGGTTACGAGAAATGAAATGTAAAAAGTGTCAACTTAACCTGTTCCTTCCTTCTCCCAGTGAACTCCATACTATTCTGACCAACCCATTTTTCAGGATCCGGTCTTCTTCTCCCTTGTTATCTCCTCTCTTCAATTTGAGAAAGTGCCCAGATGTCGTCGATGTTGGTGGCTTGATTTTCCAATGTCCTCGGCGTGCATGTACCTAGACTCGACGTCGACGGTCCCTTTCATGCAGGCTAAAAGCTGTTTTATAATGCTGAGGCCCAGTCCGGTACCTACAAAGCCCCTCACTTCGCCTTGTTTGAATGGAGTCCACATGTCGGGAATAAACGCTGGATCTGAGGAGAGTTAGCATACTTCCAACAGGAAAATGGATCACAGCATCCATCACTTTGCACAGTATTGCACCACATCTATGACACCGGGTTTGAAATGAAGAGCACTCACATGGTCCAATCAACACAACTCCCCCCGCGACCAAGACACGGTCATGCTCCTGAGCGAAACGAAGATGGTGGCATGCCTAGAGGTAGGACCTTAGGCTACCAGTAGATGCGACCTCGTCGTTCCGAAGGAACTTCCAGCTTCTGTTCTCTCGGCCCAACGGCTTCGTCAATCCTGGAGGATGCGCCAATATACACAACCAACGTGTCCCACAGAAAGTCAGATCATGATATCTGCTACAAAGACTGCACCGTCCGCTGTCACAAAGACTGCGCCGTCCGCTGTCGCAAAGACTGCACCGTCCGCACGCACCGGGTTGGAGTCACGTGAAGTCACTGGCAGATACTGTACCAACCAAGTACCATTGCATGGCATGTGCAATTACTACCGAAAACCGCCCTTTCAGGCCTTTCAGGCTAGTGGCCCTGCCTTGGAGATTGGCACTCGGCCTCACCGTGGGAATTATGGGCCCGTTGTCACCCGCCCCTGAAGCCAAATATATATTTGAGGCACTTTCCACAGCTTCAAGTTTGCTCAACATTTTGGCACCACGTTACCTCAATCTACTGGACGCCGGAATGGCCAAGAGAACATCGAATCCACCTTCTCAAAGCTCACCATCAATACGCTGGAGAAAGTCTGACCGTGAAGAATCAGTGGCATCTTCAATCCTTCCAGAACGTTTGGAAGGACCACTCCTTTGCACCATACACGAGATTGAGCATTGGCAGCACGATAACGAATATCTCCTGGCTCATTATCGCCGAGTATCCAATTCCTACCTGAAATCGCTCAAATCTTTGTTCTACCTCCATAATCAAACCGGAAATATCTATTCCCACCTCATTGGTGTTCTTCTCTTCATCTCTTGGGCCCATTCCACCTTCAACGACCTCCTCAAACGTTACCCGACCTCGGATATCAACGACATACTTGTCTTTGCTGGGTTTTTTGCCGGTGCATTGACGTGTTTTGGTCTGAGTGCATTTTTCCATACTTTTGGAAACCATTCCCATGACGTCTACCACACCTGGCTGTTGCTGGATCTGTATGGAATATTCGCTCTGATCGTGGGCACCGTCTTCTCAGCGACATACTATGGCTTCTACTGTGAAAGGATTTGGTGGAAGGTGTATTCTATTGGGGTATGCCTTTCGTCCACCCGGCGTTTTGAGCCAACGCTTACGATCACGGTTAGATAACGATCATAACCTTGGCTTGCGCAACATTTTGTACCAACCCGAGATTTCGAGCTCCAAAATGGCGTGGCGTTCGAGCTTTCCTCTTTGTATCCATCGGCTGGTCCGGAGCAATCCCAATGACCCACGCCGTTCAGAAATGGGGGCGAGCACAGGTCGATGCCCAAATGGGCTGGGATATTTTGTTCCTCGAAGGACTTCTCTATATCACCGGTGCCTTCATATATGCAGTGACTATTTTTCCATGCGGGTCATTTTGGAAGGTCGCTAACATGATTAGGCTCGCATACCAGAGCGCTGGCGACCTGGTACATTCGATATCTGGGGCAACTCTCATCAACTCTTTCACATGTTTGCTGTTTTTGGAGCAGTCATGCATCTCAGGGGCATTATCACTGCTTTCGATTATGCGCATGATCCGGCTACACGACGTGTCTGTAGCGTCCTTGATCATTAGGCAGTATACCAACAATGTAGATTCTTTTCAGCCGCGAGCCACACCCCATGGCACTTACATGTGCCCGAGCTTGTGGTCGTCTTTAGACGCCTACGTCTATTGTAAAACACCGCATCGAGGAGAGATAGGTGACTGTGAAGATGGTGTGATTTCACCAGCACAACGAGATTGTCACTTATTGCCTCTTATCATTTCCAGCGATGAAGCTAGGATTTTGGTATCGACTTCCCAATTCAGCTCATAGCACCAGTTTGACTTTGGGAGAATTGCCAGACTCTTATCCCTATGGATCTCGTTATAAGAGAGTTGTAAGAAGGAGCACATAGAGATGGAACTACGTGAGACTCGAAGCTGGCAAAAAAGTAAAGCCCGGAGAAGTTAAAAAACCCCTAAATCGGCTATATGTGTGCAACAATGATTTGGAGGCGTTGGCTTTCCGTGTCAAGCATGTTGGAAAGTCCGAGGTTCTGTTTATACCTGTTGGACACGGTTTATACAACGGCTTGCACACTTCAGATGTCAATTTCCACAAGTCAATATACAAACCTCATCACTCGGTACCTCCGTGTCGTCAAAGACAATATTTTACGACTTGTAGACTTTCCATGTGTTTGCTAGTGACAGCATCCTCGATAAGAGGTCATCACCGTCACTCGAATCCAACACTTCACACCGCGCCAACATGAACACGAGGCCAACAGCTTCCGCTAATTACATAAACGCGCAGACACTCGAATACAACTACATCCAATACTCGACAACCAATAATTACCAAAAGCAACAATCAATTGCCAAAAGCACTCATAACAAAGAGACGAATAATCTTCCACTTGAAACAATATAATGAACCATCAAGCACAATGCAATTGTGTTGCGCCGAATGCAAACCGGTCTGGAAGCCATGAAGCGAAGGGTCCAGCTCGCAGACGCGGAGCCGTATCTGAACAGGGCGGACGTGTGGGGGGAGATGTGGGAACGGTGTATGGGCCCAATGGTATGGAATTGAGATTTGAAGGAGGAGAGCGGATGAATGGAGAGGGACAGAGGAAATAGAACAATGTTGACCTTTTTCTGCTGAAGATGGCTTTTATGCCTAGACGGTTGATCGAATTGATATGGCAGTAACCTAGGCCTTCCTAGACGGTTGACCGAATTGATATGGCAGTAATCTAGGCCTTCCTACACGGTTGATCGAATTGATATTGAGATTTCAACTTTGGTACTCGGTAATTTGATCGACTGGGAATCCTTGATAGACCTTTGGCTTAATCCAACCATCTATATATCTATATAACGCACCGCCACAGCGTCAGCCATCTGAGCTGCAGAGGCAAGCGTGACGGGCATACGCAATGGAATAAGGCTCAGCTCCTGCGCCTACTCCGGAGTACTGCAGTCCCGCCGGAGACGTTCAGGTTGGCGTCTTGCTGGAGAGAGAGGGTGGCTTGGAACCTTGAGGTAATGATAGGGACCTTGACCGCGTCTAGACTTTAAGCAGTTAGAAGACATTGTCTTGCAGCCGATCCACAAGGGGCAACCGGCCTGGTTTCAGTTGTCTTTATGAACCGACAAGTGAAAGGCAAGAGACCGACCACTTTAGTCTCCAACCGCCTGCCAGCAAATCTCCATATACACAAGTTACCTGCTTTTACCCTTGCTCGTTGCGAAGACGCCGCTGCAGGACGACCGACGACACCCACATATAGGCAGCTCTGCTTACTCGCCTGAAGCATTGCCTTTACAACAACCAGAACACACATTGTTTCAAAACCCTATACCATGAGCGTAAGTATGGCCTTGCAGTCATGCACTACCTTCCACCGCGCTCGACATTCTCATGCTCTCAATTCGCTCGCCATTTTCATGCTCTCAATTCGCTCGCCATTGAACGTACAACAACTCAAACGCCCACGCTGACAATCTACAATGCAACAGTACCGAGGATACAACGGCGGCGGCTACGGCCAGCAGCAGAACCCATACAGCCAGAATACATACGGAGAAGGAGGACGGGGTTACGATGGACAAATCCCTCCTGGAGGTCGATATGGCGGACCTCGTAAGTCATCCTTTTGCCTTTCTACAGTCCCTGCCTTCAGCGTCGCTGACAGTAGTAAGCAGAACCAGAAGTAGAGATGCAGTCCTACAACGATGCCCAAGGCGGCGGGCACTCTGGTGGTCGCACCGACGGCCCAGATATCCTCGACCAATGCCGCGCAATTGATAAAGCCGTCGACGACCTCGACTCCCAGCTACTCGACCTTCAAGGCTTACACAGCCGAGTCCTCAACGATCGCGCCTCCAACACTGAAGTCGACCGTAGAAATGCAGAGATTATGGCTGCATACCGCAATTTGGGCGACAAGCTTAAGAAAGTGAAGAGCAACCGCGAAAGTGGAAGTCCTAGGAACGCGCCCCAGGTTGGCAGGGTGGACAGAAAGCTCAAGAAGGCGATCAACGACTATCAGCGTGTTGAAAGCGATTTCAGAAAGCAGATGCAAGAGCAGCAGGCCAGGCAATACAGAATTGTCAGGCCTGATGCGTCAGATGCTGAAGTGCAGGATGCTGTGGAGGAGCCCAATGCGCAGATCTTCCAGCAAGCAGTGAGTAATCCAACCTCTATATTCAGGATACGAATCGCATCTACATATCAATGTGGCAACATCTCTGGCAATCGAGCCTCAAAAAATCGCCAGGATCTTTCGGAGCTCGATGTTTAAGTCGCCATATTGAAGAAATTCGACTACCGTCTTCAAGACCATGAAGGACGAAAATATATATGTCAGTACAATGCTAACATTTGCATAGCTTCTTAGCTCAAACCGCCAAGGTCAATCCCAAACTGCTCTCAACGCCGTCCGCCAGCGTCACAACGAAATTCAACGGATTGAACAAACCATCATGGAACTCGCCGAACTCTTCCAGGATCTTGATGTGATTGTCACCGAACAGGAGCCTCTTATCCAGAATATCGAACAAAAGGGAGAAGAAATCCATGAGAATGTGCAACAAGCGAATGTGGAATTATCTCATGGTGTAAAGAGTGCGAGGGGTGCACGCAAGAAGAAGTGGATATGCTTCTTCATCTGCCTTGTGGTACTCATTGTTATCGCTGTGGCCGTGGCAATCTACGTTGTTACGAACAAGAAGAGTAGCAACACCACCGTTGTCAGCACCCCGGCGGCCACGACCAAGGCGGCTGGGGCGCGAATGGTCAAGAGATTGTTGGAGGCGCAACAGCCACAGGCTTCATATAATTCTTAGGTTATTGCGGGAAGGCATTTTGGAGCGAGGTTAAGATGCACGCAATTGCTGCCAAAATTTGTTTTGGAAATGCCAGCAACTTCACCTTGAGAACCGACTCATTGGTAGGAAAGTGGGCGAAGGAGCTGTTATGGATGGACCAAAAGATACACATTGTAATACAGACGGGTCAGCAGGATGGGCTCGGGAAGCCTACATCAGGCTCATACATTCTTTCTTAACCCAGGTGTTTGGGTCCGCTTCTGCGAGCGTTGCGCAATTGTTGGAGCATTTGCAGGCGTTGACGAGCGTCTGGAACTGTTATTTATGGAAAGGGGAACTGATTTCCCTTGGTTTGGGTAGCAAATTCAATTTTTTCTATTGGACTGATGATGTTGGATGACTTGGGGGGACTGGCAAACTGGGTCGATATTGAAGCGAAGTTGAGAGATCAGTCTGAGCATCAGACCATTTGGAAAAGAAAGTACAAGGCTGCTACGGTATCGTTGATTGGCCCTGATCCAGGGCGATGATCGTCTTCTGAGCGGAGTTGATGAAACAAGTGTGCAGGCTGTTGGGACTCTGTGTTTTTGGCTTACCAGGCAGGACGATACTGTCAAGACATATACCCTGAGCACATCACAGATATACCCTGAGCATATCATAGATGGAGCGACACGATACAGCAGCGCGTAGCCCGATTGACAGCATAATTGGTCTCATAAGGCTGAAAATAGAGTGTGTGACTTTGTGCCACGGCCGCTTCGCTCAAGTTGTGGACAAGGTTCCAGGTTTGCTGTTGCTAGGGCGATCTGATCAGGTCTGAGATGCCAAAAACAAAGGAGGAAGTCAAGGAACCACCTGCACCACCAGACGAGATGAGAGGCACACAAGCACCTTCACTCCACCGCCGTTGCCAACACTCATTGCAGATATCCTTCGCCATTGAATACACACAGAAGATACAAACAACCAATCGTTCCCGGCGACATCGTTATCGACGCTTCTTGCACTGGTCCATTTCCGCTCGCCGCGAGCCTCTTGAGGCTGTAAACAACACGATCGCATCGCTACCAATACACCGCATTCGTTATGGCCGACCAGGGGCTTCCGATGAAATTTCCCTGCTGGGTCAAAGCTGTGTATTCATGGGGGGGAGAGGTGCGAAATCACCCTGGACGACGTCTTGGGCGATTGTGCTAATTTTGTGATGACCAGACGAGACGAGACCTGGGTTTTATCGAAGGCGACCTCATAGAATGCCTCAATGCAGGAGATGGATCATGGTGGATGGGACGGTTACGACGAGACAAGCGCATGGTTGGCCTCTTTCCCTCCAACTTTGTCGAAGTGCTGCCAGATACCTTTACACCTGCGCCTCAAGCCAGTCGCAATGCCAGTCCCCTCCCGAGACAGAACTCGGTCAATACAGAAAAGAAGTCGTTTCGGAAACCATTTCAGGCATATTCGAAGGCTGACGCGGTTAGAAAGAGAGAATCCGACTCACCAAACACTACACCGAATGGCAGTTTGAAGAAGAAGACGCGTGGACCCTTCTCGTCTATGAAGAGGACAACGGATGAGAAACCAGCTTCTCCACTTGGGACGCCTCAGCAAAGAAATGCTTCTTTTAGGGGTCTATCTCCTGCTCCACGAGGCAACCCAGCTGCTCATCCTAGAGCTATATCGCCCGCGCCAGCTCCCTATAACCATCGAGCACCCTCTCCCGCTCCTCCCTCTCAATATAGAGCGCCATCTCCAGCTCCCCCTTCTCAATACCGAGCTCACTCTCCCGCGCCGCAGTACCATTGCAGTAGAGCGCCTTCGCCTGCACCGCCCTCTCTATACAGAGCGTACTCTCCCGCACCACAATCTCAATATGATAGAGCTCCGTCTCCAGCTTCACACTCATACTATGACAGAGCACCCTCTCCAGCTCCACCTACTCACTATAGAGCTCCATCTCCAGCCCCGCCATCCCACTATCGAGCTGTGTCCCCAGCTCCGTCGATGCACTATCACCAACGTGCTACTTCTCCCGCGCCTCTCCATGAACTGCAACATTACAGAGCACCTTCTCCAAATCCAGAGTGGGATCAAGGGTCGCCTCCTCCTCCAGCGCCGCCGCCTCATCGACATGCACATCCAAGCCGGGCTCCTTCGCCACAGCCTTACCAGTCTCTAGAATATGAACATGCCTATCGCAAACATACTCCAGAGCCTTCTACTCCCAATATCGATAATGCAACTCCATCCCCAATCGCAATGGCTATGAACGATGTTATGAAGCAATTCGAGGACATGTCGACAATCACACGAGAGCCATCACCTCCACCAAAGCGAGAGCCGCCTGATGTATGGTCACCAGAGGCATTCGATGAGTTGTACGCAGCCAATAGGAGACCTAGAGCACATACTTCCGCTGCAATGGGCATACATCAAGACTCGGGATATGAAGAGGGTCCAAGCGATGATCCAGATGGGCCTGCGCAATTGGACGATTATGTTCCTCGAATGGAAGCCAGACTGCGGAAATTGCATGAGCAGGAAGGCACGCAACCAGGAGATCACTCAAGTCTAGCAGACAATTTGCCCCCAGAACCACCACCGAAGAATCCTGGCTATAGGCCACAATCTTCCATGAGCATGCGGAGCAAGAAAGGATCCAGGAAAGGACTGCGGCACATGAGATCTGGTTATGAAATAGGAAAAGAAGCATTGAATCGGACTTTCACCTTGAAGTCCAGTTCCACAAATGCCACGGACAGTACAAGCCATACGTTGGCAAGCATCGAGTCAGCGGGAGGCATGAGTGCTGCCAGTGCTGGTAGCTTCTATCGCAAGAAATGGGGTCGAGATGGACAGCAACGACCACAGAGTATGATGGACGCAAGGATGGGCAACAGTGGCGCGAATTTTGGAATGTCTAGACCGCAGACGCCATTAACCGGGATCTCCTACCACTCAAGCCATAATTCGATCCCAGATACTCCAGAGACAGCAAAACAGCCGGAATGGATGAAAGATGCAGGTACGACTTCCAGTGTATTGGGCGGCTTGGCTACTCCGTTGAAGCCAAGGAAGAGTGGTTTCTTCAAGAAGATGCTCGAGTCGGCAAAGACCAATGCTGCGAATGCAAGAAGTACTATATCCTCATCAGGGATGGCATCGAGACCTGGTTCGCCCGTCAAAGGTTCGGCGCTACCAAACGGTATTACCTCGATAGCAGGAGGCACTGCGGCTTTTGCACAAGCTCGACCTCAGTCCAGCGCTGCAGCTCGAGACATAGGCCTTGGTGGTGCCAATGACTGGGTTCAAGTACGACGCGACATTAACCGATCGAATTCGCTTTCCAAAAATGAGCGGGAAGAGCGTTCCGATAGATGTGCGATGCATGACATTCCAGTTCTTGCACCCATCGAGCTGTTGCACGATCATGCAGAAGGCGATGAAGGCCTAGATGGACTTCCAATCACCGACCCAACAGACTTCACACGGTGCAACTTGAGTCTTGTTGATAAGAGTGCGAGATCAGTACAAGATCTTCCTCCCGCGACACTGCCATCAGCCCTCGTTCAGGGATATCTGTGTCGACCTTATAGAAGCGATGTCCAGCGGTTACGGGCAATCTTTACCTGGGTATCCGAACGAATTTCTTGGGAGGAGGACTTCGAGATCCCTCCTAATGCAAGGATAGATACGAGACGGGTACTCCAAAGCCGTCAAGGTTGCAGTCAAGAAATAGTCTACTTGGTCTCGGAAATGTGTGCTGCGGTTGGCATCCATTCAGAAATTGTTCAGGGTTATCTCAAGACTCCTGGCGAGACGTTGAATTTCGATGTAGCAAGTCGACCGAACCACTGGTGGAATGCTGTGATTGTGGATGGAGAGTGGAGAATAATGGATGCTTCTCTAGCCGGTCCGACGCACGCTCGACGGGGCCTCTACTCTACAACTGCTGGCAAGGAAGCAGAATCGTGGTATTTCTTGGCCCGACCTATGGAGATTTGCTACACACACGTCCCTATGCTTCCGGAGCAACAGCATATTGTTCCGCCTGTTGACTTTGGAGTGCTGGTCGCGCTGCCCACAGCCTGCCCACCTTACTTCCGCAATCTTCTTCATCTCCAGGATTTTGACACCAGCATTTTGCACCTTGAGAATCTGGAGATGGCGCATCTATATGTAGAGGTTCCCGATGATGTAGAGTGTGTTGCCGAAGTTGAGGTGAGAGCGTTTGCGAGAGACGCTGATGGAGACTTCTTCGAGAGCGGAGAGTTGGTCAAGAAGCCTGTTCTGGCGCAAGCGGAATGGTTGAGCGGGGCTCGGAAGCGCTTCACCATAAAGGCTTTGATTCCTGGTGATGAGGGCCTGGGTGTATTGAAGGTGTATGCCGGAAAGAGAGGCTTGATGGTAAGCTCTCCTACAACCTTTGACTATATGAGATGATCATTGCTAACCATACCAGCACTCCATCAATAAGAATCCTCATGCTCTTTCCCTGGCTCTTCCCTTGACGCATACGGGTCAGAACCCGCCTTACAACTTCTTCACCCACCATCCGACGCCTCACGCTCAACGTCAAGATCTCTACGTGATGCAACCTCAATGTGCACGCCTTGCGACGAACAACACGTTTGTTTTCAGTGTGCGCCAACATCCTTCGTCTCTATCTCTTTCCTCGTCGTCTATCGGCTCAACGGGAACATCAGGCATCACCTTTTCCTCTTCTGCTATCTCAGGTCGTAACAGTCCAAACCCATACACGCGCCCCGCCTCAGCTATGAGCGTAGCTTCCATCTCCGCTTCCGGTTCCAATTACTCCAATCCATCCAGCTCTAGTGGCGGATCTGGAAGCTCCGGTGGCTCGGATCCGAACAAGTTCAAACCTGCGAAACTAGCGATCCAGAGTCCAAGTGGCAAGATTATTCGGTTAACAAGGAAGAGTGAGCATATGGTTAGCAGTAGTCATAAAGAGGCCAAAGAGGGAACAGAGTGGGAGACTGTCATCAAGGTGGGCGAGAGGGGAGTATGGAGAGGATTGGTGTTGGCGGATCGAAGTGCTAGATGGTGCGTCTTTGGGGAGTGGGAATGTGCTTGAAGTCTCTGCGTGGGTGGGTGTTGGAGATTCGCGATTTTAAAAGCATTTTTGTGGAGTCGTCTCGCTTGGTCTTTCATCTTTTACTTTGGCGGGTGCAGCATTTTTAGCATTGGTGTTGTTGGATGAGACGACCTGTTTGTATTGATGTTGAGCATTTTGTAATACCAAGCTCTGATGACCTGGAACTGTATGAGTATGTCTTGCTTGGAGTTTTAGAAGTTAGGGTGTGAGGTCTAGTTCTAGAGCAATATGGCTCATTCCGGCTCGAGCTTGAATCGCGATGAACTAGAGAAGGGTGGAATGAAAAGAGCTTTTTTGGGAATCTCGCCGATAAATATCTTGATGCAGCACTTGTCGCTACCTACCTTCTACTGTGGTACTCATCCGTATTTATATCTAAGCCCAATCAGGATAGTATAGCTGAAATAAAGCTGACCTCAGCCCGTGCATACGATAATCTCCGGGTTTAGATGGGGAGTCACTCTAAAAAGACCGAAAAGTGGGGTCCAATACCCCTGTATTGATGGCTAAGAAATTTACGACTGAATCTTGCTGGGAGTTATCACCTTATATACCGCTTTTTTCTACCAAAGATCAAACCCGCACCATAACGTCCGAACACCGCAGTCACATGAATACCGAAAAAACGGAAAAACTCAACGGTCAGAGCCTTGAATCCTTTCCCAACTCCCCCGATCAGGAAACTCGATTCGCGATCAACGGAACCAATAACTTTGCTCCCCTCACGCGGAGACTCTGTTGATTGGTCCCATACACCCATCACGGCGGCACTTATCATGCATCCAACGGTCTGGACACGCGGTGATGCTTTGCTACCCCTGTTTATCCACACGTTGTGAGGGGATTCGAATCTCCATCACCCAATGTAAAGAAATATCGATAATCAATGTTGTGTGAAGGGCGTACTTTGAAGGACCGTTTGGTAAGTACTGGAAACTATGAGTTAATATGACTTTGTGGCATCTGATGTCGCCCGTGCCATATAAGTATGCTTCGCCTATTCCTCGCTGTTGAGTTTGTCGAGCAAGATTTGGAATTGGAGCGATTGTGCGGGACGTAGCTTTTCCTGCTTGATATGCACGAAGCCGACGGTTCCTATTCTGAGAATGTTATCCGGATAACGGATGAGGATAGAGAGCAGCAGAGGGCTGCTCATCAAAAGAGGGGTTGGAAGGAGAAGAGCGTGGATGAGAATGGTGGGTTTCAGGGTGATTCTGTTGATCCGTCGCGACTACAACGGGACGATGGCTTGAGGTCTAAAGTGGCCGTCGGCGATGGAGCGGAGAACACCAAGGGTGGAAAGACTACGCATGAAAAGGGCGGATGGAATACACAGCCAAAACCAGCCGCTTCTCCCGGCAGATCGACAGGTCCACTAGACGTTGAAACTGCGACACCTGTACTTGCTCCAGATCAATACTTCCCTGAAGGAGGCAGAGAAGCATGGCTGGTGGTCCTTGGTTCGACTTTGGCTCTCTACGGCTCCTTCGGTTTCATGGTCAGCATCGGAACTCTCCAAGAGTACTGGGCTGAGAATCAGCTCCGAGAATATTCAGCTCGAGACATCGGTTGGATCCCATCTGTTTTTGTTTATCTGGCCCTCTCACTCGGCATCTGGATTGGACCTCTTTTCGATCGCTACGGCCCAAAATACATTGCTCTCTTTGGAAGCATCGGCTATATCGTCATGGCATTTCTCCTCGCTCATTGTACGCTTTACTGGCAGTTTCTACTTTGTTGTGGATTTCTGGGAGGCATTACTGGAGCCACCTTGACTACGACTTCGCTCGCAGTAGTAGCACACTGGTTCAAAACCCGAAGAGGTCTTGCCCAAGGCATCGCCATGACTGGCTCTTCCTTCGGCGGTCTCACAATCCCTCTGATCCTTCGAAACACACTTCCAAAATACGGCTTTCCTTGGTCCATGCGAATCCTCGGCTTCCTTTTCATAGCTACGCTTACTCCAGCCAATTTCCTCATGAAAGCACGCCTCCCTCCAGCACCAGATGCAAAGAAGAAATCAATCATTTCCCCCTCCATCTTCGGCGATATGCGTTTCACCCTCCTCGCATTGTCAGTCTTTGGCTTCGAGATCGTCCTCTTCGGTTCCCTGGGTATCCTACCAACTTACGCCTCTCTCGCAACCAACTATCCAAAAGATACAGGATTCTACCTGATCTCAACCATGAATGGTGTTTCATGTCTCGGGCGTCTTATTCCGGGATACATCAGTGATAAAATTGGTGCGCAACTCTCCTCAATTCTCTGACACCATCGGCTAACCTCAATGTACTAGGCCGCTTCAACACCCTCCTAATCTTCATCTTCACAACGCTAATCTTCATGCTAGCCCTTTGGCTCCCCCTCGGCACAAAGTCTCTCCCTGCCCTTTACATCTTCGCCGCCCTGTTCGGTTTCGGCACTGGCTGTTGGATGGCCCTCACGCCTGCCTGTATCGGCCAACTCTGTCGCGCCGAAGAGTTCGGAAGATACTACGGAACATTGTACTTCATTGCTAGTTTGGCGACGCTCGTCTGTGTACCCGTCTCAGGAGAGTTGATTAGTGTTGTGGGCGCGAGGCCATTGGTTGGTTTCTTCTGTGCTGTGTTGGGATTGGCGATGGCGAGTTTTGCGGCGAGTAGGTGGGCTTGTTTGGGGTGGAAGTGGCAGTGGTTTGTCAAGATTTAAGCTGCCATAAGTGAGGATCCGGTTTCCCAATAACCGAGGAAAAGTAAATTGACGAGGTAAGAGAAGAACAATCTTGTATATCCAGTCTATGGCAGTTTAGTAAAACCACTCACTAAATTTAGACGTTCCATTGAAGCTTTCCCTCCACCTGTGAGCTGAGATCTATCCAGACCAGACATGATTGTAATTTCCGCATACCAGCACCCAGGCCAACCATCAGCAAATTTCATGTGTTCCACTTTGTTTCGAAACTAATCTCATCATTCCTGTGATGATCCAGCCCATATTAACCAGCTCTTCCAAAAATTGATACGGTTTTCATGCATTGTTAGTGTTAACCAGCCAAATCGCGTTTTGAGTGGATTCAAGTCCCGGCAATCTTCGGAAGGAATTACGCCAGGCAGACCTCAACCCCGATTCCCAGCAGGTTACCAAGCGGGTTTGTAAGGTGTCAAATTGTGTTGTCCATCGAGTCGTGTTAGTCAAATTGGAGATTCGAATGTGAAGTCGTGTTCATGTTTGAGAGCAAAAAGAAAGTCAGTACTAAGTTTGGATAGAAATGAGATCCTGGACTGACCTTGCTGTGCAGAGAACCTCACTTGAGTTCAGTCGCGACGAAATAGACGCGGTCGTGAATGGGGTCGTGGCGCCAGTCTCCCTTCCATGTGAGGTTGATAGTGCCGAGTGGTAGCATCTTGTACTCGCCGGTCTCGGGCATCCTGCACCAGAATTTCGTGCTTGGCTCGGCGGTAGGAGCGAAGGTGTGGAGCTCACTCTTGTCGTGGGCGCGCGCGACCTTGATGGCATCCTCGTCGACTTCTTGTGGAGTGCGACCGTAGAACGGGAGCCTACCATCTGCAAGACGTAATGGTGCTGGCTGGGCCGGTGGAGTTGGGGCTGGCTGAGATGGTTGAGCTGAGTGAGCGGCGGCTTGCGAACCGTAGCCTGGGTACCAATGATAGTACTGTGGCTGTGGGTAGTAGTACATGCCAGCAGGAGCAGGACCTTGGTGGTAGGCCGGTTGCTGGTGAAGTGCGTAAGCATGCGGCATAAAATAGGGCTGTGGCACGGGGTAGTAGTAGACCTGCTGAGGTGCTGGGCGTGGTTGCTGGAGTTGGGCATGCATTTGCTGTACGGATGGGTCACCGTTACGGCGAGGAATGTAGGCAAATGTCTCGGGACGATTTGTGAAGGGCTGGGGATACTCTTGAGGAGCCATTTTGAAGGGCAGCGACGAGAATGGAGGTTGTGTCTTGGGAAAGGGAAGTGAGGGGAGGAGGAAGTTGTGAGGTGAGAGGAGGAAGAAGTTGTGAGGTGCGAATAACTTGGAGTGAAGTTCCTTGGGACAGGATGGTTGTGGAGAGGGAACAAGAAGAGTGGCAGGTTCTGGGGAGGGGAAAGTGATGAGAGGGCATCAGGTCACGAGGAATGACTCCATTATGCACTGGCAAGAGAAGAGTGGGATGGATAACAACACTCACCTTTGGTCTGACTCTGGCCCGCTCTGGGACTCGCACTGCATGATATCCTTCTCTAGAAATTGAACGCCGTCCTCGAGAAGTTGAGCGCCGGCCTCGAGAAGTTGAGCGCCGGCCTCGAGAAGTTGAGCGCCGTCCTCGAGAAGGTGAGCGCTTCTTAGCTGGAGGTATTGGTTCCTCAAACTCCATATCGGTGTAATGCCACAAGCACATATTGAGTAGAGTGGGTAAGTTGGTGATATTTTGATAATTGGCGTGAAGAGGCAGATGATTCGATTCCAATCCGGAACAACAGCAAAACCTCAGCAGGCCTTCCACATGAGTGTCTGGTCACCTCTGCTCAACACCTGGTCACCTCTACTCAACACCTGGTCACCTCTACTCAACACCTGGTCATCTCTACTCAACACCTGCTGTGACATGAGCTCAAATCCCGACCGCATTGCCTTTCGGAAGTGACCAGGCCATTTCCATGGTGGAGACAAAGCTCAAAATACAGAAAGATTGTGCAATATAGAAGAGATGATTTCAAACGATATGAAAGAGCCTAGACATATTCCTGCTGGGCAAAACTTTCAATCGACTTTCCTTGGCCCGTTGCTCAGTAGGGACAACGCAAGTGTCCGCCTCGCACACGTTGTGTGCCGTCACACCATTGTTCTGTGTACTCTGATACACAGGGTTGGACGAGACCTGATCTCAATCCAAATCTCGGGGGAGCACCTGAAGTCAGTCCTGATCAGGGGGACAGTATTGAGAGACGGTAAGTAGTAACGAGTGATGAGGCTGGATCAAAGATAAGATCAAAGATGAGATCAAAGATAAGATCAAAGATAAGATCAAAGATAAGATCAAAGATAAGATCAAAGATAAGATCAAAGATAAGATCAAACATAAGATCAAAGTCTCTTACAGGACCGCTTTTATCTCCGATTCCAATTTAAAGCCGAACATTGTTGACGTCATTGACTCCTGGAAATAAATCACATCTCGCGTTGGCGACGCGTTGTTTCTCCATCACACACCATCCTCTTGCCAAATGACTGACTACGATATCCCCTTGCAAAATGACTGACTACGACATCCCCTTGCAAAATGACTGACTACGACATCCCCTTGCAAAATGACTGACTACGAAACTCGACGCGCTCAAAAGATCGCCCACAACCAAGCCCTCTTGAAGGAATTGCAATTGGACCACGCAGGAGCCGCTTTGAAGCGCGAAAGTCCTGCGGCAGAACCTAAGAAGAGTACCAAACGCCGAAAGATTACGAGCGTTCCAAGACAGCCAGCTCGAACTTCTGCAAGAATAGCCTCTGCTCCCGTGCGCCCTAGCTACAATGAAGACGACAGCAAAGCCGTCAAGGTTCAGGAGAGGCCCTCCAAAAAAGCTTCCAAAACCCCTGTCCAACTGCCAGTTGATGCGAGGAGAACCACGCAAGAACTAGAAGAACTGCAAATGAGATGGATCAGCTGGGAGCCCACAGCAAGCCCGCCTACCAGAGACGATAATGGCACCTTCCACTTCGATGATACACCAGATTTCATACCGAACAAATCTCCCGCCGAAGTCCTCAAAGAAGGCTGTTTCGGCGGTACCTACTTTAGACCTCTTTATTCTTCTACATTAGCCATCACCGTTTCAGACGACTGGAAAGAGCTGCCTCCAGATTGGATAGAAGGAGTCAGCATTGAGCACAATCTCATCAGCTCTACATATGAGCCGTCCATCAACAAATTCGGCGTCAAATGCGGTCAGACCATCGAGGAGTGGGAAGCTAATGGCTGGATCAATCATGACTTTGATGTCCGTGGTTGGTTCCAGTGGTACTGTCGCTTTTTCCTGGGCCGCCGGTGCGATGACGATGAGAGACAGATTGGGCGATGGGCAAGATGCGTGGGAGACAAGGGGAGATGGAGACGTGTGTTGCTGAAAAAATATGTCGCGGCTGGAATAAGGAGTGTTACTGACGAAGGCGATGATGAGATTGAAGGTGTCAGTCCAGCCATCCATCAGACCTGTCACCATTGGGCTTGGGAGGTGCGCCAGGACATCCTCGATCGAGCGTGGAATGGTGCATAGATGCAGCCTCTATTCCTGGGATTTCGTCGTGTCAAAGAAAACAGTAAGCTATCGGCGGTTTCCCTCTCTTCCTCGACCAGCCGATGCGACGCCACGCAGAGCACGTCGGCGTTTGCGGAGCTGTTAGGGAAGTCACAACCAGGGATATTAGTCAGTCACAACCAGGACTATTAGTCAGCAGTAGTTCAGTACATAGTCAGGGGTTACCCCTAGTTACAAATATCATCCAATACAATATAATCACTTAATTAAAGTTCTACTATAAGTAGTAGCTTAAGCTTAAGACTAGTTTACTAGTAATCGACTTATAACCGACTACTAATAAACTACTATAACTAGTAACTTAGTAACGAGATACTAACTAGAATATTAAGTCCTCTATATATTCTAGAACTACGGTAATAGCGCGCTTATTAATAACGCTAATAAGCTAATAAGTTAAAGAAGCCTAGTAACTTATTACTTATACTCTTCTACTAGATAAATAAACGAGCTATCGTTAACGTAAGGTATAAGAACCTTCTCGTCGATTTTCTAGTAACCTACCCTCCTCCCTCTAACCTTATAGTACTAGTAGAGTAGCTAAGTAACGACTAACTAAGAAAAACTATTATTATATAAGTTATTTACTCCCTCGACCCTATAGTACTAGCCTTAGCTTCCCCTTAATAAGGAACCTTATCCCCCTAATAAGGTACTACCCTATTAAGCTAGTCGTCTTTAGTACTAGTATCTTATATAATAGAAACTTCCTTCGAAGAAGAAATTCTACGTAATATAGAACCTTTTACTATAGAGTAATTAATAGCCCTTCGATAGCTACTCGCCGAAGAAGTAGAGATATTATATACTTAAAACCCTACTATAATATCTACAATAGGGAACGCTAAATAGTAGATATAAGAATACTATAGTCCTATATAGAGAGACTCTAAAGTAGGATACTTCTTTCTAGATCTCTAAGGTAACGATAATATTATTACTATTAGTAGCGAGATAATATTTCGAGATATATATACCTTTATTAATAGACTATAAGACTTAGTAGCTTACTAAGGCGAAGTAATAGTTAAGGAACGTATACTAGTCCTACTTAAAGGAAGCGTATAGTAATAGTATACTATTACTCTCTCTAACCTATAAAAGGCGGGATTAAGAATACTCGTTATCGACGAGTAGTATACGGTACTCTAAATATAATTCTTACGCCCCCTAACGGAAGTACTTAATACCCTAACCGTAGTAAAATATATACTCTATAATATAAAGAACCGAAAGCCAATCGCTTAATATATATACGTAGTTACTCGATACGCCCGCGATATAGGATTTATAGCTATATATTAATAACTTATATACGCCTATAACGGCTTATACGTTATCCTATAAAGTACCGTCGATATACTATAGGCGAGATAAGCGTGGATAATATAGTATTAGATTACTATTAACTTCTACCGCTTAGCTACTATACGAAGGTAAGGTAATAGGATCTTTAAGTATTTCGTAAAGAGATAGATAAGGTAGTTTATAAAGAGATAGATAAGGTAGTTAGGGGTAAGCGAGAGAGAGTCTAGAGTTAAAGTAAGTAATAAGAATTAGATCGTATTATAGTATCGACTTAGTTACTATTCTATTCCCGTATACGCGTAGCGCTAGTAATTTGGTTCCTATCTTTAGTATTAATATTAAATTATTCTATTTACTAGTTATTATTATATATTCCCTACTCCGGTAAATTATAGTATTATAGTAGTTCTATATTATCGTTATCGTACTCCTAAGTTCTTATTATTATATAGTAATATAGTAATCTAGTTCCTATCTTATCGAGAGTAGTATTATTACCTTATATCGTACTAACGTATATTATATTAGGTGTATTATATTAGGTATATTATATATTCTAGTAATATTCTATCCTCTTATACTATAGTATTATTATCTTATTCTAGTAATATTCTACTTCCTATTCCGGTTATATATCTTTATCCCCCTTATATCCCCTCCCTAGATAGATAATACGTCGACCCTTAACGGATACTAAGATATACGCTAAAACTATACGGAACTAATTAATAAATCTAAATACTAAGAAGAATCCTAATAGAGTTATAGAACCTCTCGTATCCTAAGATACTAAGAAAGAACTTAAAAGTAAGAAAGGACTCGAAAGAGTTATAAAACCTTAACGCGTATACTAAATTATCTAAATATACTATAAAATCCCAAATATTTCTAAAAACCAAAGAAAGAACTTAAAAGAATTTATAAGCTATAAAAGAATTTAAAATACTCCTAAAATATTTAAATATATTAAAAGATCCTATATATTCCTAAAGTTACCCTATACGTCGCGCGTATTAACGCTTAGTATAGGAAGCGGCTCCTCGGGAGGTATACTAGATAGTAATAGTAATTATTAGGTTATTACTCTAATAACCTAATCTATTATAATTATATTCGAGTAAAAGTTAGTTAGATTATTAGATAGGAGGACTTTTCGAGGTAATTAGTTAAAATTTTTCTTATAGTTTCCGGTTATAGTAGTATTATACGAAATATTTATTCGTATTATTTAATTCTAGGTTATTCGTTTATTTCCCTTATTATAGCTCGACTTTAATACGGATTTCTAACTTAAAAGACTTCTCTCTCCCCTACTAAAAAATTCTACGTCGTCCTTTAACGTTCGCTTTTCTACTTTCTATACTCTTTACTACCCGTTTTAACGTAAATAAAGACTAATATATAAACGGTTTCTATATAAAATAATTTAGAATAAGGTACGGTAGCCTAAATAAAATAAAGTAAACTTTCTAACTCTATATATAAAAGAAATAACTTTCCTAATCTTTTCGAATATATATATATAAAACCGATAAAAAAAGAAAAGTAATAAACGTCTACTATAAAGCTAGCTATCTAGGAATCGAACCGTTATAATATATATACTAGGGTATAGTCCGCCTTATATAAAGGTATCTAGAGATAAAGATATTATATCGAGTTAAGTACCCGAATATTAGATCTCTTAGAATCTAAGGAGGAAGGTATAAACTAGTATAGTCCCTAAAATAGCTAAAGTTAAGTTTTACGAAAGTAATACCCGACTAAGTCTATTTAAGCGTAAAGCTAGATTAGTATAATAGTAAAGGATACTATTAATTTAACTAAGGATAGTTAGGAGGTATAGACCGAGTAGTAAAAGACCGAGTAGTAAAAGACTAAGTAGCGAATTAGGAGAATACGACTACTTTAACCTATAGAATTATCCTCCTAAGGACTATATAGATCTATTCTAATCTTGAAATATAAGAGTAGGGAGACTTAGATAGAGGATAGGATATAAACTATTAATACCGCTAGGAGGGCTATCGAAGAGTAAGAAGCTATTAAAGGGGCTAGAGTAGAAGGAATAGTAAACGTATTCTCTTAAGTATAAACTCTAGGTTTCGTAGATATAAGCTTAAGGACCGAGTAGGATTAATAAGTAAGAGGGTCCGAATAGAAGGATCGATAAATAGGTTCCCTTAAGTATAAATCCTAGGTTTCGTAGATATAAGCTTAAGGACTAAGTAGGATTAATAAGTAAGAGGGTCTAAATAGAAGGATTATTAAATAGGTTCCCTTAAGTATAAATCCTAGGTTTCGTAGATATAAGCTTAAGGACTAAGTAGAATTAATAAGTAAACGTAATCTTATCGAAGCTTAAACCGAAGACTATTAAGGAACCTAAGGTAGATAGTATAGGAGGACCTCGAGGGGTATAAATACCTCCTAGAGAATAAGTAGGACTAAACTAATATTAGACTTAGCTAAGAATATAGACTTTAATAGATATATATATACTTAAGGTTTACTAGATTATAAGCTACTTATTAAATAGGTATCTACTTAGTAGAGATAGATATATTTAATAGTTATAGGGGATATTAGGTCGTAGTAATTCCTAAAGTACGGAGGAGAATTAAAAGGTATAAAGTAATAGAGGATATTTAAGTCGTTTTAGAGTAGAGGAAAGTTAATAATATACGAATAAAGCGTATAGAGCGGAGGAGGATATTTAAGGCGTATAGTATAGAGAAGAACCGAAAGCGTATAAATTAGAAAAAGTTTAATAAAATATAGAGCGGAGGATAGTCGAAAACGTAAAAAATAAAGGACGAGAGGATTAAAAAGGTATATAGAATCCTTAGGACCGTATATAGAGTTCCTTTATACTAATATATAAATAATAGGTTCGATTAAGGTATAGTATATTAGCTTATTAGCTTAATATACTATATTTACTTTCTAATCGTTTCCTTTCTATACTATAAGTATTTATAAGCCGTTTACGAATCGAATACTTCTCTATAGTTCCTAGTAATCTTCGTATTAACTAGGGTTAAATCCTTCTAGCCTAGGAATAATTACTTATAGTCTAGATCGACGAACTAGTATATCTAGGTCCTTATCGCTAGGTTACTTTTCCTATTCCTATTCTATATCCTTATCTAAGTAAGTATTATCTTATTCCTATTTATATTCTTATTCTATCCTATACTCCTAACCGGTATTAAGGAGGTTATTACCTATAGGCCTATCCCTCTAGTAGAAGATCCTAATCCTATTTCCTCGGATTGTTTTATATACTAAAACTCTATTTAGTTCCTTAAGTACGTAGCTACTAATAGGTAATCTAGTTCTCTTATCCTTATATACTTCCGTAATACGGTATAGACCGACCTATATAAAATCTAACTTAGATCCGAAATCCTTAATAATTTTTATATTATATAAGAGGACGAGCTATCCTACGTCTAGGTTTTTAGTACGTATTCTAGTCTAATATTACGATTCCTAGTACTCGTTTACTTCTTATCTTATACGTTCCTACCTTACGATAGCTTCCTAGAGGTCTTCCCCTCTCTAATCTAGTTACTTTACTCGTAGAAAGAGAAGGTATTTTATTATCCTAACTATAGACTAAGGGAGGTTTTACTATATAACTATTTTTAGTTCGATTAGAAGGACGTATTCCTTACTAAGTATTATCCTAACTAGAGTTATACTAGTTATTCTATTAACCGTTATTCGTTTAGCCTAAAGTATAGCTAGTAATAAATCTTTTTAAGGTTTCTAGTTCCTATTCGTTACTCGTCGGAACTCACTCGGAAGGCTTTTTATATTATTAAGTAAGACCGTTTAATTCCTCCTTAGCCTTAACTATTATATAGCGAAATCTTAATCTTTCTAATATCGTATAGTTTTAGAAGTATATTAGTATATAGTTTATTTTTAAGACCTCTATCGACCCTAATCTTAGATATAATACCCTATTAATAGATTAGTTCCTTAAAGATAAAATCTACGATATTCTTAGACGTAGGTACTAAATAAAGTACTCTTACTTTAGGTTAACTACTTAATTCCTCTCTTACCTAGATAAGATAGCTATAACCGCCTTATAGAGTAATCGTTATATAATCGATAGACTATCTTATACTAAGAATCTTACTCCGTATAATAGTTATATTTAGAGGTTCTACTATATATACTCGATCGCTTATTTAATACTAGGGATATTCCTTAATCTATTTATAGACGTCGTTATAGTATCTATCCTAGTAATATTGATTCCGAATAAGTACTACGGTAGTTTCTCGCCCTTTATAGCCGTATTTATTATAGAGAGCGACGATAATTTCCTTTCGCTAGTCCTAATTATTAATTATATAATAGTAGGCTTATCCTCGTTTACCTCGCTTAAATAGTTACTGTCTAGCTATAAGGTAGCCTATTACCTTTCTTTTTATAGCCGTAATTTATTTACCTTTAAGGTAGTCTATAATTTTTGATATTATAAGCTAGTTAGTAATTACTCGATATTCCGCGGTATATTCTCTATCTAATCCTTCCTAAGGTTCTAATAAACTAAATTCTCTATATTCTTTATTCTAATCTATAGAACTTTCGCTACTAGTATTATTATTATTTTCTAAGCTAGGTACGGTTATCGGGTAGAGCTAGATCGTATACTATAGGTTACGCTTATAGACGTAAATACTAGAATATTAAAGGGCTCTAAGTCGTTAATTAATAAAATCCTCGATATCGAAGTTAGGAATAGTAGAGATATCCTTTTTAGGTACGTTACTAAATTAGTAGGAAAGTCTATTAGCTACTATATTCTTTTTTCTAGGAACGTATTAAATATTAAAATCCTATATCTAAATCTATACGAGCTATTATATAACTAGAGATCCGGCTATATCTAAAGATACCCTATTAAGTTAATAGATTAAAGTCTAGGCGTCCGTTTCGACTACGAAATACGTTCTTTAAAGATAAAGATAGAATTTCTTAAGTATATATAAAAGGGTATAGTATTCTAGTTTAACTATATCGTATTTCCTTTCTAATAGTAACTAGATTCTACTTTTATATTAGTATAGATATCTCTTACCTAGTTCGTCTAGTTATTATAGAACCGCTCCCTATCCTTTTCCTAAAGTATCTACTATAAGAATAATCTCGCCTAAGTCTAGTTCGTATATAACTAGCTATAGTATAGGTATAGTCGTAAGTACTTTCTAAAGAGATTTTATTACCTTATCTTATTCCTTTCCCTAATAGAATTCTAAGTCTTTCTTAAATAATACGAAGATAGGTTTCGAAATAATAGTAAAATCTTAAATCTAGATTTAGTAATAGATATAGACTCTAATAAAAGTTCTTATAGACTTAATAGACCTAGAAGTTAACTAGTTTAAAATAGTAGCTATCTTAGAAGTATTTAGGTATCTTCCTTCTCGATTATAATAGTATACGACTATATTTACGCCGTCTTTATAAATATTAAACTTTTCTCCTAATATTATTACTCCTACGCTTTTAATATCTATAAGAACTATATCTAGCCTAACTACGTATTCTAAGACTCCTTAACGTCCTCCTTTAAGTTTAGATTTCTTATTATTATCGTACTTTTTCGGTATTCTAGTAATTATATCGTCTACGTAAATATTACTATATCTAAACTAGTAAGAAATAATTATCTTAGATATATAGTAAAATTAGGCTACTAAGTTCGTTATATCTTAAGGTAAAGTAGTTATTCGTAAAAGACTAAACGGGTATATAAATAAGGTAAGATCGTAACTTTTTTTAGTAAGTTCTAACTAGTCGTATCTAGAGAAAAGGTTAGTAAGCGATATCTATACGTATCTAGTAAACGAATTAGAAAATTTATTAGCTATTAGTAGTATATTTACGTCCCTAATAGTAACTATATTAATATTCGTAGTACTATTAATTAGTTAATACTTACCGTTCTTCTTTAAGACTAAAAACTATAGGTTACGGTTTAAGGCGTAACTAGGTTCGAGTCTTTCTATTTTAATTCTTTTATAAAATATCTATTAAATTTCGCTTACTAGAGCCTTAGAGATATTAACGCGTTTCGCTTACTAAGGTTTATAGTCTATTACTTATATAACTTATACTAGTACTACTTCTTTTCTAATTTTACTATATTCTTCGAAGCTCTATACGAGTATAGGTTCTCGTTATATAAGTACTTCCTTAACTAGTAATCGTTTATTTAGGCTAAGAGTCTAATTTATTCGTATATCCTTAAACTAGGGTTCCGTAACCCGAGTCTAACGAGGAAAGCGAGCGTAGCGTTTCTAGAGAAATCTATTAAGGTAATAGTAAGGTTCCGTACTAAACTATTCTTTTAGTATTACTTCTCTCTAATCCGTACGACCGCTAGGTATAGATCTATTAGTAAGTTTATTATTCTAAGATTAAACCTTATCTACTTTCTTTTTATATATACTTTTTAATTACTTTATTCTATATATTGTCGGGGAGCTAGTCGAAAACTAGGAGATTCTTAGAGAAAGTAGATTCTATCTATCTAAGTATTTTAAAGTTAGTAATCCGGTCCGAGACTTTATAGGTATAAGGTAATAATAGGTAAATATTCTATATCTTATCCTTTATTCCTATAGAAGCTTATTCCTTTCTTTCTATAGCTTTATCTTATTTACTATAGTAGCTATATTAAGTCTAGTTATAGTATAAGTCTCGTTATATAGAAGTCTTCTAAAGTCTAATAGTAAGAGAAACTTATTATAGATAAGATTATTAAAAAGCTATTCGTATATTTTCTAGCCCTAGTTTAGTACTAAAAGTCTTAGGTTTCTTATATATATAGTAGATATCCTTCTAAGACCTAGGACTCCGCCTCCTTATTTCCCGAATTATCTAAATTAGAATTATCTTCCTAGTCTAAATAAGTATAAGGGATTCGAAGACTAGACTTATACCTATTATATAGGAATTCCGAGACGACTACTTACTATATAAAGCTTTATTCGCCGTTTTTAGAGAATACCTTATACGAAATACTACTATCTACCTTAGTCTATATACCGAGATAGCTCCGTACTAAGAAAGACTAACTAAATATTATTCCCTAAGAGTAGTCCCTAAGTACTATAAAGACTATATTCTCGTAATTAAAGTCTACTCTAGTAATCCGTATACGTACGCTAGTCTAGCTAACTAGAGGAATTCTCCTCCTATTAGTAACTTTAAGCTTATCTATAACTACTCCCTAGACGTCCTACTTAATACTATTAACTACTAATCTATACTACCTTATAACTCCTTTAGATATAACGTTTACTTCGGCTCTAGTATTATATAAAGCCTTAATTTCTACTTTTCTAATCCGAGCTATTAAGGTAGGGCGCGTTATAGAGACGTAAGAATAGTTATTATCCTTTTCGATATAAAGAACTATTTCTAAAGTTAGTTTATACTCTTCTAAGCGTAGAACTATAATTCCTACTTCTTATTTTATAATTTTATTCCGTCTACTTTCTAATATTATTCTATTTTCTATTTCCTTTTAGCGGCTTTTTCCTATTTCCTTCGTTCTCTTTTCTCTATTTCCGGACGGATATTATTAGCTAACTATTCTAGTAGGGACTTATATAAGAGATCTCTAAATACTAGAATATAAATTATAGTATCCTAAAAACTAAGTTAGACTAATTACTAGAGGATATTCTCTACTATATATATTTTATTAGTACCCTTATCTTTCTTCGTAACGTATTACTTAAGAGGTAGGTTCCTAGGCTTACGAGTTTTCTTTAGTAGTTCTAGTAGTAAGTTTTTAAAGGTTACGTCTAGTTTATCGTCTTCTAAGTCTAAGTCTATATCCGATTCTCCTTCGCTATTCTATTATTCTACGGTCTTAGCGATATAACTATATACTATATACTTAACTATTAGGGCTTTAGATCTACTAGACTTAGTAATACTAGTAGGTTATTTTCCTTTTACCTTTTCTAATAGAAATTTGCGTATAGATAAATATAGTTAAGTAGTAGCCGTAAGAATAATAGAAGGTATAAATCCGTCTCCTTCTACTTTACTAATATTTAATACCTTAACCTATATACTAAAGTCTTCCTATTCTAAGTCGCTTAATTCTATAATTATAATAAATAACTTAATTATTCTAAATAACGAAATACTACTAGACCCTTATTAAGACTAAGCTAATTAAGTCCGGCTCTAGTTACTATAGTTCTAGCCGTTAATAATTCCTCCGATTTTCCCGCCTAGAGCGGCTAAAGTTCCCTAGTACTACTATCTAGGTATTACGTTTATATTCTAATAGTAGACTCGTTAAGTAACTAGTTCCGTAACGTTAGGGTATATCCGTTTATAATATTCTATACTTCTATAGCTCCTATAACCTCTCTTTTTAGATATTCCGGTCTAGGTAGTCTATATAGGGCGCGGGAACAAAGAAGGGATTAAAGGATAGTTAGTAGCTAGGGTAGTTAGGTTTATATTTCTTAGCTAGGCTAGGGGCTAAGGCTAGGGGTTACTAGGGATACTAGTAGACTAAATATTAGTAGACTAACTACGTTAGTTAGCGGTATTCTAGATATACTAGAAAAACTAGTTAGTATTAGCTAGCCCCCTATAGTAATTTCTACGTAGGTTAGTATAAACGAAGGAACTTCCTAATAGTATAGTATTAGACTAGGTAGAAGAGCGAAAGTTATTATAGATCTAATTATTAAGTATAGTAAACTATTTTATATCTTTCCTAGCTATTACTATAGTAGGATCCGTACTTTCGGCGATAGTAAAGAGTAGGATATCCCTAGAAGTATTCGTTCTACGAAGACCCTTAAGAGCTTTAATAATATTAGTCCTAAGTTAAGGTTTAGTAGTTTTAGGTTTTTCTTTAGTTATAGCCTTATTCCTTCGAAGGACTATTCGTTTAATAACCCTATTAAGGGTACTTCCTTTATAACTATCTAATATAAAGAGTAATATATTCTTATTACTAAGAATAATCTATTTAGCTTTAAGGATAATCCGTTTAATATCGTTAAAGGTAGAGCGAATACGAGGGTCAATATTAAGTATTAGGTTAACCTATTAATAAACCGATTCTAGTAATCTACTAAGGAAAATCCTACTTATAGTAGACCTAGTTAGTTTATTAGTATTAATAATAAGTAGATAGTAGTTCTTAAATTCCTTAATAAAGCTACGAGTATCTAGTTTCTAAGAGGTACTTTAAAAGGTAAGTTTATAGAGATAAGTAGTAGTTTCCTTTCGCTAACGATTATTAGTAGCGATATATTCCTTATAAAGAGATTTACGGAGAATTCTATAGCTATATTCCTTATAGCTACCTAAAAGCTTAATATCGTATAGGTAGCTAGACTTAATATTATAAGTAAGAGCTTAGATCTTATAGGTATTATTAGTAATATCGTAGATATTAAAGGTATCTTTAAGGCGAATAAGAAAGTCCGTAATATTCCTACTATCGAAGCGTTCTTTAGGAGAAAGCGAATAATTCTTAAGATTAAAGGCTTAAGCCTTTCTTTCCTATCTTCTAGTAATAGTAAAATCCTTAAGGGTATTAATAAGGTTAATTATATTAGAACGAGTAGCTAGTCCTTTAATTATAGGGCTAAGATTAGCCGTAGACGGATTACTAGAGGGAGGGCCGGAAGAATCTAAAGGGGTTCTAGTAGAAGGGATTCTTTAGTCTAGGCGTAAGTATATAGGTATTTCGATTTTTTATTAGTCTTAAGTTGTTATATTCTTTTTATATTATATTCTTTCGCGTACGTTTCTTAGAGATAAGAGTATTAAATATTAATACTAAGAGTTCCTAGATAATTTCGAGGATAAGTAGCTAAAAGGAGTTAAATCTATACGCTAATACGCGGAGTTTATAACCTAGATAGTAAGAATAGTACCATTTCGTATATAGTATAGTTAGGCCTTTCTTTTCCAACTTATTAGATAAGGGTATATAGGCTATAGAAGGGCAATATATCGATAGTATAGGTAATCCTAGGTATTTTTATATAAAGTATAATTTCTATTAGCGGGATATCCTAGACTTAGTCTAAGGAGTTATAAGAACTAGGATATTACTAGTAGTTATTTTAAATTCTAATTTTCTATTAATATAGCTTAGACTTAGACCTTTATAGAGATTTTTCCTATTTCTAAGTTTAGTAATAGTCGGTTGGTTAAGTATTATTCGGTTATATAAAGAGAAAAAGTCGGTTTAAAGGTATAAAGTAATACTAGTTAATATTTATATAAAAAAAGTTTAAAGGTATTCTAAAAAAAGGATAGTCGAAAGTCTAAAGTTAAGAGTCTAAAGTCGAGAGTCTAAAGTTGAGAGTCTAAAGTTAAGAGTCTAAAGTCGAGTATTTAAAGGAAAGTTTAAAAGCCTAGTAGTCGAAGATTAATATACGAAGTTCTATTTTCGATAGTCCGATAGTCCTATAGTTAAGTTAATAGTAAAAAAAAGAGAGTCCTAAAGTCTTATATCTAAAGTCTAGTATTTAAAGTCTAGTATTTAAAATCTAATATCTAAAAGTTTAATAATCTAGTCTAGAATAAAAAGAGAGTATCTTAAGTATAAGTTCGATTATAATACTATAATAGCTACTAGGAATCGTCTTAGCTATAGAGAGAAACCCTAGTACGACCTCTAAAATATAGGCGAGATAAGCGTAGATAATATAGTATTAGATTACTATTAACTTCTACCGCTTAGCTACTATACGAAGATAAGGTAATAGGATCTTTAAGTATTTTATAAAGAGATAGATAAGGTAGTTTATAAAGAGATAGATAAGGTAGTTAGGGGTAAGCGAGAGAGAGTCTAGAGTTAAAGTAAGTAATAAGAATTAGATCGTATTATAGTATCGACTTAGTTACTATTCTATTCCCGTATACGCGTAGCGCTAGTAATTTGGTTCCTATCTTTAGTATTAATATTAAATTATTCTATTTACTAGTTATTATTATATATTCCCTACTCCGGTAAATTATAGTATTATAGTAGTTCTATATTATCGTTATCGTACTCCTAAGTTCTTATTATTATATAGTAATATAGTAATCTAGTTCCTATCTTATCGAGAGTAGTATTATTACCTTATATCGTACTAACGTATATTATATTAGGTGTATTATATTAGGTATATTATATATTCCGGTAATACTCTATCCTCTTATACTATAGTATTATTATCTTATTCCGGTAATATTCTACTTTCTATTCCGGTTATATACCTTTATCCCCCTTATAATACCCGTAACGATAACGTTAGTTACCGACTATATATAATAGCTAGAATTAAAGAGGAACGCGTAGTACGGACTCGCCGAATCCTAGCTACGGATAGAGGTAGCTATAGGACGTAACGGTTAGTATAATAATAATTCTTAGTAAAGTAACTATAAGACGCTATAGAACTAACCCTTGATATTAAATCGAGCGGTAGGAGCCCCTCGAACTAACCTATACGGATAGTTTCCCTATTAAAACCCTAACGCTAATATAGACCCCTATTAGCTACTAGACCCTCGTTAATTACCTATACCCTAATAAAGGTTAGCGATTACTGACGGGACGGATAACTAATTAGGTTAAGCCTTAAGTAATCGATAGGGATAGTAATTAGGAAGATTCTAGTAAGACAAACCAAGAGGGTTAAATTTATAGATATATACTATTAACGTCGACTAAGATATCGACGATAGTTAGGAGAACTAAGATATCTATAACTCTTAGGAGACTAACGAAGATAATACTAATAATATTTAGCTATAATATACTTTAAATAAATAGAGCCTCGATTAAGACTAATTCGTCTTCTTAGAATATATAGTACTATAAATAACTTATCGACTAAAGTAGCTAAAGTACGATACGTATATAGAGACCTTCCGTACGGGTAATACCCTATACCTATACTTACGAGAAACTAACTACTAATAACGTATAAAAAACTAGACGCTACCCGATTATAGTAAAGGGATAAACCTCCTCCCTAATAACTTAACCCTCGATATACTACTATCGAAGTATACTTATTAATCGATAGTCCTCTTATACTAATTTGCCTCGATAGCGGAAACCTAGTAATATTAATTACTTAGAGATACGTACGACCAAACGATAATATCTTACTATCTAGATTAATAATTATTAGAGTCGGTAAGGGAGTATTATAAGCGATAGGATAGATTGAAATCAATATCTCTATTCTATATATTAACGGGGTAACGGCGAAGCTTTAGGGACGAGCGTACGTCGTTAGGAACCTACGACCAAATATACTAATCGGGATAGACTTACTACTTAAATATAAATACGTACTTAACTTCGGTCGATACGAAGCTAGATTTATAGAAGGAGAAGCCTTTATATAAGTAATAATAATATTAAGGAATATCGATATATACTCGATAGAACTAATAGTCCTCCTCCCTAGGGCCTAGAGTCCTAATAGTAATTCCCTTTAAAGTATCTTAACTAATACCTATTACGACGATATATCGACTTATCCCTAATAATAAATACGTACTACTATAGAATATTAGATAATTAAACGACTACGTCTACGCCTAAAACCTATACCTATAGCTAATAACCCTCCGGCGAATAGATAAGCTAGGTACGATCCTACCTAGTAACCGCCTTAGTAAGAAGAGGCTAATCCCTTTATATAATATCGTAGTATCGGTAGAAAGTATAGATAAAATATTATCGGTAAACCCTCTAGATATTAAAACCGAGGAAGTAGGATACTTTAGAGTAATAGTCTACGGTAACGTAGCTATACGACGATAATTTAATAACCTAATAGCTAAGTTCCCTAAACTCTTTATAGACGATAGTAAGCTCGTAAAGATTCTAGAAAAGGACTAGCTTACTATTCTACTTAAGCCGGAAATAGACTAGCCTAAGTCGGCGAAAATAAGCTATAAGGTTTACCCCGTAGGTCCTAGGGATAAGGAAGTTATAGACCAAATATACGATAAACTCTAAGTAACTAGAAAATTAAACTAGTTAGAAGCGATAATACCGTTTGTATTTCCCTACTTTATAGTATAGCGTACTATTAATAAGGAGAGAAAAGGCCAAGTCGTTATCGATATACGCGGACTAAACTAGATAGCTATTACCGATAGCTATCCTATACTACTATAATTAGAAATCCTTAGTATAGTTAAAGGTTATAAGTATATCGCTATCCTTAACGCCGCTAGTTTTTTCTACTAGTTCCTAGTTAAAAAGGAAGATAGAGATAAGCTCTTAGTTATCTTATACTAAGGAAAGGAAAGGTATAATATCGCGATAATAGGATTTAAAAACTCGCCCGTAGATATTAATCGTTAGACGAAAATAATACTTAGGGGTATTAATACTAATATATTTATCGACGATATCGTCTTAGTAAGCGAAATACTTACTAGCTATATTAAAGACCTAATAGTAACCTCCTAAGTACTCGATAACTACGATATTACCCTTAGAGGAAAGAAGGTATTTATTAGATACCTATTAGTTACGTTACTTAGTATATATATAGACGGCCTTAGACTATCGATAGCCGAAGATAAACTCGTAGCTATAAAAGTAATTACCTTCCTAGTAATACTTAAGGACCTCGAGATATATCTCGGAATAATAGGTTAGTACCGATACTATATCGCCTACTATATATAGCTAGTAGAACTACTATAAAAGATTAAAACCGAGTTCCTTAAAGGGGCGCCTACTTTAGGATATATAAGGAAGTCCTACGTAAAAAATATTCGAATCGAAGCGATAATTAAACGACTAGTAGCTTTTAAAGTACTATAAAACGAGTTCGTAAGCCCTAAGATCCTAATTTATTACGATAAGGATTAATCCCTATTTATCTATATTAACGTATTAAAAGAGAGAGGATTTGGTATCTTCCTAGCCTATACTAAAGATAACGTACGCACGACGACGCCGGTACGACTTAAATCTAAGCTAATTCTATTCCTCTCTAAGATCCTTTTAGGACTAGAATATCGATACTAGCCTACCGAACTCGAAGTTATATACCTAGTATAGATAATTAGGAGAGTAAGATAGATAGTCGAAGTATTAAACTATACTATTATAGTTTTTACTAACTATAGAGCGATATTAGGAATCGTATAATAAACTAGCCTATCCTCGAGTTTAGTCGATAAGATTAATATTTACTTAGTCCGCGTATTATAATATTTATTATAACTCTATAACCTCTAGATCGTATACGTCCTAGGACGAGAATATATTATCCCTAATATACTATCCCGACTATAGGTAAGCGATATATTGGTAGTAAACTAGGACGAAGACGTTCTCGATAAACTTATATTCTTAAACCTTATTAATATACTCTCGACTAGCTACTATATCGCTACTATATTATAGATTAATAACTCCTTTAAATTAGCCCTCTTATAATCCTATAAAGCGGATAAATAACTTAGTCAAATTAAATTAATAGTATAAGACTACCTAGATAAAACGAACTTTAGATAGGAAGACGGCCTACTCTAGAAAGAATATTGACTATATATCCTAAAAGTACTAATAAGAGATATCTTCGCTTTAGTATATAACTATAACTTCTATATCGGCTTTTATAGAGTCTACGCGAGGATTTACGACTAATACTATATCCCTAAGCTCGAGAAGAGGCTACGGAGTTACCTTATATATTATAATAACTATTAATAACTTTAAATAAAGTAATATAAACCCTACGATAACCTAACCCTAATCCTTATATTTACAATCCCCTTCTATACTATTATAATCGACTTTATTGTCGCCCTACTATAAGTAGATAAATTCAACGCCCTACTAACGGCTACTAATAAGTTTTTAAAGAAGGTATTACTAATCCTAGGGTATAATACGTTTATAGTAGACGTATAGGCGTACCGACTCCTCGATAGCCTACTACTAGTAGACTAGAGAGTACTAACGGTAATTATCTTAGATAGAGACCGAAAATTCCTCTTAGTACTCTAGAAGACCTTCTTTTACTATCTAGGATCGAAGCTTCTATACTCGACCGTATACTACCTATAAACCAACGGATAATTAGAGAGAACGAATTAAACTATTAAGATAGCCTTCCGTTATTACCTTATAGAATATCCGGATAGCGTAATAGAATAGTAATATATACTCCCGTTACTATAATTCGCCCTTAATAACTCTATCTCGTAGACGATAGGAAAATCACTAAATAAAATCTACTTTAGTTTTAAACTAAGAGAAGTAGTAGACGTCTCGATAGTACCTTAGTAAGACTATAATATTAACTAACGAGAAGTAATAGACTCTATTACTTTCGCCTAAGTAGTTATAAAAGAGAGATACGATATAAATTATAAACTATAGATATTAAAGGTCGGATAAATAGTCTACCTTTAGCTAAAGTACTATAAGATCCCTAGAATAGTAAACCGTAAGTTAATAGATCCTCGAGTAGGACTATTCCTAGTAATTAGGATAGTAGGATAACTCGCCTACGAGCTATAACTCCCCGACTATTAGTTAATATACCTAGTAATTTCTATAGTAGAACTTAAGCCCGCCCTAGACTATATAGACCCTTTTATACGACTAAAGAGATATACTAAATAAGAACCGCTCGGACTCGGTATTAACGAAGAACCAGAGCCCTAGACCCTACTTAATAATAGAAAACGAATAGTTAGTAGAAATAAAAAGTAAGTCGTTAAGTATAGAGTCTATTAGAAGGGAGTAGGACCGTAAAACGATACCTAGGAACGCGTAGAGATAATTCCTATCGTATTAATTAATAAATATATTAAGAAGCTAGTAGTAAAGGTATAGAAGAATAAGGCTAGGTAATAGCTTCTAGCTACTTTAACGTATATTTTTTTTAAGTTAGGTACTTACTTTACTTTACTTTAAAATAGTTATACTTTACTTTAGAACCTTTATAAGCTAAACTTTACTACCCTACTCTACGTAAAAATATTAAATATTAAATAGTAGATATTATTAACTACCGGTATTATTAATCGTCGGTATTATAAGCTTAGCTAAATAACGCGCTAATAATAATTATACGCTACTCTAATAACTTAAAACCTTAAAGGAGAAGGTTATAAACCGCGATAAATAGCTCCGTAACTTTAGTTATATTACTCTACTTAAGAAAATCATTATATAGACTTACTACGAGTAGAATATCGACTAGTACTAAGTAATCGATATCTAGGATATAGCCTAGAAGGTAGTAAGAGACGATAATAAGGCCGGTAAGGTAATTAGATATACTAAAGCTATATAGAAAGTATTAATTAAGAGCGAGAAGCCTTAGGTATACGAGAAGTTACTCCGAATATAGATTATAAACTAGGGATATATTAACCTACCCTAGTAGTAGATACCTATAACTACGACGAAGATACTACCTAGGATACTAGCTAAATAGCGTAGATATATTATCGACGACGAGTCCGATAGTAGTCCTTTATCGAAGAAATATATAGTTATTAAGATAGAAGCCCTCGAACCCTTATTTAGCGAGGTATATAAATAGAATTTTAGGTACGAGGTCTAGAAAGTAACTAATATAAGTCTTAGTATTAACCTAGCCTAGTAGCTATTAAATACGATTAAGGTAGTTAGCTAAGATATAAATAACTACCTTAATACTTATAAGATAGACTTTATAGAAGGCGGACGTAACTACGATAAGATTAGGAAGATTTATAACGCCCTCTCTAAAGTTATACCTATACTTATCGATATAAGATATATAGCGTATCTAGTAGCTTTAGCTAAACTAGTCGACAAGTAAGAGTCTAATAATAATTTAACTATTAACTAGGTAAGATAAGACGTCGTACTAACTCGGACTAATAATAGTAACGCTATATTAAATACTATATACGACCTAACTTTAATTAAGATAGACTTTATAGTAATATTTAAATAACTAATATTTAAATAATTATATACGCCTAGATTATAGTTAGTCGAGTATATAGTAATAGAACTACTAGTTACCTATACGATATATACTACTCTAGATATAGTAATCCTAAGTTTACTAGAATCGACGACTAAAGTTATAAGTCTTAAATACCCTATACTACTACTCGACGACTCTACTTTATACTTCGCCTATCTTATTAATCTAGTAGACGACTCGTTGGTAGACTTCTATAAATATAATAGAATACCGACCGTACTTAATATAATAGCGATATAACGATAGGAAACAAATTAAAAATACTAAGATAGATATAGTTACGAAATATAAATTAGTAGGATAGGATATAAATTAGTAGGATATGATATAAATTAGTAGATAAGGATAGAAGCTCGACGGCGATACTACGAGGACGTAGCCTTTTTTTAAAAAACCGGGCATATATTAGGGAAGTTATAACTAGGGATATTAGTCAGTTATAACTAGGACTATTAGTTAGTAGTAGTTTAGTATATAGTTAGGGGTCACCCCTAGTTATAAACATCATCCAATACAATACAATCACTTAATTGAAGTTCCACTACAGGAGCCTTTTCATCGATTCCTTCTGATCTTGCCGCCCACTTCTTTCGACGAAAGTGAATGCCTTCATGTAACCCAGCCGCCATGGAGAAAGTAGCATCCTGGCAAAGGAAGCACCCCAAAACTAGAATCGAAAGGTACACTTCCCTCACATCATGTACTTCGTAATCATTCCAGATGATTAGGTCACCAAATCGCCTTAGCTTTTTGCTTTCTCAACACGATGTTGAAACAGGTTGGACATCTCAGTATGACTTGCAGGAAAGCGACCAGGGTATATGTTCTCCCATACGGTGTAGCGCGCAGTCTCGCATGTTTTGTGGCCTTCTCCAAATTCCAGGCCTCTATTATTCGCTGCAAAGTGCATGAGATCCTCTAGGTGCAATCATGGAGAGATTATTCAGCATGGCCAGCCTTGCCTTGCCCTATACCGCGTACTTGGAGTCGCTCTGCATCAGCTTCATGCATGCTGGGTGCAGGTTGCGGCATACATTAACTTCAGACGCTCCCACTTTTCAAAGCGTCAATCGCAACATCCACCACGTAGCAATCTCGACACAAAACTCCAATTTACCACACTGGGTCGAAACATAATCCACCATAATGGCTGACAAGATCACCGTCGAGGAACTCCTTGCTCGCAACAAGTAAGCACAACCTTTCCATGCCCGTAATGGCAAAACCTAACAACTTCATCCAGGACAGTCATGAAAACCCACAAAGCAAACCCAACCTTCCAATACCTAGCCGAGAACCAAATCGCCGTAGGAAAAACCCTCGTCATCTCCTGTGCCGACCCTCGTAGCGACCCAGCTTACATCCTCAATCTCAATTTCGGCGGTACGTCTCTTCTTCATTGTATAATCTCTTTCCCGTTCATCCACTTCTTTACTGACAACACGAATAGAAACAGCGATCCTCCGTAATGTAGGTGGTCAAGTCAAACCCCTTCTCAACGACATTCTCGCCCTCGATAACCTTCTCGTCTTTAATCAGGTTATGATTATTCATCATACCGATTGTGGCACCACTCATTTCACCAATGAGCAGGTACGTGGTGTTGTCATTGCTCGTGATCCGGAGGCGGAGGTGGAGCATGTGGATTATGGGGAAATTAGTGATTTACCCATGAGCGTGATTACAGATGTGAGATTCTTGAAGGAGAGGAAGGAGGTGAGGAGTGAGTTGAGGGAGAAGATCAGGGGATTTCTTTATGATATTGAGACGGGCGGGTTGAGTGAGATTATTGAGTAATCCAGACACGGTTAATGCCATGAAGTCGTTGTTCAATTTGCAAATTAATCTTGTCGTATTGCACGCTTACAATCCATGGGGCTCATAAGCGCAGCAGAGAACACAACCTTCCAACGAAGAAGGATGAGTATGTAGAATATCACCACCTCCTAGCTACCCTTCATCTTCCACAAAGAACAGCACAGAGATAGGTAGTCTCGTTTCCGAGTACAAATGTCTTCCAAAGTAGGATCAATATCAGCACATCTTCGGCACAATCGCAGCCACGGAAAATAGGCTTGAATTGTAATTTGACATCCGTGCTATACGTGGCACAAGATGAATAAAATAGGACAACGGAAAGACACTACGATTAGCCAGTCACGTAAGAAAGCATTAGAAACTATATGTAAGACGCTAAGTCAAATCAAGCAAGAAATCTCTCACCTACAGAGAGGTAGTGTACGGACAAAGGCAACCATAGACACGGGCTAGAGCTCGCCATGACCACCGGTAGGAAGAGGGCTGGGAATGGCTTTTGCCGTCGACTTGCCAAAGTAATCTTTTGCAGCGTCAATGAGTGGTGTCCATCTCGCGCCAGCGAGATACGCAGCTCCGACCTATGATGTGTTAGCAACCGCTCGAAATATAAAAAGGGTGGAGATTTACCATGAGCAGCGTAAGAAAGGTGAGAAATCCCATCACAGCCAGCGTCAAGTAAATCATGTCCCACTTGGCTTCTTTCTCTTCTGCTTCTCTCTTCTCTGCTTCTGCAGCTGTTAGGCCAGGAGCAGGGACTATTGCTTGACCTGGTTTTTGTGACGGGAATATCGACTCGATGAACTGTTCAATCTATACAATCAAATGAGCGATATATCCGTAGTTAGTATAAAGTGCCAGCACTAACCTTGCCACATGCAATGCTGATCTGGAATGAGCTTGGATCCGTGCCGACACTCTTCTTGTTGATCGATCTTGCATGTCTCCGGAAGACTTCGCAGAGTATCTGCAAATTCTGTGTACTCTCAATCATCAAGCGGCAAGCGTGGCCCTTTGAAATCTTGACGTTTCTCTGGAAAAGATCTGGATTTCTGTAGCAGGCATCCAGCGTGGCAATGGCCATGGCTTGTGGAATTGCGCAAAAATTGAAAACGCTCTGGTCTTTGAGACCAGCAAGGTAGAAAAGGCAGTCAGGTGCACGCTCGAGTGCATTGAGGATCATCTCAGAGCTGCAATCCATAGCCTTGTCTTTTTGGGCCGGGTCCAGTAGATCGGAAAACTTGGCAGCATGTTTGCTCCAGATCTCCTTGGGATAGAAGAATCGTTTCTCGTCAGCATCTTCACGGATGTCGCGGATGATGTTAACATTTTGAAGAAACTGGCCCATGGATTCGTGTAGCTCTGGACGGGTAAGCAGCGCGGGGTTTGCAAGTTTTGCCTCCACAAACAGCTTTGTCAAACCCTCGCCGACGAGCCCGGCAACGTGGTGGCAGTATAATTCGTAGTCTTTGATCGTCTCTACACCGTTAAGGTTATGCTCAGCGTTTGCGCAGTAGTCAGCCATGCCGTTGCCCATCCTCTTCGTGATATCCGAAATAATGACCTGGTACTCGGGCTTGATCTGCTTAAACTGCTCAATGACCACATTGAACTCGACGAGAAGATCTCTATCCTTCTCTTTGGAATGGTTGCCACTGTAATTCCATCCATCTTGTTTGAGAATTTCATCAAATTTTCTTAAAATCGGATCCTTCTCGTCCAGAGCAATTGTCATGTCGTCCTCGATGGTATCCAAGCCACGCAAGATGAGGTAGAAGAGACATATCGGAACGAGCAATTCTGGGTGGAGTTCTTTGATGACGGCGGCGAAACTGCGCGACGTCTTATCGAGGTAGTAGAAACATTTTCTTAGCGACTCGCTCTCTTTCGATTCATCGCGCTCGTGTACGGGGTTGTGCCACACTTTCCTGCGGCAGAGTTAGACGGATCATTTCGCGGAAGAAATGATTCGTGAAGGAGTGGTACCATTGTATTATTGAACGGAGTTCTGCGGGGTGGAATATGTAGTAGACGGCATCGAGTTTGCCCATGATGTCGGTAGGGTATGGAGGAGAGCAGTAGAGCGCAGTAGAGAGCAGGGGTTTGGCAGAGTTGGTAGCAATTGATGGCTGTGGGAGAGCTTGTGGTTACGGGAAGAGGATGAATTGTCTGGGCGGAGTCGGGTTTGGTATGATTGTTTGGAGTAAGGAGTTCGTCGGTTGGTGTTCACTTTGCGCAAGGAAATGAGATTATTGAAGCTTTGCTTTTCTCCACACCGCACTTCTTCACATCGAGACTAGTGGACCCTGAACGTCTCCGTCACCCGGCCCTCAGGCCAGCGTGCCAGGATGGATACCTGTACCTCGAGGATACCTACATCAGTCACCCAGCCTGAAACTTGTTCTAGCAGGACTGTCCATCAGTCATGAAGAATTGCTTTCAGGCGTGGAAACAGCCATCATTTTGTATTGCTTGCTCAATTTCCTATCTCGTTTCCAATACCTAGGTATCATATATTGAAATGCACGGCCATCACGTATATTGTGCTTTCTACAAGAATACGGGACTATGCTGCTGTAGACGCCTAACCATCACCCCCAAAACATGCCCATGCTAAACCACAACTGATCCCAGCTTTCAGCCTCTCCCTAAGCTTAGCTTTCCCCGTTCTGTTGGAGGAACGGCTCTGTCTGGGAGTCAAGTCGAGTTAGCACTTAGGATACCCAACGCTCAGCAACCAAATCAAGTCGATGATAGCTCACTGCTTTTCCCGTGACCATCCCTCGTCTTTAAAGCTAGTGTCAAACTTGTAACCTGCCTCGTCAGATTTATCTTCCGCTGGCTTCTTGCCGTGGAACAGATGCGACTTTTCCTTCTTCTTGTCATGCGGCTTCGCCTCTTCCTTCTTGTCTTTCTTGAGTTGCGCCTCAGCCATGAGCTGTTCGAAGGCCATGAAATCGCCTTCCTCATCGGGGTCGCGTTCAGCCTGATTTTCATGTCAGTATGAAGGTTTTTCGTTAACAAGTAGAACGATAGAACCCTTGCAGTTCGCAGTATCTTGCGCCTGCAGGTGGCACCACGTACCTTTTGAAACAGCTCCCCGATAATGATCAAAGCCTGCGCGCGCTCGATCCTCTTTTCCGTCTTCACAGCCTTGTCGTTTAGTAGTTTGTCGCAGACTTCCCTTAAGACACCTTGGATTTCGTATTTGCTTCCTCGCCACGCTGCGGCTAAGATCTTGCCTGTGACTCTTTTCTCGTACTCTGCGCGCTTCTCGTCTGTCCAGTCCTCGCCTCCACGTTCTTCTGCCTTCGCCATCTCTTCCATGGTCATCTGTGCGTCGATCGCTGTGCTGATGGTTCCCCAAGTCTCCTTGGCGATGGCTCCCTTATCCTTTAGGCGCGACCAGAATCCACCAAGACCGAGGAACGATTTGTGCGATTTCAGAAACGAGGTTCCTTTGGACAGGTAGGTATTGCCGATAGCGTGCATGATTTCGAGACCAAACGATTCCATCTTCAAGTTCTCTATTTCCAAAACTGTCTTGTCCTTGAAAGCCTTCGTAACGTCCTTACCCTTGTCCGTTTCTGTCCAGACACTGATGTAGTTGATCAGCTTCGAGGAGAGAGTTGAAACACGCTCTTCTCGTGCCTTCTTGCGCTCCAGCTCGAATGCCGCCAGCTCTTCGCGCTGCTCCTTGGTTAATCCCTTCTTCTTCTCCTTTGCACGCAAAAGTTTCTCCTCCTCGGTCATGTTGGCAGCATCCATACGTGCTTCTTCTTCTGTTCTATGAGCCGCATTATCGATTGCCAGACGAGTTGGTAAGCCTTGGGAGGCGGAGGGAGTGCTGGTACCGGAAGTAGGAGCGGAAGTGGAGGCGACGGGAGGTGCTGCGGATTGAGCGGTAGGAGGAGGTGCGGTGAAGCCCGCTGCTGCTGCTGACACTGGCGTGGAGGATCTGACAGTGTTAGTGCAAAGGCTCTCCAATCAATAAGGGCGGCCAAAATGATGTGGAAATTTCGTTCGCATAGTCGCCAGAATCCAGCCGGCGCCCTCCGGATGAACATAAACATACCCAGTTGCTGATGTAGGTATACTCGAGGTGTGTGTACCTGTTGTACCAGTCTCTTGTGTTCCCGCGGGTGCTTGGGTACCAGATGGTCCACTTGTGCCAGCGGCTTCAGATGTTACTCCAGCTGCCGCAGCGGCCGCCTCGTCCTCAGCGGCTTGTGCTTCTTCAGCGTCCTTCATACTAATATCCATAGTCTTTGTAAGATCCTTCATTAGGGCGATTTCTCCAATCCAGTCCACGAAAGCCTCGCCTCCAAAAATCATGGTGAAGAATTCGGCGGGATCCTCTGCTAACGTGTTAGTGACCTCCTATGGCGACGTTGAGGATGACCTACCGAAGCCACTCTGCGGCTGGGCCTTCTCTTTCCCATATTTGTCGTAAGAACTCCTCAGGCCTTTATCGCTGAGGACCTGATATGCTTCTCCAATCTGTGGTGGTTAGTTGGCAGGGCTTCGAGGTGGGCAGGCAGACACACTTCTTGAAATTTGGCGTGGGCAGTCTCGTCTCCGGGGTTCTTATCTGCAGGACTGTCAGTAGACACGAGGTTGAGGAGAGGAAAGATCAGTACCCGGGTGCAGTCTAATAGCCTGTTTCCGGTAGGCCTTCTTGATCTCGAGCTCAGTTGCAGTGGGTGACACCTGCAAGGCGTCGTAATATGAAGTGTCGACCACCATGGTCGCGGTAGTATGCTTGCGGTATGTATTCTGTCGGCGAGTATATTGTGTGTCTGGTTTAGGGAGAGGTTTGGTAGGAACAAGATGTTTGGTGGGTGTCTGAACTTTCCACTTCCTTGTGCAATGACGACTCTGATGAGTCTGCGGGTTGATCAATTTGTGGCTGAGTACAGCTGGGTGTAACTTCTTGCTGACTCCGGCAGCTGCTCTTCGGGATAGATAGTGCTCAACAATGTGTTTGGTAAAAATGTCCTGGCGGTTTGATTTTGGGATTTGCCAGAAGTTCATCGACATCGACATCGACCTCTGGTGGGGGTTAGGATTTCATAGTGAGGGAAAATATCGGGTCATGTCCGCTTCTGAGGTGGTCTTCAACGCCACAGCGCCGTTTCCTGTCTCTTCACCTCCGTCCAACAACATCAACGACTACAAAACATTAATTGCACAGCAAAGGAGACGTCGTCGGAATACAGGATAATCGGCGACAAAAAGCAAGGTTCCTTTAAGACATCATCATCATAGTGAGGGCTTCGACTGTTCTTGCACCTTGGAGTCAATCCGAGCTGCGTGTCACCATCTAAGATCACTTTATAAGGCACTCGGCTTTTTCTGTCAATCTTCCACTCTCATCCCTTCTTCTTTCTATACTTCACTTCAGGTTCAAAATCACTCTTCTTGTCTATCATGGGTGATACTCAAACTCCTCTTAAACTTCTCAAGTTTCGAACCGGACAAGCGGAATGACGAACTGATGGTCTATCATCCTTACCCTAACAGTTCTGAGTATGAAATTAATGGCTAAACAGGAGACGCTCCAAGCATTAGACAAGCCAACAATTCTAGTAGCCGCTCCAGGTGAGCATCTGTGTGAAAATTGCGGTATGGTCATACAGACTATGAAATCCGAGTCTCATCTTTCCAGATGCTGGGGACGGTGCAAACGGTGTCTTCAAAAGGGTCTTCCCTGCGACAGTGGAATGGGAGTGAAGTTCAGCTCGTGCTCTACATGCAAGAAGTCGAGATCGAAAGTGAACTGCGAATGTGTTGCCGGTACCAGAGCAATTGCTCAGCGTGCATCGTCTCTCGTTGGGGTGTCGAAGAAAACTCCGGCTACAATCAAGGAGAAGCCGCACAAGGTTCCTAGCAAGGAGGCAACAAAGGGCACAGAGGCAAGTAGAGGCTTTCGGCAACAACATACGTAACTGCTGACTCGAGTTTTAGCAGAAATCTAAGGACAAGGTCTCGCATCTGGGAGGCACTATCACGGATAACAGCGAGCACGGAGTCGCAGTCGTCCGAAATTGGAAAATTGGAGCCATGATTTGTGATCGTGATAACTGCTCGGGGTTTGAGTTGTTTCTGAGTTGGCTGCTGCGAAATATGAAATGGGGAACTGACCATAAACTGTTTTGGGAAGAGGTTTCTTGCTCTACGATATCTTTTTGTGAGGCCCAGACTGTCCCATCTTTAAAAGGCCTTTTTCAGCAATAGAGGTTTTCGGCTTTCAGCTTCCCAACTGACGCTGCCGTGCCAAACGGTTGAATGACAATGCTAGTACATACGGCCTCGACTCTTCCGAAGCGCTCATGGTTAGCTGATTTTGCCTCGTGTTGCATACTTGTTCCTTCCTTGAGATCGAAGATGCACAATCAAACAGCCTCCTCTTTTCTACTATCATCTCTTATGTCCAGCTTCTCCAATTCCTCCTTCGCGCCGTCCACACCACCATTCACGCTTCCCTCCATGACATTTGAGTCATCTTTGGATTCTTCCTTTGCGTCCTCACCTTCGGCACCGCCAAGACCAGTGTCCAGTCCCACGCCCTCTTTCAGAAGGAAGTCCACAACCTTGTCTTTGTCGTTGATTTCCGCCTCGTAGACAGCGTCATGTCCAACCGCATTCAGGATGGAGACATCTGCTCCGCTCTCCAGTAAGAGCTTCACCATTTCCAGGTGTCCGTTCAGCGCCGCCCAGTGTAGGGCTGTGTTGCCGGCTTTGTTCTGGGCTGTGAGGAGGGTTTTAGAGGAAGGACTCGAGTCTGCGGGGAATTGAGAGAGGAGGTATTTGATTACATCTATTCACAATAGCCGTCAGCATTTAACCTCAAAGATTCTGGACTTTGCTAAGTACCTTGGTGTCCATTTCCACAAGCATAATGGGCAGCATTGTTTCCGGTGTCCGGGTCCACGGCTGCGAGTATTATTGATGCGGGCGATTCTGATGTATATTTTGCGTCGAGGGTGGAAATGAAAGGCTTCAGTTCTTCGAGGTCGTTGGCACGGGCACAGTCAAGGACCTCGTCGATTTCTTCTTCGGTAAGGAACGACATGGTGTTTAGCAATTGCTTCTGGATGGGGCGGTCTTGGAGGGACAAAAACTATGGCTTCCAAAATTAAGCGACTATCCGAATAACGCGCAAGCGCGCCTATAATTGATGTGCACGTGATAGCGGGCTGATCAAATCTTGTCGATCAGCTTACCAACCAATGAATACCAATCGAAAAGTTGGAAATACAATCGAAACACACTTCCAAGTGTGAACCAAGGATGATAAATTCCTGGCAATTGAGAAATCGAAATCGCCAGAAGTACGTCGACATTGACCCTGCAAAGAAGATGGTAAACTACTTTTCGATGATAAGATTCACTAAAGGGCCATGAACAGCAAGGCCAGCGTGTGTGGCAGACAAGATAACGAAGAGAAATGAAGTCGCCACCTACTTGGGGACATCAAAACCCTAATACAAACCAACTTTTACTCCCTACCAGCCTCCACATCATACTCGACATCCGTCCTAATAATATACTTCGCCCCCTTCCTAACTCCCGTACCCTCATGCAACAGCGCTCCCTTAGCCTCCCCATGCGGGAACACAGCAACACCGCCCATAACAGGACGAACAGGGTAAGCATTCATAACACCCTCCCTTACACTCGGCACGAAGAAAGTCGTCTCCCCGCCCTTAAATTCATCATTGAGGTAAATCAAAAACGTAAAGAGACTACTCTGCTTCGCATCCGCGGGGGAAGCGTCGTATTGGTATTTTTTTGTGATGGGGTCGATGCCGGAGGGTGGCCATGCACCGTCGATATGACACCTGTATTCCGCACCGGGGACGTAGCGATAGACTCTGAATCGGCGATTGATTCCGCGGGCTTTTTTGCCGGCGATTTCTGAGGGGAGATGGGGGAGGACGCGGGACCAGAGGGTATCGTGGAAGGCTTGGTCGACGACCCAATATACGTTGTGGGCTAGGATACTTGCTTCTGCACCGTCGTCGCGGATAGGCGCGTCAGGGAGGTATCCAACTGATTCCGTGGCTGCGATGATATTTCTGCATTCTTCAGGTGATAGGACGTCTTTGATTAGGCCGAGATTGGGTACTGTGGGATGTTTGTGATAGCTTGCTTGCTGGTGCGATGTCGAGAGCGGTACCGTGCCATCAGGCGTAGAATGAACGACTGCATCATGGAGATTAGGGGGTCTCCTTGCAGCTCCAGGCGTCCTCTCCACGACCTCAAATTTGCTCACGTCCAATGGTAGAGTCTTGAAGATGCTCCCATCCTCCACCGCCTCTCTCATTCTCCAAATTCCATCCGATTGTCTTTTCAAAGTCCATGAATCTTGCAGACAGACTGGCTGTCCACTGACACCGCCTTTCTGTTTCTCATTTCCATCAACGGGACCCGTAACGCGCAGGATCGAATCCAAGACTCTCAAAAGCTCCAGATCTTTCTCCGTCCGCGGAACAGTGGTTTTGGAAACACCATCAACCTGCATACTTAACCCACTCACGACATCCAAGTCCCTGACCCATCTGCAAAAAGCACCCAACTTCGGTGCTTCGCCTCTAATTCTCATCTCGGCCAACAAAATCAACGCCTCAGTCAATTTTCCATCCGTAAGAGCCGCAGAAATCCTTGCAGTCAGATTTTTCTCATCTGTACTCGAGTCAGCATTCAATCTTCCTGCAATCACAAAGCCACAATGTAAAGGGCAGAATACAAACTCACCACCAGCATTATTCGTCCCTGTCGTACAAGCCATCCTAAAATCATAAACCGCAGCCCTCAACTCCTTCGCCCCCTTGGCCTTGATCGCACTCGGATATCTCGTCAACGTCTTCAACGTGCCAACCGCAATCTCCAACTCCTCTTCCGAGATAATGGTCTGCAAACTCTTCGGCTCAAATTTATCCTTTTTCGTCGACTTCGCCTCAGTGTCGAGAGATGCGTCCGGGGGTGGCGAGTCGAGCTTGGAGGGAATGGTAGAACTGGATTGCTTGGAGGCTTTGTTGGGGATGTAATTCTTTTCCTTGCCATCGCGCTTTCGTTTGGTGTTTTTCGTTCGACTCATTTTGATTTATTGATGTTCAAGTTGGGAAATATTATTTTTTACGATTGAAGTTGCACTTCGAGGTATCACGTGCAAAAGATGCTTTGTCATCGCTTTATTTGTTCCCGAGGTCGAGCCCAGGATAATTCCCAGTCTTCTTGTGAGCTAAAGTGAAGTGGTAGATATTTCTTCCGTCAAATGTATACAGGTCTTGCTGATCAGCAAATTTCCCCAAATCAGGCGGTTTCTTGGCGGAATTTGCAATGTTTTTTTTGTACTGGCGGCCTCACATGGCAGTCTTTCTCTGATCGCATACTTCGAAACGACATGTTCTGATCGGTGAGTTGGTCGAGTTAATTCTAATTATTCGCGATTTCTTACACCAAATACCAAGTAGCAGGCCGGAAAGGGCTTATCGATAGCGTGCAAAGTCTCGAATCTACGGCCATCGTCCCATCTGTTCTTCTCTGATCAGATTACAGATTGTTGTCCTTCTTGAATTTGTCCCACGCCTCGTTCAGTGTACTGAAAACAGAAGCGCTGATCATTTTTTGCTCTGTGGTAGCATTTTGAGAGATCTTTCCGAAATGTTAGCATAATGTCAGCCAGCTAAGAAGGGTGGGAAATGTACCTTGTCTGGATGTACTTTAGCAATAGCCTTCATATAGCATATCTTGACCTTGTTCGGCATAACCAAATCCTGCATCCCGACCTTATTCCAGCCTGAACCCTCCCAAAGAACTTTATCCAAACTTCCTAGCAGTGCTCTGATATTATCAGTTTTCGTTCCTTTCCAAGCAATGAGTTTCGCGTCAACAGCATCAGTGAGAGCGAATTTCTCATCGTCGGCTTTCTCAGCTGCTGCATTCGCTTCTCGTAATTTGTTGACTGCTTCATGCTGCGATATGGATCCCCCGTTCAAATCTGCCAACGCTGAGGGTCTTGGTTTTGGAGGCGGCGGTTTTCGAGCTGCTGCTGATCGAGGGGCAGAACTAGGTCGGGCACTTGTACCACCGCCAGCTTTTTCACATCGGTTTCGCCCTTGAATACTGATGTTGCCACCGACACCAGCCTCGACAGCATCTTTCCATACCTTGGCTGCGTCATTCCATTTCTCCATGTTTTCTAATGCTTCAGCTTTGCGCATCAGAGCCTTTCCATAGAAATCTTTCATATCTTTTTCGCCCTCACTGCCTCCCGGAACGATCTTCTCCCCATCGCCACGGGATAGCCCGATGACTGAGAGCGCGGACTCGGCATCTGATACAGCGGCTTTGGGGTCGCCGACTTTGATGTTGGTCAGGGCCCGATTGCACATGATGATAATAATTACAGGATGACTTGTTGGTATCCCTCGGAGAGCAGTCGTGTAATGCTCATGAGCGGCGGAGTAATCACCACGTTTGAAAGCCTCGGATCCATTCTGACGATGAGATGCTGAGACGGACAAAGCAGAGGGTGAGACTTGAGGGATGTTCCGAGGTGGAGCTTTAGGGCGTGTCGGGATAGGAACAGGTTGGGGCTTTGACACAGTATTTGGAGTTGCTGGTTTTGACCCATTCGCGAAAGGATTTTTTGACTGAATCTGCGGCGAGCTGACCGGCGGCCGAGACAAATCATTCGTGGACGGTGCAGAAACTGGAGGCGTTCCTGACTGAGGAGCAGGCCTGCGCCTACGAGAAGAGCTCACAATGACCTCAGCAGCCTGCTCTTCCACTTCCTGCCGAGACAATTTCTGAGCGGGCCTTGCTGGCATTTGTTGTGCACCCCTCTGTTGCATTCTCAACTGTGGTGAAGCTCGATCTGAAAAGGAATCTATGGAAGGCGATTGCATTCGCAGCTTTTCATCTTGGAAAGGATTCTGCGATGCTCGCGGCGGAGCCTGTTTCGCGGCTTTTGATGGTCTCCCAGCGCCAGACTCAAGCATAGCAGCTTCGTCAGTAACATCTGCAAATGTACCTTTACCCTTTTTGTCGTTTCCCTGCCTCTCACCCTCGTCTCGCAGCTGAGCTTCTCTCATCCATTTAGGCTGACTTGAGTCTCCTCCATCCTGTTGGAACTCTGCAACCGCTTTTTGGACCTTTTTCTGGCTCGTCTTCCACAGTGAATTGGCAGATTTGAACAGAGTGGAGCCGATATCCTGAGCATATTTTGTGACATCCTTCTCAGGGGCTGGTGATCGATTGTCCTTAGTTCGAGAGCTAGGCCTGGCGTGCTCATCTTCCTCCCGCATCCACGAAGGCATGGATGGATCTCGTGTTTCCCTTAATGGCCTGCTTCGACGTTCCGTATCTGGTCCCGTTGAGTCTGTGCGTTCTGATTGGCTCTGACGACCCTGAGACTTCTGTTTTGCCTCTTCATGGGCTTGGTTTAGTAATATGCCTACTGCTCCTTGTACGTCTATCCCAGATTCGGTTTGGGCCAGAGCTATAGCTGCCTTATCAGCTGGAAATCCCATGTCCACAAGTTCAGCTACTGCCTTATCAGCTGGTCCTTTCGGCAGATCATGTTGACGCTCTGCAGTCCAATCTGGTGACTGCGGGGATATTCGTTCTACGGGAGCTGGTTTTGGTTCTGGTCTGGGAATCTCCGACACAGGCCTGCCAAGCATTCCGAGTATATCATCGTCGTTATTTGTAGGAGGTGGAGGCGCTGGAGAAGTCGACTTCTGTTTCATTTGATTGAGACCAAATGGATCATCGTCTTCAGAGAAATCGAATTGTCCCTTGCTCGATGCAGATATAGCAGGCCCTTTACTCGTGATCGATAAGGTAGCGGGTGTGCTTCTGCCATTACTAGCATTCTGAGGCGGTGGGAAATGGCTCGAAGCATCTACGGGTGCAGAGGAATTGAAAGCTGCCAGTATATCGTCCAACTCTGGTGACTGTGTTGCTTTTCTCGGAGCACCTCCATTTGTACCTGTAAAAGGTTTTTTGATAGTACTGGATGGTCCGGCACCTGGTGGAGGTGATATCGTTTGCATGCTTGGAGTGGATATGCCACTCAATGCGCCACTCCTGGCTCCCAGTCCGTCCCAAAATGCTCCATGCTGTGATCCATAGTGACTCTCAAGCTTTGATCTATTTTCCGCCTCTTGCCTCGCCTTCTCTTCTAGCAACTGCTTCTGCCTCTCTTGCAGCGAAAGGTTGGTATGGACTTTGTTTGCGCCTCCTGACAGCAGCCCAGCAAAGCTATCATTTGCTGGTGTCGAGGGCTTCGAAAAAGGTTTCGGAGTCGTCCGTGTTACACTGCTTAGGCCCTGGAAAGCTGCTTGTGGAGTAGATCTTCCTGAGTTGGAGGGCGAGGGAGTTGGGCGCAATGAAGGGTACGAGTATGTTGGATTCGCAGTGGTTGGTGGTTTGGAATTGTTGTTGTTCGCAGTTGTGTTCCAATCCAAGCCCGAGAGGTCGTCCATGTTAGCTAGATTCTTCGTTCGATATCAAAAGGCACGATGGAATAGTACAAGGCATCGAGATTTTGGAAGTAGTAGGTATGAGTGGAGCTGGGTCTTGATCTCGTGTCTTCAGTGTGAGGCCTCCCGAAAGCGCTAGTGCTACCCCTGTGATGGACATGCACTGCGCTGCTAACAATCATTCAAGCCCCACTACTAATCTGTCACCTGTGGTCAAATTCTCTCCGGTCATGAGCTTTTGGGGCTGGTTGGGAAGTCTCGTTCATTTTGCCTTCGAAGACCAAACTTCAGCTTCATGGGCGGCTATGCACTCAACACCCATGGTAAAGCCATGATGATAGGAGAAGATACCAAGTTCCTCATCAACAATGGCTGGAGTTTGGAGGCAGATGTCCCTCGGAAGTTGGGAAGATATCGGAAGTCCTAAGTGTTTACAGCTCTAATAGCGCAATCACGACCCACCATAGCAAGAAAACAGAATGGATAGTGCAAAGTTATAATCTTCCGTTAAGATCTATCGTGCTATGGTACATAACTCTTTCTCCATGCATTTGGAGGTATCATGTGCCGAAAAGTCCATCCCTCCCAATACCACCTGACCGTCGTGATGAATCCGGCACTTTTGGAGCGCTTCCGTAAATGCTCATGATGCGTAAAAACTGTCGTGGCACACCCAGAAGGCCACATGCTCCACTTCTGGTGTCCAGTACACCGCTGAGATCAGTTCAATCCCGTTGAAACGCCTGCCGCTGATGGATAAACGCCATAATTATTTTTTGGAGTTATCGCAACGTAGAAAGTCGTAGATGAGTGCGAAAAGCAAGACTGTATTTAGCAGGTGTACTTAGCCTTAGCGCGAGTGCTGCCAGAGTGTGCCGAGTCGGTGTGTCCTGAAAACTCGACCACCTCGCTGGCAGGCAAGCCGAGGGTTTCCTTGAAGCGTCCACCAATCTTCATCAAGATCTCGCTACCTTGCTGAGGGGTCCTGCCTTTGCCGCCTGCTGTGTTGCCGTCTCCACCTCCGGAGAAAGGCTTACCGATGCTCTTGGTCCAGAGACCAACACGGTAGAACCCCTTGCGAACGTTGACTACAACACCCATGACCTCGCCATCGTCTTCGTCCTCGAGCGTCTCACCAACAGCGGCGAGCATGACGTGTAGCCAAAGCTGGTTGATGTCGACGGCCTTCTTGTCCTTGAACTGGAAAGCCCACTTTCCACCGTGCTTGTTCTGGAGGTCCTCCCATTCTGGACGAACTCCCTCTTTGAAGAGATGGTAATCGGATTTCTGGGCAAGTTCGGAGGCAGGAGTAATGTTGTTCTACGTTTGTTGTTAGTCAATGGGCAAATTCTGGCGAATTTTCCGAAACTTACGTAGATGCCCCAGAACTCCTCGACAGAGTCGAAGGAGATAACCTGCTTGAGGAGCTCGTTCCAGTTGTCATTCTATAAGAGAGTGTCAGCGCACCAAAATTTTAGCAACAAAGTGAGGTATGCTCACCTTGCCGGTCGGGGGCTTGGTGAACCACAAAGTCCACTTGTTCATCAAGGGATGCTTGACGGTGAAGTTCTCCGGGTCATGGAAGACAGTGATGGGCTCGCTATTAAAGGGCGCACCGAAGGTATCGCCGTTGGCACTCATGGTGCCGTCTGGAGAGATTGGGATGGTGTCGAGGGGAACAGGTTGAGAGGCGACGCTTGTCATAATGTTGGTCGGTGTGATTTAGAGTGGTTCGCAAAATGCGGCCTAGGTACCAATGTGCGTGTGCTTTGCACCGGGCAAAAGCGGGCGTCGGAGATGGAGGAGTTGTTGGTTGAGGTGAGAGTGGAAGTTTATGGTGATGTCGAGTGGAGAAGGAGGAGGAGACTGAAGGCTTGTTGGACAACAATAATCAAGGCGAATTGGGTGCGACTTCTTGTTGTTTTGATATTCGCTCTTTCTCCGTGCCACAGGCGCCAGGTGCCAGGTGCCAGGATGCGAAGCTTTTGGAAATCCTTCTGGAAGCTCTTGGCAAACACTGGCAGCGCCGATCTAGTCGGTGTTATCACTTCAGCCGAGTGTTTACAACATTCCCCAATCATCTTTTATGTATCATATTTGCATCCTGTCCCGTAAGACGAGACTCGTTCCAGACTCATCGAGCATGTCTCTACAGCCCAATCTCAGCAGGTGACATTCGTGCAGCACGTAACACGCAACTGAAGCAGGCACTGGCGGAGGCACTGGCGGAGGCACTGGCGGAGAGTCACCGGGCCAAGCAGGCACTGGTAGAGAGTCACCCGGCCAAGCAGGTACTGGTGGAGGGTCACCCGGCCAAGCAGGCACTGGCGGAGAGTCACCCGGCGGAGAGTCACCCGGCCCAGCAGGCACTGGTAGAGAGTCACCCGGCCAAGCAGGTACTGGTGGAGAGTCACCCGGCTAAGTAGGCACTGGTGGAGAGTCACCCGGCGGAGAGTCACCCGGCCAAGCAGGCACTGGTAGAGAGTCACCCGGCCAAGCAGGTACTGGTGGAGAGTCACCCGGCTAAGTAGGCACTGGTGGAGAGTCACCCGGCGGAGAGTCACCCGGCCAAGCAGGCACTGGTAGAGAGTCACCCGGCCAAGCAGGTACTGGTGGAGAGTCACCCGGCTAAGTAGGCACTGGTGGAGAGTCACCCGGCGGAGAGTCACCCGGCTGAGTAGGTACTGGCAGAGTCACCCGGCGGAGAGTCACCCGGCGGAGAGTCACCCGGCTGAGTAGGTACTGGCAGAGTCACCCGGCGGAGAGTCACCCGGCCAAGCAGGCACTGGCAGAGTCACCCGGCGGAGAGTCACCCGGCCAATATGTCTTTGAGAATGTACCTGCAGTGGCAGTGGCCATGGATGTCTTGGGCCCATTCAAAACCAACAGACATCAGCTCATTATCACGCGTGACATCATTGCAGCCTTGAGTGTACCTTAGGTTCCAAAGGCAGGTATTCCTGATATTTCCTGACATTCCCAAGGCAGGTATTCATACATCACTCCAATCATTCCCATCACATTACAGTACCCATCAACCCCATCAACCCCATCAAGATGGAAGGACCAAAGCTCACCTCCCACATTGCCATCCTCGGCGCCGGATCCGTAGGCTCCGCAATCGCATATGCCTTGATTCTAAATCCCATCGCTGGCGACATTCTTTTGGTTGACCCGCAAGAGGAGATGCGGGATGCTCAAGTCAAAGATCTATCAGACGCAACATTCCATGGAAGCACAGAATGCAGAGTCAGAGCTGGCACCCATAAAGAAGCAGGGCAGTGTGATATTGTGGTCATCACAGCTGGAGCAAAACAGAAAAAGGGTGAGATTCTTGGGTGTTTGAAACGACGAAATGCTAACGTCCGCTAGGAGAATCTCGCACTGATCTCATTGGCCGCAATCAGAAAATCCTGAAGAGTGCCATCAATGATATGAAACCGTTCAAAGAGGACACTGTTGTGCTTCTTGTTGCAAACCCTGTCGATGTCTTGACATACTTTGCTCAAAAATATTCGGGGTTACCAAGAACCCAGGTCATCGGAACAGGAACATTCTTAGACTCCTCCAGACTACGAGGATTCCTTGCTAAAGAGGCAGAGGTCTCAGCCAGCTCCATCGACGCTTTTGTGCTCGGTGAACATGGAGAGTCTCAATTCGTAAGTCTTTCTAACGCTGATTGTTTGTTGAATCTCACAGGTTAGGTGGCGTGGTCGATTGCGACTATCGCTGGTGTCCCAATCGGCACAGCCTTGCCAGGCAATAAGATCAATCGCCAAGAAATCGCCGATGCGACCAGGGACAAGGCAGCCTCAATCATCAACACCAAAGGAGCGACCAACTACGGAATTGGAGCAGTTGCTTCGAGCATATGCAAGTCCATTCTCCACGACCATCGAAACATTCGTCCAGTCAGCCACTTCGTGGAGAGCCTGAATGTCTGCATCAGTGTCTTGACTGTGCTTGGCAGGAAGGGCATCGTTCGCAATCTGCCCGTTCATCTGAATGAGGAGGAGCAAAAGATGTTACAGGAATCAGCGAAGAGCTTGCGCGAGATCATCGATGATGCTGAGAAGCATGAAAATGATGATGTTTAGATTTTGAGCACACGAGTGGCCTGATTCTCAGCTCTGTCGAAAGGACAAAGAAGGCATCTAGTCTGCTTCAAGGATGTATTGATTTTCTTTGGCTGGAATATCCTGCTGTGTGCCCAAGAAGCGAAAACTGGGCTCAGCTGGCGTTATCAACAACCACGTCGTCCAGCCTCTTATCCGAGCTCAAGGCTTCTTCATGAAATCGGTATAATCAAATGTCAATTCCACTTCACTCCTCAGATAACATGCGGCGTTTCTACTACATGACACCCTGATTGAATGGCAAAATCGCTATTACTGTGCGCTTAACATCCCGACCCCAATTCCTCGGCATGGAAATTTCCTCACCATTAAGAAGGGACCCCTCATGATGGAGACAACAAAGGCAACTTTTAAGCTCGGTGGCCTCATTGTACTCGTGTAACTCTTGAAGCCGGGTCCAGCGAAGTGGGTAAAGAGGATTGTTTCAAGTGATTTTTGGCCAGGTGTCTGAACTAATCTGCATACGGCGCTCTCTTCATACATGACTATTCAACCATCTACTCAGCAAACCATCATTCACCTCCAAAGACCCTTCCCCTCAATGCAGTCAATTCTAATCATGCAAAGCAAGCTGTTTTCCACGTTGATGATTCTCCTCGTGGTGATGTACCTGAAAAGGATTAAACCCGGCGCTGGTCAAAAGAGCTCAGCTCAATATTCCAAGTACAAAGGCAGCATTCGGCAGAAAGGTACGTTGGCGGAACCATTCATCTGTCATCTGGCAAATCTTACTACTTCGCGTCTGGTATGTGCAGCCTTGACTGCCAATATCTCGTCAGCGTTCTTTGCTCCTCAACATGCCAAACCGGTTTGGCACTTTGTGGATTCTTCAAAACATAGTCGCCGAGGTCCAAACGTCATCGTTCTTCTCATGACTGCGTCTGAATTCCACAAATTCCAGTGGAGTATGGAGACTGCGATCCGACAACATCCCGCCAGTCGAATAGTGTTTCATAACTACACTGTTTACCATGATGATAACAGAGCTCCGAGCACAAGTGGCTCAAGTGGCTCAAGCGCGAGTTCTTCCTTCGAAAAACGCAGTCTAAAAAATCCCGTGGCATTATCGACAAGCGTGGAGTATGAGGACGTTCTCACAGGATTAGGCAATTTCCTTCTTATTCCAGGACGGCATTGGGCACTTGCGGTGAGACTGTCATGCTGTGGTTTGAAACTGAATCCGAAAGAAGTCTGTTGGAAGTTCTTTCAATGTCTGGAACTCGAAAATGCCCTTTCGATTTGAAGTTGCCTGACTTGAGATCAACATGGCCAAATTTCTAGGGATTTTTGAAGTCAAGTTTGAGAAGAAACTACCCGTATAAATCACTAATTGGAAGCGGTGGAAGAGTTTGAAGGTTCTCATCGAGGGACAGGGAGTTGAAGAAGCCCAGTGCCGTGTTGAGCATCAGGCTGAATGGAAGGCGTGTTGCAAGGTCACCCTGTCGTAGTGCAGCCCAAGCTAACGAGACATGACTCGAGCTTGTTTACATCCGCCATTTTCAAACAACAAACCCATCCATCACACCATTCTTCACCCGAAAAAGTGCGACTCGCCCGTGCAATTGGCGATATACACAAACCATGTTTAATCCTCCGCGTAATGGGCTCAAATCCCGCGCAATGCCACCCCCAAGCAACCTCCGCAAGCAACTCAACCGCGCACAATCGGCGACCCCAGCGTTAAGCGGGCGAGCATCGCCTGCGGACTCTGTTACCTCCAGCGGGTCCAGGATGCGATCGCCAGCTTCATCAAATTATGGCGGCACTAAAAGGAAAGAGAGGGATTTTGACAGTGAAGGTGGTGAGGAGACGAATATAAATGTTGTGGTCCGGTGTCGAGGACGCAACGACCGTGAAGTCCGCGAAAACAGCGGAGTCGTGGTTTCTGCAGACCAGAAGGGGAAGAGTGTGGAATTGTCTATGGGCCCAAGTGCGCTGAGCAATAAGACATACCAGTTCGACAAGGTCTTTTCACCGGCAGCGGACCAGATTATGATTTTCGATGAAGTTGTCAGCCCGATACTGGACGAGGTATGACTCGGCCTCAGAGCTTGGAGCTCTAGACGATGTTGACATGACTTGCAGGTTCTTTCTGGATTGAATTGTACGATTTTTGCGTATGGCCAAACAGGAACGGGCAAGACGTATACCATGTCTGGAGACATCACCGATATATTACCCTTACCCGACAATGCCGGCATAATACCACGCGTTCTTCACGCATTGTTTGATAAGATTGATGGGGAGGACTCTGAAAACTCGGTCAAAGTTTCATTCATCGAGTTGTACAATGAAGAGTTGCGGGATTTGTTATCAGCAGACGACAGCGCGAAGCTCAAAATCTACGATGACAATGCGAAGAAAGGACACAGCACAACTTTGGTTCAAGGCATGGAGGAATCGCACATTACTTCCGCCTCAAGGGGCATTAAGCTTTTACGCGACGGCAGTCACAAACGACAAGTGGCAGCAACAAAGTGTAACGACCTCAGTTCGCGCAGTCACACAGTCTTCACTGTAACGGTGTACACGAAACGAACGAACGAGGCGGGAGAGGACTACGTTAGCACTGGGAAGCTAAACCTCGTAGATTTGGCGGGAAGTGAAAACATCCAGCGGAGTGGTGCTGAGAACAAAAGGGCAACGGAAGCTGGTCTTATCAACAAGAGTTTGCTGACATTGGGCCGCGTTATCAATGCCCTTGTAGATCGAGGCTCACATATTCCTTACCGAGAGTCGAAACTCACCCGGCTATTGCAGGACTCGCTTGGTGGAAGGACAAAGACCTGCATAATCGCGACCTTGTCACCTGCGAAGAGTAATCTGGAGGAAACGATTTCGACGCTGGATTACGCATTTCGGGCCAAAAACATCCGAAACAAACCGCAAGTCAACCTCATGGTATCGAAAAAGACTTTGCTCAAAGAATTTACACTGGAAATTGAGAAGCTCAAAAGCGAGCTGATTGCAACCCGGCAGCGGAATGGCGTCTTCTTAACCCAGGAGACGTATGAGGAAATGACCACAGAAAGCGAGTCGAGACGAATATTGACTGAGGAACAGCGAGACAAAATCGAAACTATGGAGATCAACCTTCGAAACAAGATCCAGGAACTCTTTTCGCTCACAACGAACTTCAATGCTATGAAGAAAGATACTGAGATGACCAAGATGATGCTCGATGGAACCAAGAGCATCCTAGAAAAGACGGAAGCTGTCCTCGAAGGCACGCGAAAAAATCTTGCCGAGGAGAAAGCCATGCGAAAAGCCCACCAGAAGACGGAGGAGGCCTTGATCGAAGTTGGACACGGCTTGATTTCAACTCTTGGTCAAACCACTGTGGACATTGGCGGGCTTCATTCCAAACTGCGAAGAAGATCCGATTTACAGTCAATGAATCGACGCCATTGGAGCTCTACACAGTCACAGGTTTCCGGCACCACAATGACTGTGGAAGAGAAACTATCAGCTTTCCAGGTTCAGCAAGAAACATTGATTGCAAGCTTGTCGACACGCATGCAGGGATTTGTACAGCAAGAGCTTGACAATTTGCAAGCCTCGCAGCGAATGCTTCAAGACAAATCGGCTGAGTTTGAGACCTCGAAGATGGAAGTCGATGAGCAGACGGCCAAATCTCGCGATGATATGAACGATGTTTTGAAAGAGATCAAGTCGTTGCGTGAAGACGTGAAAGACAAGGTTGGAGCTGGTCTCAGTGATTTGTCGGCATCTGCTCAGCGGATCTCCGCTGGGATCATGACCGAAATCGATTCTTTCCAAACACAGGTGAGTTGAGTCAGTCTGCGGCCGGCGGACGCACTGCTAACGAGATTTAGGTCCACTCGTCTTATGCATCATTGGCAAAGGACTTCAAAAACACCTTTGACGAGCTCGTTCGAGAGCTTACTGACCAACAGAAAGAAGCTGAAAAGCTGCGCCATGAAATCGTGCAAGCCAACAACGAGCTTGCCCTCAAGAACAGCGCCTCGACCATGCGTCTCTCAACTCTGCTTGAGGAGGAGAAGCAAACACAAGTTTTGGAGCGCCAAGCATTATTGTCGCAAATCACGGCGCTTATTAACACCACATCGGAGAAACAGCAACTGCGGGTCGAAAACGGCATCACGAGTGTTCAAAGTGAGCTTGGTGAGCATGGTGTTACCCATGGGCAAGTCCATGATAATTTTGTTACCGGAGGCCGTCAGTGGTCAGAGCGGTCGCAAGCAATTGTGGATAAAGCTATGAAGTCTAGGGAGATTGTCAAGACCAAGATCAAGTCCGATTTTGCGGTAGGTTCCATCTCATTTTGCTTTTGTACATTTTCTAACAAGGGTCAGACCACAAATGAGCATACTGAGTCATTACGAAATGTTACAACCTCCGTTCATGATTCAACAACCCGTATTGTGGAAGAACAAATGCAGCATCTCGACACACAGCTGCACGGTCTCGACGACATCGTGACCCGTATCCAGGAACAGAATGAGACCCATCACAATGCCCATGTCGCTTCCCTTTCCAATCTCGCAAATACGGTTCACACTTCGTATGAAGGTATAGGAGGGCATTTCAAAACATCATTCGCTCGAGTCGAAGAGCTGGACGCAGACATGACCGATCAAGCGCATGAGCTCCAACAAACTCTCCCAGCTCTTGCGGCTGACTCGGAGATTCGTCGGCCGCTCACCGAACTTCGGGAAGTGATCGAGAATCAGGCCCTTGAAGAGTATCAAGCCACGGGTGAAACACCGCAGCGGAGACAATACGAGTATCCAGTTTCCCTGCCCCAGACGGAACCCCACGACACGCTTTTAGCCAAGTTGCGGGGGCGGAGTGCGAGCATGCCGCCGAGTCCCATGAAGGCTGACAGGAGTCCGAACAAAGGGTTGGTGTTTACCGATACCGTCAATGCAGAAGAGATGTTGCTCGTTCCAACTACGAACAATAATGATCACCGACCGACTTCTTCTCACTCTTCGACGATGATGGCTAATTCGACGTTGACTAGTTTGAGAGAGATTGACGTCAATATTACCACTCCTTCGCTGGCTGTTGCCATGGGTGGTGAGAAAGCTGGTGTTGGGGCCTTGGGGATGCCACCGTTGAAAAGACAGCACACTACTGGCTCTACGGAGAGTAAGCTACCCAAGAAGAGGGGGCTGAGGAATACGGTTGCTGGTGCGATTGGGGACAGGGAGAATTTGACTTTGCCTAATCTTGATGCCAGCGTTGGGACTGGCGTTGGTATCGGAAGGAGGTTAAGAAGCAGAGAAGGCAGTGGATCTTGATGATTCCCTGCTTTGATATCCTCGTTGCCGGGGGTACGGAATGAGGGTGACGGGTAAATAATTGGTGGTTTGGAAGACTGCGCACTTGTAGCTATGCATTTTTCATCATTCTGGCATGGGAGTCTTTTGACTTTTTAAGGGTATACCCTGTGCGGGTGTTTGGAGAGTATGCTTTTTCTGGGCGCATGTTTGCCATGTGCTATACCCTTTCTAGGCGGAATTGAAGTCAAATTTATCGTTTGGTTCTTGATTATTTTTGGGGGTTTGAGGCTCATTTGGTTCTTACCGTAAGACATGGATGGAACAGCACTTACGTAAATGCTGTGCGGCTGGGAAGAAGACGTAGCATGCCGAATCTGCCTTGAGAGGTGTGCGGAGTGGGATTGGGGAAATGCTGCTGCTGATTTGGAAGGTCTGTGAAAATAGCTACTATCGATAGGCACAAAAGGATGAAGTGGTGCTAGATTGGCCCCAGATGCCAAGCAAGTTGACAGCGGATATCCAGGAATTTGGGAATGGGCGGTGGACTGCCGGTCCGGCGCGCTTTTGCATGAAGGTAAAGAATCTATTCTTACAAACGCCCGGTGGGCGGTTGCGCGAATACGTGCACTCATTTCGCTTGTCCTCATCGAATACGGTTGATCGCTGCCATGGCCTGGAAAGTGAAGCTTGAGAAGGGAGATTGTTGCGACTCGCGAGAAGGAGAGAGAGACGGTGTGTTTGACGGCGAGGTGGTGTGGAACAGGGCCAGAGGGGTGCTCGTACGAGTAGGGAGGAGGGTGCAGTTGGCCGTGTCACCTGTGCAAGGCTTAGAGTTGCCATCGGGAGGCATACTACTGCGGCCTTTGAGGGCGCGGCGAGGCGCGACAAAGTCCATCTCCGTGGGTTATATGCCGCCGTTACATGCATTTCTGTGCTGGACTCGTGCGCATCTCGACTTGAGTGCGCCGCCCGCATCCCATCGCGACTTGAGTGCGCCGCCCTCGCCGGCCGGATGAGGCCACAATCGAACGGGATCCCAAGTGCGACCCGACCAACGGCCGCGTCAGTTCCGAGGCTCCATAGTGATTACGTCCATCAATTTCCTGCCCAACACTGAAGAAGACGATCATAGATGAATGCCAAACGAGCAAGGCAGGGAAAGTCGCAGGGGCACAGAAGATGCGGTGAGAGATGGAGGATTTCATCGCGGGTCCAGCGGCGCAAACCTCGATGCTGCTAAATTACACGTGGGAAGCTTCCAAGCTCTGGACCTTTGGCTAAAGCTTGTTTCGCTTGAACTGAATCGACCAAGCGTCTGATAGGACGTGAGGTCTGACTGAAGGCGTGTGGGATAGGGACACAAGATCAGTCTACCACTCGAGAGCGTGGGACTTTCAAACACATGGAGAAGAAAGATGCCCAACCTTGGCAATCTGTAAATACAGCGCTGCAGGTAATATCATAGACTTGCCCGCGACGAGGCTATACCGTCACGGTCATGGGAAGGATGGCTCAATCAGGTACATATAACAGGGAGCTGGAATGCGAGCTGGAATGCGGAAGTCTGGTCGCACAAAATGGTTAAGCAACACTTGTATTAAAAAATAAAATTGTGTAGTGGTATAGCAGGCGTTAAACCCCTGCCCTTGATATTTGACGGCGCGCATAGGGAACAAGCTATATCATGCATAAGAAAGCATGATGAGCACTAGCTCTGGGTATTTCCCGCTAATCTCGTTCGGTCGCGCCCAAACGAGTTATTAAACTCCAAGTAATATCATCTTTCCCGTTCCATCAGTAATCATCCTCCACGGGACATGATGATAATGTCCTATCCTTGCCGCCCATGGCGTGGAGTGAGACCATTGTTGCGGCGAAAAAGCAGAGAAAGGGATCGCTGATCAACGCCAAAAGAAATTCGAAAAGCACCTGTTTGACCTCCAGTTCCCAGCGATTCGAAAAGGTGGTGGTACACATCACGCTCTTTGCCGGACCAGCGACATGCGTGAGATGAAGTGAGGGCCAGTTTTGAGGCAAGGTTGGGGGGTTTAAGGTTTGGTCGATATGAGATCGGGTGAGTTGGGCGAATGAGTCGAATGCAGACCAGCCGAATTCGTGTGTTGGGTGCATGCAGCTTGTGGACTACTGCCGGGGCCCCTGTACTCAAGGGATTGATACAGTCGGGGTGAGAGGTGGATGTTGTTTGAGGGTGGAATGGTAGAGTAGAGACATGTGAGATTCCAAGGCCATGTACGGTATTCGGGTCAGGGAGGTTGTCGATGTAGCACGCTCCACTCAGTAGGATGCCATGTTAACGACCGAGTTGCAAACGGGACAGTTGTGGCTGACGGCTGTAGAATGAGGGGTTCGAGATGTTCTCCAGCCTACGACTTTGAGTCCTTTTCGTCGGGCCTTGGTGGGAGAGGCTTGTCTGGTGGTGCTATCAGGAATTAGTCAATGAGTCGCAGGTCGGCGTGGCTGTCAAAGGGCACTTACGACCAGAAGGCGGAGGTATCGAGATCATGGCAACAGGCATTGTGATGTTGGTTGGTTGGTTGGTGGCCACGTTCCACTGGGGACTGAGAAGGCTGCGATTGGGGTTGCTTCACGGTGGACAGGTTCCACTAAGGACTGAGAAGGCAGCGATTGGAGTTGCTTCACGGAAGACGGGGACGCGGTGTCTTAGGACGTTGACGGAGGAGGTATTTGACTGGTTCGCGGGCAGGGCGGTAGAGAGGGAATGGGTGATTGCAAGGGCTAGCGGAGGCGGAGGTGTGCTGGAGATATATAGAAGTAGACCGAGTCTGTTCTGTTCAATGGTGAGACTGGAGTATCAGAGTTTCAGGCGGTGGACAGACATGATATATAGATGTCTCAGTGTAACAGGCAAGGCTAGCGGCCATCACCATTCCAGTCATTTCCAAGAGCAAGGAAGTCGACGGACTCCAAGGAGAGCGGAACGACGCAGGCAGGGATCAGGCAGGGATCAGGCATGCTAAGCTGAGAAAAGGGCTGATCGCACACCCTCGCCTGCAGCAACAAGGACTGCTTTTCGACCTGTCCCGCTACTGGGCCGTGCTGAAACTAGGGGCATGGGCTCTCAGCATGGGCTCTCAGCATGGGCCTGCTACTGCTGTGGACGGAGTACGACTATGGCAGTGGACGGAGTACGACGAGTATGGCTGTGGCCCGAGTACGACGAGTATGGCTGTGGACCGAGTACGACGAGTATGGCTGTGGACGGAGTACGACGAGTATGGCTGTGGACCGAGTACGACGAGTATGGCTGTGGACGGAGTACGACGACTATGGCAGTGGACCGAGTACGACGAGTATGGCTGTGGCCCGAGTACGACGAGTATGGCTGTGGACCGAGTACGACGAGTATGGCAGCCAGGCAGCGAACTGAATCTGGAATGCTAACCACCGCCAGAGAGGCACCGCGTTTCAAGACCCGCCCCGTGATTTCGTATTTCCTCGCCTATGTCCTCGCCAGTGCCGGCTCCGCCCAAGGCAGCTTTCGCATGCCATACTTGGATGGGCATTGCGCTGGCATTCAAACTCCCTTCCTCCCCCATTTGCTGTAGCCGAGTGGCCGGCGTTGGGTCTGGCCAAGACGCAGGTCGAGTGGAATCATGGCCTTCACTACCAAGTGGAATCATGGCCTTCACTACCAAGTTGCCATCTCGCCCTTGTCCCACCCAGCGCTTCGTCACCGGCCGCTGCGAGCAGCCTCAAGGCCGAGAGCTCATCCAATGGCCGTTCTGACTGCCAGGATTGTGCCTCTTTTGGCAACCGAAATGGTCAGCAACGATGTCAACTGACGTTATGCGCTTAGGGCATGTGCCAGCGAGGTTCTCCCGTGCTTCTACGGCTCTTCCACACGGAGCAAATTTGCGCATGGAAAATTTTAACATCAGGAGCGTCGGATACGATATGGCATTTCGCTTCTGCTTGTGTGCTTGGATCAACCAAGCAGACCTCATCCGATCCAGGGTCCTTTGCGGATATGTCGCCGCCACCGTTGCCTCATTATTTGCTTGTTCAAAGTACAATGAAAGGTAAAGGCTTGTTGGCCAGGGGGTGTGCCGTGCTCCCTCTCAATGTCTCTGCCAGCAATCGCTTTACTGGGATTGTGGGCCGATGATGACTTTTTGAGACGAGTCATCATCATTTGCTACCGTACACGGTCCTTGACGTCGTATTTATGGTGGTCGTCGTGTTTATGATGGTCGTCGGTTGTATGATGGTCGTCGGTTGTATGATGGTCGTCGGTTGTATGATGGTCGTCGTTTATATGACGGTCGTCGCTTTTACGATGCGCAGACACGGTACTCTGCCAATGGTAGAGTAGGGGAGCAGCACCAGCACCAGCAAGCGGTGAGCTTCTGTCACTGACGAACTGTTGTGCTTGGTAGCACTAGGGGGGATGAGGATCTCCCTTCTCTCGCGTGGCTGTCAAGGTCTACCTGGGCAAAATCCGTCTTCGCTTCGCCAGATTGATTGCCCCTTTCGGCGACCAAACAGTTCCCAGAATCATATCAATAATCGGCACACTGTGGCCAGATGCTGCTTGGCCTTAGGCCTATCATTACTATTATTATTGCTGTTATTATTACTGTTGTTGCTATTCTGCTTACTCTGTCCTCTCCCAAACTTTCAATCAACCATGTTTTCAAACACCACATGCATGCGCTTACATATTACGACGTACTGCGCACTCGATTCGTTGTACGACGTACTGTGCACTCGAGTCGTTGATCTGGAACCGCTCTGGAGCCTCTGGTCATGATGGGCATGATCCAGGGGGCCTTTTTCAGCTTGTCCATGTCCGTGCAGCCGAACAGTTATTTCTATTTTGAAACATGCAGGCCGGGCGGGACAACAAGACATGGATCTGTCTGGCCATTTGCAAAATGCGTTCAAGTATTATTTTCATTAATGCCCGAAGAAGTCTCCATTGCAGATGTCGCCGTCAGGGGCCATGGCTTCTAGATGAGCCTGGATCTGAAGAGGCGAGTCTATGACTTTCAGCCTTGGGTGTCTAAGTCTACGACTCCCAACAGCCAGCTGTGGCTTGCGTGTCTACACTTGTCTCGCACACGACTACATCAACGTCAACCCACAATCCTGGACAGCCTGACCCGCGTTTGCCCACGCACAGTAATCCTACGACGGGAGTGCCGAAGCCAACACGACATCAGGCCCGTGTATTGGATGCATGTTTGATGCTTGCGTATATGCTCCGCTTTTGTGCCACCATGGACCTCCCAAGAGTCTCAATCTCGTTACTACCCAAGTTACGTACCTACTGTCGACCATCCCGCTTCAACATGTCATTCGCCTATTAAGCTGGAGCACTGCATTGTATTCGGCGAGCACTGCATTCTATCAGGCGAGCACTGCATTCCATCAGGCGAGCACTGCATTGTATTACGCGAGCACTGCATTGTATTAAGCTGCTTGCATCATCTTGTCATACCTGCACGGCGTGCTTACTGCCATATCTCCCGCGCCCTCTGTATGGACTATGCTGGATTGAACAGTTTGGGTTCAACATTATTTCTCTTCTTTATTACTAGAGACAACGACAATACAGTTCTGTCGCGACAAGTCTTATACATAGGGGAATCGACATGCCATATATGTACTACCTTATGTATCCAGTGGAGGTAAAGAGACGAACACACTCCAATCCCACTCTCTGATGACTAATATTCAGCCCTGCTCCCGTCAGCTCCCTCCACCGGTTTACCGTCCCCCACAGCGTTCCTAGCACTTTGTACGACACACAATGTGGCATGCCTCTCCTGTTAGTGCTGTGATCCATGCACCCTGGCCATTTCTCAGTGCGCACCATCCTACGGGTCGAGCGTCCACGAGCTGTGGCTTGTCATATCAAGCCCCAAGCCATTTGTGTAATCGATACGAGGTTCATACATCACTGGAAATATCCGTGAAAATCTGAATCAGGCCCAAGCTCCTCACATACTGAAATGCGAATGGGATATGTAACAGCACGGGCTTTGTCAGGCACGAAATAAATGTGTTCAGATCGAAGTGGACTGTGCACCGCAACACTTCATTAAATTTTTCAGGAGCCTCCGCTTGGCGTGCGTAACCTCTGGTATTGACTTTGTAGGTTAATCCAAGCTGTAGTAGTATATAACCAGCCCCTTAGTTATTGCGTTCATTAAACCAAAGAATTATTTCTCTTCAATCTCTCAGGCCTTTTAATATACTAGTAAGAAATAATAATAACAATTAGAAACGCGGGTACGTAGGTAATCTCTAGTATAGATTAAAAGCGCTACGGTCCAAGGGTAAGGGGTTTTATACCTCGTACTTTTACCCTTAATTAACTAGATAGGAATAGCTACTTGGCCCTAGATAGATATAGATTAGTAATATAAGAATTATTATTAATAATAGATCTACAAGTAATAGTAATAGTTATAGTCTCTATATTCGAATTAAAATGGGGTTCTTGTTAGTATAAAATTATTTTATTATATAACTAATCTTATTTTCCATTCCAAGATATTTTATTCTAATAAATAATCATAGATATTAATATACCCTTCTATTTCCTTGTTAGACGGGGTAAAAGATTATATTATTATATTAGATAACGGGCTTTTTATCTAGGTTAAGCGTATTTTAAATTTATAATATATTGTATATATAATTATATCTTGTATTTATATTAGCTTCGCCCGATTCCGAATAAGAAATATGGATTAGTAGACGTTTTTAAAAATCGCTGGTTGAATATAGTTTCTACCTAGGACAACTGGATATTTTCACGACCTGCCAATCTAGTATACCGATAAGTAGTTGTATATACTAGTAGACGGAGAGTTGTATAAGAGATACTACGGTTAGAGAGGTTCTACTACGTATATCAGTAGCGTTTGGGAATTATCTAGATAGTTGAATTGTCAGCTCTTAGTATAGGCGCGCTGAGAATATAATATCAGTACATCGAGAATTTAAAGCTAGTTTTGCTATTGGGTAAGCTGGAGGATTGAGGTCGTTGAGGACTTGAGATAAAGTAAAATTGACGGGGGTTGAAGGTGAAGTTTACTACGAAGGTATTATATTATCGTGTGATTTCCCTTCACGAGTCTCGTCTCACCACCTTCAGGTATGCTTGATAACCATATCGTTGTTTTTTAATTTCTAGACGGGGTTTTATTAGATTTGCGAGGTTTGACGATAGCCATCTTCGTTTATACATGATAAATCCAGCTCATCTGATGGATCTCCAGGGATAATAAACTGATAAAGCTACCGCGGTAGCCGGGTGGGAGATCATCTGCGATTTTCAGTCGCTATATACCGTTCTTATCTTTTCTCTTGATGGTTGCTATGAAGGAATTCCGCAACGTTGGAAACAATAGGTGCAATTTCATCATCGGAAATTTTCAAGCTCGGCGTTTGCTTGGTGCTAACACTTTCTTTTTGGCTATGCTACAGAAAATGGCGATTGAAGCAAAAGGGAACGTGGTGCTGTTAGGACTTGGGACGCAGAAGCTTCATCATACGTCCCACTCATCTCTTCTCTGCAATATTCTCTGTAAATGTTGACGCTGAATCTCCTTGGTTTTAAGCTATGCATGTTACACCTTTGTCCACTACTCACATCATAAACTAGCCGCCTGGCCTGAGCCTTGAAAATTGCCATCGCTCTCATGTCTCAGTCCTCGTTTGCAGCGTGCATCCTCAACTTGACGCCATACTTTGGTCTCCCGGTCAAGGTCAGATACCAGCCATGATGTAAACCATCCATAGCCGAGTTATCAAACTGATCGAACCGTTGAAGAAGTCGGACAGTAACATATCCCGCCTCCGTGAGTGCAAACTGTTGACCCAGACAAATCCTGTCAATGAGTTTAGCATCATTCCATCTCAAACGATGGAGCAGAGTTACCTGGGACCGCCATTGAACGGCAAGTATTCAAATCCAGGTTTCTTTCCATTCCAACGTTCTGGTTTGAATTCTTCGGCATCTGGACCCCACAGGTCTTTGTTGTGATGCATTGCGTAGACACTGTAATTCACCTCAGTTCCCTTGGGAACGAATACCGGTGAAAGTCCATCGGGTCCGCCGCCACGAGGAATTGTCGTATCCCTCACACTCCGACGACTGTTGACAGGAACAGTTGGGAAAAGGCGCAGTGTCTCATTCATACACCATTGAAGATATTGGCAACTCTTCAAAGAAGAAAAAGTAATCTTATCCGTACTTTTGTAGGTCCCAAATTCTTCGATGATTGTTTCGCGGAGTTTGCGTAGGACATCTTGGTGCTCGGCTAACATTAGAAACAGAAATCCGAGAAGGGAAGCAGTCGTGTCGCGTCCCGCTACATGCGACGTCAGATTCCATCGTCAATGCTAGAAGAAAAGGACGATGACTTGCCTACGAGGATAGATAGAACTTGATCTCGAATCTCTATGGGATCCTGGGTAGCCTCTGCTAGCTTATCAAGGAAAACATATTTCTCCTTTTCACCTGCTTCTAGCCGCTTCTCGGACTGTTCATTGAGCCTCTTCTCCACAATGCGATCAATGTAATCATGGCATACTTTGCTCGTGGCTCGAAATTCTTTAGTGATAGCCAATGAATACCAGTCGTTCAGACGGAATGCCTTTGCAATCATATCCTGGCTGTTTTCAAAGGCTGCGACAAAATCGGCATTCGCTTTGCTGCCGGCGTCGAGTGAATCAACCTTTCCTGCCAGCGCAGAAAGCTGACAGTTGACACTTTCTCCGAGCAGGAACTCGGAAGCGGAATCGATTGTCAGATTGAAGTTGAGGGGCTGGAGATCTATTGTCTCTGTCCAGCCGTCAGACTTGACAGGCAAGGCCCGAAGCATATTCTGCACATGTCTTTCCTCCAGTCCCAAGTCGCTGACTTGGTCTCTGACAAATTGAGGACGTAGTAAGGCTCGCGAGTGTTCCCACTGTTTGCCGTCACTGGAAAATATTCCATTGCCAAGTCTGTAATCATTCGGTCAGTCCATCTGTGAGTCCACAACGACGGCTACACAAGACTTACAGGGGTGAGAATGTACCAAATCGGATCGGTCCGAGTTCGAAATCCCTGAATTGTGTAGCCAGCAGTGCCTGAATATTTTTAGGATCGATAGTCCAGAGGAGCCAATTGCGAGCAATATGCGTCTGGAAAGTGAAGACCGATCTGCCCTCCTGTCTCGACATGATGTCAAGCCGCTCCTTAAGGAACTCCGGTAACCTTCCGGCATTATTCGACTGGATCAGTCTGACGACGTCGATAATTCCCAATGGATCCTGGGTGGGAAAGGTTGGAGGAGGCTTGCAACCGCGTTTGCTCGCGGCTTGCGCATGTCGATAAGTGGTGGCTATGGCTAAGACAATCTTGTAGAGGACTAACGCAAGCAAGGGCCACAACAGCAGCTGTATGGAAGCAATCATAATGTTGAATTTGCAGTCTCAATTTGAGATGTCAAATGTTGCAAAGAAGGATGAAGAGATATATCTTGGGTTTTGAGCTTACAATCGTGAGGCGTCGGTTGGATTTAGTGCTGATTGCTGCTGACCCCTCGCCAACCGGTTTGATATCGTGGTGAGAATGGAGCTTACACGGTAGATCAGACTAGGTAGCAGGCTATATTAAGGGATTCAATCACTGTGGAGGAGGACAATACAGTCATGTTGTCAACTGGTTTTCCACCTGATCAAAAGGGTCATCAATCAATTGAGACTTGTACTTGATGAGTCCACGCTCGGGTTCCGATCAATCTGTTGAATTTCTTGAAGCATAAACATACTTGCTCATGAATGAGATAGATGGTCAATTGGTTTGAATACCAATCAGCAGTGACCGGGATCATGGGGGTGGTTCCCGGTCTTAGACCAGAGCGGCCCGATTCCGTTGGTAAACGAGGGATATTGGTTATTACGTCCACGGGTGCTTGTAAGTTGTAACTGCAGACGTGTTTGAATACCACAGCAAACATCGCGCGCGATCCGTAGCGATGCGGCAATCACCGTAGATTTGGAGAACAGGCAGTGCGGAGGAACTATCCTTCCGACGAAAGCCGCAGGCATGTAGGCCGGGTAAACTACACTTGCGAGTGGTCAAAGCTACCTACAAGAATAGCAGAGACTGGACTTAAGTACAAGAGAGATGGAATCTTTACTCCCAAATATTTAGGGAAACAATTGATGGAAGTGCCATCATCGGAGCTCGGACTTGTCGAAGAAGTTGTTGTAAGCGACTATACGATGATCTGAGGCAGACATTGAGGCGAAGGCGACTGCGAACAGAAATGAGTTATCAGCGGGAGGGAGATGGTGAGGACATCCGAATCTGGAAAATATGTTGGTTATTTGCATTTGACTCTTGAGTGGGTTGCACAATGACTGCAGAAGAAGCTTCACTATGCGCAGCGGCCCGACTGCCCGTGGATAGCCTAACCGCGTCTGGCAAATTGGCCAAAGAATTGTCTCTTGGTCTGTAAACGTAGTGTGAAATCCCGTTCTGTTCTCGGATTCAGATGCGCTGATTGGCTGGTTTCGTGATGTCTGAATATAAGGAGGCTGAGAATTTCCGGGCTCTATTCAGCGTAGTACTATTCCTCACTACTTGACCTGGTATGTTGGTTCAATGGTGTATCTGTTGTTGTTGATCCAACTGCCTCAATATCTGCTGCGGGTTTTGCAATACCCTTCCGCTAGGTAGGTGTACCAACGCCGCTTTCATTGTTCTCACATCGTCAATCCTCGGATCAGCCGTCTCGCTCCCGGTGTTGGGCCGGCTGTTGCAGCCAAGTGACCGAGTCTGGTGGAATCACGACATACGGTCACAGCCCCTTTGCAGCAGGACATTCGATGATGGTAGTGGGCTCTATAAGATGCTACTCTCCAGAGCCCAAGACGAGTTTTTTTTTCCACAGCTCATTACCCATCTAACTATTCACAATTAGCAACATCTCCGTTGAAGCGCCATCATACCTTTCCTTCGTGGCCCGCAGGCAAGATTACCTCGTCATGTCAACGCTGCCAGCAATGGAAACCAAGGAGAAGTTTGAAACAATCGTCTTTTCGACACCTTCGTACTCGACATCATCACAGAACTTCATCAATAGCGAGCATCAGGCTGCAGCCTCGAGCATCAATCAGAAATTGGCACCAGATGTCAAAGATTGTGGGTTGTTGATTCATTCTTTGGCAAATACCGCCATTACGAACGACAAGGCTCGATTCGGTTTCCATATTGCCGCTGTCAAGTTCGACTGTGCTTTCCTATCCACATCAGTTCTCTCGGCCTTCGCAAAGGCTTGCAGCTTCGTCGGTCGCATCCTTCGTGAATACGGGGGCAATGACAAATCTGACGACAAAGAAGGCGAACTGATTGTTAAGGACAGTAGGTCTGGAAACACCTACAATGTGCCCATTAGGAAAGGCTCGGTGGATGCAATGCAGTTCCGGCAGATGGTCACAACCTCCAAGTTCTCCACCATGCTTGGAAAACCCGTGAAAGGACAATTGAAGGTTCTGGACGTTGGCTACCAGAACACGGCGTGTGCTGAATCCAACATTACCTTTGTGTTAGTTGTCCCGATCACCCAAAGCACTTCTTCGATACTTACCAACCCTAGTGACGGCGAGAACGGCAAGATTCTCTTTCGGGGGCACAACATCTTAGACCTCCATCGAGATCGTTCTTTCGATGATGTGGCATACTTGTTGATGTGGGGCGCACTACCTCGTAAGGATCAGCTTGCACACTTCAGAGAGGAATTTGCGAGACTTGCCAACCCACCACAGAATGTCATCGATACCATCAACGGTTTTTCGTGAGTGAATTTTCCAAGCGATGCAGCATCTACTGACCCTGTCCAGCCGCGACAGCCCGGCTTACCTGATGATCACAGCAGGACTTTCAGCGTGGGCGGCAGCTGTACCAGGACAGATTCCCGTTCATGTTGGAGAAACGCTGTACCTGAAGAATCCGAAAATGGCTGATATATCCATGAAGCAAGGCTTTGCTTCATTCGCTGCCATCGTAGCATTGATCTACTGCCATCAACACGGCCATGCCTTCACTCCAGCCGAAGGGCATAGATCATTGCCAGAGAACGTCCTGCTGATGATGCATTTTGTTGACAAGTTGACGGGAAAGCCAGCACCGGCCATGATCGAGGAGTTGGACAAGCTCTTGATCCTGTATGCGGACCATGAAATGACGGCGTCTACTGCAGCACTTCTCCATACAGGATCTGTTGGGGCTGATGCATTGACGTCTCTCATATCCTCAGTTGCAACCGGCTGGGGACCACTTCATGCTGGGGCCATTGACTTGGTGTACAAGAAGCTTGAGGAAATTGGAAGCGTGGAAAACGTCGAGCCATTCATCGAGAAGGTGCGCAACAAAGAGCAACGCTTGATGGGTGTCGGTCACCGTTTGTACAGGACCCAGGATCCCAGAGGGAAACTTCTTCGTGACCGTCTACTGGAACTCAGCCTCGGCGTGGAAGCCATCCCTCTCTTGGCTGTTGCTTTGGAGATTGAACGTGTCGTGAGCATCGACGAGTATTTCACATCCCGAAAGCTTTGCATCAACGCTGATTTGTATGGCAGCTTGGTTTTCACAGCTCTGTAAGTTGTGCTCTGGCTGCTTTGTTATCATGGGGTCTAATGGCACCTCTAGTGGATTTGAGAAAGAGATTATTACAGCTGTGGCGGGTATCGGCCGCTGTGCTGGTGCTCTGGCGCATTGGAAAGAGGCAGCCAGTAAGGAGCTCAATCCGATGAAGAGCCTCTTGGGTGATTCTGACAACATCACAGACAAAGATCCAAAGATTTGGCGCCCGACACAGCTTTACACAGGCCCAATGAGTGTTGGACAAGAAGATGGGGATTAGAAGATGTTGTCTGTCAGCAGTTGATAGGATATTGGAGACACTGCAGGAGCTTGGGGGATCTGGGGCACATACTGCGGAGTTTGGGGGATCTGGGCACATACTGCGGGAGTTTGGGGGATCTGGGGCACATACGGACATGTACTGGTTATCAGAGACTTTTGGCATTGCTTTTTGGAGGTCGGGTCTCATGCATGAGATAGAAATTCGGATTAGAGAGATGGCTAGAATTAAGACTTGTTTTGGAAGCTCGTCTCTCGTTTCGGTCGTAGCGATTAGGTCCACATAGCTTTTCTTACTGGGTGTCTGATTCATGAGATAAACAAGCTGGAGGGCATGATTGTCAACCAGTTCAGCTGGCCCTTCTGTTGCAGCCTGAGGTTCTTTGCAAGCCTGCAGCCTGAGGTTCCTGCCACGTCTGCAGCCTGAGGTTCCTGCCACGTCTGCAGCCTGAGGCTCTTGCCAAGTCTGCAGCCTGAGGTTCCTGCCACGTCTGCAGCCTGAGGCTCTTGCCAAGTCTGCAGCCTGAGGTTCTTGCCAAGTCTGCAGCCTGAGGTTCCTGCCACGTCTGCAGCCTGAGGCTCTTGCCAAGTCTGCAGCCTGAGGCTCTTGCCAAGTCTGCAGCCTGAGGCTCTTGCCAAGTCTGCAGCCTGAGGCTCTTGCCAAGTCTTCCGATATCGCTTCATTTGTCTCTGGATCCAACGGTGCCCCCGCTATCTCCGAGTCCCATGGCAATTTTGATCGAGCAACTCCTCATTCCCACTACCGTCACAAACTCCATTTTCATCACGTTTTTAATGAGAATTAGATGTATAGCCTCTAAATATACATTCGATAAATTGAGGTCAGAAGATATAAATAACTGATTACCCTTAGGATATTATTACTAGATAGTCACGATTCACAAACTGACTCGAATGACAATTGACAATGATGTGATTGGTCCCGGGCAGCCTATCTTATCTCTGGAATCCGTTTATCGAGTGTCGTGTGTTTAAGATGATGGCCAAGGCCAGAAAGGCGCTTGGACAGAGGCCGATCTCCGCCTTATCTTTCATCCTCATGGTCCGAGTCTCCACCGCCAACGGGTTTCCATCTCTGCTGCCAGTTGCCCATTGCCCACTGCCCATTGCCCACTACCCACTGCCTACTACCCACTGCCCACTACCTACTACCCACTACCCACTGCCTTCACATGCGTCGATCAAAGCTTGAGCAATCTAGCTTCTTCACGGCACCCGCCCCGTGGGCTTCCTTATCGCCACCTTCATCACGCGAAGATGCCCCAGGCTCATCCCATTGCTCAACTTTCCTGCAGCTAGACCTCCAAGGCTGAAGGCCACTTCTCCATTTCTACTTCTCGACAAGCTGCTCCTAGACGTCCAATGAGTCGCCGCCGTCCGGACTTCCTAGCCTAAGCTCGGTATCAGACTTCTGCAAACTGCTCCCTCTGATATTGCCTTTCTCCGCAACATATCAATCCCCGGAGACGTGTCCCTGGTCCATCTTCATAAGTACACGCGACATCCTCGTGCACATTTTTTGGGCTATCTTGGATTACCTCCATCTTCAGGACATAACGACTATCGTTTCAGTCACTTCTCGACATGGCAATTGCACCCCCTCTCAACCAAGGTTGGGGCTATGGCATCGTGTTGGGCTTGGGAGCTGTCTTTGCGTTGGGCATGGTAAATCTTAGAAATTCAAACTTGAAGTTCAATGACTAACAACTGAACAGGTTCTTACCACATGGATTCTAAAACGCTATAACCATGAGGTTCAAACCTCCGAGATGTTCTCCACTGCTGGCCGAACTGTCAAATCTGGTCTTGTGGCATCGGCCGTGGTATCTTCATGGACTGTAAGACCTCCACCTGATCGCTAAGAGATACGAAATCTAATCGGGCCGTGAATTAGTGGGCTGCAACGCTGTTGCAGAGTAGCTCTGTTGCGTACAACTATGGTGTTAGTGGCCCGTTCTGGTATGCTTCTGGCGCGACTGTCCAAATTCTACTCTTTGCGTCCATCGCCATCGAGTTGAAGAGAAGAGCACCAAATGCACATACCTTCCTCGAAGTTATCAAGGCTCGCTTTGGAACCGTCACTCATCTGGTCTTCGCCGTATTCGGTATCATGACGAACATTCTGGTCACGGCCATGCTTCTGACTGGCGGTGCCGCCGTTATCAGCTCTCTCACTGGAATGAACACTGTTGCCGCCTGCTTCTTGCTTCCAATTGGTGTAATCATCTACACCATGTTTGGAGGGATCAAAGCGACTTTTCTGACTGACTACGTGCACACGGTTATACTACTGGTAATCATTATGATATTCGCCTTGACTACATATGCCACGAGCAACACTCTTGGATCACCAAAGGCTGTGTTCGATCTGCTTGTCAAGGCGGCTGCCGATCACCCTGTTAAGGGCAACTCTGGAGGCAGCTATCTCACCATGAGATCCAAGGAAGGAGCCATCTTCTTCGTGATCAACATTGTTGGTAACTTCGGCACTGTCTTCTGCGACAATGGATGTAAGTTTTCAATACACGTCCTCATGCTGGAGATTTTGACTCACGAGAGATAGACTACAACAAGGCTATTGCCGCTTCCCCAGTCGATGCTCTTCCAGGCTACATCATGGGTGGATTGGCATGGTTTGCAATCCCCTGGCTTTGCGCTACTACTATGGGTCTTGCCGGTCTCGCCTTGGAGACAAACGCCGCATTCCCCACTTTCCCAAATCGCATGGATCCTGCTGATGTCTCGGCTGGACTGGTGCTGCCATATGCCGCTGTAGCATTACTCGGAAAAGGTGGTGCCGTTGCCACCCTACTCATCGTCTTCATGGCCGTCACATCAGCCATGTCCTCTGAGCTGATTGCCGTTTCGTCCATCTTTACATACGATGTGTATCAGACATACATCAAGCCAGATGCATCAGGGAAGAGATTGATCTACACATCCCATTGCATGGTTGTCGCTTTCGGATTCTTCATGGCCGCCTTCTCTACTGGACTGTGGTATGGCGGTATCTCGCTTGGATACATCTACCTAATGATGGGCGTAATCATCTCTTCCGCTGTCATCCCAGCAACTCTTACGCTCATGTGGTCCGGTCTCAATTGGCACGCAGCTACCTTCAGCCCTCCCCTCGGATTGGCCTGCTCGCTCATCGCCTGGCTTGTCACGGCAAAGAAATTGGGAGGCGATCTCACGGTTAAAAGCACTGGAGCCAACAACCCCATGTTGGCAGGTAACGTAGTTGCCCTTCTTTCGCCACTGATCTTCATCCCGATCTTCACCCTTGTCTTTGGAGTCGGTAAGTCACATGTTCTCGCGTATCAGTATCCTTATCAACAGCTAATCACGAACAGCCAAATACGATTGGGTATCCATGAGAGAGATCCGCAAAGGCGACGACACCGACATGGTCGACAAAGACCAAGTCGAATTGGTTCCAGGCATGGCGACCCGTTCTGCCGCCGCCGATGAGGAGGAACAGAGCAAACTCCTCAAAGCCTCTTTCATCGCCAAATCCATGACCGTCGTTCTCACACTTGCACTCCTCATCCTCTGGCCGATGCCCATGTACGGCACCGGCTACGTCTTCAGCCAGAAATTCTTCACTGGATGGGTCGTCGTTGGGATTCTATGGCTATGGTGCTCCATTGGTATGGTTGGTATCTACCCCGTCTTTGAGGGTAGACATTCCCTAAAGCATAACATCGTCTCTATCTTCAAGGATATCACTGGAAAGGAACACCCAAGCAAGCACCACAACTCGACTGCCGTGTTTGAAGGAAAAGATGCTTCGGGTACGGATACGCCACCCGTACAGTCGGAGAAACATCTCGAGAGCAAGACGGTTCCAATTTAAGGTGCTTCGTATTTGAGGCAGAGGAATCGGAGTAGCGCGATAAAAAAAAAAAAAAACTTCTTCACAAGCTATGTTGATGCTTACGTCGCGCACTTGAAAGATACCAGATATACCACTATATAATGTAATCAAAATGATTCGTTCCGCCCGCCATATCCCAACTCGTCATTCGTGAGCTCAAACAAATTGATTCTCAAACTTGCCTATCCCTATTCAAGTTTCCAGCGGTGTCCAAACCAACAACTTATTCTCCTGACAATCACTCCAATCAATTTCTTCCCACAAAAATGTCCCTTCAAACCGCAAAAGAACACTTCCATAAAAGCTCCCACATGTCCCACTCGAAACCATCTGATATTGCCTATACATTCCCAAGCCCCCAGACCGCCTAAACGCATCGAAACCAATCAAATAACGCACGCCCTTGCGACGCTCAAAAATCTTCCAGCACGGGTCTCGGATACTCTCTATATCGGCTTGCGGACCCAATGAAGCGTACCACAAGACAGAGACGTGAAGTTTCAGAGAGGCCCACGAACCCCTTAAATCCACGACTTTGAGGGAAGAAAGGCAAGACGAGGTTACATCGATATGATGTACGTCTTCTACTTGACTGTCAAAAAAAGAGAGACGATGTACAAAAGCGGCTCGTTCCGGATGTCTCTTGATGCATTCATTGAAAGCGGATATTTTTCGCTGCGAGGTCTCAAGCCGGGATTTGGTTTCGTTTCTGGTTCGGGAAAGGGAACGGGTGGGATTATTGGCTAGGTAATCATCGGTGATTGGGAGTGGGGTATGCATTCTTTGTTTCCATAGATGGGTGCATTGATGTAGGTCTTGGTTGCACTGGAGTAGATTTCCCAATGATGTTGCCGATAGGTTCTGAATTATCATGTCGAAGAGCTCGGGGGGTAGATTGAGGAGGCGGCACGCTTGCTGTAGCGGGGCTTGTTTTGTGTCTGTCACGATGTCGACTTCATGGGCTGAAGGATTGCTCGGTCTCAGACGACTGGGCTTTCTGGAAGCTACCTGGCGCAGTGCTGACTTGCGCATTGCTGATTCGTGGAGCGCTGGTTTACGCAGTGCTGATTTACGCAGTGCTGATTTACGCAGTGCTGATTTACGCAGTGCTGATTTACGCAGTGCTGATTTACGCAGTGCTGATTTACGCAGTGCTGATTTACGCAGTGCTGATTTACGCAGTGCTGATTTACGCAGTGCTGATTCACGCAGCGTGGACTTGCGCAGTGTTGGCCCGGACATTTTTGGTTGTGATGGCGATAGGAATGGACAGCAAGGCAAGTGCTACAACGCCTATTCGAAACTGAAAAGGATAGCTTCTTGGGATGTGAAAGAGAAGCTGAACATGCCAGTGCTTCTCGTTTCTCGAGATGGGTAGTGAGATGAAGATTTGCTGGCTTCGAAGGGTCGTGAAAAGCTTGATCGCTTTGACGCTACCACGTGGATCTTCGCTTTGAAGATGAGCAGTCAAGTACCATGGACGTGCCATTGGATGGTTTTGCAATGTCGGGAAAACATTTACTTCGGTATTTCATCTCCCCACACAATCACATTTCCATCCCCACCAGCACTGCACCACTCTCTCCTCCTTTTACACACGGCCACAGCACTGACAACATCTTTCTTTCCACTACCAGTGCCAGCTGTATGACGGAATTGTCCAACGACTTTGCCATTGACCAGATCCCAGGCAAAGATACTGCCTTCTTCTGAGCCAGAAAGCACCACGCTATCACTCAGACCGAGGGCAGAGCGGATGCGATATTCCGTGTTCTTGTACTGGGGAGATCTATATGACTGCAGAAGCTTTCCGTTCTGGCGATCAAAGAGGCGAAGAGTCGAGTCGAGAGTGGAGACTAGTACAGAGTCGGCTTGAATCGTAGGTGTGAGGGATGTAACCGAGTCTATTCTTGTTAGCTGGATTGCGTCTCTGCGATTTGAAAAGGACGATATACGTACAGCCTATGACATCGACATAAACCTGTCCCATCCGGATATCGTATGTCCTCATTTTGCCATCTACACTCCCAGCTATAATTTCGTGACCAATTACTGAGACACTTGATATGCTATCCTTTGCTTCCGTAAAAGTCATCAGGGGTTTGTGGGACTGTGATTTCGTGTCCCATAGGCGTACAGTGGCATCATAACTCCCTGTGATCTTTGTTAGCCTGGGTCATTGCGAGAATATCGTCTTCATGGTCCAGGAATGGAAGCAGTCTTACCAGAGATGACCACACTCCCATCACCAGCATCCCCACCAAACGCCACAGAATTGACCCTCCCGCCGTGACCCTCAAATCTCCTCGTTGTCCTAGCTGTAGCAACATCCCACAGAAAGACAAGCTTATCCCCACCACAACTCACAAATCGAGCATTGTCATCGCTGACAGCAATGTCCAACACTTCGTACCCATGTCCCGAGTACGTCTGTACCAATCCCGCACCTGGGGGTTCCGTTTTCGATCTCGGCGCAGGTGTTGTAGTTGGCAAACTCTCCTTTTTCTCTGTGGAAGGGTCGATGAGAGCACGAGCAGGTTTGAAGAGACGGATCTGACGGTCTGTCGAGCCGGTAAGGATAAATTGCGCCGAGGCCGCAGAGTAAGTTACTGCGTGGACTTGACCTGTACATCAAAGTCAGATTTTTGAGGCACATACACAGTCTGGAGCTTATGGGAGCTTAAGGTCAAGACCAAGTTGAGGCGCATACCATTATGACCCGTGAGCTTCGCTATCTGCTTGGATGGAAAGGGCGTAGCCATGGTTCGCTGTTGTTCATCCCATATTGAAGTTGTTGTCAGAGAGACGGCGCAAAGACATCTTGAGATTTACTTCCACAAATGGCAAGCTGTGAATGAATGATTATGCCCCAATCATCTCGTATTCACGATATTCCTACTGTTCGATCGTCTTTATTAAACTACCATCTATTGAAGAATCTTCAACCAAATGCTTTTCTAGTCCGCGACTCTCCAACCAAACATTAGGCATCACGATATCAGACTAAGATACCTAATCCCCGTCGTCTCAAAATTCCACTCCGCACCAAAATTATTTGTAGCGTCCGAAACCTATAGCCACCTGGCAAGAAAAAACAACAGAGTATCTTGAGTGGCACGAAGAACGCCCCCAGTCAAGCGACCCAAGCAAATAACAAATATCCCAGCTTAACGACGACCGTGCGAACGATTGACACTGCCTGCAATCTGCTCCACTTCCGACTCGAGCTGCTTGATAATGGCGTGGCTCTGTTCCAAGTCCTTGTTGAGTCTGTCGCGTTCGGCAATGAGCTTCTGCTCCCACTGTCGGAATCGCTGTTCCTCCACCTTGACTTGCTCTGTGAACCGTTTACGAAGCGCTTCTTCTTCCTCCTTGAACTTGGGGTTGTCCAGCTTGCGTGGACGAGCTTCGCCGAATTTGCGCGTCTCCATCTGCTGTGCACGGTATGCCTCATAGTGGTTCTCCTCAGTTGTGTGAATCAGGTCGAGCATATGTGTGCGAATGAGGATGGCACGGAGTTTCTTGAAATCGCAGTGCTCCTCGTTTTCAACCTCAGCAACACCCCATGCGTATTGGCGACCCTTGACAGTTCGACCGTCGTTAGTCTGGACATCCTTCTCGGATCCGATGACTGAGAATGGCATTGCAGCAATCAAGCTGCGAGCATGGAGAAGACCTGGCTCGTCATCCTCCTCAAGTGGTGGCTGGTAGATCTTGATGCCCTGGGCCTCGATGACAGCTCGTATCTGATTGAATTAGCAGGCGACTCCCGCCAGTTGAGGGACAGCACATACCTTCAGCTTGAACTTGACCAAGTCGGCTGGGCACACAGTATCGGCTTTTGCAAGGACTGGGATCAAGTTGACTCTGGAGCAGAGGCGCTTCATAACCTCGATATCCAAAGGCTTCAATGTGTGTCCGGTTGGGCGGATGAAGTAGAGGCAGGTGTGGACACGGAGATCTATCTTCTCGGTACGGCGTGGCTGTTGCTCCTGGAGCATATACGACTCATGCTGATCGTCAAGGAATTCGATAATTGGCTGCCAGGAATCGCGGTTGTTGACATAGTCGCCAAAGCCGGGAGTGTCAATAACGGTTAATCGAACTTGCGATAGTTAGCATGACCGTGTCTCGAATCTTGTGCAACCATGTTCATACCCTTGAAGAATTTCTCTTCCAGCTCGGCCTTTGTGATCTCAATCTCGACAGTTTTGTCAATCTGCTTGTTGTGGCGACGCTTGTGGTCGGCGTAGTTTTTGATGGTGGTGGAGAATAGGGTGTTGATGAACGTGGTCTTTCCGAGGCCAGATTCGCCGGCAACCTGTCAAAGTCAGGCATTGAAGTCGTCAAGGCAATCGAAGTGAGCCATACCATAATAGTGAAGGCAGCTCCACGCTTCGCGACAATCTTGTGCCTGATCAAATGTTAGGTGGTGCTGCATATTCGCTAGTCTGATGGTACCTCTGGTTTGGCAACTATCACGTCCATTAGCAGAGTTGCAATCATGTTCAAGTGGTTGAACTCACATTGGCAATGCCAATTGGCGATGCGGATTCGGCCATGGTGGATGTTGTTGTAGTGGACAGAGGAGTTGCGGTAGTGTGCTGTGCAATCTGTCAGTATAGTCTCCATCGCGGGCCATGGCCAATACACACACTCCCGGACGCGATACCTGGTGACAACGAGGCTGACTGCGTGAAGTCAGGATACGGATCGTGGGTCTTCGTGGGTGTGGGTGTGGGTGTGGGTGTGGGTATGGGTATGGTATGGGCACGGGTGGTGTTTGTGTTATTGAGGGGAGCGATATTGACTGGTCGAACAGAGTTAGGGGAGCAAAAGGGGAGGTGCAAGCAACACTGTCGGCTTCTGACTCGCGCTCTACAGATTGAGGAATGCCCGACCCTGAGCCTATCAAAATTTCAGACACCAGCGACAAGTTCACGTCGCAAAGCAACTCAAAGTCCAACGTGACCCGAGAGATATAATTGCTGTAATAAACCATGAAGACCGAATTCCAAGTAATTCAATCAATTCGCACTAGGTTCCATTTCTAACATATCCAGTTCAATAACCTGCTCGGAACAGTATTTGCGAGGGGAAATCTAGTCTTCTCTCCAGACGGAACATGTCTTCTCTCTCCCGTCGGCAACAGAGTATCAGTATTTGATCTCGTCAAGTAGGACATATCACATCTCTACACGCTAGGGGAACCATACACTAAGCAGTGCTCGCAGCAACAAATCACATACCCTCCCATTCGCCCACCGGAAGAACATACATTGCCTCGCCCTAAACCCAAGAGGAAACCTCCTGCTCTCCGTGGACGAAGATGGTCGCGCAATCCTTACAAATCTGCCTCGAAGAATCGCCATATATCATTTCTCCTTCCGAACTGGTGTGACAGCTCTCGAGTTTTCGCCATGCGGACGGTACTTCGCAGCTGCTATTGGCAGGAAGATTGAAGTATGGCACACACCTTCGACGCCCGACTCGAATACAGATGGTGGATTGGAGTTTGCTCCTTTCATACGGCACAGAACATATACGGGACATTATGACGATGTGCTGAGCATACAATGGTCGAGCGATTCGAGGTTTTTCCTCACTTCTTCCAAGGATCTCACGGCGAAAGTATGGAGCACAAATCCAGAGGAGGGGTTTGTTCCAACAACACTGGCTGGACATCGACAAGCTGTGCGCGCAGCTTGGTTCTCAAAGGATCAGGAAACGGTAGGTACGAGTGGTGCGCTCTGGCATACAAGGACAATTTACTGATCCCTACAGGTCTGGACGATAAGCAAAGATGGTGCTCTGTTCCAATGGGAGTACATGTCGAAAGCAGAGGCTGAGGGTGCCGACGAGGAAGTCGCAGAAAGCCCTTTGCACTGGAGGATAGCTCAAAGGCACTACTACATGCAGAACAACGCCACGTTAACCTGCGCTGCATATCACGCACCCTCAAATCTCATAGTTGCCGGCTTTTCGAACGGTCTCTTCACGATACATGAACTACCAGATTTCTCAGAGATCCAAACATTGAGCATTTCGCAGAACGACATCGACTTTGTCACAATTAACAAGACAGGTGAATGGCTAGCTTTTGGTGCCTCAAAGTTGGGACAGCTTCTGGTTTGGGAGTGGCAGTCGGAATCCTACATACTCAAACAGCAAGGCCATTACGACTCCATGAACTCAATCACATATTCACCGTCTGGCCAACACATAATAACATGCGCCGATGATGGCAAGATCAAAGTATGGGATGTCAATTCGGGATTCTGCGTCGTCACTTTCACCGAGCACAGCAGTGGCGTAACAGCCTGCGAATTTGCGAAACGCGGGAATGTTCTTTTCACGGCGAGTTTAGATGGTTCGGTGAGAGCGTGGGATCTGATACGGTATCGAAATTTCAGGACCTTCACGGCGCCCAAGCGTCTTGGATTCTCGTCACTCGCAGTAGACCCAAGTGGCGAAGTTGTGTGTGCAGGAAGTCATGATTCTGACAGCATACACATCTGGTCAGTCCAGACTGGCCAACTGTTGGATCAACTAGCAGGCCACGAGGGTCCTATCTCAACTGTCGCATTCACGCCTGACGGAACCACACTCATCAGCGGCAGCTGGGACAACACTGTCAGACTGTGGTCCATCTTTGCGCGCACGCAAACGAGTGAACCACTTGAAGTCCAAGCCAACGTTCTTTGCGTCGCTGTCCGACCAGATAGTAGACAACTCGCGGTCTCAACTCTTGATGGCCAGTTGACATTCTGGAACATCGCCGAGGCCCTTCAAACAAACGTCCTTGATGGTCGTCGTGATGTCTCCGGTGGCAGAAAAGTCAGCGACAGACGGACAGCGGCCAACGTCGCAGGCACAAAAGCATTCAACACGATCACATACTCTGCAGATGGTACCTGCGTCCTCGCATCGGGAAACAGCAAGTACATATGTCTCTACGAAGTTCAATCAGGAACTCTCGTGAAGAAATTCACCGTCAGTGTCAATCTCTCCATCGATGGAACACAGGAATTCCTCAACTCGAAGAACCTGACTGAAGCCGGACCGCTGGGACTTATTGACGAGCAAGGTGAAGCTTCGGACCTTGAAGACCGAATCGATCGGACACTCCCTGGCGCCAACCGTGGGGACGCCTCGACGCGCCGCTTGAGACCTGAAGTACGTGTCCCGGCCGTAGCTTTCTCGCCTCAAGGTCGGAGTTTCTGCGCCGCCTCGACTGAAGGACTACTTGTTTACGGACTCGATTCCGGAGTGGTGTTTGACCCCTTTGATCTCGACATCGACATCACACCCGCCTCTACTCTCTCGACCTTGAGGAAAGAAAAGGATCATCTCAAGGCACTCGTCATGGCGTTTCGACTCAATTCGGCGCCTCTGATCAAGCTGTGTTTTGAAGCTACTCCCACTTCCTCCATCCCTCTCATCATCAAATCACTTCCCTCCGTCTACCTCGCCAGATTAATGCGTTTCATCACCATTCAAGCTGAAGAGTCTCCGCATCTCGAATTCTGCCTCATTTGGATCGAAAAGGTGTTTCAGTACTGGGGTTCGTATCTCAGAGAGCGGAGAGGAGAGTTTGCGAGTGAAGTCCGCGGACTGATGAAGGTTGTCGGTAATGTGGAACGTGAAATCAGGAGGTTGGGAGAGGGGAATGGGTATGCTGTGGGGTTTTTGTTGAAGCAGGGTTTGAAAACGAAGAATGGAAATGAAGGGGTGATGATCATGGATGTTGATGATGGGATTGTGGTTGAGGCTTTGAGTGTGGATGGAGAGGATGAAGGCGAGGAGGAATGGATTGGGTTGGATTGATTGTTAGAAGATGGATGTGGAAACGCAGTTTTGGCTGGGCATTGGGATTGGTGGCTTTATAAAGACTTGTTCAAAGCGCGATTATCGTAGTCAACCTCGGAACTTCAATCTGATCACAGTATTCAGTAATGTTGTTGTCGCTATCTCACTTCCGGGTGTTGCAGGTGTTGAATAAATTGGTAGAAGCAGCAACAGGTTTCATTATCGAGCTACATCTGTTCCTGGCTCTTCGATGGCCATAAATATATTGGCTACGGATCATTGCTATGGATGTAGAATATATCGGAAATAGATTAGATAAAAGTAGTTTTGCGTTTGACGAAGCGGGTTTAAGTGATCCGAGTGTGAAGTACATGAAGAAGAAGGTTTCAAGAGAGTATATTCAAGAGGTTGATCCATGAAGTACATGTCGTAGAAGGACTGTTCACAAGATGGACCTGGACTTGGGTGGGAGTTGAAATTTATAGTGATGGTGATATTTACAGATGCTACATTGAACAACCGAACAAGAAAACCACGGACGGATATGTAGCACGCCCAAGATAGAAGAAGCGGAAGAGGATATTGATCATGGATTAGAATGACCTATGCGTGCCCATGCATGTGCCTTTCATCATGAGGTGAGGGTCAAAAAAATAATGCTTTGGATACACCCTATTTTTCCCGCCGCGCTATGCGTTATCAAACAGTTTTTGGTGAAAATACCGAGGGATGTTGAATGGGTAGTGAATGGTTTGAAAGCGCCGCAGATGCTGTGTCGACCGTATGAATGCAATGTGTCCGAAAGTGAAGTCCGGTGATGGAGCGATGAGCAGACGTGGTGATGGGGGTATAGCGCCAGGCTGAGAAACTCCCGAGGTCCCTTGCTAGGCCCGGAGCACAGACCGTCGGGGTTTCCGGCGAAATGCTGAGGTACAGAGTCTAGGTACAGACCTGGCGCAATCGAAGCTGGCATCCTGAAAATTGAAATGTAAAAATCATGAAAGGGGGGTCCTTCGTGTGAGCTTGAGTCGGCATGGCGCCGCGTGATTCAAACCGACGGCCTGATCATAAGGCGAGATATGAGGCCTTGAAAACACACAATTGCAGCATCGCATAGGAAAGATAAAGGAAATCCTGCTATTGCGCACTTCCCGCACTCATCGGAGATCGGGAAGATCACGTAGGACAGAGATCGCTTTTGCACGTGCAAAAGCGATGGATAACGCATGACCTTCGAATCTTAGCCACTTCGGACGACGCCGTTCTCCCCGCCTTCCGACCTCAACGCCCCAAGCGCGCGGTCCAGCTCGGGTTCCGCAACCATGACAGTTCCTGCTCTCGCCGTCGAAAGGTAGCTCATCTCGACGGCGTCCAGAAAGCCCATGCTTGTGCCCCCGACTAAGCGCCCTGCGACGCCACAAATGATACCCGTGCTTTCCAACGGCAGCATGCGAAGGTCGAGAATGATGGGTACATGGACTTCCGCCCCATCACTAGATCCGAGGAGGACTGAGTCATCTTCAGGGCCGAAGAATGGGATCATTTCCTTCTCCAATAGCAGACTGGCATCTTCCTCGTCCGTTAGAGCCAAGCTCAAGAACTTTGGATGGGAGACGAGGGCGCGAACGAGACCTAGCTTCAGCTTGTCGCTCGTTGAGGAATTACCACGGGATGAGTCCTTCCTTGCAGAGCATTGAATCAGACGAATACTTCGATCCACAGTAGGAACAATGCTGTGCTTCTTGAGAGTCGCAAAGGTTCGAGTCTGGAGCTCAGAAATACTTGCAGGCGGTGGCGTCCCTGGTAAGGAATGCTCGAACGACGAAGTAGACGAAGTGCTTCGATGAGTGTATGCTTGACTGGTGTAGGAGGAGTTTGACGCTTCGAAGGCAAAGCCACGAGCTTCGAGCGCTGAGACGACTTGAGCTCGAGAACGCTGCGGAACGAGAATGTAGTCGGAATAGTAGGTCGTGATGAAGAAAATGGAGACTCCCGCCATGGCCAAAGGGGAAGTAAGCTCTAGCACTCGTTGACCAGCCTCGAGCCCTTCTCCTTCGACCTGCATCACGCAGTAATCATCCGTGGACATGACAACCGAGTTGCGGTCATTCTCGGAACTTAAAGCATCTCTTGCAGGCGCAAATAACGAGTCGGCAATAGCTCGCGGACAAGCAATTGAGCACTCCACAGGAGTCACTGAAACGTTGATGAAGACATGCTCTTGGAGCTGGTGCGTGGACCCCGATCCATTGCTTGGAGGGCGACTCTCGCTTCCAATATTCGTGGGAAGGAGGAGTTGAAGGATGGGTTGTAAGAAGCTGGAGTACAATCGTAGTGGTATGTGAATCAATGTCAACTGCGTGTCCTTGATGAAGAGCATTTTGTCAGTTGGTGCTATAACATGGGGCAAGGCAGTAGAGCGGATATTGGGGGACATGCAGAGATTTCTTTCAAAATGTGAAAGGATTATGTCGTGCACGACACAGCCTCCCATTGTCAGATCGGTGCATCGTCCGGACGCCACAGAAATGCTGGGGCGGCTGTGACGTTGCAAGCGTATTTGCCTGTACGTATTGCGGAAAAGTGAGGTTCAAGACAGGGGACAATAGAAAGCCAGTAACATACAAGGAATTGTATTCTTGCCGAGAGAAGAGTCAGTGAGTCCATGGTGGCTGGTGCAATGCAGTAACCACGATAATGGGAAGACGTTGAAAGTGTAACTCTATAGACTCAGCCCGCTCAGCGATTTATGTGCTCTTGTCCCACGAGCCAATGAGAAGGGTCGTTTTTAAAGTTCATCACCAGAAGAGTGAGAGGCGATCAGAAGAAGCGTGGGAGGCGGAGGACCAAGGTCGACACTCGACACAGGTAAGGAAAATGCGTGGGTCGAGTCAGACGACAACTCTCGTTTCGTTCAGCGAGTGATATTGCGGAGCGGCTGAAGGTGGGAATGAGGCCAATCTTATATTTTTTGTGGAAAACTATGGCCTGCACGGTGGTAAGAAGCGTAAGAGGTTGTTGGCGTCGTCGACGAAGCCAGGGTAATAATTGAACGTGGGGTCGTCCAGGTGTAAGTGAGAGAGAGAGAGCGATACGTTACGAGTATTGCGGCTTGATTGGCGAGGTGATTGCTCAGTCAAGCTCCCAGTGTCGTGGGATCTCTGTCAAATGGTCACCAAGGATGGTCGAATCGAGCAATTGAATATGCGCGAGGTTGGAAGAGGGAATGCCGACATATATGGCCAAAGCCGGCTTTAGCAGCTTCGGACAATCAATAGGTATCCGCGTTTAGCCAGCCGACTGACACTATGCCTTGTCAGGATGTTTTCGGCGCCTTGTCAGGATGTTTTCAGCCTTGTTTGCCGACAGTGGTAGATCTCAGAACGGGCCAACCAACTCTTTCCAAGCGCGACCTGCATGAATGGTCAGGCTGGTCGACGGGCTGGCACAAGAATATTACAGCAATTTATTCTACTTGGGGTGGTTCATGGGGGGCGCTTATGCAGGTCTTTGATGGCATGCAGTGATTAGAGCCGGCTGCCCGTAAACTGTGGATTAGCGGCGTGGGGGTCAGCAATACTGCCTACTATATTACCAGGTACTCCTAGAGTCCTAGTAGTTGTGTGAAAAATTCTCCTCAAGCGCTGGTTCCTCGATTCAAAAGGGTTCATTGGTGGATGATCGACGAATCTGGCCTCGCCGCGCTCCTGCGACGGGACTATATCAACAGCGCCGACTGCCTTCATCTCCACATATGCCATGTTCTCCAATGACGGAGTGGACGAGAATGTCCCGTCACGAGCTAGATCTGCTGTGCACATCAACTTCAGCATCGTCATCTGTACCGTTGTTCTGGCAGATGAAGTGGGCAAATGAAAACCGCTACCATTGTCGTGCCCCTCCTTGGGCTCCACGGGGGACACCATGCTAGGGACGGTATACTCCCACATTCTCCCACTGGGGAGACGAAAAGTGCAGTACGCGAGCAAATGACTTTGTGGCGTGGCGAGGCGGCGTTGGAAGGACGAGTTGAGGAGTAAGTGGTCGCCAGATGGCGTTCGCGATGTGCAAGATAACTCGATGTGGTATGGTATGGCCATGCAAGTCTTCCTGCTGTAGAACCTGAGTGACTGCGGGAACAAAGACCATGGGGATCGCTGTAGGCGATCTATCATTTCGCATTCCATCTTCCCAACACCTTGGAAGACGAACTGTGATACACTAAAGTGCCGCAGATCCTGAAGGTATTGTGTCACAAAGTGAGAAGGATCTGACGTTGCCTTCACTTATCATTCATGTGACGTAGAACCAACTACTCTTTCTTTCATGGTTGCCAGGTTGAAGGTTGCCAGGTTGTTGGAAGGTCTCGTCAAGGCTCAGACACGGAAAGATGATGGATATCAAGAGACATGCATGAGTCGTCGCTCATCAATACCATGCCAGCTTCCAATCGTCCACATATCATAGCTGTATCATGACCCAAACATCTACACAGAAACAAAGAGTGAAGATTCCCATGCTGACCCAGGCACCATGCAATGCTTATCATACAATCCAGAGCTTATTTCGCTTGTCAGCTGAACCTGTCGCCCTTCTTACTCCTCCATACCTCGCTAGCCTCATACTTGCTCTTCTCTCCTGCTCGTTGTGCATCATTCTCAGGCACGTGTCTCGTTGCTGCTGGTTCCGATGAACTTGCCTCCCGACTTGGGCTCGCGGCGGTGTCACCGTTGCCGTTGCCGCTCGCTCCGGCCTTTTGACTCCCGTATTGTAATCGAGCGTCTTCCTCGTACTGTGCTTGGAGTTTGGCGCGACGCTGGACTTCTGTGGTGTGACGGGCTTCGCGGTCGGCATTGATGGACTTTTTGGCGAAGTAGTAGGCGCCTCCGCCAGCAGCGCAGAGGACGAACCAGCCGTAGCTGTAGAGAGTCAGTATTGACCGAAGGGGTTCGAGCGGGTAGTCAGTGGTAGTGGTTTACCCTACTGAGCGAGCCTGGACATTGTTAGCGTGTGCAGGTGACAGGTAAACATATGGCGCACTGTGTTCATCTTGGTGATACAGCAAGATCAGACGATTTGAGATGGAGACGAATTGAATTGCCTATGTTTTGTTCAGGAAGCAAGTCCCAATATAAAAGTTTGGATTGGGTAACACATCGGAGATGGACGACTCGGATGTCCCAGCGGCTCCTCGAATCCACTTCGGTTGCCGCCATCACATCACGGTCCACCATTCCTCAGCAGCTCGCGGCTTACACTTCACTCAGGTTAGATATCTCACTCAGCACTATGAACCAAGAACGTGAGTACACATCATCAACAGCATCCATAAAGTCTCGCCTAATCATATTGTCCAGATCCTCATCCACTCCTCGCCCAGCTGCCTCTCACCGTCTCCCCCTTCCTCTCGCTCCCAACTGCAACCCCTCTTCCCTATAGCTATAAGTCCCTCCCTTCGACGCTCCCTCCCTCTGTCACAGATCCGCAGCAAACTGCACACTCTCCCAATCCAAATCAGTCCCAGGAACAGCAACACTTGCAACAACAGGCAGCCTACGTCATATCCCCAAATGGCGGCCGCGCGGCGCACCCAGATCAGATCATAGAGTCATGCCATGCGCTGCAAGCACATCTGCAGAAACTACAAGATGAGTCGCGGGAGACGGTGAGAAAATGGCAGGATGGCATCAGGCAGAGAGAATTGATGGAGAAGAGGAGGGTTGCGCCTGGTTGGTTGGACGTCGAGGATGGTGGGCATATGCTTGTGCCCGAAAGACAACATCCAGGAACAGTCGAAGATACAGACTTAAGGGAAAAGATGGACGGCATGCATATTCGGGACAATAGACAACAAGATGCCACAGGAAGAACTGGGCAAGGAGATGGTGGTGAGGAGTTGGACAGAGCATTTGGCGGCATGGACTTGAAATGAAGTATCCTGGCCAAATGAACACTATCGGCTCTGCATTCAACAGGCGCATCAGATACTTTGACCTACTTCACGCATCATGGGAGGAGTTTGGACGGCTCAGGACTTGGTCGCAGCAGCATAAGCACGCTGCATTAACAATGAAATCTAGGAAGCTCTGGGACCACATGACTGGTTGGCGCTGGGTGGAGCATCTTCTTCACTATCCAGCAGACAGCTTTCACTGACGGTTGGGTTGATACAGGTCCCCGGGGATCTCAACCCTCCGACTGTTTGTTTCAATGACCTGGGGCATTGAGCTGTGCGCTATCAATGTACACCTGCGCTCCTGGGTAGTCTGAGGCACCATGCAACATAAAAGCAACACTGCCTGTAACAGATATTGTCACGTTTGGGTACAAAATAGGATTTTGAAGATGGCTTCACCTTGGCTGTGGACGACGCGACTTACAGCCTACAGGTGCTGACTATCCATATCATCTTGAAAGACTTTGGACCCTGCGAGGTGGTTAGTATTCTTCCTTACGACCCTTGGAGGGCGCTCGCTCGAATTGTAGACGACGCTCATATGGTAACATTTTGAATTCGCGCGTTATTAACGTTTGTCACATAAGCAGTTGTAGGGCCGACATCCTGATCAACTGGATCTACTCTGTCCCCGGGCTCTGCACCATCAAGCATGTGTTGTTTTCTGGGGTCAAGTCGTCGCCATCTGGAGCGATGACGACCTCTCGAGAGGCTTTGACGAGAGGGGTTGGTCCTCCATTGCAGATGACATCGTTGAAGTATACATCGCTTATCGGCCCTGTGTTGTGTCAGTGTGTCTTTTCGTTGGCAAGCGGCCCCTCCTGAACACTGATCATCATAATAATTCGGAGCTATAGAAGGTGATAGCACCGGGAGATATTTATCTTTCCGGGACGGAGTGGTAAGTGGCCTGTCATGTTCACCAGGAGCCTGAGAGCGGGGTTCGAGAACTCCAAATTGTGCAACAAATCACACTCCTCTTCTACTCGAACCAATCATAAACTTTGTGTCGCAGTCATGTGGCTGCCGACCAAGCAGCTATGGGCGCCCTCCTTGGATTTGGCTTTCCTGGCTTGCTACAACGAGATCTCCGTCTGTCAAAATCTTCACTTCAGTAGGCTTCCGAGGCCGGGCCTTGCTCCACTATTGGGCCAGGGATGAAAATGTAAAGTCTTCAATAGATGAGGACAGTATAAAGGGGTCTCTTATAAGGCTGGCTCAAGTATGATCTTTTTAATCGACAACTTCCACCCCGGTGGAACTTTGAAATCCAGACAACTCGATTCTACTACTGGACTCCCGTCTCTGTACATCATTAGATTAAAGTGTTGGTGTTAAGAAGGGGCATCGAGTACATACCGGGTTTGGTTGTTCTGTCAAGCACTACAGTTTCGATCAAATGGGCTACCCGGGCCTTGTTAATCAACATGGATCAGCACTATCCGCATCCTCTTTGCGACAACATCCCTTGATTTGCGGAAGTACAACTGAATCGCAGCGAATAGGTCTCGGAATCTATATTCGACAACGCAGGTCCTTTCAAATAATGAGAATGCATATTTGTTCCTACATATTTTTCTCCTTATTATTCGCAATTGGCCGAGTATGCCCAAGCCATGCCAGCGCGCTGTAAAGACAATAAACATCGCCGAGTGCGCGTAAATTGTTATAGTCGGCAACAACTTTCCGCAGCTTCCAGGGTTGGTACCTGATAGTCCTTCATCTCGTGTTCACGAGAAGTATGGATTACATAACAACGACTTTTCCGACCTGAGTTGTTCACACACCATTCTCCTCAGACTCCTGCCTAACGAGGAAACGTCAGGTCCTTGCTCTTTTTAAGTGGGACAAGCTATAGGCTCGGAAACAATGAGGTTGTTTGCCTCGCTACCTCCAGCGCTCCTCGCTGCGTGCTACTGTAGTAAGTTTACCTCAAGCTCGAGAGATCACGTTCTGACATGGCCCAGTTCTACAAAGAGCACAAGCCCAAGGTCCACAGCCATTCACTGATCCAGAAAGTGGCATTCTCTTCTCTCAGTATTCAGCCCCAGTCACTGCAGACGTACCAAAAGGCGGCTTCCAACTAGGAGTCGCATTTCCGCCAAATTTTGACAAGAATGAATACATTGGGCATCTGGTACGAGATACATGGCAAAGTCTCCGACGACAATTGCTTATGCTCAACAGGTTGGATCTCGACCCCAAGGCAAGGGATGGGTGGCGATCAGCCATAGCCCGCAAATGCTTGATACCTTGATTCTCCTCGCCTGGGTACATGGACAAGAGGTTCGAACATCGTTTAGATATGCAACGTAAGTACACCCAAATAATATTGCGGGAATTTGCGTCAAACACGCGTCGCTGTGGTTCAAGTGTCGCGGTTAAACTTGATGGCCCGGCCTCAGGTGGCGCTGCATAAAAGAGTCAAGAGTAATCAGAGAAGCGTGTTATCAGTTTGTAGGCTCTGGATTGCGGTTCAAGTGTCGATTTGTCTATCTTTCAATGGATTCCACTGTATCATACATTTTGGGTACGAGCTTGTAATGAGGCCCCGACTGATCAAATCTGACAGAAATTATACCCAGCCGGACATTTATTCTGGTGCATTGTCCTTTTCCCAACTCGCACATACCATAAACAAGACGCATTTCACCGTGACTTATCGCTGTCAAGGGTAGGTTGGCATTCTAGCTACCCATCGACACGTCCTGGCTGACCCAATGACAGATGTTTTTCATGGAACTACAAAGGCAAGACGGGATCCGTCAACATGAAAGCCGAATCCATTCTCTTCGGTTGGGGTCAAGGCAGCCGCGATCCATCAATGCCAAGTAACAACAATTCGCCAGTCGACTTCCATGATAACGGGTTCGGCATCATCGCAACGGTCCCAAGTCTAGGAGCGAACCCAAAATACGACTCGTATGTAAACGTGATCAATCCATCCAAAAATATCGGTCAACCTAAAATAATTCCTCTCGATCCGAAGCTAGCTGGCAATAGAACATCATGGCCAGTAGGGACCAAGTCCAATCAGCCCCCGCCAGGTTATACGCCTGGGCAAATATCAGTCGTTCCAGGAAGACCGCCTCAGCAAACAGGTGGCGCACCTCCGGATGGCCAGAGTCCTCCTACTCAAGGCCAGATTCCTCCTGCACAGGGTCTCCCACCAGCAGCGCCGGTTCAACCGCAGCCGCCTGCGATGACCGGGAACCCCACTGTGATCAAAACCCCAGGCGCAATAACAATAGTAGGAAATCGGGGAGATGTCAAAGACAAGAGACAAACCAACGCAACGCCACCGCCAAACGCTTGTCCACCACCTGAAATCCCCAAACCAGAAGGTGATCTAGGAGCTATGCCTGCAATCCCCGGTATGCCCAAAAAGCCGCCCGGAACTGCACCACTTCAACAACCGAATTCGACTGTAGACTGTCTGCCCCAGATCTCCTCTCCTGCTCCTCCCTTGGAGCTTGAGCCTCCAAAGTTACCGGTACCGACGAGTTCGGGTGAACCTCCTATTCCGCCGCCGGTGGATGACTTGGGCTTGACTCCGAAGACGAGTGGGGTCCCTAAAAAACCGCCTAGGATTGGGAAGATTGAATGTGGGAGTCTTTATGAAGTACAGGGCACCTTGAGATATATATGCTAGATAAATGGGTTTTGTTCGCCATGGGCAAAGAAAGAAAAAGGAAAAATACAGGTCTCAGCTGTAAGATAGCTAGAAAATAGCCTCGAATGTAAACTGGGATCCTCAAGATTCCTGGTGCGTGAATCAAAAGGAGTAGGTGAGAATATCGTTGACCTTATTCTACAAATTTCCATTTTCGGACATGTTGATTCTTAGGTGGATGGTTTGGGTGGTATCGCGTTTGCACCGGCGGCATGCATCTTAGTCTCTTGGCAAAGTAACGCTATACCTCTTCAATCATTAACTAAGCCCATCTAAGCATAGCAGCTATTCATATGTGCTCGACTCCACTAGATCCCGTTTTACCGAGAGACTAAAGTGCATTTCGCCGATGCAAAAGCAATGTACGGAGGTAGGATTTAGTGTAGAGGTGGTTCTTATGAATATCATGAAATTGTACTCTGCATCATTCATGAGTCTTCTATAATATTTGACAAATCTATACATGCTATCCCACGAATCGCTGATAAAATGTGTTCAACTCCCAAACCCGATGCAAGAAGGACAGATGTCTGCCGAGTTCAAAATCGTTTGCTGCAGATATTTATCGATGTCGATCTGATAATGAAAACTTAGAAACTGATTCATGCCTTTGGCGCCACAGTGGGTAAAGACATTTTGTCTTTCGCACTTTGCTGCAACTTCGCCAATGTATACACAATGCCGCTAACGAATCCACAAATAATGGCACTTACGCTGCCAAAGGTGACCGGGGCATCGAAAAACACAAGTCCGACAATGGACAAAGGTAGCTTATTCAAAGCGCCTACCATACTGAATGTGGTAGATGTGCCAACGCGCAAACACCAGCCCTGGGTGTAGGAGATAAACACGGCGGACATGCCTGAGAAGACCATTACCGAGATTATGGTGAAGCGCTGCTCCGGGGGGAAGTTCTTTGCCAGATTCGCAGAGGACCAGTCCTCAAGGAATAAGGATGCGATAAGGAGGACAGGAATGGGTAACAGATTGTTGTAGAACATGGCTGTAGCAGCAGGAAATTAGCGAGTGTGTCCCAATAGAGTAGATAGATTGGTTTGCAAATACATACTGTCCAGATCCTTGAAACCGAGCACCTTGATCTTCTTTCGCAGACTTAGTGTGAAGGCGGCTGCGCAAAAACAATTGATTGCCATCCATGTATATCCAGCATTGAGTGTAGAAATGCTGCTGTGAGCCTCGGTGGTGGATGTAGACGCAGTCAATGCGTGCTGAATGTCGGCCCAAGCTGCGACAATGGAGCTGAGAACCATGAGGCCAAAAGAGAAGAGGGTCATCCTCGAGACGCTGCTGCCTCCAAACCACAGCATCTCAGCATAAGCGGTGACAATAATGGCCATGTTTTTGAAAATGGTATAGACGGGGACAGAGAGGTATTGGAGGGCCTTTGATCCAGTGTAGATCAGTGCGATGAGGAGCAACGAGATGGGGAACCCTTTTCAACGATTAGCCCAGGTTCGACTCTCGTATGCGATGGACGTCAACACATACATTTCTTGGCCTCGTCCAGCTTGAAGTCGCGATAGTGGAAGATGCCTATCGTTTTACACGTTTGGATGGCGAGAAGGGCGACAGCGGACTGGACACATAGGAGGAGGAAGTTGAGGTTGAAATTCATGCCGGACAGAACATATTTGTTGGTCACTGTCATCAATATCGACGATGCGCAATAACATAGCAGCGCAACAGTCGGGTTGTTGATGGCAGAGGGAGCGACGGTAGGTTCATCATCCTTCTTCTTTTCCGAGGCCATGTTTGGTGGTGCAGGCGTGGAGGGAATGCGATGGGTGGTGGTGGTGGTGGTGGTGGTGGTGGTGCTTGGAGTTGTTGTCCTCGACAAGAACAAGGGATGGAAAGTTGGATTCAGGGGCTGCTAGGACCATCGTAGAGTAATCTTACACACGACTGGCAGCCGGGGACACGTTCATCGATCATCGTGATTGGGAACAAGTCGTTCATGTATCATGGTGGTGAGGAATAAGTCGTTCGAGTATCATGGTGAGGCGATCAAGGTCCATCAGAACGCTTCATAAATACATGATCAACTTCATCGGATCAATACAGGCAGTGGCCTCAGGCTGCCACGCCCTACTGTGAGAACTACTGTATAAATTGACCCATCACTCCGAGTCCGAGGTATGCTGGGCGTGCATCACCTAACCCTCCTATCGTTCGGCATCGATCCGGACACTCGACTCGCCATCGATCCGGACACTCGACTCGCCACGATCCGGACACTCGACTCGCCATCGATCCGGACACTCGACTCGCCATCGATCCGGACACTCGACTCGCCATCGATCTGGATACTCGACCTTTTCTCTGACTGGTCAACGGGGGAAATGCTGAGGATATATTGACGGCTAAGGCCCGGAGTAGGCGTCCCGTACGGCTTTGGAAAGACTACGTTGCCTTCTCACTGGGTTCTTACTCTTATCCATACTAACATTATCACAGGCGTACGACATCTTCTCTCCCTACTGTGTTACCGAGTAGAGTGCCTAATGGGCCGAGGCGTACATACGTTTCCTCACGCTGTCATTCCGACATCGACTCGGACACTCGACAATCCTTCGACTGACTTGGTGAGCTGGAATTCCAAGAATATATCGGTGGCCAAGGACGCCAAGTAGCTCGGTATGATATTCCACGTAGCTCTCCTAAAATAGCCAAAAGTCGGGGGTGGGGTAGATCAGAATTGCGGCGAGCTCCAAGATTCTACCATGTTTATTACTATAATACTTCAAAGTAGTGTTCGCATTCCCGTTTCGATGCCGCAACACCAATACGAGCTACCTGAGCGAAAACGAAGCATAACAAGGCGGAGGTGAGGTTTCATAGTTTGTCGTCACCCGGATTTTAATCTCATGAGTATGTGAAGGACAAGTATTTAAAAGGTTCGTCTACCGTTCTCCAAACAGCTTCAACCACCGAAAAAGCCAACCTCTATTCAACCTCATCTTCTCAGTCAGTCAGCATGCGATTTTCAACTTCCGTCCTCTTCACAACTCTTCTTGCCATCGCCGTCAATGGCCAAGGAGGTGGCAATAAATACGAGGTATTGACTCCTCTTACCTTGTTTTCCTAACACTGCATGACCAAGAACTAACGAAGTTATTCTCTAGAGCTGCCACAGTATGTTTATGACCCTTTGTTCTCTCCTCTCCCAGCCACTGCTATCCCTCTCGTAACCTGCGCCCCAAATTCTCACTGACATAACATAGATTGCTTAAACAAATGCGAGCAAGTGGGATATGCCAAATGCGGTACGATGATGTGCGGGACTTCGCAATGTGGTAGCGCGAGAGCCTATTGTGGCTATCAAATTGGTCCTGGTATCACGTGTCCTTGATCACTGTCGACAGAACCACTGGCAAGTAGTGAGGACTGATTATCCTACCTCGAAGATATTCGAGACTGGGCTTGAATGGAAACATTTTGGAACTCGCTAGAAGCAAGTCAGAAATAGAATTATGGTACTTTGAGATTGCTTCCAAATCGAAACCTTGATCCATCGTCTCTCAAACCCCTCAGCCATTTTGAATCCACGTCTTTCCATCATATCATCGGCTTATATCTCTAGTTTAGCTCTTCAGATAGTTAATTCTCTATTTAGAACTATCTCCCTCCACCCTAGTTCGTATTTAGGAAAAGCCTACCTTTGCCTTCCTACCGGTTAGACCATATGTCGTGATTTTATAATCCGCTTGGCAACCACTATTCGTACGACCATGCTGTTGCTGTTGTACGAAGCTAATCATGCCTAGGATGAGGAGCGTACGATCCTGCGAATGCCCTCCGTGGACATCGACATCCTGGTCCCCAGCACTATGACTTAGAGTAAGGCTAACTGCGTATCCCTGAACAGCGAGGACCCCAAATTATGCGGAATATTCGATCTGCTTCATCGTCTTTGCGATCGAAGGCACTTGAACGCGTTGTGGTGTGCTCAGGAATATCATCAAGCCTGGCGTGAAGTTCTCAGAGAGCTCTACCACAATTAGAAATTCTCTGTCGACAAGGCGATGATAAAACAGAAAGACAAGATCAAGCCCATGCTCTGTCGATCAAAGATAGACTCTAGTAAGAGACCTGAGCGAAGTTCGGGGCAAATTCCGGTGATAGGTGCCTCAACTGCTGCATGTCAGCAATTCCTGGCTAACGCGTAAGCATGAGGGGGGTTCCTACAAGGGCGTGAGCTGTTCTTGTCCAAACTCTTCACATTCTCTCGAATACCCACCACAATAGTAACAGAATTCTATAACAAAACATGGCCGCTCCGGCACTTCCAGATATCGATAGCTTCAGTCTCCACTTGACAGTCTACGTCGCGCCTGAGAACGTCGACAAGCTTTTGAAAGCGATGGAGCCAGTCTTCGATCACGTCTCTGCAGAGGAGGGATGCACCTTCTTCGAGTTATACCAGGATCCAGCCTCTCCTGGTACACTGAGTTGGATTGAAAACTGGTACATTATGCTTTGATTCAGCGTAGTGCTCGCTGACCAACTGTTAGGAGCGTGTCTCCAGAGTGGTTCATGGCCGTGAGCTGCCACTATCTTTGACGAATGACAAGTACCAGTGGCTGACAATAGAGTAGAACCAGGTGACCAAAGAGTACTACAAGGAGTATTTCGCGATAACTGAGCCGCTGTTCATCAAGCCGAGAGAATTCAAGATTCTGAAGCGAGTAGGGAAACCGTTCCTCTCAGTCAAGGATTCCAACTTTAAGTAAAGTAGAGATGGTAGTCTAACGCCTTGGTAATGGAGATTTAGGATGGACTTGGGACAGTCCAAAGACGGCGTCATCATTGGTAGCTGATTAAATGCAAAAGTAATTGCAGACTGATCTTTCCGAGCTGTCGGTCAGATCAAAATGAATGGTCCCACGATGGAAGCGCTCCAGAGACCAAAGAATCGAAGGCGTCGTTCTATTTGCGCATGTGCAGATGGACTCGCACACGATTCTCTTCATCTCATCCATCAGAGCCATCGATGGGATTGGCTTGTCTCATAAATCAGACTCCAGTTTTGTTTTCACCTTTCCTAAGTTCTTGATGATTGAGTAATTACTGTCGCCTCATGTAAGAAACTATAGCCATGGAGAGTTCAAACTCCCCTTTTCCAAGTTTGGCTCGAACAGAACGTATATTGATGGAGCTGCGGTTGCATCGATGGAGGAGATATGAGACAAAGAGCCAGGTAGCTCAAACTTCGGCTACTAGGTAGCTGGAGTACGACCGGACTTCCTAATCGGGAATGGCTTGCACTCTCGGAAAGAAAAAGGGGTTTACTTTCGACCTCACTCTTTGATATCCTTTGAACCGGTCTTAAGCTTGTCGATGCCTCGATGACTGATTGCCATGGAGTATGCTATATCTGGAAAGCAGATGGCTACTGCGGTTGGAGCCATCATTGGCCTCGCGGTAGCAAGCTTTCTTGTCAAGCTATATAAACACCGACGAGCTATGATGGGGCTGGTAAGTGATACTTCTTTCAATCCCGACTGCACTCAATATTTCACTCTCAATTTCCGTATTCTTCACTTCATGATCATCTCTCGATTTACAACTCAATCATTTTCCTATCAATTCTGTGATTTCAATCGTCTTAGAAAACTATTTGCTAAACCTCGCTCTGGACTGCCCTTTCCATTCCTCCTATCATACAGTCTTCCTCTCATGACGCCTTTCATGCCGAATCTGTTTACCGACCTTTTCCAGGCTAGAAACGAGCCTCAATCCTCTCCGTTCCCGTTATACTCGCTCGCAATATTTCCTACGACTTCTCTTTCAAATTTGCCCCCGCGTTCAATGGGACGATAACAAGAACGACCTTAACACCCTACTAGCCCGGCCCACCCTACCACCCAATCCTAGGCCACCTCCTCATCGCCATAAAAATGGCTGCGGCCTTACCCCCAGACGTCCATCCTCACCACTACTGGCAATACCTCCGCAAGACCTACCATCTAGGCGATTTCTACTACTTCGACGTCTGGCCCGTTGGTCCACCCACCCTAATTATCTGCTCCGCCCATCTCGCGGACCATGTCACTGTCAAACACTCTCTCGATAAGCACCCAATGGTAAAAGAATATCTGAAGCAACATTTAGGAGTTGAGAATATGGCTGCTGCGAATGGGAATGTGTGGAGGAAAGCGAGGACGGTCTACAATCCTGGCTTCGCTTTGAATTATTTGATGACTGTGATTAGTGAGATTGTGGAGGATGTGAGGGTCTTCCATGATGTGCTAGGGGAGTATGCTGAGAGTGGGGAGGTTATTGAGATGGAAGCTGTCGCTATGAAGTTGTCTTTTGATGTCATTGGGAGACTCGTTCTGTAATAACTTCCTCCCAAGGTTCTGCGTGCCATTGCTAATATGTGATAGGGATATGGGATTGAATTCTCAAAGAAGCAGCAATGAACTTGTCGACGCATTCCGCACGCAACTCCATTTCCTCTCATCGTCGAATACTTGGTCAAACCCCTTCGCAGGTATCAATCCAATCCAGCAGTACTCGATCTATAAAAACAGCCAAGTGATCGATCGCTGTATTGGTGACGAGCTTGACCGCCGTTTCGCTAAATCAGCGGAAAACGCAAGTGGAGCCCAGTCTCGTAAGATGTCAATGCTCGACGTCGCCCTCGATACCTACAACTCAGAGATCCGCGGGCTGTCCACTTCAGACGACGATAAGGGACGTAGAACAATGGACGCCTCCTTCCGCCAATCAGCAATAGATCAGATCCGCACCTTCGTATTTGCCGGACACGACACCATCTCCACCGCTGTCTCCATGATCTTTTACTTCCTTTCCAGAAACCCTTCTGTGCGACAGAAAGCGATTGAGGAACTTGATAACCTCTTTGGCCCTTCCCTAGAAACGACTGCTGAAAAGATCCGAGAAGATCCATACGTCCTCAACAAGATGCCATATTGTACGGGCATCATGAAAGAATCACTGCGACTCTTCCCACCAGCGAATACTGTTCGTGTCGGAAACAAAAACGTCTGGATCACAGATCCAGAGACAGGGTCGATGTATCCTACCGAGCCAGTCAAGGACACAGTCGTCTGGCCAGATTCTTACGTCCTCGGCCGCGATCCACGATACTTCCCAGAGCCCCTCAAATTCATGCCAGAACGGTACAGCGCAGACTCGCCATTTCCTCCTATCCCGAATGGTGCATGGCGTGCATTTGAAAGAGGCCCAAGAAACTGTATTGGATCTGAGTTTGGAGGTCTCGAGATCAAGGCCATTATGGCGCTTACACTACGAGACTATGATTTCGTGCCCGTTTATCCTCCGGGTGCTCCGACGGTGGATGGCGAGCCTTGTTATCAGATGTTGTTTGGGAGTGCAAAGCCTAAGGGAAGTGTGCCTGGACGCGTGATTAGGACAGCGAGGAAAAGGGAGTAATTATTCGATGTATGGCGTTTGGATAGGGTTTGATGTAGTAATAACAAAATTATGCACACGAAAGATAACATAGATAGCTCTCTCGGAATGAGAAGCATGATCAGAATCAAGCCATGTTGACTTGCTTCCCATCTTGCTTGTAGATCTTGCCGTCCTTCATCACGAAATTGATCTTCCTGAAGGCTTGCAGATCTTCAACTGGATCGCTGTCGAGGGCAATAACATCAGCAGCGACACCCTCTTCCCACCATCCAAATCTACGGCCACAGAGATTACCGCCGCAAGCCTCCCAGCCGTGTAAGGTTGCAGCTTGCAAGACATCGACTAGCGGAATACCTGCTTCAATCAACAGCTCCAGTTCTCTAGCATTATCGCCATGAGGAACAGCGCCGATGTCTCCTCCAGCAGCTATCTTTATGCCCATGTCGAAAGCTTTCTTAGTCCGAGCAAGAACCGCTTCTAGTGTCCCGTCGCGTGGAACACCGTCCTCGATAACGCACAGCGTTGGTACGAAAATAACATTATTGTCCTTCATAGCTTTCAGCGCCTCGTCAGACGGCTCGTAACCATGCTCAATACTTGTCACTCCAGCTTTCGCAGCCATAATCACAGCATCTGGACAGGACGCATGTGCAGCAATTGGTGCTTTAGAAACTCTTGCCTCTTTGACCATAGCATCCATCTCTTCCTGTGTGAACAATGGGATATTGGGGTTATTCTCGTTCAGAAGAACAAGCGCGTTCTTGCCCTTCTCGCCGCCTGGAGGAAATTGTATAGGCAGGGCGCCAGGCCAAGTTGAGGGAGGGTTTCTTAGCTGTCGTTTTCGGTAGTCGGCATAGAATTTGACAATATCAGCTCCAGCTCCTATGCGTCTGCGGACGGCAGCGCGACAACCTTCAACACCATCTGCTGGATCCGAGAGGCGTGGAACACGAGTTCCTCCGATTTCATTCTCTTGACGTATTGCATAACCGCCACTAGACGCTATGCATTCTGTTGCAACGAAGAGACGTGGTCCAGGTATTATGCCTCTATTGACAGCATTTCTAAAGTTTACGTCCGCGCTCCCCAGTCCTTCGGTGCCCAAATCCCGGTATGTAGTATACCCCGCCATAAGAGCTGATCGACAGTGATTTGTAGCGCGTAAGATGCGCTCGACGGAGGATTCATCGCGCTCTTGATTTATAGATGGCGTCTCGGAGTAGGCATGGAGGAAGATGTGGGTATGGGCGTCGACAAATCCCGGGAGAACTGTCTTGCCACGAAGATCGATATCGTTGGCTCCAAGTATGCTGGGTTCCGACTTGCGAGAGTATATCGAGGTGACAAGTCCAGTCGTGGGATCTATGGTTATCGATTGATTGGCCAGGAATTTCTTCTGCTTGGGATCGAAGAGGTACGTGGTGTGGATGGTGATGGGATGAGATTCAGCCTTCAACTCAGCCTTCAATTCAGCCTTCAATTCAGCCTTCAACTCAGCCTTCAATTCAGCCTTCAATTCAGCCTTCAATTCAGCCTTCGATTCAGCCTTCGATTCAGCCTTCGATTCAGCCTTCGCGATGACTTCAATCGGCTTTTTCGTCATGTTGAGTAGGTAATCTCCGCAGCATGAAGCTGCGGAGGTGTCGTCTACATCTTTATATGGGTGAGTTTGAGGAGAGATCGGAGGGGTGATCATGGAGATGGCTGAATATTAAGTTTTAGCCGAGCACCGAATGCCGGACAGCGACGACTTCAGTCCTGCACCTACTGACGAACGTAGCTAACTGACTTCCTGTTGGTATTGTCTAATCATTCTTTACATGATAGCTACGACTGCTGCAGTCGAGAATCGCAGATTCTATCTACAAGCGAGCGCAGCTGGTTCATACCGAATCTGTACGCGACCACTACTAGTAAGCCAAGTTGCTCGCCAATGCAGCAATGCTTAATTGTTTGGTGCTATCATCGCCTCCTCATTACGATGCTTCTACTGGTCCAGGAGTAGAGTCTGAACGTAAGAAACGGTCCTCAATTATTCTAGTCGTCTCAAATGCCCTCAACCTCAAGTATACGGCTAGAATATATTAACTATCGTTTCAAGTCCTACAGATAGGTCCAGTAATCTTTATACTATCTTTCTCTAGAAAAATAGCGTCGTAAACTTAACTGTTAAAGGTCAGTCTTACTGATAATAAAACCACTTAAGTATAAGTATAAAAATCAATTTATATAAACGCCCTCTTCCGAAACGCTTCTTTCTACACTTCCTCTGGCTTATTCATCTCTCTTTACCTACTCCCAGTCCATCTCATCATCCGACCCGTCCCGCATCTCCCTCAAATCTCTAACCGCCTTGCTAGTCATCAAATTAAGCCCACTCTCCCGACTCCTCGCCCTCGCATCCAGTGCAAAACAACAATCGTTTACCCTCGCTTGAAGACATGGCTTACAAGCACTGTTTTTACTAGTCTGTTCACACGGCAAACCTTTCTCTTGACATCTCCTACACTTACCCTTACAATCCGCCATATGATTAGCCATTACAGTCGTGTTCGGGCCCCAGCAAATGATGCCTGCTCCACATCCAGGGCAGGGACATTGAGCGAACTGTTGAGGCGGAGGAAGCTTCCCTTGTACTCGGCTATCAGCTGTTGCGGGAACGGGACTGTCGGCCTTAGCAATAGAAGCATTCAGTGTAACCTTAGTCGATGTCATGTCACTGGATGTGGTGTCGTCTAACGCAGAGACTGGAGCTGCAGCATTGGTTGGGACTTCAATCGAAGTCGTAGTAGTAGATGCGGTTTTGCTTGCCGCAGAAACAGGACCTGCAGTGTTCAGCTGCGGCAAGGTCCGCTTCCGCTGCAAGTCGTCTCGTATTGATTGCCTGATGTTTCCCAAGCGCTTCATTTATGAAGGCATTGCTGCGGTTATGGTTCGTTTTGTCTATTCTAGTAGTTGATATAGATGGTAACTATGCCAGGGAAATAGGTTTCGTAATTTGGTGTAAGTGGTAAGAGTGAGAAAGTAAGGAATTCGAGTGCCTCTCCTGTACTCCCTCATGCTTCGAATTTCGCCTCTATTTACAGATGCAAAGGATGGTGAATCAGTCGCCTCGACAGACAGTGTTGCCCGAGAAACACTGCCGAAGTCTGTCGCCTGGCTTGAGAGTCATAGTTCGCTGTATGGACAGTGTCACACAGTGTGTTCGAAGACATCAAGTATATTCTGCCTAAGCGAAAAATGTAGGTACTTGTTCTGCATTGTCCGCTTCTTTCTGAGTCTATTGTTCTTTCGTTAGTACGCATTTTCAGTCATGTCTGACGCCACGACTATCAGCAACGACGACTTCGCCGCTCGAATTGCCTTCGTTCAGCAAGACTTGAGGAGAGAACTGGGGGGGATGGAAGCGAGGGCTGAGCATTCCAACGACAGGGTGCAAATTGCCATGGCCGCCCTGGATGAAGCCATTGTAGAAGAACAAGAGCAAAGGAGAAGCTCAACGAAGCTCGACGAAGCTCAACGAAGCTCGACGAAGCTCAACGAAGCTCAACGAAGGTATGAAGAAATGAAAACCAGACGACAGAAGCGCAAAAAGGACTTGGAAATCGTGCTGGAGAAGATAACAGCTTTTGTAAGCCAGTATGTTCAAGAAATGACACCCAATTGTTACTGATTGTGCATGAACAGGAAAATGAGAAGAGCGCAGGGCGAAGCATGATCCAGCAGAACGAAGCTTCCCTCAAGTCCGTTTTTGACACCTTGCTAAAGAGCCCAGCAAAGACTAGTGGCAAGGAGCGAGTCCAGAACAGCCGCATCGATGGGACCTCAGCTGGTACGCGCAATACCAAGGAAGTGGTATCGCGTGTACACACGCCACCACTTACTGAAGCTGTACCAATTCATCAAATGACAATCTCATGGACCGACGTGGTGGATTGAAGCTGAAATAAAATGTTTTTGCAGGGGTGAGTTCGGACTTAAGATAGTCTGTCTCTTCAGAGCAGTCTTGTCTTTGCAGCGCGTACTGATTTGACAGGCTCCTCGAAAGGTGACTCCACCACCTCTTCCGCCGTCAGCTCCTACAACTCCGCTAAGCCGAAACACCATGGTCGATGGCGCAGATACAAACCCAGGCCTCATGGATGCCATGATTGATAATGCGTCGCCTAGGAGGAAGATGAAGCTGTTCACAACCGCCAAGTGCCCCAAACGTGGCGAGGCAGTGAGCAGCGGAGTGTATTCGGCCGATAAGAAGGCTGCCATGGAGGCTCACAATGTGAGTGTCGGGGAGAGTGTGATTGATGTAAGACACTTGAGGGACGTGAATTATGCGGTGGATTGGGTGCCGAAGTGTGCGATGCCTGTGCTCGCACCAATACCGATGGTAGCCATGCATCAGATCCATAGGCCTGATTGAGATCCATATAACCAAAAGGTACATAGTAGTCAAGTTCGTTGAAAGCGGATAATGGTCTGAAATGAGGGTGCAACAGTGATGAGCCAGGGAAGTCGATAGAACCGAACGGATGCCGTGTCAATCGTCCTCCAGGCCTAACATATTGACCTGAGTGCTGACCCAGTTCTCCATCATTGCCTGGCTGGTGCTTGGACCGATGTCCTTGGGTGCAGTGACCCCTCGCCTCTTGACAATCAGGCATAGCGTGCTCCCGTATATGCTAAAACCATCGTATTGTGTTTGTAAACCAAGCTTTTTTTTGTCATCCTCGACCTCTGCACCCGACTCATCGGCCTCATCAATCTGAATCAGATCCTTGCTCTGCTGTTTCTGCCTCCGCTTGGCAACGGGGGCCTTTTGAGTTTGGAAGAAGTCCTCGTCCTCATCGTCCGAAGATGGTTGAACGAACAGGGACGCGTTCCTATCCCTTGCAGCGGGCGCCTCAGGTATAGCTTCAATATCCACATCCTCAGTCTCTTCTGGCACGACGATTGGTGCGTCGTGGTCAACATCGATAGGCTTGTCGGCATTTCCCTTTGTGAGCCATCCCGTCAGTTTATGACTGTTGCTCTTGATGGGAGCTTTGTCGCTGAAATCCTTCTGCTTGGAGAGAATGGAATGGCGCGACGTCTGCGGTGTGAGGAAGATGGCGACCTCGAAGTCATCTATGAGTGTTAGATAATGGCTTGTAAAGGAGAAGAAGGAAAGAAACCTTTTACCACAGTATCCTTTACAGCACCCTTCTTCGCCTTGCCTTTTCTCTGTGCCCTCTCATTCTCTTCGCGTAGCTTGGGCAGCACGTAAGGACGAATGGCTTCAATGATACGCGGAAGTGCTGGATCGTTCTTTCGGACCAGCCATGATTCCGGCGGAGCTGGATTGTCTAGGTAAATGCGGCATTCAAGGACCGAGTATTTCGTGATCCGTAGATATCGCCGTATTGGAGCCATCGTCAAGTCCTTTGGTTGATGAAGTTGCTCCATAGTCCATACCTTATGTTGGGCTTGGACGCAATCACGAAATCACCTGACTTGGTGTTTACTGTCCTTTTCCAGCTCCATCTCGACACAAACACAAACAGGAACCATCTTCCATCCAATTTTAAACCATGAGAACCTTGCACATTTGGGGCCGTCTTGGTGATCTGCCATCAATTGACCCTGAGTGCATCGCAGCTCTCGGCTGTGTTATACGCAACGGATCCTTGGACGAATGGAGGGTAGTGACCGAACACGATCCGTCCCTCAGTCCAAATGGTGAGTGTATCCCTTTCTGTACTATAGTATGTGCTAATCAATTCTACAGGCGACTTTCCTGCCCTCTCTGATGGCGAACAACGCGTAGCTGGCTACCAAGCAATACTGGGTTCGCTAGCTGCTTTCAAGACTACCGAGGAGGCCAACTTTGGAGAACAGGAGGAATCGGACATGATCTCGTGAGAGTTTCTTTCCATCGGCGCAGAAGAGAAAACTGCGTTCAAAGTACTAACAGTCAACAGCTGGACCTACTTCATCCAACACCGAGGTCAGGCTCTGCTCGATCTGTATTTATATGTCTCGTCGAACAATTTTTGGGAAACTACAAGTCCTGCTTTCACCAAAATTCTTCCCTGGTACGCGAATTATGTCATTCCACCGGCGCGAAGAAAGGTAGCAACATCAAGAACAGCTCATCTTGGTCTTCGCTCTCTTGACCTGGACTCTGTCAAGGACGCACCGGGGGAGGAGAATGGCACAGCTTTCAAGTCAGACAATGCTGCCACAAGCTTCGCCACCCAGAACAGCCCTGAACAAATGCTAAATAGGCAAAAATCTATACATTGGTTACGAATCCAGTCTCATTCGGATACCTTCCGGCTTCATCAATTGACCAGTGAATTTTTTGAGCCGCTGGAAAAGTTGCTCGGGAATGAGAAATACCTGATAACGAAGAAAGATCCCACTGGCCTGGATTACTTGGCTCTTGGATATCTTTCATTGATGCTGTACACACCGGTACCACAACAATGGCTGGCAGACGCCTTAAAAACACGATACCCAAAATTGAAAGCATACACAGATCGAATGTACAAACACACCTTCAAGAGCACGGATCTCAAGTGGACAGAGCAGCTCTATGAAGCTTCTCCACCAACCACTTCCGAAGGCATCAGATTCATAGGCCAGGGGCTCCTGGGCTGGGCCTTGGTTTGGAAAACACCGATCAGCGTAGATCCGTCTTATTCGCGACCATCGAGCCCAGAACCCTCCGGACTCTCTTTCCAAACACTGGCGTGGTCTGCCGCGCTCATAGGAGGGATGGCATTTGTAGCTACGAAAATGATAGCTGGAACACCTACCAGCGATAGCGACATTTCGATCCACGAAACGGAGTACTTGCAGCCCACCAAGTTATCAGATTTCGGTGAGGCAGGTGCCGCCCTAGCTGTTTTGGATCAGCAAATGGACCTGAAAACGCGGGAAAGAGGTAGAGTTGGAGGCGTTACCATCATGGAGGTGGATGTTGAAAACGAAAGTGGGGAGGTAGGAAGACAGGTTGTGGTTTCGAAGTAGATCTCAACTGATTTGAGAGTTTCTGACTTGCGCAACGGGGGCAACAGGGGTTCTCTGTTGGGGACATCATCTGCGAAGCGTTTCGTTTCTAGCTTTCACTTTGCTCCAGATGATATGCACCCTACTTAGAACACAGAGAAATGGGAAGGCTCATCTCAGGCACCTCTCTGCCTGTTGCGCGTGGGAAAGTTCAAGTGCCTTATCAAAGAGTTTCAATAGTCATTGCCTTCTGCCAGCAAACCATCAGGTCTCGTATGTTCCGAGAGCCAGGAATGGAATCCGGGTTCCACTTGGAAGACAAGAAGAGTCTCTCAACTTCGTTTCCAATTTTGCAACAGAAATGGATACCTGGTGTGTCATACATTCCGAACTCTTAGCCTCCTGTTCTTTCTCTATCATCCTCTCCGCGCTCTCTATGTACTTTGTATCCGCCAAGTGGTCACCGATTGGTGGCCCGTCCAACTCACTTCTGGCAATGAAACGATTCTGTCACTCCAACGTGAGTGATTGGAGCTACCGCAGCACATGATGCAGTCGCTCGTAAATCCCATGTACCACAGTTGGGGCCTTTCTTGAGGATCCGGACTTCGCATTGTGGGTACGGATTCCATGTGTACTTGTTGTCGTTCGATAAGTATGCTGAGTAATAACTGAGGCCCTTGCTGTAACATGATGGTCAGCTCCTACTCCATCGCTTGTATGTTGGTGGTACAATACAGTTCGACGCAGCAAAAGTATGCGAAGCTGGATTGCGCGAATAGGATCACCGGGAGGAGGGTTTGGAGTTGCATGACGATGATAATGATAATGATATTGATGATAGTGATATTGATATTGATGACAACGATACCAAACCAAGACCGGGTATCTTCTTTCTCAGCAAAAAAAGATGCGAAACAAGGCAAGGTAATCCCAACTATATACGCTGAGCCATCGGCGAAGTTCTCCTCCTAAGCCGCGTCTTCGGGAAGAAGCGCGTGCACCAAGTTTTCCAAGAGTTTTCCAAGGAAGAAGGGTATATATCTAAACGGTCCACTCTCACCTCCACCAATCCCACCACAGCCCCTCTGGCCTCTCGTCCATGCCCACCCAATATAATCTTATATCACGCAACGCCAAAAATAACCATCAAGCATAATTTACAGCCCCAGATCCCAGCTCTGCAAAAATTCCCACCGTCCGCCAGAAATAGCCACAGCATCCATCCCAATTCTCGCTCTACCCGGCCCAGCCATCCGGTCATCGAGGCGGTCCAGCCAACCGTGGCATAGACGATTGTTCGACGTGTCCGCATCCGTTCTGGCCCACTCTCCTGGTATCGAAAGCAGGACACGCCAGGTTCGCGATGGTGTTCATCACGCATTGGATGCACTTGTTTTTGTTTTGGACTACAATCTTGTTAGTTTGGGGGAGCCATGTTACAGTTTGCGACAAGATCTTACTAGTTTGATTGCAGAGGTTGTCGCACGCTGCGGCTGCCTCTTTGCGCATTGATTCTTCGTTCACGGCTGGTGGAATGGCTACGGCAATCGAGAGCGACGTGAACGCGAAGAGGAGCAAAGATTTGAAAAGCATGGTTGAAGTGGTTGAGGTAGTGACAGGAAGAAGTGAAGAAAGGTGAGACTCGAGTGGTCGAGATGGGCTGAGTGACGTGAGTGTTCAAAAGATCAACCGAGTGACACTTCAGCAGTTGCTGGAGCCTTGGTAATAATGAGTGTAGAGAAAAAAGGCGTTGCAGATGATTGTGTCGGAGTGGGTGGTGATCTGTGGACGCTGTGACGCTCTGGCAAACAGTAGATATATCCTTCTGTCTCTCTTTCGCTCGCGACCCATGAAAGTTATTCCCTGGTAGGACACCCGCTTTTGCCTCGCTCCCCGCCTTCACTCAATTTGCGCTAACCCATGGGATTGTGAGTATGCCTCACGAAACACAGTTAGATCCGTGGGATTCAGTAGCCATTGCACTGGTTTTTGGTAGCTGTAAGATTGTGAGCCTATATGGCAGTCGTCCCAGCAAACCTCTCGATTCTATGGCAAGCGATGGTAAAGCTGCATCCCGCGATCCATCGTCCAATTTTTCCTTGGGTTACTGACGAGGCACCTTCCGGACGACCTCCAAAATAAGGAGAGGCGCTATCTTCGGAAGGAATAGATTGAAATTCAATCAAAGGTTCGGATCTCAATATAAGGCGAAATATCGAGTGCTTACTATAGACAGGGATTGATGTTAATTCAATTGCGCCGTCCACTAACGCAGCAGACCCAAAATAGCTGGAGGACAAGGACATAATTGCTACGAGAATCCATGCCTGCAGCAATCATCTCCATGACCCAAACGGCAAAACATGCGAATGAGAGAAAGGCATGCATCACCTCCACAACACCTTGATCGAGAAGAAACTATCCGGCCTCGAACTGGTAGGCAGCAGTTTGAGAGTGCTTCTTGCGTCTAAATGCAAAGCATACCTGGATTATTAGACTACAGGCAGGCAGAACGAATGGGCTTCTCCATCTATCCACGCCCTTCTCGAGTGTGACAACTAGAAGCGAGAGAGAAACCCATCTACTCCGCACCAACAACCACTTGGAAGGCCATATATAGTCATCCGAACGTCCCCTTGTCGCTTCAGGGAGTTTGACAAATCACTGAGGCCAACAACGTCGATTCTCGCCTGATGTTTGTAATCATCTCGCGGCTTCAATTTACCGTCTCATTTCTTGCATCTCCACCTCCGTCCATCTGCACCATTTTGCTGACTGATTGCGATATCGAAGGGATCGTGAGTTGCAGTGACTCCTTTGTTCTGACTGGCTGAACAGTGAATTGTAAGTCTTTCTCCTGTTTGTGAGGGACAGAGGACTCCCGTGCGCACAACAACAGTTGACGTGAGGGGTTCCGTCTGTGCTTTGAAGTTTATTAACACTCGCACTGCTCTCGTGTTGGCTCAAGCGCAACTCCAACGTAGGTAAGATTACTATTTTCCATCATGAGCTAAAACAAACATCATACCTAATTAAGACGTCGATAGCTGTGACAACTTAAAAGTCCAAGCCTTCATTATTCTTATCGTCGAACAGTATGAAGACCTAAATAGACAGCGGAAACTGCAGACAGTACCACAGTAGAAACCTCCTGACAATTGAATCCATGATGCTCGCCATGGATAATTTCAGATCTATAATTATCAAAAGGAACAGGTATAGAAAGCACACTTAGCAGGTATCCAGCAATTCAGCAAGAGCGATTCAGACATCCCAAACGCCAGGCTCAATCATTTTCATGAAAACATTAGATGATTCCTATTCAGAAGCATGGAATTTTCAATGCCTAGCACAGCTCAGACACCTCCTTCCTTCGCTCATATTCACTGCACAGATATCACATAGTCTTCTACTACAATTCCCACAGGCGTTCTCAGCGCACTCGTGTATGGATGCAATGTCTATACCAAGAAGTCTCTCAGATTGGTAGAGCTCGCGGTCGCAATCGTCGCATCTGAAGTCGCTGTTCTCGAAGCCTAGTGAGTGAGTGGCGGAGAAGACGCGTTGTGGTGGCGGTGCTGAGGGAAGACTCCAAAAGGAGTGGAGTGTTGATTTCTGAACGGGCGCAGCTGGGAGGGTTGGAGGTTGGCATGTGGTGTATGATGGCATGATATCGATTTGCGGTTGTCGTTGGGCGGAGAAGAGCTTCTGGAACGTGTTTTCTGTCTCATGTTAGCGTGTTACACACCCCATATCGCGTACCTTCATCATTTTACCATGTATTTTCTCTTCGTCGGGTCGATTGTCCCTGGCTCGTTTACGCGTCCGACTATTCAATCTTGCGGACAGTGGTTCTTGAATCGAGTCGCCCCAGCTCGAATAGGTGGAATCGATGACTGGTGGTTCTGTTTCCATCTCATTGTAGTAATGGTGAGGATCGGGACAGGGGCTTGTTGAAGTACGCGATGGCGAGGAGAGGAAAGACGACGTTGATGTGGATGGCGAGATATCGACGGAGCGTTTACGCTTGAAAGCCATTCTAATAGATGCGATGCCAATGCGGATAGGCAAACAGATGTGGACGGATAGATATCTTGATGGGCGAATTGGGCGAAGGAGTCGAAGGATGAAGCTTTTCAATCATGGACGCGTCCAACACGCGTAGCATAAATTTGGGTGGCCGAGCATGGAACATCCTTGGCAGCTAAACGTTCGCCATTTTCATCAACAGTGTGAGATATGATTAAATGATGAGATGGAATTTGTACCGTTTCTTGTTATTAAATTCGAACCCGTCTTCCACTGTTGTAATAGCTTTGGCTGATGTAATATAAGGTAGCTGTTGCACCTTATCAGGCTGAACTTGAGGACCTGCGCCGCTGCCCCTCTACCGTCACGCTATTGTATCGTCCAAGCTGCCCCTCCACTGATCATCACCATCTCCTGAACTTCAACCCTACCAAACTTCACTATGAGCCGCGAAGCAACTCATGCCGGAACTTGGTACACTGATGATCGAAAGAAGCTTGATGGACAGCTCGACGGCTGGCTCGCCGACGTCCCAAACCAAATCCCCGGCATAGCGTCAACATCGAAGACAGAACCGCCTGTTTCGTATCCTGTGAAGGGAGCAAGGGTCATCATCGCTCCGTACGCTGCACGCTTGAGAACGTGGGCTTAAGGATGCTGATGGTGGTGATAGGCATGCCGGATACTCATACTCTGGGCCTGCTGCTGCATGGGCTTATAAAGCTGTCGACTGGTCAAAGTGGTATGCTTGAGTACAACCTGAAATCTGTCAAGAACAAAACACTGAACAGAGCTGCAGCAAACGTGTATTCCTTCTCGGACCAGCCCATCACATTCATCTACGCGGTTGCGCCCTCTCCAAACTGAACGAATATGAAACTCCTCTCGGGGACCTTGTCCTCTGTCCGGATACCATTAACAAGTTACGCATCACAAAGAAGTTTACAGACATGTCTCAACGAGACGACGAGGATGAACACAGTCTCGAGATGCATCTACCTTACATCTACAAGATGCTAGAAATGTAAGAACCCACTTCAAACATGGATTTGGTGGCTAACCCCCTCCCAGCGCCGGTCGCAGTCCCATGCCGAAACTCGTCCCCATCCTAGTCGGTAACATAACAGCAACTCAAGAGGCTGAGTACGGAGAGCTCCTAGCTCCTTTTCTCAAAGACCCGACCACAGTATTTATAGCCTCTTCTGACTTCTGTCACTGGGGCACTCGATTCGGTTATACATACTATCAGCCCACCTCAAGTCCGAGTAGTGGCATACAATTAGGTGGCACTACGCCAAAAGATCCTCCCATCCACGAGAGCATCAAAGTGGTCGATCATTTGTGTATGGATGCTATCGAGACCGGGTCGCACCAGGCATTTACAGGCATCATTGCTCAAACGCGTAATACAGTTTGTGGAAGGCATCCCATCGGTGTGGTCATGGCTGCGCTCGAGGTCCTGGAAAAGCGAAGCTCACAGACTGAGACTGGGAGATTCAAGTTCGTTCGGTACGAGAGAAGTGATCTTTGTCGGACCATGAGAGACAGTAGTGTGAGTTACTGTAGTGCGTATGCTGTTTTACCAGAGGAAGAGGAGAAGTAGCCGTGAAGATTACTTGAAAAAATTGCCTCATTAGCATACGGAAGAGTGTCTCTCAAAGATGCTTGACATAGAAATAACGCCTCTAGCTAGAGATAGACTAGGAAAAATATCTACCCATCCAATTTCGAGGTGCCTGATAATTTTCAATGTCGACATTGATCAAATTAAGAAACATTAACAAGAGCGAAGGAATCTTGATTACTGCTAGTCGTTGAAAGGGTATTGAATGATGTACCAAGCCGAGTAACCTCCAATTGCCTCCTTGAACGCTTTACACAGTGCATCTGGAAATAAGTCCTGGATGGCTGTCAACTTGCTGGAGATACGAGATATCTTCTACGAGATGCACATGTGGTATCGAGGACGCTCCAAGTTGTCCAGTTCACTGATAGTATATTCCTCTGGGTACCGACACCTGTTAATCAAGCTCATCTGGGCATTGGTGAAGGAACCCGTTGAGGCAGTAATCAGGTCGGATCTCGTTACCATGATATGTCTGTTCCAGTATGGTATATAAACCTGTTGCTCCCAAAACTGAGATTCGATCTCGCAATGCTTTTTCCCGACAGAAGAATGGACCTGCACTTCCAAAACCTGTTTTCCTCCCATGTCTCGTAGCAGTCGCAAAATATGCCTCCAGGTACATCACACCAGAGCTTTCGCGGGTGGCAAGCTTCAAATTCCGCATAACGGGTGAGGGACGTTAAAGGTATTAGTTTGTTTGAACGGTGTAAGTCTGTATACCAAAGGGTGGTCTCTGTATTGGACCATATAGGAAGAACGGAAAGATCCAGTACACCACAGTCCAGCACTTCACTGTCCACCAATCCCAACTGCGTAGACGCCATATGGTCCTTTCGCGTCCAACAAAATCAGCCGGCACGTGAACAATGGGATATGCGAGGTCGTCCAAGGCGTATCTGATCAATTTGGTCCAATGTATTTCCGTGTCCAGCTTGAAGAGTTCTTGGTCACGGACGCCACGTCGCTTCCAGATCCATGTAGGCCACAACCACGAAACCACAAAGTAGACAGGGATGACAAAAAGCTCGACGACGTAAGCCCACCATGGTTTGAGCTCGTCATTGTCATCCTCGTCGGCGACCTCGGGCACTGCGGAATTGGCGGTAGCCCGGGGGAGGAGGGCATCGGCCTGCTCCATGTCGATGGCGGTGGACATGATGTAGTTATCTGGGTGTTTGGTGTGTTAAGTGCTTGAGTATCAGCGTGAAAAGTTTTGCATCGTTGGAGTTAGACGAGAAGAGTCTTATGAATTGGACGAAGAAGTTGTTAGAAGAAAAGGGACGAAAGGAGCGAAACTGGATTCGTTGTTGTCTCTCAAGCCAAGGCTTTTACGATGGTGCCTGCTTTGCGATGCAGATGGTGATGATGAAGAGAAGCGAAGCTGGTAGTTCTACCCTTTCGGTCGACTCTATTCTAGCGCTTCCGATTCCGGGAATATATTTCCTTGCTTCCGCTGCAGGGATTGGTTTGACTTCTTCATCGCAACACCACGCCATGACAAGGAAGACACGGGAATATGGTGGCAGAGCTGGGAGCTACTATCTGCCTCGTTTGGGGCAGCGCTGTGATTCTCGTGTCCAGTCTTGGCTATTTCCAATTGTATGCACAAATACCTCTGTTTACCTCGATAAACATTCCCACGCTAACACTGACACTGCTCAGATGGAGACATTATTCTACGCGCAATGCCCGTTCGCCACATGAGACCGAAGACGCACCTCATATCACTATCATCCGTCCTGTCAAAGGACTCGATCCTGGACTGTACGATTGCCTCGTTTCGACCTTTAGACAGACATACCCAAACGACCGACTCACCGTCCATTTCTGCCTCGACAGTCGCGACGATCTAGCCCTTCCGGTTTTGGAAAGGCTACTAGAGGATTTCCCCAAAGCAGATGCTCGTCTCTTCATCGAAGAGGCGGATCCAGCGCTTCTGGCGAACAATGGTACAGCACTGGGCCCAAACCCCAAGATCAGGAGCATGAGTAGGGCATACAGAGAGGCGAATGGAGACATCATATGGATTGTGGACTGTAATGTCTGGGTAGCCAAAGGCGTTTGCGGTAGAATGGTAGATACTCTGTTGGGTAAGGGAGAAGGGACAAAGCCGCAGAAACTCGTACATCAGATCCCACTCGTGGTAGACACGGATATCCTGTCAGCACCAGAGACCCACCACTTGCTCAATGCCAATCACTCCGACGTCCAAATTGCGTCTACAAGCACCCGAGCAACAGAAACTCGCAACCTGCACAATTCGTCCACGTATGCGACCAAGGGCGGGAGACTAGAAGAGATGTTTATGTCCACAGCTCACGCCAAATTCTACACTGCTATCAACACCGTGCTTATCGCCCCCTGTCTCGTGGGAAAGTCGAATATGTTTCGCCGCTCTCATTTGAATGCCCTTACCGACAACAAAGGCATCGATTACTTCAGCCATAACATTTGCGAAGACCACCTTATCGGAGATCTGCTATGGAAACAAGCTGTCCCTGCTACTCTCACAGGAGGAAAAACAAGACAATGGGGCAATCATGCTCTCGTGTTTGGAGATCTGGCTGTTCAGCCAATGGCACACATGGGTGTAGGGGAATACGTCGCACGAAGGGTGAGATGGTTAAGAGTCAGGAAATACACGGTCCCAGCCGCGACAGCGGTTGAGCCAACCACCGAGAGTTTCCTATGCTCACTCATGCTATCGTACGGTCTCACCTCTCACTCTTTTATACGATCAACATTTGGCATACCACAGACCTGGACTGCCTTTGCAATTTGCTGGCTGCTCAGTGTCTCTGCCTGGGCGTTCATCGACTGGACTTTATACCAACGCCTTCACTCCGCCGTTTCTATCGAGGTCGACGAGAACACACCTGATTTTGCTAGAGCTGCGGGGAAGGGTGGCGATAAGCGTCCGCTTACCGAGTGGGTAGCTGCTTGGATCGGTCGAGAGGCCCTCGCTTTTCCTGTGTGGTTTTGGGCCATCTTCGGAGGCGCTACGGTGACGTGGAGGGGCAAGAAGTTCTGGGTGGATATAGGTATGGTGGTTCATGAGATTGATACTCATGAGAGATGATGAACGGACGGTTTAGACAAGAAGGAGATCTGGTGAAATCGAATGCCACGATGATGGGCGATACTAATGGATCTTGTACGAATATGCTGGAGGTAATGTACAAAGCCAAATTTTGATCGAGCCCGACCATAAAAGACAGTTGTTGTGCTCGTGAAGAGAGAAACTTGTCCATTAGATATTTGGTTACAAGTGAGGATCCACCACCATGGATGGACCGACCGAAATGCGAAGCAAGATGATTTGCGTAACGGAAGCTGGTTTTGTATTTGATGATAGAGTAGGAGCAGCGGAATCGGTAAGCTAGCTGTACCACCTCCATTTGCCATCGAAATGATCTCAAGTGGCCTGATCTGGAACAATTGAGAGACGGGTTGTGTGAGAGTGAACTTGGACCTGTATTAGGCGCTGAGGGTCGCAACTGGGGTAACGGCTTCAACCTAAGGACTGTAGGTGGTTGGGGATGCGGGAAATACTGCCGTGAATCCTGTTTGGGCCGCATTCATGCGAGTAGCCTGTCAAATGCAAGCTCCCGTCTGAAGGCATAGATGTGCTGTCGGAGTCCTTATCGAGCGGTGGGGTACCATGAGTGATGAGTGATGAGTGATGAGTGATGAGGACTGTCGAGACAGCTGTGGTAGAACCAAGAGACCAGGCACAGCGGGAATATCCCACCCTGTTTGCATGTGAAGAAGAAGGCGAAGATGAGAATGAGAGGAATAGTTTGCAAATACATATGGATGGGGGTGACAGTATATATATACCTTATATACACCGTTTCAGCGAAGGCAGGAGGCCGAGCGACATGGCCAATCATCTGCTCGCAGCCAAGTCGACGAGGCCTATACTACTTGGAAGTCAACCTCACAAAACGACTTCGGCCCCTCTGTTCCTCTCCCACCCAGATCTGTACACCGATAGCAGCCTGGAGTTGTTACCGCACCACCACATAGCCGATCCAACCCGCCCTCTCGTCCTTTTCCACCGTCTTCGACACTGAAGCCTGAGTCTTTCAACGCCTTCCGGACCACGACCATCACGACTTTCCACCTGGCTGGCACATTTCAAAGACACAAAGCTACACAGAGCCTCGATACCTCCCATACAACCACAGTACCAGTACCAGTACCAGTTGGGCTGTCGCGAATGCTGTTGCTTTGAGAGCTAGGGATCCTGAGGTCCTCATAGTCATCTCCAAGCAGCCAGTGCCTGCGAAAGTCATATCAACCTGGCAGACAACGTCCAACCTCCGAACTCCACCCCAATCACCGCCGACCACCCATCCACCTCGATACCCACAGCTTCTACCTTCCCACAACTCTCTGCCCCAATCCAAAACAACCCAACCTTGTCAGCCCTTTCAGCCGATTCCGCCGCTCCAGAGCTCTCGACCACCGCCACCACCACCACTTCAGCAAAGCGCCGGCGAAGCGATAGCGAGTCTTCGTCGGAAGCTGCTGAAACCCCCCACAGCACTGCCGGGGGAGTTGCCTCTGCAAAGCCAAAATCGAAGCGTAGGCGAGGAGATCCCACTATGCGTTCGGACGGCGAGACACCGAAAGACTCAATATCACCACGGCTGTCTAATGGCTCCTCGAATGGCTTGTCTCCCTCCCGCTCCAAAGTCACAAATGGTCACGCAAACGGCAAGACCGAAAGAAACGGCTCGGGATCAAGGAATGGTGCGGTAGCAAGTCGGCCCTTGTCTTCGAAATGGTATGGCCACGATCGTGAAGAGGTGGCAAGAGTGCTGATACAGAGCCTGACTGATCTGGGCTACCACACCTCTGCCACGGCATTGAGTCAAGAGAGTGGTTTCGAGCTCGAGGGGCCGACAGTGGCAGCATTTCGCACCTCTGTTTTGGAAGGAGACTGGCATAATGCTGAGGCTCTCTTGTTCGGAGGCAGTCTGAGCGATTCAGGAGGAGGTGCGGGAATCAACAATGGTAGTGGGAAGACAGTAGCACAACCAGAGTGGGACTATCGGAATAATCAGACTTTCTCTGGGCTCAAATTGGCAGAAGGCGCCAACAAGAACGAAATGCTTTTTTGGTTAAGGCAACAGAAATATCTGGAACTCTTGGAAAAGGGGGATCTTGGGAGTGCCTTGTTGGTGCTGCGACAGGAATTGACGCCTTTACACCAAGACACTTCTCGGCTACATCATTTATCGAGGTAAGAGCCTGTCTTTCTACAGATGTACGAACAGCTTTGGCGCCCTCATTTCGAGGTCAGCGTCCAAACCTGATGATTGCATATGGTTTCGGGAGATGCTTCGAGCCGCATCTTCTTCAAAGACTCGAATTCAATTAGACGAGATGGAAACAATTGGGTCCGCTATATGTTCTCAATGCTCGCGCTAACGCTTAGAATAGTCTTATGATGTGCAGCTCTGATGGCCTCAAGGCACAGGCTGGCTGGGATGGTGCATCTGGTAGCTCTCGAAATCATTTGCTGACAGAACTTTCGAGTAAGTAGCTCTACCCCGGGTCACAAAATTTGAGCTCATGATGTACAGAGTCTATATCTCCAAGCGTCATGATCCCCGAACACCGACTGGCCGTTCTCATCGATGAAGTCAAGGACAACTGGATACACAACTGCCTTTACCATAATACTAATGATTCACCATCTCTTTACGTGGACCACCAATGTGATCGAGCCAATTTCCCGACGAAGATGCGTCACGAACTCAGTGATCATGGCGACGAAGTATGGCATCTCGCCTTTTCCAATGACGGTACCAAATTAGCCACGGCCAGCAAGGACAAGCAAGTTTTCATCTACGATGTTGCAAATGATTTTAGCCCTCTGCAACAGCTCGAAGAGCATGAGGCCGGGGTTTCTTACCTTGCATGGAGTCCTGATGATACTAAAATCATCACGTGTACGAGAGGGCCTGACAACATGGCACGGGTATGGGATGTGCAAGATGGTACAGTGCTTCAGCACATTCATGAATTCACACAGCCAGTGAGCTCTGCTGCGTGGGCGCCTAATGGCGAAACCTTTGTTCTCTCCTCGCACGATTCCAATCGGGGGCTTTCCGTGTGGGACACTGATGATAATCAGCTCTTCAAGTGGGATGACAACAAGCAGGCGATGCGACCTTACGACATCAGCTTGTCACCAGATGGCCGACGATTGGTGGTACTACTCGCGTCCACCATCATCGTGTACGACTACATTACACGCGAGAAGCTCAACGAGTGGACCTTCGATGACGTGCAGATGACCTCGGTGAGTGTCAGTGCTGATTCGAGGACGATGCTTGTTAGTATGAACAAGAACATACTACACTTGATGGCCATCGATACCGGTGAGCTGTTACAGAGGTTCGATGGCGCAAAGCAAATGACGAATATGATACGAAGTGCATTTGGAGGCGCAAATCAAAACTTTGTCATTAGTGGTGACGAGGACTCTCGCATCCGAATCTGGCGGAAAACTGGACCCCTGGTTGAGACCCTGGAAGCTCACAGAGGCGGCTGTGTAAATGCTGTTGCGTGGCATCCCAAGGACCCGAACATCTTTGCGTCAGCCGGCGACGACCACAAAGTGCGTGTGTAAGTATTTCGCTCCATGGCATTTCAGCTTCTTTGCTAACTCAACATAGATGGTCCATCTGAGCAGCTTTCAGATGTGTTGATGAGGATGACTCTCACCCGTCTCCGCTATGTTGATGATTTTGGATACTCAAGGCTTGTAAATTGAGGCGCTGCATTTGGTTTATCCCCGGGAGTTTGTATTTTCACTTCATGACCATATGCATTATGATTGCATGGGGCGGTGTTCTTCATTCTTCTTTTCATCGCGTAGAGGCTGGATTTCTCCCCTTCTGTACTGACACACACGATCCATACAGGGAGGCAACATCGGCAATATTGCATTGGAGGATCGAGGGATGGCGACAAGAAGCCGACAGGCGATCTGGCCATTATTGATGCTAGAGAATAATTTCTGTGCAGCCTCTTCGTCCCTCATTTGTGGCTTGCTTATATACATACCTCTTTTTGTATGGTAATAACATGCAAATAATGAGCACCACCCTTTTGGTTGGACAGCGATTCACTTTTCATCTCATGCGAATGCCCCCTTTTAGATGAGGCTGAGATATGACTTGATAAGACTTGATTAACAAGCATGTTTTCTTGTGTGCCTCTTGCATCGATGGAGAGGCATTTCTGCAAGAGGGGGTGTTGTTGTGTGTTGGCATTGATGTTGAGACTTCACTATTGGGAGTTGTTGCGTTATTGATATGTGGGATGAGAGAGTTCGAAGTTTGAGAAAGGGGAGGATTGCCAGGTATTTAATAAGCGCGATATCTGCTACAGGTGTGACGTCGTCGCGTCTGGCTGTGATGGATAAACAAACGAAGCGCGTAACCACGAGATGCACCGAGATCGGGAAATTAGTTGTACAGTGCGATCGGATTTTTCCCGTCTCGCTCTGGTCGAACCGTCGAAGAAGAGATATCGGCTTAATTTATATCTCGAACCTTACATACAATAATTGCACGTGATGGGGGACGCCTCCCACGCGTCCATGGATTTCCATCTTTTCCCACTCCATCAATACAAATCTCTCCCCATCGGCGTAGTCAACATCAAGACCACCACACTCGAACCGTACACGGCGCGTATTCACACTCCAGCTCATCAGCTTACAAACCATCATGGACAACTGGCAAGCTGGATCCATTTGGCGTCACATCAGCCAAAATCCCTCGGTCTGCGAGCCGCCGACGGCTCAGCCTCAGCCAATTTTCTCTCAAGTAGCTGTCGCACCTGTAGCAACAACATAACCTGTAGCTTTTGGCAAGCTAGACACTAAGGATTGGCGAAAGACGATCCTTGGTTTGGACTTCGCGGGTGGCTGCATTATCGAACTTTCACGGAATAAATGTAAGCAACAAAAAGAAGGCAGAACTGACCAAAGGTAAGGGAAAAAGCGTGAGGTACCCAGTAGTCAGAAAGGAATATTCCATTTCACCGTCGCATGTTTCGAATGCTATATCTAGAATTGCTGACCTCTGGAAATTCAGATGTTCATGGTCACTTTGATTTGGCTCGATCTCGATTTACTATCTTGCCTCAAAGATCAAGTCATTGGTACGATTGAAGCAACGAGTGAATTTGCCAATATCCTGTGCTCCAGTTTGTCATGCGTTTCAATGAGTGTCCATTTCCTCTGTCCAATTCCTCAATCCTAACTCAATCATGCCCTTGAACAGATGAGACGACCTTTTCGTAGAGTCGTTTCCGCCCTGAAAGTATCTGCAATTCAACTGCAAAAGTCGTTGCTCTTCCCAGAACCCCCATACTCGCAAGTGCCCTCACAAATCTTCAAGAATGATGCATCCCCCTTGCCATTGTTCGCGCACTTGAAGAGAGAATTGTTGACGTTATGCTCGGTGATTGGCTTTTTAGCATCGGTCAGGGCGGCTTTGATGTAGTCTCTGTAGTCTCCTAACACAATGTTGGTAAGTGGATTGGGTAGGGGAGCGGCGACGGACCTCGTTTCAGCAGATCCCAGCCACACCAGTTAAAGTTGTCTTCGCAATTGCTTGCAGTTACTGTGAGAGCACAAGCGGCTAGTGTAAGAAGGGCGAGCTTCATTGTGGTGGTTGTGTATATTGACTTGAGATTTAATGGTTTGTTGGAGTGTATGCGGTCAAATTCTGGTGGTGAATCAAATGATGGGGAAACGGGATTCTTTTCTACCCAGACTTGAGCTTCCAATCCTTTCCTTCACCGCCATGGTGTTCGGAGTCCTCTTCGACGGAAACCGCTGCTCGGTCGAGGTGGGAGAATTCTCAGTCAGCAGCGGACCACCTATCCAAGTATCATCACTCTCGCGATCTCTTAGAGTAACATGGAAGACTGATACAGAAACTTTCCGAACCACAATCTTGTTCGTCTTTGCCTAGATTTACCATGATGTTGCACGAAGCTGACAGGAGTTCATTGTACAATGTGGCGGTCAGCATAGGTCGATACGTCTTTGCTTGCAGAGTTACATCGGTGGTCACTGTTCTACGCTCCCTCCGATCTCTATGGCCATTGTGCTCCGCGTTGTAACGTCAATTCGATTCGGGAGTTGAGAAGGCTGTACACGTGATTCGTCCCAAAAAAGGAAAGCGCGTCGACGCGACACGTTGATGAGATCCGGCCAACCTTCTTCCTTCTTGTCAGCAACATCTTCCAAACGTTCGTTCCATCAATTTCCATCATTGTCCCACTGATACAGATCTCGCAACGACCTCTAACACCCACTAAGGCTATTCACTACTGGCACGTCCTGAACAGTTGTCCTTCATGGTGAAGAGAGCGCATTCTGGGGGCTAGTCGTCCGTTTATCGATTCAGTTGACCCGAATGATGCTACTAATCACTATAGATGGGTGAAAAGGACGCCTTTCAAGCCTGATCGTGACTGATTGTGAGCTCCTTTGGCTTTCGTCTCTACTCATACAGAAAAGAATTGATGTCCAAGCAAGATGAGATGTTTGCAAATTATACTTCCCCTTTTTGTGGTCACGCACTTTGCGACCGCTGTGTCAAACTTAGTCGAGGATGGATGTATTGAATCAATCGTTTGTGGCCGCAGGATCTCTTTCTGCCCGGATAGGTTTGTCTTCTACAAATTTGACGATTTTTTCCAGCTCATTGTCCGTACCTAATTCTCTGAGCAATGCTAATCTGGATAGTGGATCTCTGGCGAATTCTTTAACATGAAATCCTACCATTTTGATTTCAGGCGACGACAGGCAGACCTCAGCTATCCAGCCTCGGAATATGCTCTGCATGCTTCTGCACTGATGCGGAAAAGCCTGGACGGCAATAACCGCTTATGCTTCCCGTGATCAGGAGATCGATCTTCATATTTTCGGAGGATTCTCCATGGTCGAATCAGGATTGAGAGAAATCGTGTCAATGGAAATGTCTAGCATAACGATCTTGGATGCGATGAGCGTGCGTTGCCCAAGTCTACCGAGTGGTGGAGGACAAGCAAGTGATGTTGGACCCTTCATCAACACTCCTTTCGCAAACCAGTATTAATGCCCGTCTTCACCTGTCCTTGAAATCACTCTCTTTCCTTCGCTACATACATTGTTTACCACCTACCTCCTGTCCACATTATCATAGCAAGATCTCGACGAAATTCGCCGAAGCTCAGTATGGAGGGCGACTGCCCGAGTGGCCATGTCAGCGCGACACCTGACGGCAGCCCACCCAATAACGATACCTCCCAGCAGGCTACCGCCAGCCGCACCTCCACTTATCCTGGTACCTTTGACTCCCAGCAGAGCTCCAGATCCAGACCGTATAACAACAATCAGGCTAGCGCCAACCACATCCCCAAATATCAAGTCACTTATGCCTATCAGCGTGGCACCGTGCCGAGCACTTCTTCATCCTTTAACCAGTTCTCGCAAACAACGCCGAACTATCCGCATGGTTATGGGCAGCTTGGGCAAGTCGTCCCCAGCTATCCACCCAATTCACAGGGTATGGCTCTATATCGCGGTAGCTCTGGACCCATGAATTCCTACTCGAACAATGGCACTGGCACCCCCTTAGCAGGATCGTTCAACAACTTTGGTCACCAAGATGATGTTTCTGTGAATCGAAAGCGTCAAGATTCTAGTGGTACTCGTGTAGTATCTCAACCAAAACGTGCGAAGCGAGAGTCCACTGAGGGAGACACTGCTCAGAAAGTGGGTGACCGCGATCTGCAAACCACACAGCCTCGTTACGGCGCCTATTCCCATTCTTTCAGAAGCCCTGACCAAGCTCGAGCTCGGGTCACGATGCTACAATGGACTCCACCTCAAGATCCTCACCGAAAGACTCCAGAGTATGCTGTGGAGATGCTGCCTTATGTTATTCAAGTGTACGACGCCATGGTTGATACCACGAGCGGCTTTTATGATAAGGTGAATGCTGCAAATCGCATTCTCAATGGAAAGTACCCAGCAGAGCAGCTTGAGGCGACGGCCTGGCTCATAGTTGTAAGTGGAACACCCAGCAGACTCAAAGCTAGACCATAGGTCTTAAATCTCAATGCGGCAACTTTACTTTCTAGTCATACGGAAAGGTGATGGAATCTGGCTTGCGGGCGGGCGCTGGGACTCTCAGTGGTTTGTCCGATTTCTTTGAGCCCTCGTTTGCCTTCAATCTGCTTATCTTGGTTGCTAACGTCCGACAGGATGAAGCTGCAGCTTTACACCGGCATGGATGTTGCTTGCTTCCATTCGCCGATCCAACCTTTGAATTGAAAGGCACAAAGGCTTTTATTCATGAAGATCGGCAGCTGCTCTTCAAAGACCGCATTGAGGCAATCTGCGACACTTTCAAAGTAAGTCACCTGAATAGTGAAATGCCGCAACGCTCCATATTCTCCTCATCGATTGACCCATTTCAACAGGTATTCAAGTCAGCTTGCTGTGAAGCTCTCGACGGCGCCAAACCCTTCAAAATCGTGTATGGCCCAACAAAGATTTGTGAACGCACGAGGAACAACGCTATTAGCAACGATCGACGCGCTAAGAAAGCTCGCATCATTAGCGGAGGCTCACACAACAGCGACGTCCACTTTCGTGGAGATAGCGAAGTTGCGGACAAGTCCCCGGACGTTGACATTGGTGCTCAAAATAACGCTACTTTGCCAACAATGACTTCGTCAATCGCTGCAAAAGTCCCTGCTTCCTTCGCCGATTCGCAGCATGTCGGCCTAGGCGCCGTCCCATCCCCTCCGCTCAAGATGGAGCCACCACGCACGCCTAGGAAATCGGATCCTCCTACCTATAATGGAGCTATACACAATGTGCTGGGTGCACACGCCTCACCGTCAAACCCTCCTCTGTTACCCGACTACCTACACTATGATTTTGACCCATCGCAGTATAGCGTGGGACAGTTTCGGCCTGGGCTTGAGGTTCAATCGTCGACCTCGAGGTTGATTATGCCGAGTGCAGAACATGTCGATCTCACTGGAACAGATACAAATTCTGCGCCTGAAGAGACTGCAATAAACTCTTGGTTGCGCCGTCGCGATGACAGCGACCTTTAGCCTGATCTATGTTGTATGATGAATGTTGTACTCGTAAGTGCCACTGTCCAGAACTCCCCTCCCTTCTCAGCTGCCAGTATTCCGCATTTTCCTTCTGTCTTGCAACATGCAAGTCCAGATTGGTATTGATAGTTTCCCGGCAATTCAGCCTTGAAAATTGCTGGGAAGTTATCGATAGCGGTACGTTGTTGACCGTTATCTACTTCAAGTAGAATCGCACTTGAGAAATGCACCGAGACAAGATTCCTAGTCTATTCTACCAGAGGCATTTTTTTGGTTGTCAAGATTTATCGGCCCACGGCTCTGTTGGTAGACTTCATGTCCCACAGAGTACGGTTTATTATCGATTCAGAGGCTTTGAAACTGGGATTGGAATTGGATAGATGATAATACTCGCTGGTATCACGGACTTACACTGGAAATAGAGCCTTTTCCGCTATTCTGGTGGTGGGTTCGCGAGTAATTTCTTTGGGCTTTGGGGATTCACTTTGTATGGTCATTAAGGGTTCGGCTGCGAGCGGCCGATATCCAGCGAGTAGTGACTTTTAATGATATGTCCTTGCTTGTAATAGCGGTAGCGATTTATGTACCTCCGTCTAATGGAATGTTGTATAATGATGTGATGAGCTCCTGGTCGAGCTTTGTAGACTTGTTGCGATGTCCTGAGAACAAGTAGTTGAGATAAAAATCTTTCAATACTGGTATTCAGTCGCAAGAAGTGTAGGTGAAAGCTACCTTGTTGGTATCCTGAGAGAATCAAATTACGGGGTACATAAGGTTTGCTGGGCTCCGAGCTGATACCAAGATCTACATATCCTCATCTTATTGACCTGCAAGCATCTTAGCGACTACATATTGGTATTGAGACTATGGAAGTTATGCAATAAACCCGAAGCCGATTTCGTAACAGGCACGATGCCCATGGATGGGTATTCAAGCTCTTCAAGTTCCGTTGTACCCTTCACTCCGCATTTCCTCCTCCCAATCAATCGCCTTTGTCCTGGTGCCCATCCCAGCGCATTTGCTGGCCGGTTGAGATATCGCAATTAGCCCGTTTGGATTTCCAGTACTTTCCGAGTTACCCAGCCAATTGAGTTCCATCTGCTTGGACGATTTGGATTGCGAGTAGTTGATTAGGGAGTTGAGAACGGCGAATTCGATTCTCAATTTCAGTACCGAGACGAAAGATTGGATGATCTGACGTGGAAGATAGTACTCGGTGTATAGCAGGACGTTCATGATGATGTCTGTTGAGAAGACGACGGATTCGGCGAAGAACAGTTGCCACATGACTTTTTTTGTTTCCGGTTCTTGTCGTCTATCTTTGGTGTAGAGCAGAAAAAGGTAGACGTATAATGTTGTGATGATGGTTTCTTGGATGGTGAAAGCAATCTCCAAGAAGGATGTTATTCTGTAGACCTTCCATGTTATCGCATTATAGTCGGCGTTATTGAGGATCGTGGTGACTATGACCGGGACCTGGAATAGCAGAGCATCGATGACAATGAACGCGAGTACAATCCTCAGAATCAGCGGTCGTGGATTGAGGAAATGTAGTCTTGAATAGAGAACGAATGAGAAACCTGTGACCATGGCGATCCATGCAATATTCATCAAGACGGAGCCGTAGATCGCAGAGTTTGGGTCGTATTGGAGGACAAAACCAGAGGCGGAGAAGAGCAGTCCGCCACAGCTTGAAATCAATATGGACCTAACACGGCGAGTTAGTCATGTTTCTTGTATGAGTTCGTGTAGATATACCAGAAGTACAAAGACTTTCTCTTGAACTGGAAGAATAGCTGTATGATGACCTCAAAGGCGAGGAGAATGGTCCCGGCTTGGAAAGCAGCCAGCAGTGAAAAGACGACGGGATTCCAGCTGAGTGTACCGCATCCAGCTGGCGAGTCTGGGTCATAGGACTTCCAGCTATACTTTGAGAGCGGAACATATGGACAAGGAGCCGTGAAGGCATATTCTCTTCGTGTATTTAGATGCATTGTGGTTTTCCGAGTAGACTGAAGCCTTGAAAGCAGTGTAGGCTCTATCTCGTAGGATCTCGGCCATGATCATTGCCGTTCCTCCAGCCTATCTAGTCGGCGAGAATTCAATCTGCTACTACGTGAACGCACTCCTAGGATGACAAGTTCATGACATGCTATGAGCTTACGCCGATGACAAAGCCATGACACGTAAGAGGAGGTGTCGCATACTTCATGCAGTCCATTGGGAATTGTTCTGCCACTTGAAGACGAGCCAAGTTCGCTAGTCCTAGAACAGAGCTTGGTATATGCCTGCCTTACATCTCGCTAAAAGGCTTTAGAAGCGAGGAGGACATGTGTTCTCCATTCTCCTCATTGGCTATACTCTTGGGATAAACGTAGAGATCTGATGTCAAAACAAAGATCGGATTTTACTGGTCGAGATTAGGTGAACATACAGACTGGATGTTTGGTGAGTAAGCTGACGTACAGAATCGTGGAAAGCAACCATCTATAAATAGTCTCTAGCCGGGATGAAATGCCGAAGAAAGCTTAGTAACGGTCCCCCTTTTCTGCCTCCTTTGTCAGATGCATAATTGGCACCTCTTCAGACTTTTTCTAATGTTCAGAAACCGGACAGAAGTCGAATCAAGTACCCAGGTGTCCTCGAGAATGACTTGCCGATACCAGACAGCGCAGATTACTGTGATGAAGTAAGTAGTGACAAACATGCTTCTAGTCGGAATGCATAGATCGCAATTGTTCTACTCTACTTGGAAAATCATGCCAAACAATTAAAGAAATTCTGGTTCGTAAAGGATTTAAAGAGTGAACCTCTGGTCCCTTAGTCTGATTAATGTCCGAGACGAGACAATCTATAGAAGAAACCAATATTAAGGTTGAAACTGTCGAACAATACACAAAACCGGCAAGATTGGGGTTTTGTACATATATACGACTCTTCCACCACACACTCTGGAATCGGCTAATTACGGTGGCGTTTACAGCCGGACTGGCTATTATTGGCAAGGCAAAGACTTATGGTGCCGGAAGAGAGCTTGGAGCTGGCACATTCGAATCCAATGCAGGCCGGCTGGGACCAGGCTATGAAGTATTAGCATGAATATAAAATGATCCAAGTATAATTGCGGGAATAGAGAACCAGGAAGAGACGGTAGAGAAGAAATCTTAAATGGCCTCTTCCTTACTTACCCGCTATAGAAAAGGTAGTACTAGTATCTTTAAGTAATAATCTACCCTACTTTGATTACCCGGCTTAGATCTACTAGGTATAATAAAGCTAGTTCCGGGTTATAGAAAACTCGTCTTCTAATAGGAAATAAAAGAAAAATATATTTACCATTACTTTCTAGCCGTAGGATAACGGTATCGGAATCATAACCAGTATCAACCTAGTATAAGGCCGATTTATAAGGTAAAAGTATCAAGTATGTACGGTATACATAACATGAAAAATCAAAGGCTTCTTCCAGTGGTACATCGGCCTACGAAAATTGTCGAATAAAAACAACTAGGCTGGATAGCTTCACTGCACAGTCTAGGGATAATGCTATTAAGAAGGCTGACTTACAACATTACGGCCATCAAGTCAAAATACTAACGAGAAAGGTAGGCTGCCCATGCCCAATTACTCTGTCGTAGTGATGCGCCTAAGGATGAAATGCAAGCGAGGAGTTCGTGAACAAACAGTAGAGTTGGCAATTTAGTGGTAGAACAGCTCGAAGTTCTCTCACGCGTTGGTGTTGGTGTTCCAGCCCTGGACACTCACTTTGTCTTTGTAAGCAGCGCTCGGATCTCCGCCACCTTTCCCGAGTCCGAGCCCGAGCCCGAGGGCTTCTCTTCCAGTTCTTCTTCTTTCAAACCATCAACAAACCATGTGATGATTGTGTGAATATCCTTCTTGGATGGCACTTCATGAAAATTTTGGAGCCATTAATAAAGACGGAAGCGGAAAGTAACGCATGAATCATCCTCTCGATCCATCTAGTGTATATACTCTGATCCTTCTTTACAGAACCCGCAACTCTGATTATACCCAGTCCTCCTAACTTGGCAATTTCATGGATTTCCCTCTCACAATTTGGACGTCCGCATCTCCATCTTTGCCTGCTCTCTTAGCTCTCTTCGCAAAATCTTACCAATAGCATTCTTCGGCAGTTCTTTCACAAACACAACTCCGCCTCTCAATTGCTTGTGAGGCGCCGCTCGACTCGCCACAAACGCCTTAATTTCCTCTTCACTGATCTTGGAAGGATCAGCTACCACGTACGCTCTTGGTAATTCACCTTCGCCCTGTTTTGGCAGCCCGACTACAGCCGCTTCTTGGATGAGCGGGTGCGTATCTAGTAGGCCTTCGAGCTCTGCGGGTGCTATTTGGAGACCTTTGTACTTGAAGATTTCCTAGTGAATGGGTGAGTTCAAAAACTTTATTCCTTGCCGGCCAGCTACGCTTACCTTTTTTCTGTCGACAATATAGAATTTCCCATTTCTCTCGACTGCAATGTCCCCTGTGCAGAACCAGCCATCCCGGAAGCTCTCCTTTGTCGCCTTTGGATTGTTGTAGTATCCGTTCGTGACGATATCACCTTGTACAACCAGTTCTCCCGGCTTCCCAGGGTCGACATCGAGGAAGTCCTCGTCTACGCAGCGGATTTGCATACCAGGCATCACTGGGCTGATGGAGCCTGTATCATCCATCTCCCCCTTTGGCATAAAAGTAACGGCGCCTAGTTTGGAACAATCAGCAATCAGTCCACGGAATGTCGCAGAAACATTTACCAGTCGTCTCACTCAGTCCCCATGTCTGCCCAATAAAAGTTGTCCCTCCCCTCCCAAGCTTTTTATTAGCAGCCTTCTGCAACTCCTCATCCATCAACGCGGCTCCTGTACTCGCCGCCTCCACGCACTCAAAATGATCCGTCACTTCCTCCGACTTGGCAATTCTGAGATAAATGGAAGGTACAGTATACAAAGCCGTAACCTTATACTCCTTACTATACTTTAAGAAATGATCCCACTGGAATTTGCGAAGCCAGTAGACTGTCCCGCCGACGAGGAGGGGACCGGTGAGATAGCCGATGACGCCTGCAATGTGGGCGATGGGGAGATGGGCAAGCATTCTCATTGAAGTGAAGGTTTCTCCTGCTGCTAGTTTAGGCGCCGCCCATTCTCTGCCTTGAGCTGTGGGGATATAGAGTTCAGCGACGACGTTAAGGTGGGAGAGCATCACGCCTTTCGGAACGCCTGTCGTGCCTGAACTCCATAAGAGCATAATTAAACTCTGCTTCAACTCTTTCTTGTTCGTCACTCTTCTGAAAGGTAGTCTCTCTTCTGTCGTAACAGCGACTTGGCCATCAGCTGATTTGAGACTCCACGATGGACTTGCCCCCATCACTACCACCCGATCCGGCGACAATCCACATATCTCTGCTGCACTGAGGCCAATATTCTTCACGTCATTGCTACATATCAACAAATCACTTTTCCCCTGCTCAATCTGTCTAGCCAATTCCCTTGGCGTGAAAGAATGACTAGCAGCTGAGAAAACGCCCCCAGCAGCAACGACACCAAAAAGCACAGCTGGGACATAGGGTTGACCGGAGGAGAGAACAGTGACGACATCTTTATAAGGTCCCTCGGCGCCAATGCCGTACTGATGTCGCAGTCCATATGCTATTTGTTCGGAGTACAGTCGCAACTGGGCTTTGGTGATGGAATGGGAAGGCTGATATGCTGACACGTGGAGAAGGGCATCTTCTTGACTAGCGCTGTATTCAGAATCTGACGGCTTTATTCAGCCTGGTTTTGAAACATTGACGGGGTGAATTGGGATGGGATGGTGCTTACCGAATAGGAAGGTGAGGAGATCTAGGTTAGGTACTTCGTACTTTTTTTGTTGGCGTATGATTCTCATTTTGAATCGCAATTCGACTTCGACGCAAGTCAATGCTTCCTTAACTCAAGTAAAATGTCCCAGAAACCTCTCAATCATGTCTCCCGCAAAGCCTTAAGTCCCTTCTCTCCCCCTAACCCCTCTAAACCCCGCTTGGAAAACCACAACCGGCTTCCTCTTCCCAGATCTTCGCGTTGCTTGAATCACTGCTTGTAACTCGCGTATCTTGGCCTCGCTTGTAGAGTCAAAGTATTGGATATTTTCCCCAGATTCCCCCTTTGGGCTACCTCACTACCCCGCAACCATCGCGACCACGAGGCGGAAATCAACAACGATCCGGCGATTTTCGGCTCAGCCTGTTGCTGATGCCAAGGAAGATGGATGTGATATTCATACCTCCCTACAACACGGGAAAACCGAGAGAGTGGCTATTGGATTATCTTCGACCCATCTCTCCATCCCCTCAAAATCGACTCCATGGACTTTTCTCTCTCCTCTAGGAACTTGAAGACAACTCAACCATGGACTCCAACATGGACGAAAAAGTCAGCACAACCCACCTCGAAAACCTACCCTCAATAATCGACCTCAAACAATCCCCCATACTCGACACAATCCACAACGACGAAGCCGTCCGCATAATCGCCCAATACGCCGGCGACGAATCATGGACAGAGCAGGAAGAGAAGAAACTCCGCATGAAAATAGATCGGAGACTCCTCTCTATCCTCTGTATAACCTACGGACTACAATACTACGACAAAGCAATGCTTGCGCAAGCGGTATTTACACCTCGATGTCTTCCTATCCTCGGGTGGAAGGTGCTAACGCAAATAGGCATTATTTGGACTTCGGACAGATCTGGGATTGACGACTGGAAACCGTTACAGTGTCGCCTCGTCAATTTTTTATATGGGTTTTATATGTGGTGCCTACCCCGCCATTCTACTTGCCCAGCGCTTCCCCATCGAACGCGTTGCCGCAATTATAATTTTCGTTTGGGGCACAACATTAATGTGTACCGCCGCAGTGCAAACGTGGCAAGGCCTGTACGCCCAACGTTTCTTCCTCGGTTTCTTGGAATCCGGTATTTCGCCCATGTTTATGCTGGTCGTAGGAGGCTGGTACAAGAAAGATGAACAGGCGTTGAGAATGGGCGCGTGGTATTGTTGTACTGGGTATGTTAGTATTGTTTCTCCATTGATTAATTATGGATTGGGACATGTTCATGGGAGTTTGAGTAGTTGGCGGTATATGTATCTTGTTGCCGGTGCGGTTACGATCCTGTGGGGCTTTGTGATTTATTTCTTCATGCCGCCTGATCCGATTAGGGCCAAGGGATTTAATGATCGGGAGAGGTATATTTCTGTAGCGAGGATGAGGACGAATAATGCTGGTGTGAGGAACACGCATTTTAAGTGGGCGCATTTGTGGGATGCGGCGACGGACTCGAAGTTCTGGCTTGCGTTTTCGATGAGCTTCCTGTTGATGGTGGCTAATGGGCCTGTTTCTTCCTTTACGCCCATCATCATCAATGGCTTTGGCTACACGGGGTTGAATTCGCTGTTATTGACAATGCCGGCCGGGTTTGTCAGTGGGACAATTGAGTTGCTTGCCCCATTCATTGCGTATAAAGTTCCCAGAGCAAGGGCATACATCATTTTCGTCTGCGAGTGCGGTACGATAATGGCATCTGTGTTGCTTTGGCAGCTGCCTAGATCAGCAAAAGCTGGACTTCTCTTCGGGGTCTACTTCCTACCTTCTTTTGGTGGTGCATACGCATACCGTAGCTCTCAGAGGGATCATTTGCACACGCTTCAAGTGACAAGAATGTTGTTACTATTCCGAAGTCAGTGATGATTTGATTCCATGGCTCACCTTGACCAACACCCTTACCTCAAAACGTCGAAATAGTTCCAGCACGTATAGCTGATCCCGAGTGGTGGGGAGGTAGCACAGCAGACAACTTGGTGGGTGAATACGTGCTCGGCAAGGTAGTGATACATGATACACGGGAGTACAAAGCAGCCATTGCAGTCATTCCAGATACCAATGTCTTCCCAACGGTTTGCACCAAGACAGGTGGGAGGCTGGTGATTCTCCCAGATGCCAGTGGTGTTTATGCACAGAGGCTGCCAGCTCATCAAGGCATAATGCAGCAATGGGACTACGGTAGGCTCGTGTTGCTCAACCTGCCCACGCTGCTGGCGCCGGCGCAATTGTCGACTCGTCCAGTAGCTTTCTCCTCCACTTGATTGTCGCCATTGAGTGACCAGCCTGGCCCTTGGTTAATCACCCGTCGAGTCTCGCATATCAGAAGTGCTATCCGTGTTTGGCCTGCATAACGTGAGGAATGGCTAGGAACAACATATCGGCAAGACCACCTGCAGTCGCTGGAGATGCTAACAAGACTGCTACTGCTGCCGTCAACCCAGACGCAGACGCAGACGCACACACTACTAATGTCCCCGACGATGGCCATCGCCGCTCTGCCTCGTTGACTCTGTTTTCTAGTGTCTGGTCTACTCCTACTACTGCTACTACTACTGCTACGAGAGGGAATGATTCAATTGAGGGAATCCACTTGACTGCCTCGACTCTCGTCCCACCTATTTTTCGACACCGGCCCAACAAATCCACGAGTTCGAGCACTTCAGCCTCCTCGCAGCCCGTCCTCGTCAAAGCCTATACAAGCAGCGAACGATCTCGTCCTTCCTCTGCAAGCCCGAGCCCAGCAATGCTTGCCATGCCTTCGGCCGCCCATCTTCCTCCAATCGAAGCCTTCTCCTTCGACGGTATATTGCGAGCGGTGGAGCCCGAGGTACATGAGGCTATCGATGGGATTGCTGAGATATATGCACGGAGTAGATTGAGTCTGGCTGATGAGTACGCCTCGCACTTGCCACCTCAAGGGGAGATCATCAACCCTAGATCACGCTATAGCGGGCTCGCGATAAGGACGACGGGCTTGGAAAGAACTTTGACGACAGTTGCTGAAGCATCGTCGAGCAGCGAGAGACTGGCAAGCGAGAGCAGGGCGGGGTCGACAGCTGGGTCGGGGAAGGGAAAGACGACGGCTTATGGCTCTTTGAGGAGTATCATATCGAGAGGCAGGTCAAGCTCGGCAGGTTCAGTACCGGCAACGAGTCCCCTAACAGCATCAAAAAGAATGATGCTACCAAGGAATTGGACAGTGGGAGGCGATGGGCATCCGGCCATCTATTCCACGCCGTCGCATCAATTATCCCTCGCTGCTGCCGCCGAGCTGCCCGGCGATGGATCCCAATTACCCATCATTGCCTCGTCGATCGCAGCATCGCTCCCAGAGTCTACGCGTCCCTCAGCCTGGTTTCTCTGGAGGAAAGCGTCTACGCCTGCTGTCTCTAATTCCGATCGACTAAATGCTGAATCTGCTCTGAAGAGTGTGTTGCATGGCCGGTCCTTGCGACATGCAGATACTGGATGCAGACGGTATTGCACTTAGCGTGTGCAAAATCAACGCAGGTCACTCGATTCTTGCGTCTCTCGTCAAAAGGGTCCAGCGAGCTTGCGAACTGGTTAAAAACTTCAAATACCCGTATAGATCGCCAATCTAGTATTATAGTCATAAAGCAACTATATCCGAGGCTTCGAGGCTTCTCTCTTTTCGACGCTTCTATCTTTTCGACGCTTCTATCTTTTCGACGCTTCTATCTTCTCGACGCTTCTATCTTTTCGACGCTTCTCTCTTTTCGACGCTTCTATCTTTTCGACGCTTCTATCTTTTCGACGCTTCTATCTTCTCGACGCTCCTAACTTTTCGACGCTTCTATCTTTTCGACGCTTCTATCTTTTCGACGCTTTTATCTTTCCGACGCTTTCATCTTTTTGAGGCTCCTCTTTTAATGGGGTAGCAAGGGTATAAACCTTTCGCGCTTATGTATTTACCCGCCGCTAGAGAGTAGTTCTCTTGTTTGATCATAGCCAATTCAATCTAAATGCCGAGGAAGGACTGTAGGGAATGGTTGCAGGGGTAATAAGATATTTTAAGTGACAGATCGATACTAGATCTAGCTTTCAAAGATCCTGGACTGAGATTATTTTTATCTCTTTCTTCGGTAGAGAATTGTCGATTCTTAGAAACTTTAAAATTATCCCAACTCGCTCTTTTTATTATACGTACACTAGGTACCGGATTTTTTAAAGTCCGGGTTCCCTACGGATGTTTTAAAATCCAGATTCTAGGAATAGATATATTGCCTCGACGAAAATGACGTGGACACTTGGCAAGAATTTCTAGAAGTCTCTCCAGCCTTAATACAGGCGTAGATCTTATCCATGCATGCGTAGAATACAGTCTGGTCTGTGCAGAGTCCGTACGAGCGAGGAAACATCAAAATTTGGACTTTGTTTAGTGAGGGTATGAGAAGTTCCCAGACGGTCTAGGATCTACAGCCTGCCAAACCTATTGATGTGCATGCCAATCAAATTCCGAGGACGACATTCTGTTGCGCAAAATCGCTATCTTTAGAGTTCTATAGAAAAGCCAAAAGAGGAGGGGGAAAAAAGAGAGCCAAGAGAAATCGGAGAATCGGCCAAACGTATTAATTTTGCATATGCTAAATATGTAGTTGATGCACAGCATGGTACTATAATACGAAACCTGGTCCTCGGAAACCTCAACGCTACTAGTACTCCTAGCAATCGCCTGAACCACAAAGCTGGTACTTGGCGATGCGATTACTATCGGACGAGTACTCTGCTCAGCTGCCTAGCTGACATATGCAAACATAGGCCGATGAAGAATTGTTCAAGCATGGAAGCGAATATACGTCTTTCTGACAAAATGCACATCGAACTATCTAAGAGCGGAAAGAAGTTCGGAGAAAGTAGAAAAGGCGCTTCATGGAACCTCGTCCCCAAATTTGCAACAGGGTAAAGCAGCACCAGTAGGCGAAATTACTTTCTGTTTTCGAAGCTTTTCCATGGAATGTTGCCCTGGCATGGAAAGTGAAATGCGGGGGACTGGGCGTAGCTTCAAGTACATCTTAAGGGTCTGACTTACCTCTCTCTACCAATCTAAAAAGAATGTTTATTTATACCGGTGGTAGATAGGGATCAGTATAACCCTGAGGGTTATGCATTTAGACCCACTAACCATTAATAGCCCGACCATAGTAGTTCTCGCCGAAACTGTTCCTAACTGGCTCACGGCGGGAGACGAAAGGATCACTGTGCAAGCCGTGCGGCATCTGTGCTGTGCCTCGTGGAAGAGAATCGACGCCTTAAGCTCATGCCAATCACAAGGGAATCACCTTGCTCTGTGGTCAAATATGACCTCGTCGGGTCTGCTCGTGGAGCTTGAAACATTGGACTCTCGACTCTCACTCTTTTCCACCTTTCTCTCGTTTCAAAATGCAGTTTGCTGCACTTACACTCGTTTTTGAATTTCTTCTACTTCCACTGCTAGTTGCCGGACAACTATCAGGAAGGGTCGGACCAGTGACCACAATTGCCCAAAAGAGGGCAAGGCAGGTGTGCGATGTGACCAGATTTGGCGCCGTAGCCAACGTGGCCTCGGACCTTGGCCCTGCTCTCACCAGGGCCTTCATTGCCTGCAAGACTGGCGGCCTCATCGTGATCCCCCCCGGACAATATGGCCTTGCAACCTGGGTGACTCTGCAGGGAGGTATCGGCTGGGCCCTGCAGTGGGATGGGATCATTTACCGAACCGGAAGTGCAACTCCGCCCGGAAACATGATTATGATCGTAGGAGCAAGCGATATTGAAGTCTTCAGTTCTACGGGAAAAGGCGCTTTCCAAGGAACGGGCTACCGAACCGGCAAGACTACAGGCCCTCGCATTCTGCGCATCGTTAGAACAAGAGACTTCTCCGTCCATGACTTGGCATTCGTGGACTCGCCATCATTCCACTTCACTCTCGACACCTGCACCAACGGAGAGGTCTACAATATGGCTATCCGGGGGAGAAACCTTGGCGGACTCGATGGCATCGATATTTGGGCTGAAAATACTTGGGTCCACGATGTAAGATCATCCAAGGGAAACATAGCCGTGGGACCAACTGATATAAACAGGTTATGGTGACGAACGGAGACGAATGTGTGACCGTAAAGGTAAGAGCCCTGCTTGACGCTGGAAAATTCTAGTGCTGACTCTGAGTTCAGAGTCCTTCCAGTCACATTCTCATTGAGAACATATACTGCAACCGGAGTGGAGGATCTGCATTGGGTTCCTTGGGCGCCGGGACAGCAATCTCGGACGTGGTATACAGAAATGTGTACACTGTAGGTTCTACCGAGATGATGTTGATCAAGTCCAATGGCGGAAGCGGCTTCGTAAGGAACGTCCTCATAGAAAATTTCATTGGCCATTCTAATGCATACTCCCTTGATATCGATCAACAATGGTTGAACATGAGGACACTCCCAGGCCCTGGTGTTCAGCTGTCCAACATCATTTTCAAGGTATGTATCAGCCTCTCCATCAAGGCGTTACTGACCTTCACTTAGAACTGGAAAGGTACAGCAGCAAATGGTGCTCTGCGTGGCCCGATCAGGATCAACTGTGCAGCATCAGCCCCTTGCACCGACATAAAAATCCTCGATTTCTCCATGTGGACAGACGCTGGCAACAGCCTCGTTAACACATGTGCAAATGCCTATGGAGTTGGACAATGTATCAGAGCCGGAGCTGGAGGCGCCTACCCTGCGACGAAGACGATCATTTCTGCCAGGCCAGCTGATTTCATGGCGCCCACCATGCCTTGGGATCTGCCTAACACCTTCGGCTCGACCTCTCTTATTCCCATCCCAGAAATCCCGGCTTCTTTCTTCCCAGGGCGACCACCAATCAAGCCTTTGGCGCGTAGATAGCCACAACTACACAAGCTGCGCAGGCCACCCAGATCATTGAACGAAGAAAGTTCAAAGCTTGAAGCCACATGTCGAGATGATGGTCATGGAACCATCCTTCAAAGGGCGTCAGGAGGCTGGACTTCAAGAGGTGGCAGCTTGTCAAGGCTCGTCCTTGGAACAATAACACTCGAAGGGGTGGTCGTCGGCGAAGACACTAAACTCGATTTCTTTTCTTGTATAGGATTCAATTTTAATAGTTGGTGTGACGGTTTGGCGTGAACTGCTCTTCGTTGTCAGGTCAGGGCTTCATCGAAGGTGGATATTTTCTCTGTAAATTATTTCATGTCAGCTTCTCTTTCTTTCGTATATACCTTTGTTCTTTCTCGCTGATTGCTGCTCTCTACATTCTTGACACCTGCTTGCTATTAATGATCTTTCGAGTCTCCATTCGTCCTTGCTACGGCGTCTCTACATGAGGTTGGCCTGTCCTACGAAGTTCTCGGGATGTGCTGCGTTTCCCTTTCCCAAACGCCTTTTGTCAAGACCGTACACTTCTAAAGGGCCGAGGTACAGGCTGAAGGATCGTGGTTTAGTGTGAAGGAAATGAGAAACACAAAACGTACACCGCTGCCACCACGCGTGCTTGATGCTTTCATTGGATATGATCTTCCAGTCGCGGTTCGGTTTGTCGACCAATGGCTCGCTCTTTCCCAGTCCCCACATTTTCTTGTTCTCGTTGGAGGCTTTGCGTAGAAAAAGGCCACAGCGGTTTGGTTTGCATCTAGTAGGATCGTTGGGGGAAGGTATTGAGGATTGCATACGATAGGGAAATTTCTGGTCCAATACTCACCGTAAGAACACCTCATGGGTACTAATTATCGATGTAGACGTCTTTCTGAAGACGGCTTGCGAACGAAGCAGTGGAGTACTAGTAGGAGTATGGTTGAGGCTAGCACATGAGGCTACAAGAATTCGCAGCACTAATCCCGAGTGCCAAATAATGTTGCTCCCACTGCTCCAGGTCCCTATCCATAGCCGGGCCATACGATAGAATATGAACTTCGCATGGCGAGGTACGAGTAAGGGTCCTCTATTGGAGGGTCAGGTTCTACCGTATGGCCCGGCTACTCCAAGAATTACATTATTTGAGTCAGGTTTCGGCTTGGTCAATATCAAGTAAGTACTATGCTTCACACGCCCGCTGGTTACGCGCGCGATGAGTCCTTGCCCGTGGCTGGGCGAACACCTGCGAGGACTCAAAGGAAGCTGGGTAAGACCGAAACTTCAATACTGATGAACATACTGACCCTATTGAGCACTAGAAGTCGCATGACCTCAACACTCGCCCACGTCTCTCAACACCGAATAAACAATTCAAGGAACGATTAAGGTCATCTTTCCTGATCAATTCGTCTTTACCTCATTGAGACGATTGAGCGGCTAGGTCCACCACCACGGAATGCTGCACCATCCTACCGCAACTCCGGACGTATTCATTCCACTGTTGTTGTTGTTGTTGTTGTCTGTAGGCAGGGTTTCTCGCTCTCTTTGTGTTATTTTCCTCTACTTCCTCACTTTGGCATCAATTCATCGCTCTCACGTTCTACTCTCTACAACGGCATCACCTTCACCACTATCAACAAGCAATACCATCATCTCACCACCATGCAGAGATGGCTCCAGTCATCCGAAAGACAAGTCGAGCCAATCCCTGTTGATCTAGATATCAAGACCGAGAAAGTGACGAGTCCTCTCGACTGCCATCTCTAATTCAAGTCCATCCCAACCCACCCATTTCTACAATAACAGTCATGATTACAATCATTCTTTGGTTCCTCCCCCTTCTACAAGCACTCGAATCAGCACTCATCCCTCCCTTTACCCCCTAAATCAAGCGACGGAGATATATATTACACAACACAAATTCTATCCTCGGTCGCTGCGGCTTTCCTATAATCATCCCTCGTAAGGTATGGCGCTGAGAGAAGTGCTGGTCTTGAAAGGGGGAATCATTTGCTCGTCATTGCAGGTTCTTTTATAAATGCGGAGTTGGAAGTGAGTAAGCATTCTAGGGACTTATCTTGGTCGCTTGTTACTTGAGGACAACAGGAGTCATGGCTCCTTGGGGTTTGAACTTGGATTTATTGGGAAAGATAATCGCGTGAGTGTATAAGACACCTCTGTTCAGTATTTACACGGGCAAACGTTCATATATATGGACCCGGGGAGCATACTTGCTGCAGCTTCTATGACGTCCCTTTGTCCTGGCCCTCTTTGACCTCCAAATTTGACAGTCTCAGCCAAACTCGCCTCAACCCTACTCCTCATTATAAAACATGAGCTGAAGGACGATATGCCTACTTTCAAGACACAAAAATCCAGATGAGGTAATCTCACAATTTCAGCACTGCGTTCCGTATAGAGTAAGCACGAAATTGACGATGCGCACTTTGATCCTCAAACTTACACCATGAATCTCTTGACGTCGATACCGCGCCGCAGTCGTAATGCTTCTCGGCGAGATAGCCTCCGTAGCATAGCTCATCTTCTCAAGTCGCCACGGCTTCAGGCATTCGTACTGAACATTGCCCGTGTAATAGTCTGGATGGCTGGGACAGTTGACGAGATATCGAGGAGCTTGTTTTTCACCGAATTCATGGTCGTGAAGGTCTGGAAGAGCGTTCCGGTCGGTTCGCAGGGCTTTCGTGTCTCTACCCAAAGCTGCAAAGGCTTCTTGTGCGTATCTATTGTACGCCGTCAATCCGAGTTTGAAACCTTGGGTTTTGGCTGAGGAGGCCTCATTGAGCTCGTTCTCGGTTACCCGTCTTTTGAGATGCTCCCAATTCAACTTCAAACTGGCAGTGTCTTTCAAACTCTCTGGGGCGACAATCTACTACTGAAGAATATATTAAAATGTTGTTAGTGTCGGAACTTAGCCCAAGGACAGCACAATGAGCGCAGATGGCTCAATTCCCTTACAGAATGCGCGCCAAGAGTGATATCCTAGAACCCGGCATACATGCATCCCACATCTGGATAGTCTGAGAGCAGTCGGAGATTTGGATGTGGATTGATTGATGCGTGACGAGATGGAGCTGAGTTTGTCAACTTGAAGCTGGCGCAGAAAAAAAGGACATGGCAGGAAGCGGAAATTCCCGAACCACGTGCAAAAAGATACTATCAAAGAATATTCTGCGCCCGATTTGAACCCAAACATGAGCTGATGTGCAAAACATCTACTCTAATCACATATCGACTAGGCTTAGCTCAAACAGATCTCTGTATAGCTTGTCTTGGTAGATCTACCGGGTCATCCGCCATAGTACAATTCGCGAATCATTTCTCGTTCTCCCAGGCAGAGCCTGTTATCGCTGCATTCCTCCCTGGTACACTATCACACGAATCATTGGTATCGAGCCAATAGACATCGAGGAGAGTTAGCAATCACGCTCGGCTAATATCTATTGAGACATTCGCATCCGCATGGCGGATCGAAGCAATAAGAAGCTTGGGCTGCTGATACGGACATACCGAGGGTAGCCAGTGTGGCGAACGCAGGTTTGATGAAGAACTTGTTGGAGGGATTGGCTTTGGGGATGGAGGTTTTGTGTTGTCGATGTGTGCAAGTGTTGGGAAAGGAATGGTACTGTTATACCGTACGGAGTATACTCTGTGCAAAGCTGCAGACGAGACAAGGGGGACACGGCTAGACTTTGTAGGAGAGATCTGGAAGCATACTAGATTAGCCAAGAATACTAACAGATTAGTACTATCGAAGCCACCCTAGTCTCGTCTGCGACTTTGCACGGAATCTACGGTAAATTAAAAAGCGTCCGGAAATTGCAGGCGCTTTGTCCACTATATGAAGCTTTGCTATGCTATGCCCACCGCAATATTCATCGTGATCAAATCATGGGACCACGCGCATGCGAGGCGTACTCTGGATGGGATTATCGAACTCGAATACACCGAGCCCCGACCTATCCAAGTAGTGAGCGTATCTGCGAGGCCAGAACGAGAGCTTTGTGGACGATTCGCTCTGCATGTGGCTCCGGGTTTCTGTTTCGACCGCTTCATTATTCTCAACATTTCGTTCTTCTGCTTCGCGGACTTGATAGGTCCTCGGGTACTGTGATGACAATTTTGAGGCTCGCGATCCATCAATTGATGCCGCGGTAGACGACCGACACATTGGACAACGAGTTTCGATTTCGTTGGGTAGAAGAATCGCGGCCTCATCGAGTCCAACTATTGTCATTTGAGACGTGATTGACACGTCGGCCCAATGTGCCATGCAAGACTCGCATAGCGTGTGTTTGCATCGCGTAATGACAGGTTTGTATAAGAGATTCTGACATATAGGACATAGATCGTCTTCCTCTATCTCTTTTTCCTCCGTTTCGACGTCACCTCTGAGACACTTGGGAGACGACTCGTGATCCTGATGCCCATCCAGGATCAAGGTGACTGCTTTGTGCTTCATGAAATCAGTACGCGCGATTGGGGAGATACTTGAACGCAGAGACAAAACAGATGTAGATAGAAAAGGGATGGTGGTGAGTTTGAAAAGATCCAACAGGGTGGCGCAAAGGAGATGTAGAAACGAGATCACGTAATGCATCGACGCCTCAATCTATCACAGTCATGCTTTGTTGGCCCAAGAGCGTGCAGTATATACAGGCTGACCGTATTGCCTCAAGCCACAACCCGGCAGGAGTAGTCTAGTGGTTATGATGTCGCCTTTACACCGACCAGCTGAGCTGGCCCAGTGGCCATCGGCGAAGGTCGAGGGTTCGATCCCCTCCTTCTGTAATTGAGATTCTCTTTTTGGTGGAACCACAGACAGTCGTTCGCTGCTGTGCATGTGATTTTGCGGGCTGTGAAGTTTCGTTCAATTTTTCGAGGTCCGGCTTGTCGCGTCGTGGCTTGCACGTGTGCCGCTAAGATCCACGCTAAGGAATAGCGGGCCGCGATCTTATTGACAGGGGCTCACCTCGAATATGTGTAACGGTTTCCTCTTCAACCAACCTCAATTATTTTGGGCTCATTCAATGTAGGCCTGCCACAGCTACCTAGCCTACTGGGATGCACTCCATTTTTAGATCCCACAATCGCACACACGATCTCGAATCGGGGATGAGGATGGGAAAAGGACAGGAAAGACGTACATCCCGAGCATGTGCTGATTGTTGCAACGATCAGAACAAATCTTGCAACGATCAGGACGCGTATGGATTGACTCGGGACGTGTTTACGCTGGGCGCAGCATCAGTCATCTGTCTATCTTTAATCATTCGCCTTAGGCCAATTTCCAACCACGACCCGTCGCACTCCTTGCCGCGGAGCCCCTGACACTACTTATGAGTCCCCCTATCTGGGGTACCTTCCCAGTCTCTGCAATCTCGGCGTCCATTCTTCAAGCTCTTCGCGACCTCAACCAATTTTGAAAACGTCGCCGTTGAGTTTTGAGGACGTCGTCGGTGGCTCATTGTTTTTGGCCCGCTATCGAGTGGTTTCGATATCGCTAGCACAAATGGCGTCCAAGGTAGATATTCCTATCATTGCACTCGGATGGACTCATTCTAATACACTTCAGTTTCTTCGCGAATACAGACTTGTTGTGGTTGGAGCTGGTGGCACCGGAAAAACTTGCATCACTGTCCAGTTTGTAAACAGTCAATTCGTCGACGAGTATGACCCTACACTTGAAGGTGAGTTCAATGTGAAAATGCGTGCATGTTCCCCGCCTAAGCCATAGCTCGTAGACAGTTACCGCAAGCAGATTGTCATCGATGATGAGGTTGCGTTGGCCGATGTCCTCGACACGGCAGGACAGGAAGAGTACTCGGCAATGAGGGAACAGTACATGCGAACAGGCGAAGGCTTCATCCTAGTCTATTCCATTACTTCGCGAGACTCTTTCGATGAGATGAAAACATTCCATAAACAAATTCTGCAAGTAAAGAAGGAGGACTGCTGGCCAATGATTCTGGTGGGGAACAAGAATGATTTGAGTGATGAAAGAGAAGTGTCAACAGAAGGTATGAAACAATGGCGAACCTTGAGGTGGTTTCTGCTCTCTACTGACTAATCACCTCTGCAGAAGGAAAAGCGCTGGCGCAATCTTTTGGATGCTCGTTCCTGGAGACCTCGGCAAAGAGAAGACACAATATCGATGAAACTTTCCTTGAGGTTATACGGGCGATCCGAGTCAGCAGCGGTCATACAGGAAAAGAGGAAAAGAAAAGTAAATCCGCCAGGAGCAAATGGGCGGGCCGATCAGGCGACCACAATGAAGAAACACCACGTTATTGTCTCCCAGGCTGTGCCGTAATGTAGGCTATGCGGCTCGGGGCGGCTGGGATTGCGACCAACGAAAGGATGATCAATGGTGTTAACGAGGAGCGACGCTGAGTCTTCGATCTTGGCGAGCAAGAAATGAGTAGGCTTTTCCAAACTCTCCCTCCAAACTTTCCCAGGTTTTCCTTAGACCTGTCGATCAAGATCATCTCTCATGGCACCCGGTTGGTAACATGTGAGGGTCATGTACATTGCCTGGATTTGGTTTCTGGAAAAGGATCCGCCTCCTCGACTCATACAGGCTCTTCATAGTTCTCGTACACGATAGGGTCAACATGGAACGATGAGCAAGTCCGTGATTCGCGAGCCATTCCGCGAGCATGGATGAAGGAAGGTTGGTATTGGATCAGTTGGAAAGCATGCGTGCTGAAATGCACGAAGAACCCAATCCTATAGACGGCCGGAACTCGAAGATACCCCCGGAAGTCGAATGCTTGAGAAATATTGGTGTCATTTCGTCGACTCATTATTACTACCAATTTAGTCCTTTTCTGCGAATTATTACGAGAGCGATCAGGCCGCCCTCCGACTTGCGTAGTGTTTGCCGCGGTTGAAATTGATTCTTAGGGCTCTGCTCGCGTTTTCGGTGGTGTCTACATTGCAGACTATATTGATTATCCACTATTGAGCACGGATAACCACAAGCATACTTTCCATACTTGGCTATAGGCGCGACAAGTAACAACACATAAACCAACTTTTTAAGGTACACTGTATGAAGAAGATCTGAGAATGGTCGGGAGCTCCATCACTGCTTATATGAGGATACTCAAAATTTGCGGATCTCAGGCTGGTTAGACTATAATAACCAGACCAGTCCCTCATCCTTCGCTGCTAACCATATTCTGTTATTCATTTCTTCGTCATGAAGCTGTCTCTCCTTCCAATCCTTTGTCTCCTTGGAGCCGCAAGCTCGACACCCATAGCCCTCGAAGAAAGGCAGTTCACGTCCAGCTTTCCTGTACAGGGCCAAGCCAAGGTACAACAGAAAGCGACAGGACCACTCATTTCAAAAGCTTGGACAGAGGTTGGACAGACATACACTGCTCTCACTACGGCATTCAAGTGTGTCTCTGGCACCAACCCTCTGAACCCTCCACCCAGTCTATTACTCAATTGCGGAGTGGGAGAAGCACATAAAGCCATCGCCAACAAGCTATGGGAGACGACCAGCCGATTCGCACCAAACTCAGTCATTAACTACCTTGATGCCGGATCCTCAATGGTCGCCGCGTCATCCGCCCTGACCGCGACCCAGGAAAAAGCATTCAAGGCGATTGGAGATAATTGGGCGGTTTCGGTCAGAACAAGGGAACGACAATTGGTGTACGAAAGTCTGGTCCAGCAACTCAATCTGTATCAGACTTGGGCAAAGGCTTACAACAATTTGATGCCGGTCGGTACAAAGACGGCTGGAGATGTAGGGGAGGCAAACATTGTCAATCAATATAAGACTTTGATCAAGAAGTACCAGTGGGATGTGCCTTCATAGAGGCGCCATGTATATATCTGCTCAAAAAGCATGGTGTGGAAAGGCTTGGAGGAGATGGAATTGGGATGGGAGTACAGATGGCACTGTAAAACAATTAAGAGACCTTCTCAGCCGCCGATCGATATTGTGTCTTTCTAGTTCGCAGCTTCTCCAAAAACGACTGAAAACACTAAGCAAATGAAAAAGAGCATAGAAGACTGTCATGATTTCGACACGTAGAACCCCATTTCCGCTCTGTGTCGACATGAATCTCCCCTCCAGGACCCTCAAAAACCAAAGATCCAATTCTATTATCGTGAGTAATCTGGCGCGTACCCAGCCCCTCCAAAAGCTCAAACGCCCTCGCAAAGCCTTTGTAAAACTGGACATTCTTATCCCTCAAATCCAACAATAACCAAGCATCAACACCCCGCTGATACACCCACCACCACACTACCTTCTCAAACAATCCTACATCACCTCCCCCATCGCTCCAACCCAACCATGCAAGAAACTTTTAAGACAAACATGATAAATCTCAATCATTTCCCTGCGCTCTCGATCCACGGGATCAAGGATTTCTCGGCCCTTCACCGGACCTCTCTCCATCGCATTACTTGCCAAATTCGCTAGTGCCTCGGATATTCAGCTGCTCATCTGTTCAACCATTATTGGGGTCCGATTCAAATCGAAAGCTGTTTTTTTTTCATGGGCTGTATTTTGCATGTTTTGTTATATTGTACTGGTCTGCCATTTTGTGATCAGAGGATGAGAGTGATATAGAAGATGGGTTACTAGACTCGGTTATCGATGAATATTTGAGGAGTATCGGAGTGTACAGAATACTCGAATACATCTTCGTCTGTAAATTCATGTCGTCAATCATGATAGAATATGTATACTTCCATCTCCAATACACACTATCTACGCACCGAGACTACAATCCTCATCCACCATCCATTTCGTCTGTCCATCCACTCCTACATACTGTCCATACCCATATCTCTTCCCCAACCCATTAACTCTATTTTCCACTTCCCGACTCCGAAGCCCTTCACACCCATCGAAATCATCCAGCAGTCTCGAATCCGCAACATAACTCATGACTGCCAGAATGGTGTCCGGTGTCCTAGGTAAATCAGGTGTCCATCTCCTCCATATCATCGTCATGACAATACCCAACACCATCAAGCCCAAAATGACGATTGTTACGTAAAAGCAGGCCAGAAACTCGACGTAGATGTGGCCGGGCGAGTATGGGATGCCAGCTATTGCAATCACAAGTATGTCGCTTAGAATGGCGATGAAAGCGAGGTAGGAGGCCAAGGCATGGCGGTTGTATGTCATGCTGAAGAGAGCAGAGTAGGGAAGGGAGCGACGTTGGAGGAGAATTGTACTGGAGGCTGCTTGTGGAGTATGTGAGAGGGCGTGGTAGGGTGCGAGCGTATGGGCGTCTCGCTCGAGTCGTTTGAAGTTCAAAGATATGATACTGCCTGCTATTGTCTAAATCACGGTGAGCTTGGGAGCAAGAAATTCAACACGGAGAGACACTTACCATGACAAACCGGGGGCCAAAACTGTTGGAATTGAAGAAGCGATTGTAGGCGGTGTCGCCAGAGTCTTTGAAGTAGCCGATCAGGATACCCATCGTGGCTAGCAGGAGCACGGTGAAGGACCAATCGGAGACAGCGTCCCAAATCGCTTGTTGTCTAGAACCCTCTGAAAACGTCTTCGTCCTTTTCAGCTTCTTGGAGTTGAGCTCCGTCTCAACATTCCAGTCGTAGGCTATAGTACTAGCTGGGCTGACTGGCACAAAGCCGTATCTCCAGGTGCCGTCGCCTCGTTGGTAGTCATCAAGCTTGTATCGTCTTGTGCCGAGCTGCCTGCGCACGTCTTTCAATAAAGCTTCATCACCCAACTGTCGGAAGTCTTCCAAAACTTCGGGATGGTGTGTTAACGAGGCAATGGCTCCGATTGAGGAAGGATCAGAATACAGTCCTGTCGGAGTTCGTATCACCATCACCATCAAATTGATTGTCATGATGGCAACAAAGACCAGAAGGCCTTGCAAAAGACGAATCATTAGCGGGTCCACTGACAACTTGGGTGGCCAGCATGGATTGTTTCTACTAAGTTCATCGTATTTCGGAGCCGGACAGTTCCAATTCGTGTCCAGGAACAGCACTTCGGAAGCGAGAGGGGCGAGAAGTCCAACGGCAAGATATACAAGTGCCGACCAAAATATCAACCAATGGCCTTTCATCATCGAGAAAACAGCATCCGGCATGAGATAGCTCGAAAGATAATAGGTATGCAGAGTATCGGAGGCTGTCGCTCCTTCCGGTCGGGCCATGCGCATAAAGGGCTCAATGAGCTTGATCTTGGCGTATATAGACGTCCAGAATAGCTTGAACATGACAGCGAGAAAGACTGGACAATAACCACCAACGAAGATTTCCCAGAGAGGCCAGGACTCGATCTTCACAAAGACGCGCGGATTGTTGTTTTTTGCAGCCTTTGGTCTCGTAACTGCCGATGAAGTTTGTCTTACAGTGGTGTAAGGAACAGCAGAAAGAACGGTTGTAGCTCTACCATCAGCGTCGGTTGTAACAAAGGAGGAAGTCGATGTCCCTAATTCCGTGGTCATGTAGGTCATGATGCTCACCTCATCGATGGCCTTTGGTGTCGTCACCGCCGTTGTAGTCTGTCGTACTGTGGTAAAGGGGACAGCAGAAACAACAGTTGTAGCTTTGCCACTGATGTCAGTTGTCACAAAGGAGGAAGTCGATGTTCCCAGTTCCGTGATCATGTAGGTGATGATGCTTGTCTGATCGATGTACCTTGAGGAAGCTAAAAAAGCTGTTGTGTAAGAAGAGGAGATCGTCTGCACAAGCCCGTTGCTGCTCGTTGAGTAAGAGACAGCCACTGCGACGCTTGTGATTGTGGGAACATAAGCATTCGAAATGGTGACTGAAGTGACGATGCCGGAGATTGTTGACACAGTCGCCACAAATGCATTCGGATTCGTGGCGCCAGGCGTCGGGAATTCTGTCATAGAGGTGGTGATTTTGGTATCAACAAAAGCATCAGGAGCCGTGGACGCTGCGATTGTTGGGTTCGAGGTGACTGTAGCTGTCCTCGCAGTATCCACGAATACATTCGGGTTTGTGGCTCCAACGATTGGGGCAGTAGTCGCGATCGTACTTGCAGTGGCTACAAATGCATTGGGATTCGTAGCTTCAGTCACTATCTGCTTACTCGTGGTTGAATCTGTGGTCGTGCTCGTCCTTGCAGTGTCCACAAATGCATTGGGATTTGTAGCTCCGGCGAGTGGAGGAGTAGTCGTGATTGTGCTTGCAGTGGCTACAAAAGCATTGGGGTTGGTAGCTTCAGTCACGGTTTCTTTGCTCGTGATAGAGGCTGAGACCGATGTCGTGATAACGATCGAGCTAACGTTTGTAAAGGATACGGTTTGCTGACGCTTCTGCAAGCTAGAGGAAGACGTATTCCTTGCTTGCTCGACTTTCCACATACTATAGCCCTTACTGGCATGCGGTAAAGTTTTCGAGGCGTATTCGAGAACTCCGAACAAGGCGAGTGCGACTGAAGAAACGAAGAACAAGACTGGTACACGGAGAATGAAGGGCTTGAATTGCTTTCGACCACGGGATGAAGGAACTGTGCAAGGAATCAAATTAACACGTTTCTTTTCGTTGCTTTGAGAAGCCTCGATTACAGATCATACCTTCGAGAGAGGAAATCCCAGCGGCTTTATCTATCTTGTGCATGCTTGCCTAGGGGACAGGAAGCGGCCCTGACGATAAGTGAGCGTACCCAGAGAGCAAAGAAAGGAAAAGGGCGCGAAAGGCAATCAGAAAAACATAATGAAACGATTGAAGCGGAAGCTGAACAGGAAGTAATAGACCAAGCAGGGTACACCAGCTGTTTGTGTTAAACTCCTTAGAGCATTTCTTGCACAGCATACTAAGTGCAAGCAGTTAGCCTGCACGTTCGAAATCCAGCCACGATGATATCGGACAGAGGAGGTCCAATCAGAACAGCCATGGGCTCTCGAAAGAGCCGAGTAGGACTAGACGCGCCGCATTTTGGAGTTGGTGGTGGATTTGGCCATCGCGATGCTGGAGTCGCTTTGTGGCAGTGTCTGGACGTTAATTGTGCGAGCGCACAAGATACACGACCGCTCGTCAATTGATTGTGGCCATGCGCACAGCATCTGGTTCAAGCGGTGAATAGGGGAACAAGCCAAGAGGCGACTAATGGATAGTCGAATTTGGTGTTTGCGGCTGAAGTTTGTCGTGGTTGAAAGTTGGAAGTGAGAGTAATAACGCGGCGGGACCTGGATGTGATCTAAATTTAGATCGACTCCACTCTTTCCGTGCTAGGAGTAACTTTCCATCCCCACCAGCCTCCCCTCCATCCTCAATCACCAACCAACCAACCCTCCGCCGCTATAGGAATGTCGAGGCGTTATCTGTATAATGCAAGCATCGATAGAACAGCCCTTTGAAGACGAGGATACTGTTCGTAATCCAATTCCTGTCTCTTGGTATTCGAAAACGGATACGTCCAGTTCGTATGGCCTCGTAGTATCGAAAGCACAAAGTATCCAAATCGATCCTCAAGACCCTTCGCCATCTGGGGGCTTCCCATTAAATCTACTCGGAAGAAAATGTATCTTAGACGGAAGACCTTGGCATGTGAACAGTTTCAAATTCATAGGTATGCTAATAACAGATCCCCTTATATATAAGATACATACCAACAACATAACAGTAAAATCCATCCTCACAGCAAACCACCCCTAAAACCAAACAAAGCAAATCCCAAATAAATGAAACCAACTAACTACCAAACAACCCCCACCAAAAAAAAAAGAGACAACCAAACATACCAAAACACGAAACAAACTCCTCACCATACCTTTACCAACCCCATTAATCGCAGCAAATATAATAATCATTGCATGAAATAGGGTCCAACATACACAATACCCCCACAAGCCAGGCTCGGCGGGGTCTCCTTCCCCAACTATATCCACAACAACAACCCCGCCCTCCCATTGGCCACACCCACCATCCTCGCCTCGTGAAACCCCTCTCGTTCAATCCACGGGCTTTTCCTGCACGTCGTCTGTCGAAGATTGAGTCTTGGGGCTGTATGATCTTACGTTCTTGACTAAGGGATAGGCACGGTGAAATCTTGAGATTCTTTGGGGGGGGTATATGATCTCGCACTTTCTTTCTTTCTTTCTTTGTTGGTTTTGTTTCTTTTGCTTGCTTGTCTTGTTTTTGATCTGCGGAACGAGACGGATTGAAACGAAACGGAACGAAACAAAACGAATCGAATCGAGATAAGTTGAGGTTTGCTGGCGCCATGTTTTTCTTGATCATGGCTTTGGTGGCTGTGTGGTCGACTTTGAGCGTTGCGCATGTTTGCGCTCATCACGCCGTACAACCTCAATTGTTGAATCAAGATTCGCATTATCGGGTACCAACATACGAAGCGCCCCAGGTCAAAGCCGATACTCCAAACCACCCAGATCAACCAGACCACCCAGATCAACCAGACCACCCAGACCACCCAAACCACGTCCACGTCATCACCAGAACAATAACCCGAACCACACACGCAACAACAACATTAACATCAACAACTCTCCCACCACTCCTAACACCCACACCAACATCCCTTTACCAAACTTCATCTTCCATTTCTTCCATTTCCTCCGAATCACTGCGATTTCATGAAGATCTCAAAATCAAACGCGATGAAACGCCAACGCCGACAGGGACGCATACTCCCTTGTTTACGGGCCACGGTCCCGTTCAACCCGGTCTTATGTTTACTGTTCAAGGGCAGAGTGTGACGTTTTTGAGTGGCACGCTGGTGAAGGTGACGGGGACGGCGAATTCGAGCGAGTCTGTGAAGACGGCGAGTGCGAGTGCTAGTAAGGCGACGAGTAGTAGTGATGCTAGTCTTGTGGGGGTTGGCATAGGTTCCATGAGCCTGTGGGGCATCATCATGCTCTTGGTGGGGTTGATGTGAGGAAGAGGCTTGAGTGGTGTAGATTTGGATGGTGTTTTCTTGTTTTGGCGTCGAAAATGATACCTGGATGCGATGACGGAGTTTGTCAAATTTGAGGGCGTTCATGATGAGGGATTCCAAAAATGATGAGGGATGGCTTGAGCCGTGTTTCGATTTCTAGTAGCTCTTCTTTTCGATCTTGGTAGAGAATTTGGACCTTGGTGTAAAGCGGATTCGAGCGGCTTTCATGACGGGATAATCTTGTCCCTTATCTTGTTTGTGTAAGGTTTAAGTACTATGAGACAGGAGCGTGAATAGAGTACTCACCTTACAATTCGAAGCAGTTCTTCAGAGCAGTTTTCACAGTCGGAAATTCAACATAGCTCAAAGCTTGCGATCCACGGTCATTTTCCTCATAGCTCAACGATTATCTTGTCCTCGGTTCAAGACTAGTATCGATAATTTCTAACAAGTTCGTCGCATTGCCAGAAAGCTCCCAGTTTTCATGAGAACTTGACGATCCCCATTTTGAGATCAGTCATCGTCATCGCCCCCAAAACCTTCACACTCATCTCCGGCGTCGAAATTTAGAAGTTCCTCTGACTCGCTGGCAAAAGACTCCAGCTGGTCGATCTCGAAGTCATCCTTGCAATCAAAACTCTCGACAACCCTGCCACCCTGTCTGATATCGATCCAGAAGGTCTCGAGCTGGTCTTGCTTACGACAGTACTTGGCGAATTTCGGAGTGTCTTCTTCAATGCTGCCCTGAACAGACGCGGTGAAGTGCAAAAGCTTTTTGTGGCGCTTGATAAACAGTGTGACAGCTGAAAGTCTTGTGGTATCAGTGCAGATGTAGAGACGAGCGGTTTCCAGTTCCGGGAAGTGGGCTTTTCTCCAAAATCCGTAAAAGGAATCTTCGTCGCTTGTTTTCAACATGAGCCATTTCAATGCCTTCATGTTGAGCACGAATTCGCGTTCCCCAGATTCTAGATAGCCAATATTTCGGTCAAAGTCTCGGCACTCTTGAACATCCATATGAAGGCGCCTAATAGTGCTTTGTATCCATGGAAGAGCATGGATGTATTCGAGCTCGCCAGTAAGTTGGAGATTTATCGCGTGCAGTGGTCTTCTGCAAAGGTTAAAGGCATGCTGGATTATCGACCAGACTGTAAGGCATTCATTGGTGCCCATTAGCACTTGTCCTATCCTCGTGTGATGAAATGTTGCGCCTTTGGCAGAAGAGAGTCGTACGCTGGTACAATTATGTAGCTTCGACATGGCAAAAGACATCATGGTGCTGCCTAGCGAATGATTTTCGAAGTCGTATTGGACATCATGGTCCGAAGTCAGTTTACGGGGACTGTACACGACGATCCAGATGCTTTGGACAACACTTTGGAGTAGTGAGCTTTGCGAAATGTCAATCACCTTCTTCATGCCCGCAGCAGACCACGTCGCCTTGACTTCTCGGAAGTGTTCGCGAAAAACAGGAAGCGAGACCTCGTATAAATGCTTGTTGACCAAGCGGAACTGGATAAGTGACTCGATGTCAAGATAGCGGCTGACAGCCTCTTCGAACTCAATGGGAAGCTTGTCTAGGTAAGTTGTCATGATGGAAAGCTCGAAGTTATACCGACTGAAACGCACAAAGATCCTAAGTCAGAAAGACGAGTAACTCAAGCAGATGTCGAAAAGAGCTGTGATCATGAGACCGTGGTGGTGGAAAAAGAGGCAATCAAGTTCCGAGTAAGCGAAACTCAACTGTCACACCTCGTGATTTTGGTTGGACTTGTGATACCTTCCAGAGACTACGCAATGGATTCATAAGTAACGCTCCCAGCTTTAGTGTGCCATCAATAAGTTTCCGAGGGTTGTTTTCTGAAAGATGCCAGGAACTCGGTGGGAGACATCTTGAATCGAGCGGTAAGTTTGATCAAATTGGCGGCCAAAACAGTTTAAGGACATGTGAAGGTCCTGATCTCAACAGATTTGGCCAAGCAATCTCATTATCTACAGACACTCGTATATACAAATTCTTAATGCTTGTTCGATCTCAAGATTTCTTCAATGCCCACCACACAAGCTAGATGAATCATACAGGTAACCGGCAATTTACTCGTCAACAACGCTTGCAAACTTGTCCATCATCTTCGTGTACAGCTCCTCGTACTTCTTGACGATCTTCTCCTGTCCTTCGTTGGGCACCTCGAACTTCATGCTTCTCAAGCCAGATTGAATTTCACTGGTCGCTTCACGGATCTTAGCCCAACTCTGGCCTTGCGAGACAGCCTTCTGTGACTCGTCATGGAATCCCATCATAGCCTTCATCATCCATTCAGTCTTCCATAGCGGGCAGAACTGGTCGTAATCAGAGTAACCATTCTGTTGCAAGAAATCCTCCTTGATCAATGTTGCGACGTCCAGCGTGATTTTATCCGAGTCACCAAGGGCGGACTTTCCGACCAGCTGCACGACCTGGTCAAGATCTTCTGACGTCGTCAAAAGCTCCTTGATACGATCACGGAGACGCGGGAAGTCCGGGTTGTTCTTGGCGTAGTATTTATCCAAAGATGTTCCGTACTTAGTGTAACTCATCGACGTGTTGACACTTGGGAAATGCTTTCGCTGTGCCAGTTTCTTGTCCAATCCCCAGAAAACTTGTACGATACCGAGAGTGGAGCTGGTAACAGGATCGGAGAAATCACCACCTGGAGGGCTGACAGCACCAACGATACTAACAGAACCCTTGCGATCGGGGCTTCCAAGAGCGGTAACACGACCAGCACGTTCGTAGAAGGAGGCCAACTTGGCACCGAGGTAGGCAGGGAAACCTTGGTCAGCAGGCATTTCTCCCAGACGACCCGAGATTTCACGCAATGCCTCAGCCCATCGAGAAGACGAATCTGCCATCATGGCAACGTCCTTGCCCTGATCGCGAAAATATTCAGCTACAGTAATCCCAGTGTAGATGGAGGCTTCTCGAGCGGCGACAGGCATGTTGGAGGTGTTGGCGATAAGGGTGGTGCGCTTCATGATCGGCTCGTCTTTTCCGTTGACCTTGATAGTAAGCTGCTTCAGGTGAGTATTGGTGGTCAGAAAATCGGCAAGACGTGGAACTAACCTCTGGGAAATCCATCAAGACTTCAGCCATCTCGTTACCGCGTTCTCCACATCCAACGTAGACGATGATATCACTGTTGGAGAATTTCGAAAGGGACTGGGAAATGACAGTCTTTCCACAACCGAAGGCTCCAGGGATGCAGACTGTTCCTCCCTGCACACTGGGAAACAAAGCGTCGAGTACACGCTGTCCGACAATAAGAGGCTGATCGGAAGATAGCTTCTCTGTACTAGGTCTTGGGACTCGGACAGGCCATTTGTGCATCATGCTGAACTCCGTCTTCTTGCCATCAAACTCCAGCTCGAGGATCTTCTCGTCCACCTTATAGCTACCCTTTTCTGAGATACGTGTGATCTTCCCGCGCGCTCGTGGAGGAAGTAGGATCTTGTGGTCGTTGAGGAGCGAGTTTTCGTAGACAGTGCCAAAGACATCACCACCAGTGATCTGGTCGCCGACCTTGTATTTGCCCGGTGTGAAATCCCATTTCTTGGTTCGGTCCAAAGCAGGGACTGAGATACCACGGGGAATGTAGATGCTGTTGGACTCTTCGGCAATAGATTTCAGAGGTCGCTGGATACCGTCGTAGATGGATTCCATAAGACCTGGACCTAGTTCAACAGAGAGGGGCTGGCCGGATCGAGAGACGGGATCGCCCACGGTGACACCGGCTGTAGTAGTGGTTAGCATACTGGGGTGGTTATTCTAGCTTCTGGCACTCACCAGTCTCTTCATAAACCTGAATGGTTGCCTTGTCGGCATCAATTCGAATGACCTCTCCTACTAGTTTATCATGACCGACTTGGACCTGGATTTGTTAGAAGGCTGAAGCGAACAGGAGCTTCTTCAATCGACGTACAAGCTCGTACATAGCACATCCCAGCATATTGGCAGCGACAATGACGGGCCCGGAGACGGAGAAGACCTGGCCTTTTTGCTCATCGTCGTCCTCCCGCTGTTGCTTCTTGGATGGAGCCATGATTGCGGTTTGCTCTGTGGCAGTGGGTTGTGGTGTGTCGGGAGGGTTGAGTTGGGATGGAGAGGCAGGCAGCGCGATCAAAGCTGGAGGTACCTCTTCGTCTGGGCTACTCGTGAGCGGCGAGTGGGGCTGGGATGGCACTTGATAGCTCTGGGCGTTGTGTTTTGAGATGAGGTCAAGCAGTGAGGGACGGGGCTTTAACTTGGGTCGCAGACCAAGCATATAATTGCTATGGTGAATATAGTCAGATGGGATGGTTTAGATGCCCCGACTGCTCCCTCGTACTCTCGTACTCAGTGGGAGCTGGAGGCTTATTCTAAGAAAACGTCCGAGCTTCTCTTGTCCGAGTCGTTGCAATCATGTCTTCAATATGGAGGAGCCTCAGGCAGTCAGGCTACATAAAAAGCCTCAGGCAGCCAGGCTACTATAAGAACCTCAGGCAGCCAGGCTATATTAAGAACCTCAGGCAGCCGGGATGTCAGATCACGTGGACCGCTAGCCTTTGTTGACAGGGCGAGGCTAGAGTAAACACCGACAACCTTTACGCCATCGACGAATAGAACAGCCTCAAATATATTGCCCGTTATATCGAACAATGCAGTATCAATGTCTACACCACCACCCAGTTTTGTCTTCCCTCCCGACCACCATTTGGTCATAACAACAGAACGCCATGTATTATCCTACGACGAAAGCGGCCTACATAAAATATTCCAGTCTGGTTCCCGCGGTATCTTGGCAGCCAAAGAAGCAAGAGACGGAAGTGGAACTCTCGCAATAGCAGATAGCCAGGTCGTTGTCCTGCACAGGGTGGATCATGGTCTAGAAAAGAGCTATAGACTGAAAGGAACTGACGTGCGTGCTCGCCCGTACAACAATATCTATATCATATTCTAAATTCTGGTAACAGGGCCAGATCCGTCTATTACATTTCACTCCCGACTCGAAGACCCTATACTTTACGACCACTCTTCTCAATGCCGTCCAGTCTTACTCCTTGCGCGAAGCACGTCTCCTCGATCCAGGACCCACGCATAACTCTGCCCCGACAGTCTTAGCCATATCGCCTACATCACACCTCTTGCTTACGGCTTCCGAGTTCCCACCAACCGTCTATCTGCAGAATCTCACACTAGCCACGCAGCCGTTATTCTTACAGCCTCATGCTTCCTTCTCTCCAGTTACATGCGCCGCATTCCATCCAGAACGGCGTAATATATTCTTGCTGGCTTTCAAAGATGGGACTCTTGCTGCCTATGATTCCAACCAAGTCATGAGGCCGTCGGGGTATGCCAATGGGAATAGTAGGGCTGAGGGTCAGGAGATCGCTTTCTTCAAGTCTCTCCATAATGTCGCGACGCATGCAGCTCGTAATCCAGCGGGTGGTCTAGACACAACCGAGGACTCAAGAATGAAGAGTGCTGGCATTACTGGCGCTGCCTTCCTCCCGGGATACAGAAGCCGTGCTGTGACGGTTGGTGCGGACGGCAAATGCAAAATCGTCGATTTCGAGAAGGGTCAGATCGTGCGCACTTGGCATGTTCGAGGTCCAGCAACCTCATTAACAATTCTGTCGCCAGGCCAAGCGAAAAGGGTGCCCAAAAATGGGGTTCCACGAAAGCCCACATCCGTAGCCAATGCTGCGAGTACGATTTTTGCGATTGGTCGTATAGACGGCAAGGTGGTTTTATTCGACAACTCTGGAGCAAAACTTCGGGATTTGCCGGTGGATGATACCTCTGGCCGAGTGGTCGATGTCGAATGGGTGAAAGGCCTCGGACCTAAGGTTTTAGGAGATTCAGCAGAAGTGCAGTTTACGAGCGAGACCTGGATTGAGCTGTTCACCGTAGGAGGAACGTTGCGCAGTCGAAAGAGTGAAATGTCTGGAGAATCGTCAAAATTTTCGCAAGGACCACAAGAAAGCCACGAAGAGAACATTCCGTTGCATCGAGCCACAGAAAGAGACAGTAGCACCACCGCATCTCCTAGCGGGTCTCCTGGGCTATCACCTGGCCTTTCACCTGGGCTTCTTGACAGCATCGAAATCGAACAGCCTGAGATGAACGTTTTCAGCACCGTCAAACATAACCAGATAGAAGGCCCAGTACATCGAGACCTTCCCCATATCTCGAGCAATGATTATATGGACCTTTTCTCGCCCGTGAAAAAAGCTACACGGCAGCCAACACCACCAAGGCCCTCGCCTCCCAAACGACGAACAACCCCAAGATCGCGCCCAAGACTGTCTAGCTCGACGTTTGTGTATCAAGGATCAAGTCCGCCACAGCCGAATTATGCAACAAAGACCGCTAGCAAGCCTATTCCTGCGAAATCTCCGGCTGTGCCATCGAAAGCAACAGAGCAACCTCTGCCAACGAAGAAGCGCAGAGTCGTCTCAAAGTCGATACACGACCAATACACCTCTCCTCTTTTGCGTGGTATCAAAGTTCCCGCGTCAAGCTCACATGGCACCACCGCTGCAACTCCAGCAAGCACTTCGAGTACCAGCTCAGCCAATTCCAAGATATTGGCTGATCTCCGCCGCTTTGGCGAGAAGGGCACTTTCGGCAGTAACAAGGACAATCGCGCCATTCTAGCACCTTACATGCCTGCTCAGTCCCGAAAGATGTCCTCTCGACAGTCAAGTCTTGGAGGGCGGTCTACTCTGAAGTCGAAAGTCGTTCCATCGTCATCCTCAGCCACTCCAGTTGTACAGAAAAGGGACAACGAGATATCGCACGGTGAAGACATCTGGTTGACGGCCGAGTCAGATGATGATGGAGAGCCACCAACATCCTCGCCTGACGTGGTGGCCCAGCCTACCAGAAGTGGTCATCAAAGGCAGACCAGCAGGCAAACAAAAGCAAACCCCATCTGGGACGATGTTGAGGAAGATGAGACTATTCGCAGACCACGGCGTGAGGCTTTCCCCAAACAGGTTGTTGAAATCAAACTTGCCCCTCCACGTACCAAGACCAGATCAACCCTTTCAGAGGCAAGTGCACGAATTGAGAAAACCGATTTCGGTAAACGGTTTAGTTCTCCTTCACCCCCTCTCGCGGATCTAGGAGAAGGGTCTTCTCCACCGTATAGTCAGCGCCAACCCACACACAGAAGGAATAGCCGCAGCGCACCGACTGCGCGAGAAATTGAGCAGGCAAATGTTACGGGGAGTGGGACGGTGACGAGAAGTCCTAGAGGTAGACTTGACTCTGCCGCGACATTACCACCGGGTTTTGCGCATTCGTTTCACGGTCCTGTGTCTGTGCATAAGTATGTGCCGAGGAAAGCAAGCTTGGCTTTTAGCCCTCCGAATAGTCCAGTGAAGAGTGGATCGAAGGGACAGAGCGTTCTGGGTGAGATTAGTGGCAACGAGCGGAAGCAAGACTGTCAACATGGCCGGTATGGTAGCCAAGGAACAGCACTTGTAGCTTGTGAGGGATGTGAAGAGTTGAGAGATGAGGTTGCGAGGTTGAGGGAGGAGGTTGCTTTGCTAAGGCGGATGTTGAAGGGAAAGGATATGAAGGTTGTTTAACATGGCATAGCTTTCTTGGGATGGCGTATTGGGTCCAGTTTGGTATGATACCCCTTGGATAGGCATTTTGAGTATTCGGGATAATGAGAAAAGCATTTTCACATCACGAGGAAGTGCTGAACCAACTTCTACAGTGAGCCTATGGATGAGACTTGCGCACGCTAAATCATTTTTCGAATCTATTCAACTGAGATGGAGATACCGAAAATTCTTGGAAATCCCAAAATGTTATCTCGCCAGGAATTCTTCAGGCTCTATCTTCATTTGAAAGATCCAAATTGAAGAAAAAGAATTACAAACTTCTCCGCATCCCAGTCAAGACCGTCCTCCCCCAGGTCTCGGTGCAGAGAATGGCTTATTAACCCTATTATTCCCACTACTCCAGCCCTGTCTCATCCCTAACGATCTCTTCGGTCCCTGGTTCTGATTCAGTCTAGCCATTGTGGTTGTATGCATACTGGTTTGCTGAGCATTCTCTTTGGCAGGGCATTCGGGTTCCGGATTTGGAGGCTGAGAATCTTCTGCCTTGATTGGGGAACTGGAAAGGATAATGTATCTTGTTGATTCATGGTCTTCTTGATGCGCTGGTTTGGGTGGGCGCCTTGTTGATGCTGTAAAGCGTGGTTTGTGGGTTGTGAAGGTGGAGGGGATACTTGGTGATTTTGATTTTTGGGATGTAGGGATTTGATTTGATGGATTTTGGAGTGAGGCTTGTGGGCGGTTTGGAGGGAGGTTTTGTTCTCGGAGTAGGGGTAGAGATGGTGGGGGTTCCTTTTCAGCAGGATTGGAAGACGTATTTGAGAGTTTTGGCTTTCCGAAGAAGCTTAGAATGTTGCCTTGGCTGGCGACTTGTTTCTTACCGCGCCCAGTCTTGGGAGCAGGCTTTGCTATCTTTGGTTGCTGGCTCTCGGCGATACTCCTTTGTGCTGCTTCTCTGGCAGCCTGTTCTTCGATTTCTCTGCGGACCAGACCAGCGGGCTTGAAGCCGGAGGTGACAGTTGTGTTGTTGATGGAATAGGCCCCGGGGGTTGGCATTCCAACATTGACACCCGACTTTGAAGAGTACGATGTCTGTCCCAGCTTTTGTCTCTTGAAACCAGAAGTTGATTCCATTGTCAATGGGTCACTGCTGTAATTGGAGCCCCAGTCACTGCTGAAATGTGAACCGGAAAAATGATTGTTTTCGGGCCGCCCTGTGTCTTCACCGTCCTCTGGCCAATAGTCGTCTTTGGGATTCTGAATCCTGAGCATAGCATCAATGATAAGTTCTTCTGATGGACATCCACGCCCCAATATTCTAGCTAGCGACTTGGCTGCCTCGAACCCGTACGCTGGGCCTCGGGTGGTGAACCGGGGAGCAATTCTTGTTCCAGAAAGGAATGGCGAAAGGGTCGTCGCGTCGCTGGCAGTGCTCTTTTTGGGCCAGCTTAGGTAGAGCAGCGCTTTTGCTCTTGTCATACCAACGTACAGCAAGCGGCGTTCTTCATCAGTGTCTTCTGCCCGTGAGTGTGGTATTGAACCTTGATATGCAGATGGTATGAAGACGACCGGCCATTCGAGACCCTTCGCAGCGTGTATAGTCGAAATCGTGACTTGCTTGGGCGCGTCCTCGTCATCTAGTTTTGCGTCGACTGCAGAAGCAAGGGTAACATTGGCAAGAAATTTTATCAGGACTGCTTCAGGGCCCGAAGCGACTTGCTGCTCCACACCTTCAACTTCCACCAGAGACTCCTCGCTGGCATCGTCACCCGTCTGCAGGGTGGACCCATCGCTGGCCAAGTTGATCAATTCTTGCACGTTTGCCATTCGAGCCTCAACATCTTCCGGAAATTTTGCCTCCACGTAGTCCTCGAATTTGATCTTCTTCATGATGTGCTTGAGCAGATCAACAATGGTGCAAGCCTCTTCGGCCATTTTCTTTTGGGATGTGAGGATAATATTGGAGAAGGCTTCCAAACCCTGTTGACACATGGGAGTGATTTTCGTGTTCGGCCTCCGTCTTCCCTGAGCTGCATCCAGGACCAAGGTCCAAAGGTTTTGTTTTTTGCTCTCAGCCTCTTCGAGTAAGGATTTGATGGTTACATCGCCAACCTTGCGTGCTGGAAGATTGATGACTCGAGCAAGTGCATCATTCGAGTCTGGCTGGCTCACAACTCGCAGGTAGTCGAGGAGAAGTTTAATCTCGACTCGATCGAAGAACCTGCTGCCCCCAACCATTCGATAGGCAATGCCAGCTCTTCCGAGTGCCGTTTCTATGGGTCGAGATAGCTGAGCAGATCGAAGGAGGATGGCAAAATCCGCGTGGTTGAACAGATCGCCGGTCAAGGCTATGGCTCTTTGAATCTCCGCAACGATCCATGCTGCCTCCGCTGCTGCAGAGGGTAATGTACGCAGAACTGGCTTTTCACCACGGCCATGCGTTGCTAGCAGTTTCTTCTGTGGCCGAGCTTCATCTTGCTCGATGACTTCCACTGCGGACAGAAGAATGGATCCTGAAGAGCGATAGTTTTCCTCCAGCAGCACAATTTGCGTGTCGGCATACTGCCTGGCCATTTTCTTCAGATTCTTAATCTCTGCAGACCGAAAGCTGTAGATGCTCTGATCTGGATCGCCAACAATCGTAATGCTCGGTACTCTCCTGTTGGGCTTGGGATTTCTATGCTGAGCAAAGAGAGACATGAGCTCATACTGTACATGATTTGTATCTTGGAACTCGTCTATCAGGACGGCCTCGATATTGGTGACACATTCCGGATGGCCTTTCAGAAGCTCGACGCATCGAAGAAGCAGGTCATCGTAATCCAGTAGATTCGAGGTTTTCAGAGCCTCTTCATATTTCTCGTAGATGCTCTCGAATTCCTGCTGTTCGGTATTTTGTTTAGTCCTAACTTTTTCTTCTTCCCCAACCGCTGCTCTAGACTTCCTCTTTGATATCCGATTTTGTGCCGTTTTAGGATCAAGGTTGAAGTCATGTCGTTTCACAATTCTTTTGATCATGGCCAAAGAATCGTTGCTATCGGCAATGCCAAAATTCTTGGCAATGCCGATACAGTGGCCATATCTGGACAAATAGCGTCGTGCAATGGAATGAAACGTTCCCAGGACCAATTTGGACTCGAATTCATCCCCAATGAAGGTCCGTATGCGATCTTTCATCTCTTTTGCAGCCTTGATCGTGAATGTGCAGACAATCATATTCCATGGCTTCATGCCCTGCCGTGCTATCAGGTACGCGACGCGTGTTGTCAAGGTCTTTGTTTTGCCGGATCCTGGAGGTGCCAGCACCTGTAGAGCCGTAGATGGACTCGTAACGGCGCATTTTTGCTGTTCATTGAGGCCGTTGAGTATAGCATCCATTGGTGTACGCGTTGCTTGTGTGAGATGCGCGACTGAAGGAGGTCAAGCGAACCTAATCTTCGGACGGAAACACGCAATCACGAGTCTGGTCCGAGCGGCGACAGGCCATGAGTCTGCGAGTGGAGCCTGACTGCCTGAGGTGGAATACTAGGTGGTAAGGAAAGAGTGGAGCTTGCTCGGCACTCCCGAGTCCCGGCACGTGACATTCCCGGATCCCGGCAACTCGAATCTGATTCATGAACCCGATTTCACGGTTGATGTCTTACTCATGCTCCAACAAATTGATCATGGATATATCTATCCCGGCGTCCAGCTCACCTCCATCATCGCGGTCTTGTTTCCGCAATCGTGGTCATGGTTTATCTCATCATGGCATATCAATCATCAACCGACAGCGCGGAAGATCCGAGTGCTTTGCAAGCGTGCCGCATTCTAGCTCCATATTAGTCCCATTCAATCTACCAGCTTATATAACCTGTGGACCCCAGGGAAGATTATGGCTTTTATTAAAGAGACTTCCCGTCCCGATCCCTTATTAGATGGTCCTTGCTGCGACCATGGACTCCGATCAAAGAGAGAAAATGGAACCAAAGGAAGAACCAAAGGAAGAAACACCACGAAACTCGTCTTCAAAAGGTTTAACGCCAACATCCATGGAGGAACGACGGGCGTTGGACGATATGGATGCGGAAAACAGTATGAGCAAGGATCGGAGAGATGAACACCTGTCGAGAACGAAGTCTGCAGTGTCCATTGCTGACACTTTGTCTTTGCCCAGGGAGATAGCGTTCGTGTCCGTGATTTGCATGGCGAACTTCATGACCCAGGCCGCGTTGGGACAGGTTCTATCCATCATTCACATCATCGGTGACTCGTTCGCCATCACAGATCCAGGTGTGCTGTCATGGCTCATTGCAGGATATTCCTTGACAGTCGGCACCTTCATCCTCATTTCAGGGCGCCTAGGAGACGCATTCGGTCACAAACGCCTCCTCCTAATCGGCTTCGCCTGGTTCTCAGTATGGTCCATGGTCTGTGGGCTCGCCGTATACTCAAATCACGTCCTCTTCGTCTTCGCCCGAGTGCTCCAAGGTATCGGTCCAGCAATAGCTCTCCCAAACAGTCTCGCCATCCTCGGTGTGACCTACGCTCCCGGGAAACGAAAAGCCATGGTCTTCGCCATTTTCGGGGCCATGGCTCCCAACGGCAGTATCGCAGGTTCCCTCTTCGCCGGTATCTTCGGCCAACTGGCATGGTGGCCATGGGCATTCTGGGCTCTCGCAATCGTCCTGGCAATTATAACAGTACTTGGCTACTTCGCCATCCCCGAGCCACCAAAGGATGCCCTCGCAAGTATGCCCCTCAGCCAAAAGATCAGAGAGCTGGATCTTGAAGGCGCGACGGTCGGTATCACCGCCCTCATCCTCGTCAATTTTGCTTGGAATCAAGCGCCAATCGTGGGCTGGGATAAAGCATATATCATCGTTACACTCGTGCTGGGAATAGCATTGATGCCAGTATTCTTCTACATTGAACTCCGCTGGGCAAAACACCCCCTCATCCCCAAAGAATGCCTGACAACCACCGTCGGATTCGTGCTAGCCTGTACCGCATGCGGCTGGGCCTGTTTCGGTATTTGGGCATACTATATATGGCAATACATTGAGATCATTCGAGGAATCGGTCCCATCCTCGCTTCAGCATGGGTACGTCTATTCTTCCTTCTTCCCTCACTCACTCCATTCCTCAACCAACCTCACCTAACCATATCAACAGATCTCACCCGTCTGCGTCTCCGGCGCCCTCGCCGCAATAGTAACCGGCTGGCTCCTCGGCAAAGTCCGTCCAGGCGTCGTAATGTGCATAGCCCTAACCTTCTTCACCACCGGCACAATCATAATCATGACCGTACCCATCCACCAAACCTACTGGGCCCAAACATTCGTCGGCGTCTCCGTCATTCCCTGGGGAATGGATATGTCATTCCCCGCCGCCACATTAATCCTCTCCAACGCAGTAAAGAAGGAACATCAAGGTATCGCAGCCAGTCTGGTGAATACAGTCGTCAACTATTCGATTTCACTGGGTCTGGGATTTGCAGGCACGGTGGAGGTGAATGTAAATCATGGCGGTAGGAATAAAAAGGATCTATTGAGCGGGTATAGGGGGGCTTGGTATGTGGGTTGTGGCTTGGCCGGGTTAGGTTTGGGCATTAGTATCGTATTTCTGATGAGACATATTTTAAGTGATAGGAGGGAATCGAGTTCGAACGAATCGGAATCTGAGTAGGAATAGAAGTTATCCGGTCTGCCAGATGATGAGGATAATAATAATCTATATCATGATTGGTTTACTATATTTTCAACTAGTGATGCGCTAACATCCAAGCGGGCGTCGAACTGGTGATGTCCGTCCCAGTCGGGTCTAAGTAGGTCACCAATCACCACTTCTTCCCCCTTCCTCTTTTTTCTCATTTTCTATCTTCGAGAGTGGAGAGCAACGAGTTTGGTAAAATTACAAGGACAGAGAAGGTACTCATTGCATGGCAAGAAATTATTCTACTTTAAATATTAGGTACTACAAGAGTCAAAGGAAGCCACCTCCGAAGCCTAGCAACGATCTTGGCGTTCACCGACCAAGTCTCTTTTCTTTCAAGAACAAGGCTGCCACCGCGCTTCCACAGACTAGTAAGAGTCCTACCGTGAAAGCAGATTGCGTGCTCTTTCCGTAGCAACTTCTCACAATTTTCGCAATCTCGGGCTCCAAAGTCTTGACATACTCCAAACTTTGGCGGACCTTGCGAGCAATCTTCTCTGCATTGGCACCATCACCCAACTCCTTCGCCAAAGCAACTCGTAAAGCTGAATTCGCTGCTGTGGCGCACAAGGACACTCCCATCACACTTCCTAGCGAACGAAAGAGGTACGAACAGGCAGTCACCACTGCCTGATCCTCATGAGTTGCGTTGGCGATGAGCGCGATCAAGGTAGTCGTAACTCCGATGCCGTTGGAGAACGCGCAAATCATGGTACCGAGTATCATACCGCCAATCGATGGAACAGCCAAGCCGGAAAAAAGCAGAACAACTACCATCCCGAGGACAAGCGTTGAGTAGCAAACGACTGTAATCCAGTAATACCTCCCAGACCACTTCATGTAGAAGCCGGCAAACAGAGATCCTGAAACACCAAAAATGATGCTAGGGATAAGCCGAAGACCAGCTTGCGTGGCGCTCATGTTCCCTACTGACTGATAATACAACGGGACGAAGAACAGGGCAGCAAGCCAACCTCCAAAGGCGAAGAAATTGCAGAGGTATGCCGCGAGGTGGGAACGCTCGAAGATGATATGTCCAGGGGCAAATGGCTCCGTCGCCACGTAGGTCTCAACAAGGACGAACAGGGCGAAGAGAGGAACAGACGCAGATACACATGCAATTGTGTATCTATCCCTCCAGGAGACGTTGCTGCCACGGTCCATGCCTAGCAGCAACGCCACAACAGCGAGAAGAAGAACAAGAGCACCGAGAAAGTCGACTCTTCGGAGCTTTTCTTTCCAATGGCTCTCATTTTTCTTGGGCATCTTCAGAAGCAAGCCAACGGTGATGAAAGCCAGCAAGCATAAAGGAGCCTGGCCCAAGAATGCCGCACGCCAACCTATGGTATCAGACAAAATGCCACCAAGTGGAGCGCCGGTAGCAGCTCCACTAGCGTATAGGATATTGATGTATCCCTGCCACTGACCTCGTTCCCGAAGAGATACGGCATCTGACAACAAAATGCTGACGACAGTAGTCATGCCTCCTCCCCCTATTCCAGCGAAAGCTCGTGCTAGAATCAACTGATTCATATCATTTGCAATGCCACAGAAAAGGCAGCCCAGCCCAAACACAGTGTAAGCGAAGAGGAGGCAAGGCTTGCGTCCGAAAATGTCAGATAGCTTTCCATACTATGAAATGGTCAGTCTTGAAGGAATACAGTGTGACGGAGAGGAGCCAACGTACCAGGGGTTGGAATGCGGTCAGCGTGAGGAAGTATCTATGAAGATAATTAGATCACGCCATTGGTTATCGATTCGCCAGTCCTACGCAGTAGCAATCCAAGACGTTCTGGACAGAGCATTTAGTTCCGACCCGATGCGACCATAGGACGAGACGATGATGGTTTGATCGGCTGCTGACAGGAACACCTGGAGAAGGTTTAGCTTTAGCCGTTCACGAGAGTAGTAAGAAACGTAGAGCGTACTCCAATGCCCAAAGCTGGCATGAGGTACTTCATCTGCTTCCTCACTTCGGGCAAGCCTTCATGTGTCCTTGGTCCACTCTCCTGTCGTTCAATGCCTCCCCCGCCCTGCTCTTCATCTTCCTGCCCATCAGAGTCTTGGTATGGGTCGGCGCCCTCTGGAACAAGTCCTCCACTGGCGTCTATAGGGTGTGAGGCGTCGTAGCGGGGTTGGTCAGGCTTGGGCAGAAGAGGGGAGGTCTCGCAGGTCTTGTCGTTTGGGAGCACCATGGCTGGAATAAGAAGTAAATGTCTAGACTAAGAGTACATGGCGAGCAGCTATATACTGTACTCGTACACTTGATACTCGTGCAGAGGGGAGACGATGCAGTTCGCGGTTACAATTTCTCGGAGCCGACGCCGACGTCCGGAAGCAGCTTGCGAAGGAAGTGGTCCGCCGGGTCCGGCTTGCCTTGCAGGTTACTTGTACCTAGTTACCGCTGGGTGGACCTTCATGGGGGATATCGAGCAAAACAAGGGCCAGAGGCCTGTACAAAGGTTTGAAGACTCGGATTGATAGACTGTGCACTGTGTAGACAGTAGAGAGTCGGATGGTGACGGGTATCGTAGAGGGTCGGATGGTAACAGATACAAGGTCGGGTGGTGACGGGTAGATCCGGATGGTGACGGGTAGAATCGGATAGTGAAGGGTAGAAATGCTCTTTGCTGTGGCTCCAAATTGGTTCTAGTTCTAACTTCTGACCCGCACGATTCACGTGATCAGCCACATGTCACTCAGTTCCCGCAACTCCTCCATTTCACACCCAACAAGCTTACTATCCTGCACTTCTTTGCACTTTCTTTTAATTGAAATTTCTATCAGGGTGTCCAGACTTGCACTTATACGAGACTTTGTTGATCATCGAATGCCCATGCAAGTCGACCAGGAATTACATGGGCGGGCATTTTCCTCGACTTTCTCCATCAGGACGGTAGTTCCGTCTTCAGTCTCGGGATAACCTACGTAGACCAATGTCGCCGGCTAGCCGTTGGCCCTTATCGATCTTCACTACTACAGACCCAATTCAACTCGCTTGCGCCTTTCCCCGAGAACTCGAAATCTGCCTCTCTTCTATCTTCGTATCAGTTCCTCCTTTCCCAGACTGCCCAATCCCTGCCTCGCCAGCTTCCATGCTCCCATCATCAGTCTCAGCATCAATGAACAGCTTATCAATCTGCTCCAACGAGATGTTACTGGTCTCAGGATAGAAAAAGTACACAATCGGCACAAACGAAAAGTTCGTGGCCATAAAAATCAAATACGTCTTCCAGTCCAACCTCGCAAGAAGCGTCGGCGTGATCATTAAAATGAAGAAATTCCAGAGCCAATGCGACGACACCGAAATAGCCGTACCTCTCGTCCTCGCAACGAGAGGTAGGATCTCAGGACCATAGACCCAAGGAACAGCATTGATACTGACACCAAAAACGAACATGAAGAGGAAGAAGAAGGCTGCGGCGCCGATGGAGGTGCTGCGTTTGTGGAAGCTGAGGAGGATGGAGACCATCATCATACAGATTCCCAGTCCAGCGCTGCCCCACATCATTGCTGGTCTGCGACCCATGTGGTCGAGACGGAGCGAGGGGACAAGGGCGCCGATGCAGAAGAGGACGACGACGCAGCCGGCCATTACTGTTGCGATCTTTGGATCGATGCCGACAGATTTGACGAGGACTGTTGGGATGTAAGCGATGATCTGTACAAGGTTAGTGATCGATTTTATTTCGAAGGACTTTCAAGGAGACTCACGATGTTGATGCCACTGAGTTGATTCATGAAGAGCATGAACCATGCCAGGATCACTCTTCTTCGTGTCTTCACACGATCATTCTTAAAAAGTCCGGAGATCTTCTGGGCTCCAGCATGTCTTTCCACCGATATTGCCTCACGAATCTCCATAACTTGCTCCATAATGAATGGATCGTTAGGAGTTCTGTCAAAAACAGCACAGAGAACTTCCACAGCCTCTTGTTCGCGTCCACGATTCGCCAACCAGCGAGGAGACTCAGGTAATCCCCACACGAGTACTACAACCACGATCGCAAACACAAGTTGCAACGCAATCGGCGTCCGCCACGAGACGGAACCACTGAGATACGAGAATCCAAAATCAATCCAGTACTACCCTCATCATTAGCAGAGATGAAATCATCCATACGACCAAAAAAACTCACAGCAACAACAACACCAACACCAATAAAAAGTACCTCCCAAGAAACCAACCTACCCCGTTTCTCTTTCTCACACAACTCAGATTGATACATAGGCACAGTCGAACTATCAATCCCAGTACCAATCCCACAAATGATTCTCCCAACAATCAGGTGAGAGATTGTATACGCAGTCGTCTGCAACGTAGCACCGCAAACGATGAAAGCCATGGCTAACCACATCATACGTCGCCGACCGAACAGATCGCCAAGGTAAAAGTTCACGGCGCAGCCAATGAGAGCGCCGATACAGTATGAACTCATAATGATGCCGGTTGTTGTTTCGTCCTACCAATTCTATAAGAATCCGGAAGCTGAAAGAGTGATCTGGGAGAAAAAGCTCACGGGATAATCAAAAGTCTTCAACCATTCCGGATTCTGCAGTATCCCACCGAAATTCCCCTGGTCGTAGCCGAAGAAGAGGAAGGCGGCTAGACAACATGTTTGAATAGCAGCTCTGAGGGGTCGACCTCGACCATAGCAGGAACGCATATTTGAATGCTAGGAAAGAGACTTTCGAGATTGTAATCGCTACTCAAAGATCGAGCCTACCTGTCCCGAGAGCGAGCACTTAAGTATGTGCAAAGTCGTACAACGGGCGGGGTGTCTCGAAATCTTTCACAGATAATGATTTATATGCAATAGTTGAAGAGAAGGTTCATAACGCCACTCCTGCATAGTCTCAGCACTCTGATTGGCTCCTCGCTTGACCAAGGTCAATTATTTACCCTTGGTATCCTCACCGCCATTGTTTGTTGCCATGTTAGACCATTTTGAAGTCGACGAGTCTTGCCGTCACGATCATTCGCGGCGGGGCTGGCAATTGATGTAAGAAACGTTCAACAATACCGGTCCTGTTGGCTGAAACATTTCTCCGCATTGGTCAATTTCTTTGTTCTCAGGGCCTCAGGTCTTCTAGATCGCCGAAGGTGAAGACCATCGTTAATATTTCCTCCAACCATGGCTCTATTCGAGCTTTCGCTTGTTGAGCCATGGCAAAGCTGGTAAGCGTGGGTGTGCTCAGAGTTCCGGTTTTTCGAAAAATTAAATCGAACATCGTCAAATTTCATTAGAACTAAGTGGCTATGTTGGGATTTTAGCCGCCCCTCACACCGAAAGGCCATCACTATCGAGCAGCACACGATTTATCTCCTTTGAATTGTCCTGGCAGCCGTTCTTCTCCACACTTATTCGCATCGTTGTGGTTTGAACAACATCCCGGAAACACCGTGCAGTCGAGTTGCTTTGACACTTCTTCTGGTCCCCATTTGTTATATTGCTCCGCCGGTTCCTGGTTCAGGCGAACCGCCGAGTAGTACAATGTCGCCACATCATTCCCACAAACCTCATGTTTGCCACACAGCTCCATCATACCCGAGCGAAGATGGTCGTCCGCATTGAGTTTATTGCCTGAGTTGAAGGCACCGAATTTCTACAATCTGATCAACCCAGCTTCTTTGCTTGAAACGGTCCACATACCTTTAGATTGTGCCAGGAGAAGTCGTGTCGCGCGCAGGCTGGTTTGAACGATATCTTCGTCAATGGATCAACTCCAATCCAAGAGTCTGGCGACATTGAACATCCGTTCGTACACCAGTGGTAGCAATCTGGTCGGTTTGGCGAATGGAAAAGATCCATAAATTCCGTCAAGGTGCTGTTCATTATTCGATAGACGCCATCCAGGTCGCATGCCGCATTTGTCGATTTGGCTACGAGTGACTTAGGAAGCGCCAAGGAGAATGGGAAAGGTGATAAAAGAATGAGAGGCAAGAAGTGCAACATGTTGCTGGATTGCGATGAACAACGAAACGAAGACGGGCAAGAAAGATACGACAGTCTATTTATGCAAATAAAGGTCACATCTTATGGGCAGAACCAGGTCAGCCCCAAGAAAGTCAGGTATTTGGAGCAAAGTTAGCTCTCAGCTATAGTTCGTGGCGAGCTAGTTCCAGATTGAGAAGCTGAGGGCGGATGATGGTTGATAATTAGCAGGTGAAGTCTTATAGGAGATAACAGCTCAGAGATTTGATCAAGGAAGCCATGAGTATCGCGTTCCAAGGTAGGGCATTACGTGGCGGGTGGGCGCGTCGCGGTCCTTGATCCATTTCCAGAAGGTGAGAATGGTGTTGAAGCGAGGCCAGCTTTGGATCAATACTCGGCACGGCTACATGTAGGCGCAGTATGGTGGCCGATGTAGATAAGGAGATGTACCTACCGTTGAGCATGATTGTTGAAGACAGGTCGTTGGAGTTGGACTGTTGTGGAGAGGCGAGATTGATACATGAGTCAAGTGACACAGTGTTATCCCGATGCATGACTCGAGATGTCTCTCAACCGGCCCGGGTGTATGCAAATGTGTGGATTGTGTGTGTATGTACGATGCAAGAGCTAGAAGAGGGTGCAGGTCAGAAGACACTCAATGCCAAGGCTGTCAGAGTGCCAAGCCTGGCCACCCCGGGCCCGGCGATTAGATTGATAAGACTCGAGATTTCTCTTGATCCCGTGATCCTCACCGGGATTGGAGATTAGATTGATAAGAGTCCTCTCGTCTTATCATTGCATCACTACAACTCTTTCGCCCGCTTTGTTGCACTGGTCCACTGACTTCATGTATCATTCCATGGGTCATTTTCAAATTGATATCCCACACCTATTTCGTACCACTGCTCCGTCACCCATCACGGTTCCGAGCGATGCAACAGACCGTGGTCTCAACGGCACCCATTCGCCGTTCGAACCACTGTTGGAAGGCGTGAAGTTTTCGAGGAACTTCATACACACATACAACTTGGTGTTGTTGGTGTTCATACTCTTAGTAGCTGCTGCTAGACAGAGGGAGAGATGGAATGCAAGGCAACGCAGGTTACGCGTCATATCTGCGGAGAAAGAGCAGGCACAAGATGGATACGCCGATGCATTGTCAGAGGAAGGATGCTCCTCAGATTCAAGTAGTACTCTGAGTGGAAATGCTACACCTCCAAATATCAAAGATGATGTCGAAGACGAGTATCAGCCGCTGCTGCGACGACCGGAAACCGTCCGGGCCTCAAAATGGACACGGTTCTTGAGGAAGTCGAAAGCCTTCCTTGCTTATCAGCCTTACCCTTTGCCCTTGTTCAACAAGACGATGCCGGATAATGGAACTACTCTTACAGTGATTGCACTCTTTGGCATCAATCTGTTTTACTGTCTATACGGCATTCCCCTAGAAAGTCGAATGTTATTCGTCTATGCGGATCGTTTCGGTTGTGCGTTCATGGTCAACCTGCCCTTATTGTATATGCTGGCAGCCAAAAACCAGCCTGTCAAAGCGCTGACTGGTCATTCATACGAATCGCTCAACATCTTTCATCGACGACTTGGCGAATTGATGTGCCTCCTGGCTTTGCTCCACGCTGCTGGAACTTTGGGAGTATGGTACACAATGCTCTTACCACTTTTTAGCATCACCTTGTGGCATTTTCTCACGAACCACTTGGTTTTGTTGGGCATTGGAGCGCTTATATCCTACGAAGCACTGTATTTCACCTCGCTAGGAAGCTTTCGCCAACGATGGTATGAGCTATTCTTATTCTCACATGTTTCGTTGCAGTTCTCTGCCTTGATCTTTCTGTGGTTCCACTACCATACCTCCAGGCCATACGTCGCTGTTTCGTTCGGTATCGTACTTGTCGATCGAGTTGTATATCGCATGATGCTCCGATCTACGACCCTGCAAGCTTCTACCGCTGTTCTTGAAGACGGGGAGACTGTCATGGTATCTACGAATTGGGCCATCGTGGCATCAAGCAAAAGGTGGCTGCCACCTCAATCGACCTTGTCAGGATGGCAGCCTACTGATCATGTTTTCCTCACCATACCGACGCTCAGTCGCTCCGCAATTCTACAGGCGCATCCTTTCACCATCGCATCTGCTTCGCCTAACGTGGCACAGAATCAAAGCTCCCACGCATGGCTCTCGCTCCTTATTCGAGGCAGGGACGGTTTTTCGAAAGACCTGCTCGATTATGCTCGCGAACACGACAGTGTACAAGTACGGATAGACGGCCCTTACGGCACCGCAAGACCATTAGAGACTCTTGAAGATTCAGACTTGGCTATCGTGGTCGCAGGTGGAAGTGGGATTGCCGTCGCTTTCCCACTCATTTGGGCACTATTGTACCCTGATAGTGCTTCGACCAATCCCGAAGCTATGGCTCTGCAGAAGCTTGTCCAAAGCAAGCGAAGAGTCTGCCTCCTCTGGGTCATTCATTCGCGGTCTCACCTTTCTTGGGTCCCGGAGGTACGACTCGAAGAATTGAGGCAATGGGGCTTGGATCTGTGTATTACTGCTCCGACTGCTGAAAGTGGTCGGCCCAATGTCCCGCAGATCTTGGATGATTGGATTTACAAATACGCCGGCGGTGACAAGCGAATTGGGGTTGTTGTCAGTGGTCCTGATGGTATGAATCGAACTGCAAGAAATGCTTGCTCGGACTTGATACGGAGTGGGAAGAATGTTCACGTCATGGTTGAGAAATTTGGTTGGTAGACATTTCGGAATAGATGCGTGCCTTTTAACTTCCTTCGTGGGGAGCGAGCTGATTGTCGCTCTGACACAAATAGACTGGACTGACAAGACAAACTTTTCATCAAGCCTGGGAACCTGGATGTGTCCAAGCAATTTACAAGTGTTCGCCCTTTTTATATGACCGAAGGCTCAGCCTTGTTAGGCGTCATTCGCCTATAAATTTGTCCGTGACCCTGACCACCACAGCTTCCATTGAACTCAAGAAATCATCCCACATCAGGCTTTCCAACTCTAAAACAATATCCCGACATTCTTTCAGCGTTCCTTTGGACAACAAACCCAAAAATATACCAGACATCTCATACCAAGAAGAATAGCGAAATGGCACTTGACTCAGAGCTCCCAGAGGGGATCATCTCCCTGCTGGATACCGACCTCTACAAGCTGACCATGCAGTGTTGCGTCCTCAAATACTTTCCAGACGTGCAAGTCACCTACAAGTACACGAACCGGACGCCAAATATGAAGTTCTCAAGAGAAGCAGTGCGGTGGCTGTCGAAGCAAATACAGAAACTGGCCGGCTTATCATTGTCCGCAGACGAACTCACATTCCTAAGAACGAACTGCGCATACCTCAACGAGCCTTACCTACAATACCTCTCTACATTTCGGATGCACCCAGATAAACAGGTACACTTGGAATTCGTACCGCAACAAGACACAGATAGCGATGAGGATACCGGCGATATAGAGCTGACGACCAGCGGGACATGGCTAGAGACCATTCTATACGAGATACCGCTGCTGGCTTTGATCAGTGAGACATACTTCAAGTTCATGAATCGTGATTGGTCGTATGCTGGACAGGTCGAGAAGGCGAGGTTGAAGGGCACAGAGCTGCTAAAGAACGGCTGCATGGTTTCCGAGTTTGGGAGCAGGAGGCGACGAGACTACCACACACAAGATCTGGTTATCCAGGGACTACGGCAAGCACAAGATGACGCCACTCATAATAGCTGGCCAGGAAAGCTATCAGGAACGAGCAATGTACACTTTGCGATGAGGCATGAATTGACTCCGATTGGCACAGTCGCCCACGAATGGTTCATGGGAGTTGCAGCAGTAACGAATGACTACGAGCATGCTAACGAGACGGCACTCAAGTACTGGGTCGCGACCTTCGGGCCCGGTGTGCTAGCAATCGCTTTAACGGACACATTCGGCACACCAGATTTCCTCAAAGCATTCAATAAGCCAATACCGACTTTCACGATTGCTGCCCCAGGCTCAGCTGCAGTCACTGCGTCTACTGTCGCAGGCTCGACCACACCAGCTACCGCTTCCCTCACACAGACAACATCGCAGACAGATTCCGAGACAACTTACGCTAAATCTTTCACGGGTGTCAGGCAAGACTCTGGCGACCCAGCTGACTTTATGAAGATGATGCGACAATTCTACGACAAGGTAGGGATTACGGACAAAAAAGCCATCGTTTTCTCCGACTCTCTTAACGTCGAGTTATGCCTACAATACAAGAGGCAAGCCGAAGAGCTGGGCTTCCTGCCAAGTTTCGGCATTGGAACGTTCCTGACGAGTAAGTGATACTCCTTGTTTATTTGTATTTTTCTTGACTAATTATTCTCTAGATGACTACACCCACCTCTCGACTGGCAAGAAATCTGTCCCACTCAACATCGTGATCAAGATATCCTCATGCGAAGGCCGCGCCGCTGTCAAGATCAGCGATAACATTGGAAAGAATACAGGCGACAAAGCGACCGTGGAGGAAGTGAAGAAGAGGCTTGGATACACAGAAAGAAGCTGGGGAGGTGGCGATGAAAGCACAAGATGGGGCAAGGAGAATGACCCATCCTCAGAGTGAGGAGTTCACGATATTATGAGACACGCATAATGATGAAACTTGTTGTCGAATTACAAACGAAGATATCCATATGTCATACCATACATACGGTAGACAGTCGGAAGGCGTTACGATATGATCGGGGATATTCTAGAAAATATTCCAACATATTCAATGCTTGCGCATTTATCCCACAGTGTTGGTGCTAGCTAACATCTTCCAGATTATGAAGCGCTCGGGAATGTCAATTCGCGCACAATTCTCACCAGCCAATTGCAAGAATATGTGCAGTTGGCCTAGGGGGATGATGACGAAAAGCCACTCACTTGTTCCATCGCTCGTTGTGGTCTCATAGCCTCTGGAAGTAAATCACATGCAGTTCTGAGCAGTACCACAGCGAGGTTGCCAATTCTCTACCTTCAACCACACTTGGATTCCGGTCCAGCACTCGCGTTCGAAGATTACCGTCGGTGGATTTTTGGCTAAATTTCTCCAAAGGTCATCAGAAATTTATCGACCTCGATCTCGAGGCAGTAGATTTTAAGTTAAAAGATGATAGCCTACTTCGTGGGGGCTAAAGGGACGCTGAATCGATGAAATCACTGTGGTACCTGTCCACAATGGATGTTGAAACGGCATGTTATTGACAATAATCGTCATGGTAGTGTCGCAACGATATTCTATTGATAGCCATCGTCATGGCAGTATTTCAACGGCATATTCTTACAACCAATGTAGCAAGCAGGACGAGCCATGAGCGCCTATTATTGTGAGTGAAAGAACAAGCTTGAGTGGAATCTCTCGATGTAAGATATGATAGGTTCATGAGCGGTTCAGACGGGTGAGGGCCGTTCTTACGGATACCATATTGAGAAAGGGTTGAACGTTGGCCACTAAAGTTGCTTCGATGCAGACAAATGACCAGCAACGATTGCGCGCATTTTGTACAACGATGTAGACTTACATTATTATCATAGGCCCCATACCTTTTTTTCGTCCAGTGTTTTACTCTCTCTTCACCTTTTTGTTCTTTCTTCCCACACCTAATCCATCATCAAGATGAAGAACAGCATCGCCGTCATCGGACTCAGCCTCGCTGCTTTTGTAGCTGCGGCACCCTATTTCCAAAGCTCCCTCGGGACTACACCAAAGCAGCAGAACGGACCCATCGAGCAAGAACCTGCTTTTCAATCTGAGAGTAGCCTCCCAAATATCATCAATGGAGCACCTGAAATTCCTGCTCAAGTCGTGAACAGCAATGCCCCAGCTTTCCTAGACACTCCCAAGGCAGATCGCCCCCTACAAGACGGTTTCACCGTCACAGCTTTGCACGGCGGTGCTTATACCCAGCCACCATCGCCACCGGTTCCTATGGACCAACCGATACCATGGGCGGCCACGCAACGAAAGACAAAGACTCCGACTGTCATTACGGTGACACAGAGACCAGTTGCTTCCCCAATTAGCCAGTCAACCCAGTCCATCCAATGGTTCCCACATAGCCAGTCCGGAATCTCCATCGAAGCTTTGACCGCTGGTTTACCAGCTTACGATCACTCGATCTACGAAAACGGAAATGTCATTGAAGAACAAAATCTTCCTACAGCTGAATCCGAGTTCCCTAAACATGATCATTCTAGCGATATCGCGGCCCGTGATATCAAAGACATGGAACCGGAAGAAATTTACGCTGCTATGGAAGAAGGGGAGACTACGGAGCATTTCGCTGTGAGGTTGCTGGCTGAGGGTTTGAGGTTGTAGGGGGCCTGATGATGAGCATCACGTTGAGTTTTGCCATGCTAGTGGTGAGTTTTATGCTCTACCAAGCGCCAGCCATCGGAAAGCATGGAAGAATGAAGAGGGAGATTGGTGGTTTAGGCATGGTTCGTTTATGCGAAGGGAGGGTACAGTGGATATTACATTAATAAAATAGAATCGCATCATCTGTTATGAAAAGGGATCATTCACCTCCGCAATCACTGGAGCTTTCTTTTTGAAGCCTTTCAACCGGGAAATGGACGGCCATGGCATCAAAGGGCTTGACAAAAGACCGTATCTCGAACTCCGGTAGTCTGTAAGAATGTCGAGTCTCAGCGATGTTGTACAGATTTGCTATGGTTCCTGAGTCGCGATAAGCTTGAACGTTGTGATCTCGATTACCAGTGATTTTGACATGTTGTGTTTGTCTCCGCAGGTTCGTTAGTTTGGTTTATTGCCTGGAAGACTAGTTCTTACTCGGATCTCTGATGAGGTCGAAGTTGGAGGCGGTCCATCATGAACACTGGACAAGTAGTCGGGCAGTACTGGTTGCAGACATGGTCTATCTGGCGAGCGACGTCCTCGAGCTCTCTTCCTATGTAGAGATCTGGCGAGAAGTGGGACAGAACATAAAGAAACAATATGGTGTCAATATCACGACTCGGAATGGGCTAGGGTGCATGCGTGGATGTGTTGTATCAAGTCGTAGGGTGCATGCCGTGGCACGGGTGGCCCCCCCCTATGCAGCCCTTATTCGGGGGTCACCACAGCCGTGTCATGGCCCAAGTCAGCAGCGCCCCCCGCCATTTGTTGGTTCTAGCGTCTTAATGTTCATTTCCCCTAGGCTAGCCCCTATCTATAGTTCCTGAGCCAAATACACTACGACCGGGACCAACCAGCGATCGCCTCAAGGAAAGCCCATCTAAACGAAGCGACATTCTCCACCGTGTTAACAACAATCCCTTCCCGCTTCTACGACTACAGTCCCCCATCACCGTCGCAGTCGCAATCCCAATCCCAATCCCACACAATGGCAGCATTCAAACATTCAGACTGGCTTGAGGTGGGCTGGCCTACCATCGACAGACCCTTTGGACTCGCCCTGTGGCCCATCTTCGACAAAGCCTACGTCGCTCTCAATGGATACCACGCCGAGGACTTCAAGTTCGTCCAGGCGAAGACCAACCTCTCCACATACAGCACGACCTTTTCTGTGCTGGTAGCATACTACCTCATCATCTTCGGCGGCCGAGAGTTCATGCGCTCGCGCGAGCCCGTCAAACTCAACTTCTTCTTCAAGCTCCACAACTTCTACCTCACGCTTATCAGTGGAACTCTCCTTGTCCTGTTCGCTGAGCAGATGATTCCTTCTATATACCGAAATGGTTTGTTCTACTGCATCTGCCACATTGATGGCGGCTGGGCCGACAAGCTGGTTATTTTGTACTACGTAGGTGCTTTTTTCCTCCTTCACACATGCTAGTCTTCCAAAACCCGTGTTAACATAACCCTAGTTAAACTACCTGACCAAATTTCTGGAATTGCTTGACACCTGCTTCTTGTTCCTCAAGAAAAAGCCTCTCAGTATGTTACCCACTTTTGAAACACTTGCGCTTCAATCGCTAATTCCTTCTTCCAGCCTTCCTCCACACCTACCACCATGGAGCGACTGCTCTCCTCTGCTACACTCAACTTATCGGTCACACTGCTGTCTCATGGGTTCCAATTACTCTCAACTTGACCGTTCACGTCGTCATGTACTGGTACTATTTCCAGAGCGCTCGAGGCATCCGTATCTGGTGGAAGCAGTACATTACTGTTATGCAAATCACTCAATTCGTGGTTGATCTTGGTAAGAGTCCATCCCGTAGACTCGAAATATTCATTCCTCTAACAGAACACAGGCTTCGTCTACTTTGCGTCCTGGACCTATTTCACCTCCACCTACTTCCCATCTCTCCCCAACTTGGGTCGATGCGCTGGCGAGGAATTTGCCGCGATTGCTGGAATCTGCATCCTGTCCTCATATCTCCTCCTGTTTATCTCCTTTTACGCCGCTACCTACAAGAAGCCACTTCCAAAGGGCCGCGCCCGAGCAAAGTCTGCTCTCAAGGACATGGCCAGCGAAGGAATTCCATCTGTCCCAGAGACAGCAAGGACTTTGTCGGCACAGAGCAACGGAGGTGTTGCTCGCGATTTCCAGGCCGCAAATGAGAAGAGCGGTGCCACAACCAGATCGCGAAAGGCATAAGCAATGAACTTAAATCTTTGGTACAACTTTGTGCTAACCTGCCCCTTTCTTAGTCAGACGAGTACACGGAATTGACTCGCTGTCTCAGGACGCCCGAACACTACAGACGTCGTTTTGGTTATGCGTCGTAGGAGAATCCGTTGGCATTGGCGTGCATGACGTCACAAAAGTTTGCGTCTTCTTAAACCGAGCGCTATCAAGTTGCTTACGGCAACCAGTCGCTACAGCAATCTTATCGTTTTCATTTCGTTGTACCACTTTCCCTTTATACTTGTTCTAGTTTTTGCACGTTTGCATGGTTCCTGGTGTTCTTCCTGCCTCTGAACGGACGATTGCTTTGTATGATATAGAGGCGGCGGTTGGTGGCGCATCTGGAATAGACTTGCTAGGCTAGCTTGCTGGCGGATCTTCATCTCTATTATTAGCCTGGTCTTGGATGGAATGGGATGGGCTTCTGCGCATACTATGGTGGTGGACGCGGTATAGAACAGCATAGCTTGCACTGCATAATTTAGACGTCTTGAAATGTCGCGTGTTTCTAAAGCTCATGATCTGAGTTCCAAAATGCGTCTTCGATTACTGATGAATTACCAACTATTCGAAATCAACTTGCCATTGGGTGTTTCCGCAGGTGTGATCAGCCTGGCCTTTCACTGCTCATGCTACACATTATCTGACATACTAGAGGTAGTCTCAAACGGCAGTGCTCATCCGAAATGCTCCTTACATAATCTGCTCAATGGCACTGCACTGCACTCATCCAGACCAACAAAATCAGACCTGATACCAAAGAGGTACTAGATTCATAATCACCAGTAGGATATCCCCTAGCTAAAAATATTCTCTGAAAACCTAAAAGCGTTTTAAAAGGATCCGGAGCATCAGTCCCTACTAAAATACTACTTTATACTATAATCAGAAGGATATACTTGACCATTTAAATGTCATCGAGATTTTTGTATATGAGAAATTCCTCATAGCACGTGATTTTCTCAGTGGGTAGATTTTCAATCACCAGTAGGATATCCCTTAGCTCAAAACATCCTCTCGACCCTACTCAAATACTACTTTATGCTATGATTAGAGGGATATACTTTTCCATCACACATATTATCAAGCTTTTTTTTCGTGAGGAGGGGAATTCCTCATCGCATTTGCTGTATGTCGGATTTATTGTTCCTTTATTTTTTTTCAACTTGGGACAGGGGGTTGCTAGAATTATATCGCATATTGGAAATCGGCTTCACGGACTGGATTTGGTGGTGAGCATTTGGGACGGATACACGAAGGAGCCCTTCTATACTATGCTCAACACTTATCAGTTTGTCCATACCCTCATCGCCGTTCTCAAAACCCAAGAACAACGGTCCCCAGTAAGCCGGGCACAGTCTCGGTAGCTCCAAGACCTGAGCGAGACGAGACAAACCCGCTGCCCAGAATTTTGTTAGAAATGCACAATGTTGTCAATATGGAATAAGTTATGATTGAACCCTATGTGGACAGCGGGAACAAAGGAAAGTCTCGACAAGTTACCCAGCGCCCGTAAGACTATTCTCAAGCTTTTGGTGTACAATCGTAGTCACCTCCCGTACCAAAAGAAACCAAACAGGAATATATCCCACCATGGGAGCCAAGCGCCATCATCACCAAGATGACCCGTGGCGAAAAAGAATGCCTAGGATCATCCATCCACCCATCTCAGCGTCTCAACAAAATGCCAGCCAGCACTCCATAGTTCCGAAAGCAAGGCTACGCTTGAAAAGAGGAGAGATAAGTGATCCTATCGCTATGTTGTGCAAGCTCTGTCGCATACGAACAACGGAACATCAAAGGTAGAAGCAGTCTCCAACTACACCTCCAAGTGACCCTCAAGTTCCACCTAAGCGCAAGAAGGGTAAGGTTGTTGATGGCGCAGGTGTTATGAGGGCTGAAAGATTCCACCAAAATGGACCAAACGCCATGGGACTGAACAGAGCTGAACAGTCGAAAATGCCTGGAGAATGTGGTCTTGCTATTAGACAGGAGTGATAGCACCACTCGACTTGCTTCGGATAGGCCCAGGTGGTGGTAAAATGGGTGCACTGGACGATTTGGAATTGCTATTTGTTCTGCCCGAACTTGCTGGTCGCGAGGCAATTCGCGTTTCCGACGATTTTGTGCCAGATGGTGGTTCCGAACGCCTTTGCTGCTTATGCTGCAGTACCCAAAAACAAAGATTAGAGTCTAGCTTGACCATGACCAGCAGCTCTGAATAGTAGACCAGGAGCCGGGATGGAAAAGACGGAAAGAAAAATGAAAATAAGTATATCGAGCGGGTCGTGTGAGTCGGTGATACAGGAGTTATGTATTCAATCAAATAAATATGTTCGTCGTGAAGTTTGTGAAGGTCTTGGGAAGTGTACACCAAGTCACAAAGATCAACGTACCGAGTTACCAGAGTAGGTTCTGTCCCGTTTCGTCACGTCATCTTGAAGTTTTAGGCCTTCTAGACGACGTTGACTCTCCTGACTCAACGACTCGCCTTCCTCCAGCTTCACTGGCAAGACAACTTTGGAGCCTTGCCCTGTTGTGGTTGGAAGAGGAGGTTGGACCCGTCCGTTTTGCTTCGCTGATGCAAGCTCGGAAAGTTTGTCCCAACGAGCCTGTCGGCTTGCAAGCTTTTCCGATGCATGGTTCTGTTGCTCTGCGTAATCATGCGAGCAATCATCGAACAATTGCGGATTTACTTCCATGAAAAGTTTCATCGCATTGTAGACCATTCCGTGGATTGTTCTGTGATGTGTCAGTGAGTTGAAAGACAATAAGACTTGGACATGGAGTACCTGTTCCAATGGCCCTTTGAGTTTTCGTAAAGTGGCGCAAACATGATCGGCAGAATGACTTCCACATTGTCGCTGACTAAATTGCAGAAATACTCGTTGTTCCAAAAGTACAGCGCTCTCTCGGCGACCTGAAATGAAGATTAGTGTACGCTGAAGTGGTTGTGAACGCAACCAACATACCTGGAAATGCGGACTGGCAACAGACTTTGCCAGTTGATTGAAAAGAGGTTCCTGGACTTTGGCAAATTCGGCCGGGTCCATTACTTCAAAGATATCTTCGACCTCGTTCAGGAACATTACTTCTTTTGTGCTGTTGACTTTAGGCCAGTATCTCAAAAGCCCCAATACAACTTCCTCAGTTAATGCGGCGTCCTTCTCCAAGAATTGCACGATGCAGTAAGCCAGTTGTGGGTGGTACATGCTGAGGCTCTTGACTTTATGAAGCGGGATTAATACGCGCGTGAGGAACAATTTGTGCTCTTCTTTGAGTGGAAGAGCGAAACCGTTGATGATGGACCCCAGTATTTCCAATAACTCGGCGATCCCGTTGAACCTTTCCGTTTCGTAAACAAATTGGAAAAATACGTTGTTGATGGAGCGGCGGATGAATGATCGCAAGTTGAGGAACTTGCCGTAGATCCGGTGCAGGGTTGTCTTGAGGAAATCTCTCTCGCGAGGATCTTCCGAATCAAACAGCTCAAGCAGCTATTCAAACTTAGATTAAAGCCAACGTTTTGATAGCAGTCAAACATACCTGAAGAACAAAATGATGGTCAATGTACTGCTTAGCAATGTTTGTGTTGAAATCCTGGCTCTCAATGAAGCGCAAGAAGAATTCGTAGACAACTTGAATATGAGGCCAAGCGACCTCAAGAACTGGCTCGTCTTCCTCCGGGTCGAATGCCTCGCCTTGAGGATTCATGGGAGGCGGGATTGGGCGGAACAGATTCTTGCTGAACATCTCCACAACTCGAGGATACATCTGCTCCGTGATGACTTGTCTGTTGTTCGCCACGTAATCGAGAAGCTCGTGAAGTGCCAATCTCTTTATTTCCTTGGACTTCATATCTCCGCTCGCATCGTTGAAGTCGAAGATGATATTGCATTGATCGATTTTCTGCATGAACAACTCTTGTCTGCGGTTAGGTGGCACTTCATGGAAGCCAGGGAGTTTGTCCAGTTCTCGTTGGCGCTGATCCGAAATGTCAAATCGTGACGAGTGCTGGCGCTTTGGCGTCCTAATGCCCTCTGGAACATCTTTGGGTGTAGCTTGCAGGCGGTCAAACAAGAGTCGCTTTTCGCCAGCCTTTGGAGGTGCGAGGTCGGTAGGCATTGTTTCAGTTTGACCTGGAGCAGGAATATGCTAGCGAAATTAGCAAGAGGTGGCCAGTAATAGTTATCACACTGTCGCACCGAATCACTTACCGGGCCACTTGGACTGACTACAACGCTGGGCGGAAGTGCGTGGGCTGGTCGATGTGGGGTTGTTGCGCCAGCATTGCTGAGACCACTCCCTACACTTGAGGCGCCACCCCCGGCTGGCAAGGCTGTGTGCTGTCCATACGTCGAATTTCCTGCGGCGCTAGACACAGTTGTCTGGCCTGGGCTTATTGAATTGTGAGGAGGAGCACCGGCGACGACGTCGTTGCTTGGTAGTGGCTTATTCCGAGGGTCAACGAGCTGGGTTTGCGATGATGTCGGAGTAGCATTGGCAGAACCAGCAGGAGATTGTGTTGGGTGTTGCGCAGAAGGCGAGGCGGTGCCAGACTTATCAGACCCGGAGTCCTTGCCTTTTTTGGATGACGATGACTTTGTTGGATCTTTGGCTCTCGAAAGCTGTTCGGGGTGGAATCAGCAAGTGAGCGTCGGTGAGGGGTTACGAGATCGGTGAACTTACAACGCGTTGGCGAAAGCCCTTCATGACGGCGTCCTGCGCGTGCTTCGAGGAAAGGCAATGTCACCGAAGTGAGCACAGCGGTTCAGAGGAGCAATTTGGAGCGAGACTATGTGACCGTGGTGGGTTCCAGCGAGCGGCAGGTGGTAGAGGATGGTTGGCGCGATGAGGCGTAGGATACAGGGAAAAAGAAGAGAGACGGAATGGTGTCAACGAGCATACATTGGGGTGCTGGCCGTGAGAGAGGTGGGTGTTGTTGTGAGGGTATGAGATGCGGTCGTAGTGGAGTCGGGTGGTGGGCGAACGCCGGGGAATGAGGAGCGATTAGGGGCCCTTTCACAGGCTGTAGACGGGGGGACACGCCGATGGGTGTCTCTGGAGGGTGGCTAGGGGTGTGTCTTGCTAATTGCTCGTGCTGGTTGGATGGGCCAGGGAATTATGTCGGACAGGTTGTTAGTCGGCGTTGCTGTCGTCTTCGAGATGAGAGGATGGTGGTGGTGAGTGCAGGGACCATGTCCAAGAACTTGTCTGTAACACGCGGGGAGGAAGTGGATTGGGACGGGAGAGCTGAAGACTGAGGCAGCAAACACCCGCGCCGTGACTGAAGATGAGGGACGGGTAGCAGAGGATCACGAGCGTAGGTCTAGTTCAGTGCATCACGTTATGTTGGCCAAATACAGCTAGTAGTCCTCCGTCTGGGTCGTATTGGATTCCGCATCCTACAACCATATCAAACACCAATCATCGTCAGCCTCGCCTGCATTGGATTCCGCATCCTATAACCATATCAAACACCAATCATCGTCAACCAGCCTGTATTGGATTCCGCATCCTACAGCCATATCAAACACCAATCATCGTCAGCCTCGCCTGTATTGGATTCCGCATCCTACAGCCATATCAAACACCAATCATCGTCAGCCTCGCCTGCATTGGATTCCGCATCCTATAACCATATCAAACACCAATCATCGTCAACCAGCCTGTATTGGATTCCGCATCCTACAGCCATATCAAACACCAATCATCGTCAGCCTCGCCTGTATTGGATTCCGCATCCTATAATCATCGTCAGCCTCGCCTGCATTGGATTCCGCATCCTACAGCCATATCAAACACCAATCATCGTCAACCAGCCTGCATTGCATCACGACGTCCAGCCTGCATTGGAATCATAACCAAGTTCACTATCGAGTCAAGAGAGGTCGATATGACCGACGCGCCGTCTACGAATCGCCTCAACCATACGAGCAATGAAAAGTCCAGTGCACCCTTCATTCCCATTTCTCAGGACCCTGTCATATGTCTCGAGCATCCATGCATTATCAAGAACTTGAGTAGAGGCATCAAGTCGCTGGGTGGTGACTATGGCATCAACAAGGTGAGCAATCAATATCTAGAAATAACAAGACTGACCTCACATAGTCACTCGAAGACAATGACACAACCCCATTCGAGGTCTCTTTCCGTCCCGAAGATGTCTTGTCCAAGACCATCATGGCCCAGAAGGTTGCCGTCAATCAGATCATTCTTAAGGTGACTGTGCCGAAACGAACTGGCCGAAGAAGGAAACGGGGTACAACAGGTCCATTTCTAGACCAATCTCAGAATGATGGAGCCCCCCAAACCCAGCAAGAATCAGATGCAGACAAGATCCACCAAACCCTCGTCGACAACCCGAAAAAATTCACAGTCCAGGCTGTAGGCCAGAGCAACGAGAATCATAGGTTTCGGAGCTACCCAGACTATCAATACGCCACAAGAGGAAATGATACATTGGACAAACTCCGCAAGACGATCCTGACTGAAAACCTAAGCACAATCAAAAACTTCCAACTGGACATGCGGAAGGGCCTCCCACCAGACCAAGATGTCGGACCACCACCTTACTTCACTACAAACAGAACACCATACAATTACATGTATCGCCAAAATATATACGTGAAAACCGTCACTGATCCCACGGGTAACGTCCAAACAGTCAACATTACCGCCCCATTAAAGCACATGCGCACATACATTGATCCCGATGACCCGGATGTACCAACTTCACGTCCTCCAGAACTGCTACCAGAAGAGACTCTCCCACCGAAAATGCAAGAACGAATCGAAACGCTCAGGGCTGAATTGAGAAAGCGTCCATTGATGCAAAGAAGAGTCTACATGAACCTGTTCAACGGCCAATTCGAATACGAAATGAAACAAGCAGCCGGCTATTGCGGCTACACCTTCTCCTCAGGCCCCTTCAAAGACGTCCTCATCGCCTTCGGCGTCGACCCCCGCACCGACCCTAAATACCGCGTCTACCAAGCGGTCTCCTTCCAAGTGGGAAACGAAGTCCAAAACGCCGCCCCGGACAACCCAGGCTCATACATGGCCAAAAAAGGTGGCCGTCGCGTCTTCGCTAAAAAGGCTACCCTGAATAGCACACACATCTTCGACGGCACCAAACTTTACACCGACGGCAAGGTATGGCAAGTCTGCGACATAACCGACCCCTTCCTCTCCAACCTCCTCAAAACCCGCGACCTCCGCCAAGAATGCGACATGCAATTTTCAGGCTGGTATGGAAACGGCACCTGGTCCCTCTTCCGGCGCATCATGAAACACAAACTCTACCTGTTATCAGAAGGGAAGCCCCAAATCACAGAAATGTATTCGGCCCTCGTATCCATGTTTCCGGCTTTCATCGACGGACAGAATGTGGGGCAGACGCATTATGATAAACCGGGATTTTTCAAGTCAGGCGAGTACAAGGATTTTCCTATTGATACCGAGTTTGCGCTTATGAGTTCGGAGGTGAGGAGTATGGCTATGGCGGCGTGGAGGGTGGAGACGAGGGGGAAACAGTTTTATGGGAGGCAGAGGAGATTGACTAGTGAGAGTGCTGCATCTATTCAGAGGGATGGATTGATGATGGAGAAGAGTAGAGCACCGAGTCAAGCCGCCGAGAGTCCCAGGCGTGCTGGTAGTCGTGCAGGTAGCGTGGCGGGAAGCAGACGGGGTTCCAATGCGGGGAGTAGAAGAGGCAGTGTTGCTGCTAGTCCCAGTCCTTCTGAGATGGGGAGGAGGAAATCGCTTCAGGAGGAAGAGGCTGATAAGGCTTTGTTGGGGTACGACGATGTGAGTGAGGAAGAAGATGTTGACGTTGATGAAGGTGAGAATTCGGATGAAGAATAGATCATCGAGATATGAGTATTAGAAGTTCTAATGCCAAAGCGAAATTGAAGTCTTCAATATCATCTAGATGATAAACCTGAAAACTCGAATGACGATTAGGTTGCTGGAATATGAATATGAGATGTCTTGGTGAGAAAATCCGATACTAATAATGAACGATTGAAACATTTCGGACAGTGACGGATATTAATACGTTCAATCTAGGATGTCTCAATTTGTATCAATTTCGAATCCATTCAGTATAATCATAGCATGTTCATGTTCACTTCATAGAAATCAAATGATGAGTAGATAGTTGGAATACGAAGGTGAGAGATCTTGCGGACGAAGTTGATTGGACATGATACATCATTAGAACATTTTATACACTATCAAAGTCAATGCAGAATCATAGGTCAGTTCGTAATGAATCCACACCAACTCGTTTCAATCCGCAGCTTCATAGGTCAGTTCGTAATGAACCCACACCAACTCGTTTCAATCCGCAGCTTCATATTCAATTCATAACGAAGTACCAAAATCATTCATTCGTGCGGCCCTGTGGTATCTATACTGTAATCATCGCTCCAAAATGCTTATCCCCATCCATCCATGCAGTCCCAGGACGCCAAATCCATCACCCCATCATGCTGCAGTAATTCACCAAACCTGCAAAAGACTAACTACTCCGTTCCTCAAGACCTCGAATCCGAGGCCTGGGAATCCATAAACCAACACCTCTCCGATGTTGACGGATTCACTCATCCCCTTCCCACCACCTTCGAATCCCTCCAAGAACTCAACACTTCCACCCATGCTGCTACCTTCACCCCAGTCTCGATTGATCGCCATAGGCTCTTGTTGAGCTTTTTCTTCCGCCTCGTCTTCGTACACGGACTTGAAGACTTCTCTGAGTCTTCCCTGAATATCTCTAAACTTCATTTCAGAAGTAAGAGCTCCGGTATGACAATGATCAGGAGAAGGATAGCTCTCCAAGCTCCACTGCAGTCGACGATGGCGGTTGAATTGGTATGAACCTGGGACATTGCCATGGATGATCACCTTCGTAACTGTGAGATGGTTACGAGGTGCGACGATGCTGCTATCGTCTTCTGAATCATCTGCGCCTGATTCGGCAGATGTTGGGGAGCGCTTGGAGATGCGAGTTGGTGTTGAAATCAGAATGTCGAGACCATGTGTGTAGTAGTTCCACCATGTGCCTAAGTCTTCTTTCCTTGCTTCATGGACAATTGCGCTATCAGGATCTTCATCTTCTTCGTCACTCCATGCAGAGGCATCATCTGCTTCGCTGTTGCTGCTCGAGCCTGAGTCAATTGCTGAGGGTCTTGTCGCAGTGCTGCTTGAGCGGTGATGGCGATGTGGCGATGTGTATTTGCTTGTCTTGTTGTATGTTGAGTCTGGTGGACCCAATTCAGTCAGAAGATCTTGCTGAGTGGTTTCGCTGAGGTTAATCCAGAATGAAGGGGTATCGGCGCGTCTGACAAGCTCGATTCTGCCTCTGTCGTACACTTTTGCGCGCTCAACCTCTGCTGGCACTCCGTCTTTCCTCGAGGCTGCGACTGGGGCACGGAGAAAGTCTGCTGACATGTCTGATGTAAAGATAGTCTTACGCGCGTCGGGCCAGGTTTCGCCATTGAAGATGGCCATGGAGACTGCGGCACCGCATGCGTTTGAAGAAAGGTCCGAGATGGTGTTTGCCCAGTCTTTTTGTGCGAAGTTGGGCGGAGCTTGCAGGGGAAACCAGAAGGCGATTCCAGGCCACGAGATGCAGTATTTGCCTCTACCTCCATCTTCAGGCAGAAACTCGCCCTGCGTTGTTGGTCCGAACTTTTGATAGATGTGCCTGAATGGTGGTCCGGTCAACGAGGGGTAGTCCTCATGCTTGAAGATTGTGGTCGCATTCTTGTAACTGAGCCTCGAGTGTTGAAAGTCTAGCACTTCAATCAAGCGCAGGCGCTGTTCAGAGCCGTCGAAAGTAAGGCGAATGCCGTTCTTTGGCAGATTGACAATGGTTTGGTGGACGAGGGGTTCGGAGGGAGAGTAGATGAGCTGTATCTTTGGGAATCTGGAGGGCTCCGACTTGATACGAGTGAGGATGTGATGGACAGTAGCTCCGAGATCTACAAAAGAGCATCATTAGTACTTGACAGCTTAAGGCGCGAAAGTGACAAGGTGGTAGACATACGGAAGAAGCCGACAGACTGAGCTGGATGGACTGGAGTCTCTGGTAGCTCGGCCATGATGTTTGCCGGTGAGAATGTAATTGTAGCCAGCTCTGGAGAGTCTTCGCGCGGCGATATGGAGGTGATGTTCTTGCGTGAGGTGTTTGTGTCTCGGTCTAGATTGTGGTTGGTGGTTTGGTGACGAGCAATGGCGGACATGTTCCGCCGCGTGCTCATCACTAGAAGCGTCTCAAGGGGAGGGCAAGGCTATTCTTGTATATGATAATGAGACCTCCCCGCAATAGGATCCAGCCCCATCTACCCATTTGCAAAGGGGAGCACGGGGAGGGTGGAGGAACCGACTCTCTCTATGAGATAAGTCCAGTCGCCAGTTCCCCCTGGAGCCTCAAAACCCCAGGGACGGACATTTCATCCACGTGAGGACGGATTCCGCATGTACGACCCCCTTTCAAAACCCACAGTATACACCTTTCTGTCACGTATCACAAGTGCCGGACCACGGGCTTGTACAAAGAGCACTTACAAGAATCTAGGGAGATCCCCAAAGATGGGATCGCGCCCGCGCATATACTACCCTTCTTTGGGACTCCGCTCCTTCGTATGGCAAGCGGCGTACTAAGAGCGCTCACAAAGGAGCCCGCGAGGGACAGGCCAATCCGGAGTACACCTAAGAAAGAGAAGAAAGGAATTCGGACTCCCAAATAAGGTCGGTCCTGCCATTGTAATCCAGTTGTGGCTTCGAAGCGCATGCCTCAAACCTCGACCACAAGTAGCCTCCCGCAATCGCAACTCCTGCGCCGCAAAATCCGTTCCTCGGCCTTCAAAAATCGCAGGTCAAAGCTACGAATTACCTACAAGTACACCAGCAGGCAGCAGGCAGAAGACGAGAAGAGCAGGAGACAAGAGCGGGAAACTTTTGGTATCAAAATTCCGGCAACCTCAGCTCCTGGCGGCGCTCGAGGCTTGCATACCCGGTTGTCTGCTTAGCAGAGATCCAACTACAACTGCACTTGGACATGGTAGTGACGATGTAAGAACAGCAGGAGATAAGAACGGGAAAGTTGTGGCATCCAAAACAAGGCAGGATCAGCTCCTGGGAGCCTTGAAGGATTGCATATCCGATCAATTGCTTAGCAGAACCCAAACCTCATGCCAGTCCCACGGCATCATTTTCCAGATTGGCAGTATCGGCGGCGCTGCAAAGCTTCACTTTGAGATCGAGAAACCAACCAGCACTGGCCCAGCTTGCTTTACAAGCTCTCTTCCTCACCAGTGTTGAAAACTAATGGAGCAAGAGTGGCACCAAAACAGGCTCAATCAATCAAGGACAAGCGGCTTCAACCAGCTCAAAATCTGCTTCGGACTCCACGAGATCTCATGGCCAAAGGTCTCGCACCGGCGTCGCAGTGAGATTAATCGGTTGCAGAGTCAGGATATCGGAGTCGAAATAGTACTCGGCCTAAGCTTTCCAATCGCATTTGACATAAAGATGGAAAGCTTGCCATTCGCCTAACTTCTATTTGCGTATCAATTCCCATTAGGCGACATCAATGACAACAGCAACAGGCCGTGACGCAGCCTGGTCATCTCTTGACAGAAGGAAAAAGCACGGACATTCGGCAGGTGGGATTCAAGGTCGGATACCGTAGGCCAAACCGGAGTTCGCAGCTCTCTTGCGAACGTCAGCAGATAAATTGCAGTGTCAACGCAACTGTACACAACTTTTACGGAGCCAATTTTTTTCAGTTCCGTCCCAGGCAACGAGGCAGGACTGTTTTGAAGCATGGGGTGCTGTGGCCAAATCTCGAGAATTGATGCTCTTGGGAGAACCTGGCACGCGGCTGTGCTCTCATGAGGGTTATCGGTAGCTCTAATCAGTCCAATCGCAGACCATACCGGAGTGGATGCTTCTCCGAATTGTTCTGCAGAACCAAGGAAACAGGTCTGGCAAGAAGGTCATAAGCACAGCCCAGGTCCTGTTGACAGGTTCGTCTTCGCTGGCCTGCAAGAACTCGATCCTCGTACTTTTTGTTATCACTTTGGCGGCCTTGCTCTTCCCCTCTCAAGCTCCGGATTTGCATTAAGTTGCTGATTTTCCACAACTATTCGGAACAGTTTTCCAACTGACCAAATGTTTTCTTCCTGCTACTGGCAAAAGCGTGGAATTTTTTTGATGTCTTTTATCGACAATTCGGGGAGACAGCCTTCACAACAGCCAAACTTCGGTTAGTTTGAACCGATCTGTCTTTGCTGGGCTGTCAGGTCTCGATCTACGCACTGGCTGTTGCTCTCTGTGGACCTTGCTCTTTTCATCTCAAACTTGCGATCTGCATTGGCTGGCTGATGTGTTGTCTCGTTTTTCCTACAGTTTCTCTTTCGTCTTTAGGAAGAGCATGGGATCTGAAAAGGGGTAACAGCACGTGACATGAAGAAGGCTGAAAATGATCTTGGCTTAGATGAGATGTAACCTAAAACCGGATGGAACCCAAAAAGGCATGGAATCTAAAAATAAGGAGTCCGAGGAAGCTTTTACATGATCGGAGAAAACCTGATCTCTGGACAGAGATACATACCGTTCCAGATGAAGCCTGGTGTATGTCCATCAATAGAACAAGACAGCCAAGATCTGGAAGCCTAGAGCGATATCGCTGGTATGATGCGGAATGTCTTCTCGCCAGAAGCCCTTCCATCACGCAAGAATGTCCTAATGCAACTTGGCAGCGTCTTTGTGCGAGGACTTGGCACGTTGTGCGCGAAACGGAGGGTGCCCAGCGGCGCAATATGCCAAGAAACCAAATGCATCTACGGCCAGACAGCCATACATCCACTGACATCTCGGTCATGACCAGGCCCTTGGCAGCAGCTGCTATGGACTCCAGGGCTCGACTTGGACATTTTTGAGAATCAGCTCTCAACTTACTATCAAGCCTACATAATGTCGCTATCCCATGGCTTATTCGTGGTGGTTCGGCCATCGCCCGCTTTCGTGTTGATTTGTCACCACTGGAGAAGATGGCTCTAGTGAGTATTCGTGAAGCCAACTCATGCTATGCCATGCCATGATTGCTCTGTCTGCTCTTTCTGCTCGAATCATAGCTTCTTGCATATGTCTGGGCGGCGGAGTCCATTGCGTATTCCGCATCATGGGCGCGATGGTATTGTAAAATCCGTGGTAGCTTGGTTGATATACAAGGAGGTCGGTCTCTAGGTATAAATTCTGCTTGGCCTCCGGCAGTTTGAAGGTCAGTTGAGGTCGATCCCGACATGCCAGTGTGCTCCGCGCACCCAATATGTCTGGCCTGGGGCTCTGCTATCACCGTGAGCGTCGTAGTATCTGGGGAAAGGATTGAAAGGGGCTGTAAGAGGTAGGTTCTGCCTGGTTTATGGTGGTTTGAGGGTCAGCGGAGAGCGATGCCAAATGCCAGATTTGTTCCGCGCATTGATTATGCCCGGCCTGGAGTCCTGCCTTTGCTGTGAGCCTATGGATTGTTCTTCTCCGCCATCAGAATAGTGTAGGAGGTCTAGGTAGACTCGAATCCTCGGGATGAGGCTCTGCCGGCGTATCGTAGAGGCCGAAATCGAGTGCGCAGGCTCGCTGAAGGGTTCAGGGGCTGTTCTGATGGATGGAAGTCGTTCTTCGCCGTCGCAATAGTGTCAGGATGTCTCTGGTGGTCGGCACGGAGCTCTGTCAGCATATCAGAAATGCTGTATAAAGCGTGTAGGGTCGCTGCAGACATTCAGGGATGGCTCCAGTGGATAGAAACTGTGCTTTCCTCGCGGTTGCAACAGTGTAGGGGGTCTTAGGACGTCTGTGGTGCTCATAATGTCGCTCTGTTGGCTGGTATGCTGTTTCGAGCACGTAGGGTCGCTTGAGGTTTTCAGGGAAGACTTCGACGAATGGCAGCAGATTTTGGGTGCTCGGAAGAAGGATGGCCATGGTGTTGAGCTGGTAGGTTGGATTTCATAGAGGCCATATCGTTGCCAGCTGTCTACTGCAGTGTTACTTGAGTTTCAAGAGACTACGGAGGCCTCCCTGGTGGTTCATATGAAGCAGTTTTTGGGAGCAAACGGTAAATCCATCTGTGTAGCTGGAAGCACCCTTCTACATCTTTGACTGACTGACGCTATTAGACATCCATGCATCCGAGGGCTTTTGTGCCACAATTCAGGCATTCTATGCAGGCAATTAAGCGTCTGATAATAAGTACATTGACGAAGAACAGCATGCTGCTAGGACAATCATAGGCAATCAGGGGTCACTGCCTCCTCTTTGGCTGTTCCAAGGGGTGTTCATGGAACTTCAAGGCTTCATGGAGGCTTCATCACAAGTCACAAGCGGTATCACAGACAGTTAGAAATAACGGCAGTGTTCGTTGCGAGGTCTTCAATGTACGGCATCGCCGCCGGTCAGGGGTATCTGGAATATACGAGGCCTCTTTGGGTATAAGAATCAATCAAGCTTACTTCTACATGACCCTCCAACCTATCTATGGGAGCGACTGGTTCACAGTGCAAGGGTGGTTAGTCAATAGGGAGGGTCCTTGCGGCTGCTCACCTGACCGCCGCCGGACAGTCCTATTTAAGACCTCTCTTCTCCGCAAACTCTTCCACTTTCCTATTCCCCTCACATCAACAACAACAAGTTCTTTTATCAACACCTCTCGACCTAAATTATCATTACAGCTCCTCAGCTACCACCACCAGGGCGGCGTCGAACATCACTGCACTGGACGCCGCTGCTAAAGAAGATATTGAGGAGCAATGCACGGGAGATGCTGTCGTACACCAACGTGAGCGCAATGCTGTTCAGCGGCGGTCTTTGAATGACTACAGCATCGGCAATTAACTCATTGAGTAACAGGGCCTCTTTCAACCACCCACTGAACCATCTCTTGCCACTCTTCCTTCTCCCCTGGCACATGCTTACAACATCAGCACCGTCCACAACATGCTAGGCTCCTCTTTTATCAATACCGATTTGAATACCCGAAGCATCATCCACAGTCACTGCTGCCCACTGACTCCATCGAGACACACCTGTCCATCACCGAAGGCTCTTTGACCCACACAACAATGAAACCAATCTCTGGCTCAGCTCACCTTCCCTGTCCGGCATTGCCTTCAGCTCCCTCACCGCTGGATCTATTCTTTCGCCAAGTAAGTCTGCCCTGTCCCATCCCACACAAACACATATGATGAGGCAATCCTTAGAATGATACGAACCTTGTCGTGGTTCACTTGAGACTTCATCCGAATTACCAGTGGCCGTCGGCCGTCGTGGTCTGAGGTTGAAACTCATGCTGTACCCTCTTGGTGACGCTGATTGCAAGGCTAATCTTCTCTCTGATCACAAATCAAATGACAAATTCTTAATCTTTGGAACCCACAATTTGGCAATAGCTAACTTATTTTTATTTTTTAGTTCACATGGCCGGGTCATTTCGGATACTCTTTCAGACTTTGTCGCACCTGAGTAGGTTTCCTTCCACCTCCTTGTCCAAAAAATATGATGAAACACCAGAAAGATGCAGACCACATCACCCGCGGGTATCTTGATGAAGTGTCAAACCGTCTGACTGGTTTTGAGGTTGCTTTGGTGCTGGATCCGAGAGAATGACAGCCAAGACTTCCCTTTGATTTTATCAATCACAACAAACTCTTCATCACACCTCAGAATTCCTTTGCTAATCTCAATCTTCGTAGTCTGTGTCGACCCACGAACAATCATGAGTTCCATCTGGCCCAGCAAAAACGCAATTTTCAAAGTGAGTACTCCTTGCACTTCATCCTCCACTCCATCCTATGATGAGACCCCAAGAAGCTCCAGCAGACCGAATGACCCGCCTCGTGTCTGGGTTTGAGGCTGTCTTTCATGCTGGATTTGGTTCAATGTCGGCCAATGCTTCCCTTCCGATCTCCATCCAAGACATCAAAACTTTCTTCACATCTCTCTCAAGCTCAGCTAACTCTTCTTCTCAGGTTTTGGCAATGAACACGTCTGATTAGTTGACTTCTGGCCCATTGCAAGCATCAAGCATCACTCCAGTGAGTTCATCCTTCTTTCATCCCTCCCTCTCCCTTCCTATGATGACACAGGCAAGCAAGACAGACCGAATTACCCGCCGGTGCCTCTATTCATAACAAACCGTGTGTCTGGGTCTGAGATCGTCCTGCGCTAGAGTCACCTCTGATAGTTTTTCTGGTAATCTGAAAGGAAGCCATTGATACCTTGTCTTTACAACACTTCTCAACAAGACTTTGCTAATTCTTTCCCTCTCTCTAGCTCATTCACAACCCGGCAACACCTTCTTGATTTCTTTGGAAGAATTTTCTACTGATTTCTTCTTCTTCTCTTTAGGATTTTTTGTTTTTGAGAATGGGGTCTGTGCGAACTTTGGGTTGTGGATGGACAAAGTTAGCGGTGGAGGTAGGGAGGGGTGTAGAGAAGCTAATGAATAGGAATTGAACGTTGATTGTCTGATGTGTTGAACTTTTCTATCTCCTGTGATTGTTGTGAGGCTCATCTAGATATGCATCGCTTGGCTTGTAGTACCAAATTTTGATTGCCATATTGGTAGAGCTGAAGATTGGTGATGGTGGTGAGAAAATCCCTTGACCGTATCTTGGATGCACCTGTATATTAGTCAATCATCCACTACCTGCCATATCGAGCTCACAATCTGCGGCACCGAAATTCAAGCATGAACCATTGAATGTCCTTAGTTGGAACGAAAAATTTCAACCCAAAGAGAAATCCAAGCATACACATGTTTTACACGGGGTATCTAACATAATCGCACCAAAACACAACCCTAAACCTTCTCCAACACATCCTCAGCAGCCTGACTCCTTCCCACCCCCCTCCTCAGCCCTCGTCTTCAAAACCCACACAATCCACCGAAACGCCTCCTCACTCTCGGGAATAATCCCATAGGTCTTCGCAAGCGGCCAACAATGCATCATTTTATCCCACTGCAACCATTCCCCCTCCACATTCGCCTCCCTCAACCTCTCCCGAAACTGCACTCCATCGTGCGCTAACAAATCATATCCGCCTGTTACGCCGTCGACTTTGATGCCAGCTCGTTGAAGGAGGCCTAAATCGGCGCGAATGGGAGAGACGCGGGGATCGGAATCATCCCACTCGCCTTTCCATTCTCTCGCTGTCTTTTCGATGAAGGGGATGCGGAGGATCGGATCGACCTTTTCGATTTGCTGGAGTTCGGGGTAGCCGCGCTTCATGTTCGCTGAGGGACAGATACCCATTATCGAGTATGGACGAGGTGCGTTGGCGTTATAGCGGAGTGCTTCCAGGGGGAGACAGAGGACTATATTTCCACCTGCGGAATCACCTGCCAAAGTAACGGTTTCGTGTCTTTCGTTTGATTCGGTGAGGAGGGTGTTGTAGAGTTTGAGTAATTGGGGAATGGCGATGGGAGCTGGGGAATTTGGTGCCAAGGGGTATGATACTACTGTTATTGTTGTATCCGGGAGGCTTTGAAGCATTGCTTGGAAGAATTTCCAGTGAGAGGGGGAGGGAGGCATTTGCCAGCCGCCGCCGGCGAAGTAGTAGATTCGATGCAGCGTCTTTTGTTTTTCCGTGCTGACAGGTGGGGGGTTCTGCAGTCGTAGATCGTATATCCATATTTCGTCGACTTTTCGTTCATGGACATCCGAGATTTTCTTGATGCTAGAAGGTGGTGAAAGACGTGGTGATCCAGCCGGAAATTCCTTTTTCGCTGCAGCGAGTTTGTGACCAAACGGACGGATGAGTTTGTGAAAGATTCTTGTCACCATTGATGCATCGTGTCGATGTGTAACGTGTATCGTGGATGATTCAAGTTCGGAAGGTTGCGGTTCGCTTTCGTGGTTTGCGGCCACAATTGTCGCGTCTGTCATGATGAAGTACTGTGGTGAGAGAACAGAAACGAAAGCAATTGTTGAAGACAAGGTATACAGGATACAAAGAAAACTTATCTTGGAGAATAATGATTCATGAATGAATGAAAGCAAGGAAGATATACTAGTAACAGTAGTTCCAAGGGTTCACGCTTCTCGTGGAGCTAGAATAGATCAACGCGTCAGCGGCGGCATTCCATTCGGTTTATCGTGCCGTGTCTGCTATAACCTAGGAGAAATACAAAATATCAATCTTGGTTCTTGGAGCGATATATAGTAAAGATAAATCAAGTTCGAGATCAAAAATCGAGGTGAAGTTGATTACGAGAAAGACGGTAACACTTGGCATGCGCATCAATAGGAATATCAAGCTGTAGATCCTAGACTGCCTAGGAACTTCTCGTACCCTCACCTAATAAAAAATAGGGTTTGATGTTCCTCGCTCGCACAGACTCTATACAGACCAGACGGAGTTCTACGCACGCATGGATAAGATCTACGCCTACGTTAGGGCTAGAAAGACTTTTTAAAATTGTGGCATCGGAACTGGCTAAAACGAGGGACTTGAATTGGCTGCGCCACTATCAACGAACAGATCTTTCACAGCCCAAGATGCCGAAATCTTTTCTGAGACGCAACTTTGCTATTCACCGGTGGTGGTGCCCATACCTTGGGTACAAGCAATATATTCCCCTGCGGCGTCCACTGCCAAGGAAATGGAGTTCCCCTCGTCTCATCCTCCGTCTTCTGGTTAACAAAGTTGGGATTATCGCTCTTGGGCGCGATTTCCTTTGCTTTGGAAACCTGGTTCGGTGCGTTGGTAGACCTGCACAATCGGCCGTCGGGTTGGACAGACCAGGCTTCTGCGTCCACTCCTGGGGTGACCCAGAATAGATGCTGTGGGTCGTACTGCTTTTTGATCTTGGACAGACGTTCGTAGTGAGAGCCCCAGAATGCTTCTTTGTAACCTGGGGTGAGGTAAGATGCTTCGTTGGCATAGGCACCCATATCCGGAGCGTGAGCGCGGAAGGGACCAGAATCGGGTTGACCGAAGCCGACGAGGATGATGTGCGAGTAAGTTCTTCTCCATGCTGGAACCACGGAAGTGTCGTTGCCAAGTGACATGACCTTTCCACCGCCAACCAGCTGTCCACGCATCTGTCCATCTTCCATCTTCGGCATGGCGTCTTCCAGGACCTGTGCGAATTTGTCGGATTTGAGATGTTCTGCTCCGAGCAACCAACTATCCAAGGGCGCGATGCCCTTGGATTGAGTGGCCGTGTTCGCCTCACCCGGTCCATGACGCTTGAAGAATGATCGAACGCGAGCAAACTCATCAGAGTTGCGAACAGCTCTACGTCCCGGTTTCTTCCTGTCCATGCCAGGCATTGGCCCATCGATCATTCCAAAAACGGCATCGTAGAATGTCTTGAAATTAGGGAAAGAGGTGGAGGTGTACGTGATGGTGGATTTGTTCATTCCAGGCATGTCCCCCATTTTCTCCATGACCGGTTTCCAGTTCTGATCGTGCCATTCCTTGACACCCTCGATTTCTCCTGAATTCATGGAGAAAAGATACATTCCATCCGGGTAAAGATAGTAATACGATGCGAGTCCTTTGTCTGACCATTCTGGGAATTGAGAGTGGATATATGCCGCTGCCTTGTACATGGACTTCTTATCAGTGTGGTCGGTAGCGTTGATGAAGAAGGATGAAATTGAGACCTTTGGCGATGGATAGGCTTTGATTGTAGCTTCCACGACGACTCCGTAGGTTCCGCCTCCGCCGCCTGTATTTGTTAGTAATATTTACAGAATCACAATGGGCTCAACAATTCATATCCGCCAAGTCTATCTACCTAAGTAGACACCAGTAATACCTTACTTATGCAGATCTCCTCAATTGGGATCGGTATCGACGAAATTCTAGAGATCCGGGAGGATACTTCTACCAGAATATTTTCGATTTCGATCTCAGATCAAGGATTTTGTGTTTTCAAGTAAGTACTTGGCGGGCAGCAATTGATGAGACCACTGTGGTGTATCGTGCGGAGCATTTTTACCTCTCAGTGCCCAGAAGAGGTCGGGATTAGAGACTGCGTTGGCTATTTTGAGCTCTCCGTCTGCAGTAACAACCTTATACTCAACCGGCTGATCGGCTCCCAGCCCATACTTTGGTGATAACGGTGCGTGTCCTGCTGTCTGACCCCAACCACCTGCTACCGAAACCTCACTGTGTGCAGCACCCAAAGTGAATAGGTTGGATTTGGCTAGCTCGTTGTTCAGCTGTTGGGTAGAGTATCCAGCACCAAACGTAACATATGCCTGGTCGGATTGTGGAGGAAGAACATTGGTCTTCGTGGTGGCATTCACCGATCCAGCACCCTTTGCTGTGGGAGTAAACTTGGAGAGGACGCGGATTCCCTTCAAGCCTGTTGTGACAATAGCAAGACCATTAGGAGCATCATTCCTTCCGCTATCCCTTGTTAGCTGGTGGAGTTGTCACTTTGGTTGAGCTAATCTTACTGAAAATCGTGACCTGAGTTGAGAATGCTCAGACGAATGTTATTTTCAGCTGCAAATTTCACTGCCGCCGTAACCTCATTTACTGAAGTTGCGTCCAGTCTCATATTAGGACGCTTTTTCTCTCCCTTCACCGCAACCTTCTCCACCTCAGGCATAGCCTGCCTCCATACCGATGGTGCTGGCCATGATGCATCAGTGGCAAGAATCTTACATTCATTAGGACCAGCCGGCGAGGCTTGCGAAGTCGCCAGCGACGAGAAAATTGAAAGAATGACAAACTTCATGATGAAAAGGAACACCAGAGGTTCTCAAAAGCGAGACTTGAACAACAGAAACGACTATATCTATCTAGATCTAGCCAAGCCGGTCAAGCAATCAGGCCATCGGCCATGCTGTGGCTCTTCCATTCAAGATCCACGAATTGTACCCAGGCGAGAGCAGAAAACTGGGGGAAATGGAGATCCTGGACCCTTCAATACTACCCAGGTAAATCTACAGTGTAAGGATATCACTGCGAATAGCACATTCCCCATTGGTCCACGGCAAAAGATCTGAGAAATGCACTGTACTCTAGACCAGGCGAGGATGCGTATTTCTGACACCTTCAACAGAAGTGCGGTAGAAGGTTCCAAAGAAGCTCCTTCTCGCGGAGGCGAGCTGGGTTTACGGCCGGGTTTGCGGAATCAGGTGCCAGTGACTGGATAATATTGGGACATGCTGGACTTCTTTGTGAGATCCTAATTGCGACGTCGTGAATACACTCCATTTGAGGACTCCGGGAACAAGGATTACTTGCGTCCGCTGATTCGTGGAAGCGGGACCCCAGATAATGCTTATTCCATAGATTGAGTGCCAAAGTGTATTTTAACGGTGGTAACTTCTTTGAGATGGCCAGAAATTTATCGAGGGCTACCTGGAGTTCGGAGGCTTCAAACCTTCAATAATAACGTGAAGGCACAGGGATGGGCGCTCAAAATTGATGAGGCCACTGAGAAGGTTTGAGGGAAGAGGGCGGGGGCTTCGGGTGCAGGTCGGCGGCGAGGGCTTCGGTATTCGGTCTCGTGTCGATAGTATTAGTTGCGGGCTTTAGGGTTACAGCCTGACGATCATCGTAGTTTCGCTGAGGCAGAAAAATGCCACCCAGACATCGATATCAATACATTTACTGAAGGCACTTATCTTTACGATTGCTAGAAGTCTCTAAAGACCGTTCAAGAATCAAGCTACTTCAGAGCCACACAGTCCTTCGTCTTGCAGATGCTGCGAGGATGGAACAAACTTCCAATTTGTCTCATTGTTGTTTTTGTTATTATGAATACATTCCAGTCAAGAAACCACATCCATATCTCAGAGGAGGCCGTAGGCGACAGCCAATACCAAACCACCAATTCCTGCGCCAGCTCCCAATCTTGCATTCTTCTCGTTCGAAGCACCGGACATGGACATGCCACCCATAGAAGAGGTAGTGCCTGCGGTGGCCGAAGATGTTGCCGAAGACGTTGCCGAAGAGAGCGATGAGGACATGGAGGATCCCATCGCCATTGTCATTGTTGTTGTTTGACCGTTGACAGTTTCAGTCATGACCTCGAGCGTGACTGTTGTGAGCTTTCCACTAACGGACTCGGTTGTTGTGATCATAGACATTCTTGAAACATGGTTAGCTCGGTTTTAGATTTCAAGAAGACGATTCATACGGTGCCATGGTAGAGGTGGTTCCAATGCTCATAGTCATGGTGGAGGACAGCGACTGAGAAGCAGCAAGTCCCATGAGAGCAGAGACGGTGACGAAAGAGTAAAGCATCTTGAGATTTTGATGGTGATGGGTCTTGGTATTAAAATAAGGTATAATTATTATTGAATGAATGAGTGAGCGATATTCGAGACCAGCTTGAATACAGAAGTGATTGATGGTGAGAGTAGGAATGGAAATGGCTCCATTGTAGCTTGCTTTATGGTCCTTGAGGACTACGAAAAGAAAGAATTGGCCCAGTCAAGCGTTCCCATCCCAAACAATACAGAAACCTGTGTTGGCGTTGAACAAGCAAAAAGAAGGATTATGCCACTGGATAGAACGGACCGACAGCGATAAGGTGGGATGTTTTGAGATATTTTTTCCAAAGATGGGTGAGACTTTCAGAACAGACGAGTTGACTGGATAGTTGATCAGGGGCGCAGCGCAATTCTAGCCGTACAAAGTCTAGAAACATTATGCGCTTTGGGGACGCCAATGAATTGTGTGTTGTGATGCAGGAGCTGCAAAGGACTTGAAACGTGACTGGCAAGAATCTGGTTTGCGTTGGTGAAAGGAAACATCACATTGAGGATGAAGACGAAACCAGACGGAATGCGCTTCAAGGTAGTCGCTCGTGGTCGAACGGACGAGCCAAGATCAGAAGAAGTCTGAAGCTGTATTCTGGCGTTTGTTCCTGTTGCTCGTGAGAAGGATCCCTCCACGGGCATCGGGAATGTTTCACGAGATGCCCGGATGGTGGTGAAGCGAGGAGAAAGGCGAGGGTCAATTCTCATGGAGCCTTTCTCTGGGCTCTGGGATTGGGCGACGACATGGGCGGCCAAAGCAAGCCAGGTGAAGATGAGAAGATGATGGGGGAGTTGGGGGAGTTGGAAGAGGAGATCAATTGAAGTTGTGGAGTTGCATAGGCACCAGGGTTTATTTCCAAAAGCCACATAGAACTACTAGATCTTCAAAATCTCCTTTCAACCATGTAATCAACCAACCCCATCAATCATGTCAAGTAAAGAATCTCTCGCCGAGTTGGCCCATCCCGAATACTGGAACACGCGTTATACCACCACAGAAGAAGAGAAATATGACTGGCTCCGAAATTTCGACTCCATCAAACCATTTCTCGAAAAATACCTGCCAGCAGCTTCTACCAACCCACGGGTCTTGCAGCTAGGATGTGGAAACAGTGTAAGCCATCAATCACAACAGAGACATGGTCGGTTCATCGGTTTAATGGCCACGCCGCTCGCGAACACCGCAAAATGGTTGTGGCGTGTCCTTTCACCAACCGCGAGAACCCTTCCGCATGATCGATATTACTATGAAATGAGGCATTGAAGTGGTGAACCGACTAAGCAGACCTCGCAACCCCCTTGCTCTAACGATTCCAGACTTTAACATCCGACCTCACCTCCCTCTCCTACACAAACCAAACCTCCATCGATTTCTCCCCGCCCGTGATAACCCAAATGTCTCAGAAATACCCAGACACAACCTGGCTAGTAATGGACGTTCGGAAAATGACTTTCCCCTCGAGCAGTTTCGACATTGCTATTGACAAGGCAACGTTGGATGCAATGCTTTACGGGAGTTTGTGGGATCCGGAAGCGGAGGTGAGGGAGAATGTGGGCAGTTATGTTGATGAGGTGAGTTGGTGCTCTATTCTATTCAATCTTTCAATTAGGGGTTTCAGGACGGTTTTGGGATTGCAGGGATGGTGCTGATTGAGGAATAGGTTGCGAGAGTTCTTGTGCCAGGTGGGATGTGGCTGTATATCACGTGGAGGCAACCGCATTTCATTCGACCTTTGCTTGAGAGGGAGGGGATTTGGACAGTGGAATCAGAAGTTTTGGCAGAGCCAGGTGGAGGAGGGATGTTTGAGTACTATGGCTACGTGATAAGGAAGAAAGTAGATGGCGAAGAGCAAAGAGTAGAGGGCGAGTAAAGGACGTCGTCTTGATTCGATCATGTTTGCATTATTCATATAGATTTCGTCTACGAATCAATGAGAGTCTAAGGTAATGTCTAACGTCTAGGTCCGATCTCTAAAAACTCATGGTAAGATTTCCCCCGTCTCAAGAATCTACTAGTATCTCGAATACCTGTCCGAATACCTCTCCGATCTCCTCTCCCCCGGACCGGTGGGCTGATACTGAGTGTGCATCAACCAATTATACATACTCATCCTCGTCGGCACAAAAATCCCGTGCCGCCTACTCACATTACTGTGATGCGCTGGCTCCACATTCTCAATCCACTCATCACTCTGACTCTGACTCTGTCCCATAATTTCCAACTCCAGCTTATCCTTGACCTGTCTACTCTCAATCTGCTCCCTCTCATCCACAAGCTTGCGAATCTTCTTGACACGTAACCGGCGCCCGAGCCAGTCGAAGGCGAGAACGATGGCAATCATACTGCAGAGGGTTGGCAGCATGGCACTGCTGGCGATGAAATCGGTCCAGGCGATTGTGTTGCCATAGATACTAATGAGAGCAACGGCGAGAATCGCCATTGATGTGCGCCCGACGTAGGAGAGGAAATCCCCGATGTCGTTGTCGGTTGGTCGGTTGAGCCGGTAGAGAATCGTGAGGGTGAGAAGCATGGCTAGGACGCTTGCCCAATAGTACAAGTACACAGTGATGATACTACGTTCCAACAACTCAAACCCATCTCTTCCTTTCCTACTCTTTGGAACCTCTTCGGCACCATCAGAGATGAAGAGTGCGCGCGCAAAGTGATAAAGCAGTTCCTGGAACGCACCAAAGCCTTTGCTTTCCGCGTTTGCAAAAAAGACTGTAGTAACACCCGCCGTATTCGCCGCAGAACAAATCCCCTTTGCATTACCGATGGCAGCAATATCCTCTTTCATAACCAGGAACTCGCCAGCTGTCGGATGCATGACCCCGAACTCGTATTTCTGTATCAACTTCAAGAGTATGTTGCTAAGCTCAGCTCCATCAAGGTGTTGCTTGAGACATTGCTTGTTGGCGCTCGAAGCAAAGGAGCGAAGAGCGTGGGATATGTAGCGCATCATAGCAACTTGTCTCGATCCTTCGAGAATGCCGACGAACGAAAGGTGGAGGGGTAAGTGGAGGCAGGCCCAGATCTGTTGCCAAGTGGATGAGTGGGGCTTGGTGGGGAGGTTATCAAAATACACCGCCCATAAAAGGACCTGTTCAGGCTTTAGCAAACTGTCTTAGCCCTCTTCCCTACAACACCCAATACTCACGAGGATCAGAAGAATACAAGTGATCAAGAATATTGGCTCGGCCGTGAGCACGCGTCCACCCATCATCTCAACTGTCGTCTTTGAAGCTCCGATCGCTCCCTCACCGATCACAATAAACTGCCTAAATTAGCACGAACAATACTTGATTTTTTCGCAGCATCTTACCGTCAACAATCCCATACGCTCCGTCAGATGTGTGTTCTCAAAATTAATTTCCTTCCAGATCGTGGATATCTGAATGATGCCGATAAGCTCGAATAGCAGAACAAGATACCAAGTGATGTAAGCTCTGGACACACCAGCCTCAGCTTCAGCCGCAGCTTTGGCACTGAAGACATCGGCTAAGCCAATAAAAATGGCTCCGGAGACGAGGAAAACGACAACATTGAGTAGTAGAGGAATACGGAGGCGATTAGGTCGTGTCTTCGAGAAGTATAGGACGATATACTGCATGGCGAGAAGTCCACGGCTGAAGCATAGGGTGATGGAGAGAAGCCAGAAGTTCTATGGGATAGGTCAGTCGTTCCTACGCAACTTTGATGTAGAAGATACTTACAAGATGCTGAATTCGAGCCTCTTTGGGCGCACCCGATCCTGCCGATCGCTTATGCGCCCCTCCAGCTTCTGAGTTAGGTCCTCCATGCGCATCTTCTCCCTCTGGAGGCGAAAAATTTGAACCAACTAGAGCGAAGGCTACAAAGACCATGAACTGCAATATTTTACAAACGCGTTCGTATACCGAGTCTTGGGCAAACCGGACATCATGGAGGGTGATTTGGAACCACGTTGACCAGATGATAAGCTGAACGTCCATAATAAGTTCATGCAATCTGAGGTATATGAGCAGAGAATCACTTACAAAAAATCCAATGTACGCGACCAGTGATCCTTTATCAACAATGGAATGGCTTTCTGTGAACGTGGCCAAGTTTGCAGCTAAGAAGAGGTCGAAAAACAGTTCGAGGAGATTAGACGATTGTCGTAGATGGAGAGATCGTTGCTGATTCTCATCGTAGCAAGTGAACGGTGTCTGATAAGCAGGCAGTTGTGCCTCTTCTGCCGCTTTCAAGTCATCTGCTTGCCACTGTAACATTATTAGCGAAGTGCGCACAACGGGGGGGAGAGCGATGGTATGATTGAGTGTAAACACATGTCGTCGTAATAGCTGGGAGATGGTAGTTGGAGCGGGCAAAAGAATCCAGCCCGATGCTTGCAAGAATGCTTGATGAAAACTTGGTATGGAACGTACATACCTTTTTCTGCACTTCGCCCGTCTTCAACGCAAGGGAGTCTTCCATGCTCTTCACTTTCACCTGCATAGCATCGAGATAATTGTGATGTACAGATTTTCCAGAAACCACGAGGTACCAAGCTGTTTCCCAAGGCGACGCCAAGATGGAGAGGTGGAGACTGTATAGTTAGGTATAAGGTACATAAGGCTGATCGTCAATCATAACAAGTCGGTTACCTCCGTCCCCAGATCGTTCCGGGATTAGTGGGGGCATATATTTTGCTGCAAGACAACCAGTCTCACTGATACAATGATACATGACGTTCTCCACCTAAAATGATGGACCCTGTTGCGGCTCTCAAGGAGACTTCGCGCACGGTACCTTCCCAGGCCTGCACCGGGCAGCAGAGGGCTGAGTGTCTGAATGAAGAGACCACTGGAATCCACATGCACGGGTTTTCATCGTTTTCGAGTTCTCTTGCCCAATCGAGTACGATCCCACAAGTTTTAGCGGCCTATCGGGTGGCTGAACTCCTTAAGCCCTAAGTAATTGGAAACGTATTTCAGAAATACAAACTTGGATGTCGATCTTTCATGGACCCTTCTAAGTTTGGAACTCGTTATCTGTGCGATCCCTTTGCTCTCTGTGTCTGAAAGAAACCAGCCGAGTGCATCTTGATTGTCCTCTTTCGCCGTAATATCTCGCAATCCAATCAAGATTTTGATCCTGCTGTTAAATGGCCGAGGCTCAAGAGATCAGATCACCCTCAAACGCGTCTCTTGCGAGAACCAACTCTTGCGAGATCCAAGCTGAAACCCGGCCCGAAAACGGTGACGGTGAGCAATTTACCGATTTTGCAGTGAGACAATTCCCCAGACGTCTGTTGATAAGGAAATTTATGATTGAATCTATCTGATGAAAAGGAGTGGATCGGTTGTTTGTATGAAGCAGACGGCCTGGCTCGGGTGGACGTGCACTTTGTCAGACGTTGGCGGACAGCCTAGAACCGAAACGAGTGAAGCCTGAGAATTATACTTCGTAATAAAATAGCACCGACGGCAGGATCCTCGAACATGCCGCATTCGTTCAATACGATGTCAAATCCAGATGAGCCTAGCCGCAAGCACGTTATGAGATCGACAGTCTACAGGATGTGTGGTTGGCTGGAGTTCCGCTGAGCTAGAGTGATCAGGATCCTAGCTACTTGTAATCGGCAATATGTGTACGTACCCTCATCTAGTTGCGGTCAGTACGACAGCCTCAAAATCATAATCCAACCTCATTCTCTTGTGGAACAGGTGTATGATATCACTTCTGTCTGCGCAGTTGACACAATGCGCCCTCACTGCAGAATCTGGAATCGCTTGAGTACAACCGCTGTCACAGTGGCTTTGGGTTGCCGGATATGCTGGAAACTTTTGACGTTATCGGTCGAATGTGCGAAGGCTAGACATCCACCCGACGTGCCTGCCAAGTATTAAAATTGTTCCATATCGGCCTTCTTCGTGCGCTTGAAGCGCTTGAAGCGATGAGAAACCGTACCTTAGGCGGCGAGGATTTGCTCCACCTCCATGTAGAAGAATCTATGCCCGAACTTTGAAGATTTCAGGTGCGCAGTGGATTGTTGATCGCGCTTTCTCAAGAAAGTTCCACGCTTCCGCTGGGTACGCCTCTCACGCTTCTGAGCCTCCTAGCAAAGAATCGCATGACTGGCAACATTTCCTCTCTGCTCACCGGCATCCCGTCTCCGTTCCTCTTCCACTCATTGAGCTCCAAGAACTCGAATGAGTCTCTCAGTCTCTGTACATCTTTGTCCTTGACAGCTGAATTGTTGCTAGCCTTGCAAATGACAACTGGCGTCTTGCTTTTCTTTCCTTCTGTTGCAAGAGCCATGGAAGCCGGCAGAGCACCTCCAACAGATACTACTCCACCCAGCTCATCGATTTCCATTTCTTTTGCCAAACTCAGAGCAAGCATGCCTCCTTGTCCGAATCCAAAGAAAATGATCTCTCTGCCCTTGTAGCCACACTTTCCTATCAAAATGCGTCGCACGATATTTTCAAGAACAAGATTAAGGGCTTTCTTGAAGCCACTATCTGCATCTAGACCACCTGTGGCATTGTCGAATACAATATCATCTCCCCAATGGTAGCCCTCGAGATCGAAAGGTAGTGGAGCAGGTGCGCGAAGTGCTATGCAGCATGTCTCTGGTAGTGCTAACTTTCCAGCGAACGAAGCGAAGTTCAGCTGCGTATCGCCTAGGCCGTGGAGGAGAAGCAGGACGTTCGTTGGGTTATGGGTGGATGGAGCTGGAATGGTCTCGGTTAGTGTTTAATCTGTCCAAATGTAATCTCTTCGCAAGCTTTCGGCACATCGCAATGCGCAGATCTTGATTTGTCTCCATTTTAGCTCCCCAATGATTTCGCCAGATCAGAATTTTTGAAGCCATAAGCTTGACTATCGTGGTGCGTTGTGTTGAGATCCAGCAGTACAAATTGCAGTTTGTCCAGCGTGGAATACATGAGTGTGTGAATCGATGTACTCCATGCAATAACTGGAACATAGGCGGGATCCGTGGTCGACCTTCCACCAAGCCTGCGGAGAGCTGGAGAGGATTGAGCCTCCAGAGAGCGGTAAGGAAGACTCATGGGCGGCTCGACACGGCGCACCGAAAGCTCTACGATCCGAGTAGCATGTAAGCTTACGAGGTATTATGGAGACAGTTGCACTGTGGAAGTCGGCTTGTGTAGGGAGTCTTCCGGGCATGGTGTTTACGGATCGAACAACTCTTTGCCGCTGTGTGACGTCGAAGAGGCGCGAGATCTGGAATGCACAGCCTCGGCCACGTATGTGTTGTGGATTTGTGGGAAGGTTCTGTGGGAAAGTTCTGTGATGAAGCGGGGATTTGAGTGGGAAGAAGAGTCTGATGAACAAGCTTCCCAAGCATTTCCTCCAGGTCATAGCCACCTTGGCAGTGTTCGCGTTCAAGTTCCAACAACGGGCAATCGCAATCAAATCTGCCAAGAGTTACAGGATCATCGTTGACATCTCCGGGAAGACTTTGTGCGGACAGCCTTACCAGGACAGTGTACACGTGACACAGTACTCCTATTCAGGGACAAACCAATCTGGCTTTGAGGAGCTACCTCCGAGTCGAGTCGGAGCGTCCGATCCATCAGGGCTGGATCCTATGATAAGCTGGATCGATGGCGACGCACCTGCATGAGGACCCTTCATTAACTCTCGTCTAAGGTCCGCCGACCTGCACCCCCGCCGCTGTCAGGGCTGTACCGGCTGGTCCACTATAGATTCCCAGTCAGTGTGGATCCCTGAATAGCTGAGCAGAGCTGCGTATGAGAGCTCCAAGATGACGAACGAAGCTGGGATCATTCGATCATTCGACAATGAATGATGTAGATGGTGGGTCGTCAGGTATATAAAGCCCATGAAACCTGTTACAGGTGTTCACTCTTCAGCAGTTTTCAATACTTTTCATCGTCCTCCCTATACAGATACACTTAGTACAAACCCTCCATACTTCATACACAGCAAACATGCCTTTTGGTTGGGGTAAGCCTTCCCTTCTCTTCTTGTCTTCAGGCGAACCCACCTTTGCCCGAGCCAATGCTCCTCGCGGATGCCTCGGTGTGCATTGCTGATTTAATATTTGCAGGTGAATCTCACGATGCTTACAACGAAGTCCAAAACAGCGACAACAAAGCTGAATTAAGTCACGAAGTGCTTGCTGGCGGAGCTTCCTTCGCTGCCTTCAAGATGTTTGAAGACAATCAACGTAAGGAGGGTGCGTGAAAACAAGTATTGAATAGCACCAGATGCAGCCGCTAACGAGATGATCAGGCAAGCCAGTCTCCCACCAATTCGCAAAAGAACTCCTCGTCGGTCTTGCTGGCGCTGAAGTGGACCGTCTAGCAGAGACCAAGGGCGCCGACTACATCGATCGTGAGCGTGCGAAGCACGAAGCGAAGAAGAATGCTGAGCACATGTACGACCAGCATTACGGCAATGAGGACAACTACGATCCAAACCGCCAACGACCAAACGAGCGTTTGCAAAGGGAATATGGTCAGGATCGTTGGTAGATGCTTGTGTGGAGGTGTCTACAAAACATGTGTAGGCCATTTCAATAGCAAGAATTCAAAGGCATCAATGACATTTACTGGTTTCTGCTGTATCTGATCAAGAATTGGTCGAAAAAAGATGTTTCAGTGTGCCTTGAAGTGGGGGAAGGCTAAAAAGTGAAGTTGTCGTAATACTGGTGTGCCTCTATCCAAACCGTGATGGAAGCAGTACCGTAGCCCCGGCAGCATGTACATGTACACAGTACCGTGTTATGTTCAGCCACCCCGCAGCTAACTGAGCATGGCATTAGCTCGTGGTTGCTGGAAAATAGATTGCAATTAGATTGATCCAACCCATCAGCGCGGTGAAGAAAGCCAAGGAGACTGACTCCTGGTAGTGTGATGAGAGGAGAAGGAGAAGCATTGATACGAGTCGTCGAGGAGAGAACCGGAATCCTGGGACCCGGGCCGTTTTCTCCACAATACCATGCCTACGTCATCTTAACGTTTCTCGGCTGCACCTGCTCTCTCGGCTAGAACTAGAACTATGGAACTCGCCAAGGCTCCAAGGCTCCGAGGCTCCACCTGAGTGCCAGAACCCGGAAGCTCTACCTAGGTATTCCGTAATAGAAGATTTTGGCAGTCAACGAGTGCGACTCCAAACGTTGAAAGATCTTTGTCCCGTTCCACTTCTACCACAGTACTATGTCACCATCGACTATATAATTGTCTGGGCCAAACCAGCCATTAGACCACCACTGCCTGAAACGCTCTCCCGGTCGCACTATGAAGTTTGCGAAGTGCGTCTCCCGTCTTTTGTCCCTCGCCCCTGTCAACTGAACTGACATATCGCGCAGAGAGTTAGAAAGCGTGTTTTCTCTGCCCCAAGCCAGTGCAGACACACCGGTTAACATTTCTTAGACGAACTCGTTCCAGAATGGCGCGTGAAATATCTCGATTATAAGGTGGCTCCTCAATGTCCCAGTCATAATGAATGCAGCTAAATCACTCTTCAGCTAGGCAAGAAGAAGGTTTCGGCTGTCTCTCGAGCCCTGAAGAATGTGAACAATACCAGCACCGGTCCTCGTCCCAAACGATCCACTCCGAAACACGTCCCTCCTACACCAAACAACTCCTCCATAATAGAACCTACCGTCAGCGGGGACCTAATTCGCAGCGCGTCGAGGACACCACGGAACAATGCCTCTGCACGCCCTCTTTCGATACCCAGAAGGCGAAGCAAAGACCCAGAGCGGCAACCTCTAAACGATGACTACGACAACAAGAGTCAAGCTACACCAGGGCTGACGAGATACGGCAGCATAATTGGAAGTCCAGTGAACGGGTCCGATTGGGGGCCTAATAGAGGCGATGAAAATGGGCAATCGTCATTCGCGTTGCCAGATCCCGCAATCGCACCAAAAGACCCTACTCCTTCGTTGCGTCGCGGAGCTAAAGGATTCGCAAGACAACCGTCACCCTTGGTTGGAGGCAACAAGCAAAGTGCCTATGAAGCAGGAGAGACGAGACACTCGGGAGGAAATCCTTTGCAAAGGGGCAGAGGTCGTCATCAACCGCAGAGAGTCAACTCTATGCCAGGCAATACTGGTAGCCAACAACACGGAGCCCGACCTTTGATGAGAAGACTCATGTCACTTGGTGGTGGTAGACACAACTCTTCTCCATCTGCAGACGTGCCACTCGAATCGTACAAAGCCTTCCAGCAACTGGATCAACGGCAAGATGACTTTTTTCATTTCCTAGACAACGAGCTAGAAAAAATTGAGTCATTCTACAAGGAAAAAGAGGATGAAGCGACTGGAAGACTCCAGACCATGCGCGAACAACTTCATTTCATGAGAGATAGCCGTGTTGAGGAGCTTGTATATGCACGTAGAGACAAGCACACTTCCACGAGAGGTGAATCAGTACCCGGCGGCACTTTTATTGAAGAGACCCTACAAAGCAGTAAAACCAGAGGCGAACAATGGCTTCACGCGCTGGATGGAGCCCTAGGCGCTGTGCGCAATGGTCGTTTCGGCAAGAACACGAAGAGAATGCAAACTATGGCATCACCCCATCTCCCCACAGTCGAGGGGAAGTCAGACGAGGATCGGGACTACGTCAGACGACCCGCGAGGCACGAAATACCATATCGCACCGCGAAGAGGAAGCTCAAAACCGCGATGCAGGAATACTACAGAGGCCTGGAGTTGCTAAAGTCATATTCGCTCCTGAATCGCAAGGCATTCCGAAAAATCAATAAAAAGTACGACAAAGCAGTGCATGCTCGACCGCCCCTTCGGTACATGAATGACAAGGTCAACGAGGCCTACTTCGTGAAGAGCGACGTTCTTGAAGGGCATATTCGAGCTGTGGAGGATCTTTACGCTCGTTACTTTGAAGGCGGCAATTATAAGGTTGCTGCGAGTAAGCTTCGCATCAAGGCCGATCGGCCAAACGATCTCAATGGCACTGTATTTCGCAATGGCATTATGGCAGCAGCTGGTGCATGCTTTGGTCTTGAGGGCCTGGTTTATGGCTCCGAGTTATTGTTCCATTCGGATCCAGCAACTGCTTTGAGTACAAGCTACTTACTGCAGGTCAGTGCATCGTCCACGGGCATTGAAGTGATACTAATCGCCTCACAGATATATGGCGGCTACTTCCTTATGCTCATTTTGATGATGTTCTTTGTGATTGATTGCCGTATCTGGACCAAAGCTAAGGTCAATTATGTCTTTGTCTTCGAATTTGATACTCGGCATCACTTGGACTGGCGACAGCTTGCTGAGGTGAGTGCGGTGCAATCCAATGACGTGAGCTTGTACTAACACCCTCGAAGCTACCATGCTTCTTCGCCTTGCTTCTTGGTCTCTTCATGTGGCTTAATTTCACGAGGTACGGTGCTGAGGAAATGTATATCTACTATCCAATAGTTCTCATCAGCTTAACCGCGTTCGTCCTTTTCATGCCAGTACCAATCCTATATCATCGAAGCAGGACTTGGTTCCTGGTCTCCATGGTAAGCCAGTTAGTGCAATTATTTCTATTTTTTTTTTGACTAATCACTGGCATAGGGACGCCTCTCACTATCCTCTTTCTTCCCTGTGGAGTTTCGAGACTTCTTCCTTGGCGATATGTTCTGCTCCCTGACTTACAGCATGGGTAATACCGCCCTTTTCTTCTGCCTGTACCTCCGTGGCTGGGTTGATCCACCCATGTGTAACTCCTCCCATCTGCGTACCATCGGCTTCTTCTCTGCCCTTCCTGGCACTTGGAGAGCTTTGCAATGTTTGAGACGGTACAGAGACACACGCAACGCATTCCCGCATTTGGCAAATTTTGGGAAATATATATGTACGATCTTATTCTACATGAGTTTGAGTCTTTACCGGGTCGAAAAGACGAGTCAACTCCGCGCTTTCTTCATCTTCTGCGGGACGATCAATTCGGTGTATTGCAGTCTTTGGGATTTGGTCATGGATTGGAGTAAGTTCAGGCATTAACAGGTCTCCATTATCAAGAGATGGTGAAGCTAACTTGAATGCTAGGTCTGATGGATTTCTATGCTCACAAAAAGCTCCTCCGCGAAAACATGGCTTTCAAAACTGCAGGATGGTACTACACAGCTATGATGATCGACCCTATTCTTCGTTTCAACTGGATCTTATACATAATCGTACCTTACCAACTTCAACATTCTGCCGTGCTATCGTTTTGCGTTGCTTTCTCGGAAGTATGCAGACGAGGCATTTGGACCATCTTTCGAGTGGAAAATGAACACTGCACGAATGTCGAACGCTTCAGGGCAAGCCGAGATGTTCCACTTCCTTACAAATTCAAACAAGCTGAAGATATAGCTGAAGAAGGAGGCCTCCTCGCCTCTGTTGGTGAAGAACAAGAAATGGACGAAGCGCAGCTCGAAGAGCAACGACAACAGGGTATTAGACCTCCGTTCGGTCTTTCACAGATCCCCTCCCGCACTTCGGGCATCGATATGCATAGCACTCGTACCGAACAGAGTGCGAATAGCTCTACGGTTAGGAGGAGAAGGAAATCAGAGCAGTCGCCGCTTATCAGGAGGATGGGTAGTATTCTGCATATGGCGCATGCGCAGGATTTTGAGAGGAAGAAGAGACCTGAGGTTGGGGAGACGGCGGATAAGAGTTCTGATTCGGAGGAGGAGGAGGAGGAGGATGATGAGGGTAGTGATGATATTGACCGGGAAGTCGAGGAGGCAGAAAGGATTGTTGACGAGGAGATGGCTAGGGTTGATGGGGCTGATGAGGGGGGACGTGATGGGAAGGAAGGCTTGGGTGAAGAGACAAGAAGGGAAAGTAGGGCTGACGAGCGCCATGGGGCGTCCAGGAAGGGAAATGGTGATGGCGATCGTGGGGAGATGAGCAGTGGGCATGCATAACTGCATTTGACTAGACTCAACAGGAACACTTCAGGCAGTATTTGGTTATACCCATAATAAAACCAATTTTGTGCATCCGCGTCTGGCTTCTTGACAGAATCGTGGCCTGCGTGTACACTGAAGTCATCATAGTCATGGTTCGACTACGGCAACGGACGTCCTATATAGGTATGAAAGTATCATCTGACCTTCCAGGGGCCGTCCTAATCTGGTGGTCGAGGATGTGTCTGTGCCCAATGGGGAACCTCGCCGAAGACGTTTATAATTTGGGGTCAAGGGATATGTGAGGCAGCACTCGTCAAGCAATGAGATTGCTTCAGGCAGCGCTGCGGATGCCATCCCGGTTCGCAGTCAGGAACGAGTGGGTCTCGAGGGTGGAGGGTGGATGGCGGGTATGGGTATGGGTATGGCGAGTCTCTTCCCGCTGTATTCGGCAGTACTGGGCCTCCCTCTGGCCCGGCAGTACTGGGCTCCCTCTGGCCCGGCAGTACTGGGCTCCCTCTGGCCCGGCAGTACTGGGCTCCCTCTGGCCCGGCAGTACTGGCCTCCCTCTGGCCCCCGCCAGTACTGGGCCTCCCTCTGGCCCGGCAGTACTGGGCCTCCCTCTGGCCCGCCACTACTGGACCTCCCTCTGGCCCCTGACGAGGGCGACTTCCGCAGGCCACCTGGTGAGCTGAGAGCGACATCTATCGATTGTCCTAGAGTCTGCACCTTGCTTCCAGGTTAACTGGACTTGCTTTCTCTTTTTCTTTCAAGTACTTGTGTACATTGGCAACCGACTTCCAATTCAATTGCACCCGCCCTCGGTGAAACCAACACGTCAGGTTCGTCCTGCAACGGCCATCCCCATCTCGAGCTGCTTCCTTGAGCCGACCAGCGGGATCCTCACTGCGATAGCCTCCACCCTCCACCCTCCACCCTCCACCACCTGCAGCTGACTCGTATTAACGCCCGTCACACCGCCCAGCAGACACACAACAATAATGGGCCTCTTTGGTCGGAAGAAGTCCAAGCAGGCTCCTCAAAACACCACGCCCGCACACTACAAAAACGGCTTCTTATATTCACTCCCTCCCTCCAAAGGCTGCTCACGCGTCAGCACCATGAGCGCAAACCTCGAGCCTACCCTCCCAGAGACGCCCATTCCAAAGGCACCCGACCCAAACACGAACCCAGTTGCCTATCTACGGAGCATCCATGCCGTGAGGGAACGATCGAGGCTGGTGCTGGAGAAGGCCAAGAAGAACCAGTTGAAGCATTTCGATGTGGATATGACCAAGTTTGCAGACACGGCGAGCTATGTTGTGTCTATCATCAAGGTGTGTGCTCCTCTGTTACTCGTAGGTGGCTGAGCACTGTCAGGGCTAACTTCAGGAAGCGAGATTTCCAAGACGTCGGATACTCCACAATTCCTCCCCATGGCAGATGGCAGCACTTTGACATTGGTGGCCGCCCACGTGTCCAGCAATTGATGGACTCGTGGCCGGCTTCAGTTGACAGCCAAGAACGCTGTCGTCGACTTCTTGATCTCTTCCTTGTTTCCGTCCTCCTTGATGCTGGTGCCGGTACCAAATGGTCATATAAGAGTAAAGAGAATGGAAAGACATATAAACGGAGTGAGGGTCTTGCCGTCGCCAGTCTGGAGATGTTCAAGCAAGGACTGTTCAGCAGTAATTCCGAGCAACCTTTCCAAGTGGACAGTGCTGGGCTGAGGAACCTGAACGTGAATGTTATGGCCAGAGGATTGCAGGTCACAGATGCGAACCCGATTGAAGGTCTGCAAGGCAGAACAGGCCTGTTGATGAGTTTGGCAGATGCTCTGCAGGACAAGGCGGCATTTGGTGCAGATTCAAGACCAGGAAACATGATTGGTAGGCGGTGAAATTTGTCGTTCCTGTGGCGTCTAAGCTAATCACACGGCCAGACTACCTGCTCTCGCATCCTAGCACGCAGGCATCCTCAGTACCAATCGTCCTTCTACCTACGTTTTGGAATTTCCTGATGGAGTCTCTAGCCCCCATTTGGCCTTCGTCCCGTACACAAATCGATGGCGTATCCATCGGCGACGCATGGCCGCTTTCAGTCATGCCGTCTCACCCATCACAGCCATGGGAATCCATCGTGCCTTTCCACAAATTAACACAATGGCTATGCTATTCTTTGATGGTGCCAATGACCAAACTTCTTCATGTACATTTCGCTGGAGCAGACCTCATGACAGGGTTACCCGAGTACCGCAACGGTGGACTTCTCATTGATACTGGACTTCTCACATTGAAGGACGAAGATATGGCGAGAGGTCTTGAGCAATACCACAGAAATGCCGAGCTCAAAGGACAGCCAAAAATGGAGGTTGTGCCTTTGTTTACCGTTGACGATGATGTCATTGTTGAATGGAGAGCTTGCACTGTTGGTTTCCTTGACGAGCTGCTGGCGACTGTCAATGAAATGCTGGGTTTGAAGGGCAAAGGTCGTTTGAATCTGCCACAAATGCTAGAGGCTGGTACCTGGAAGGTAAGAGCATCTGTCTCAACTGCAATCCTCTGATCAATAAGCTGACCTATTATTACAGGGTGGCAGAGAAATTGCAGAAGTTTCGAGACCGAACACGAAGGAACCGCCGATCATGATACTGTCTGACGGAACCGTCTTTTGAGAGTTTTCGCATAACTGCTAATGTGGGCGTGCTGCGTTCTGTCAACTTATCAATCCGGGCTTCGGAACCTAGGTTCATTCGGACCAGACGTGCCACACTTTTTTCCATGGTGGCAATCAGGGACCAGTCTCTAGCTTGAACGGCTGCATGTTTTGGGCGTTCGATGATTTTAAGCATTGCTGTGCTGTTAAGAAATGTTATTTCGGTGGGAGAAGGCAATGGCAGATCACAGATATTGGTAGACGACTGTACAGAATTGGGCTCAATGGTATGATGTGTCGTTGTAATGGGGCCGCTTTCGATGCTATGATGGGCAGTATTATTCCAGCATTTCTGCGACATGGAAGCATTGCATGAGGGACGAAATGGGGTCCTCAACTAGGAGTCATGATGAATCATTTCTCAACTTCCACGAATCACTCTTTTATAGAAGGCTTTAATATCTAAGAAGACGCGAAACTTGCTTTTTCGACACAGCTTTCTTTCAACTCGAGATCGACTTCGATGGTTTTCTGGTGACGACTCGAATGGTCATGAAATAATGACCATCGTTCCGAATGATTACCCATCACAGCTCCATTCTGCTCAAGAAAAGATCCTGAACTCTTGGGAATTCACGACCTTTTTTCAAGGCTTGGGGGAATTCATTCTTAGTAAAGGAACCTGTACCTTCTCCCAAGGATTTCTTAGCTACTTAGTCTTGGAGCTTCCGTAAACCTTTTGATAGAAATGTTCATCCATCGGAGATGTGAATACGACATTTCTTGCTGTGACTCGCAATTGTTTTGGATTTTGAATTTCCATGTGCAAGACGCCAGTCCAAATCCAGGTCGGCGGCCTCCGCCCAGAAATCTACACAAATTTCAATTCTTACTCAATTGGACCTCAGCAAAACGACCAAGGATGCATTTAGCATGCTCAAACCCACCACCTCCCTTCTAACCTCATGGTCAAAAACCCTCCACCTTCCCAAATCCGCATTCCCACCCCGCGCACCTCTCCCCTCGCCCTACCTCAAACGATGCACCGATGACCTCTACGCCTGGCAGCAAGCCAATCGACCCAAACAAAACACCTTCGTCCTCCACGATGGACCGCCTTACGCCAACGGAAGTCTGCATATTGGCCATGCCCTGAACAAAATACTGAAAGACATTATTTGCCGGTATCAACTTAGTCAAGGCAAAAGAGTGAACTATATACCTGGCTGGGATTGTCATGGATTGCCTATTGAGATCAAAGCTCTTCAGGCGCTGAAAGTGCATCATGACGATGTTGGTGCTGTGGATATCAGGAAGGCTGCGCGCGAGTTGGCCATGAGCACGGTGGAGGAGCAGAAGGCGGGTTTTAAGGAGTGGGGTGTTATGGGTGATTGGGATCATGCTTACAAAACCATGGAAAAGGGGTTTGAAATGAGGCAGTTGAAAGTCTTCAAGGAGATGGTAGAGAAGGGCCTTGTGGAGAGGAGGAGGAAGCCGGTTTATTGGTCTCCTAGTTCTGGGACTGCGCTTGCGGAGGCGGAATTGGAGTACGATGAGGCACATAAGAGTTTGGCGGCTTTTATAAGGTATCCGATTCACATGGCGAGTGAGAGGTTGAGGGCGAAGGGTGTGGTAGGTGGTGATGATAATATTGGACTACTTATTTGGACGACCACGCCTTGGACATTGCCTGCAAATGAGGCTATAGCTGTCAATGAGGATCTCGAGTATGTCGTTGTGGAGATGCAACAGCTGCAGATTCCTCAGCTGAGCGACATGCTTCCGGATCATAAAGTCCCTGATCATAATTCTAACAAACGGGCAGGACCTCATCTGAATGGGGCTGAGAACTTCGTCGGTCGAAAGACCAAAGTGCTGGTCGCTAGATCCCGACTCGAGTACCTGCAATCCATCTTTGGCGAAGACAAAGTCACCATCCTTTCAGGCAGTATCACTGGAAAGGCTGAAGACGGCGGAGACAGCACACTGTCTGGCACCATTTTTGGCTCAGACATAGTTGGCACAACATATAGGAACACAATGCAATGCGACCGTGTTGTAGACGGTGCTGAGGGCAAAGGTCGAGAGTATCTCAGTCCTGTGATTGCAGCGGATTTCGTGTCCTCTGCGGCCGGCTCTGGCCTGGTTCACCTTGCGCCTGGGCACGGCATGGACGACTACAATGTCTGCAGCAAATTAGGACTTCCCATCAGCGCACCCGTCGATGATCAAGGGCGCTTCACATCTGATGTCGGATATCGACTTTTGCGCAATCTTCCCGTCTTGAAAGAAGGTACAAGGGCTGTTCTTGATCGGCTTTATACTCAAGGCACGCCGGATTCGTGGAGAAATCCCGACTGCGTATACCTTCTGGCGGCTCATGAAATCACCCACAAGTACCCGATCGATTGGAGAACCAAGGAGCCTATCATCATCAGAGCAACCGAGCAGTGGTTCGCTGATGTTGCTGATTTGCAAACTCGTGCGTTGGAAGCAATGGCTTCCGTCAAGTTCATCCCAGATACCGGCCGTTCTCGACTTGAGAGTTTTGTCAAGGGCCGGAGTCAGTGGTGCATCTCACGACAGCGAGCTTGGGGAGTGCCGATTCCAGCGCTTTATCGTGTTGACAGTGGTGACCACGAAGCTGTCATGAATGGAAGCACGATTAATCACATCATGAACGTCATTGAAGAGCGAGGAATTGACGCTTGGTGGACTGATGCTCAAGATGAACCAGCATGGGTGCCCCAGGGCCTTGAAGGAAACTACGTTCGAGGCAAGGACACTATGGACGTCTGGTTTGACAGCGGAACCAGCTGGACTTTGCTTGAGGATCGGGGTCCGAGCCAATCAGTCGCTGATGTGTATCTCGAGGGCTCTGACCAGCATCGTGGCTGGTTTCAGTCATCGCTGTTGACGAATGTCGCAACTCAAGAGCGAGACACGAGCGCACACGCACCTTTCAAGACACTCATTACTCATGGCTTTACTCTCGATCAAAGTGGGCGCAAGATGAGCAAGTCATTGGGCAACGTCATCTCACCATCACAAATCACAGATGGTTCTCTTCTGCCCCCCGTCAAGCGAAAAAAACAGAAGGGTCAGCCCAAAACTATGGAGCCCTCTTTCGATGCCTTGGGAGCCGATGCGCTTCGTCTTTGGGTGGCAAGCAGCGACTACACGAGCGACATCGTCATCGGAACTCCGGTCCTTCAATCCGTTCATCAGAGTTTGCACAAATTTCGAGTCACGTTCAAGTGGCTTTTGGGGGCCTTGTCCAAGCAGGACCCGAAGCAAGATCTCACCTCCCTCCGAGAAAACTCGCCTTACAGATTCATCGACTCTTTAGCAATTCAGCAGCTATCAGCCACTGCTGCAAGCGTACATGTGCATTATTCTGCTTACGAATTTCACAAGGGCGTCGCGGTCCTCAACAAATATGTGAACTCCGATCTTTCAGCTTTCTACTTTGAGACGCTGAAGGATCGGCTGTATACTGGCTCTGCTGTTGAACGAATTACTGCCGAGAGAGTGCTGTTCCACATTTTCGAGGAAATGCTAGGTATGCTTGGGCCCATTACACCGTTGCTAGTCCAAGAGGTGTGGGAGTTTACTCCTGAAAATATCAAAAGCGGAATGGAAGATCCGCTTCGCAAAATCTGGACGCCTTTGATCGCGCCGGAGGGCCTGGAGATGAGCAAAGAGCTCGCCACTGGTACGGTGTATGGCTCTCATTCCAGCCCAGCCGAGATTCTATCGAAGACTTTGCATTACGTGAAGTCGGCGCAAGAAATGATCAGAGAAAAGGGCGGGATGGGCAGCTCACTCGAGTGCGATCTCCATGTTCAACCTTGCCATGATGCTAGTCGAAAGGCTCTTCGTTTCATGCTTGATATACAACCATCTCTGGCCAATTACTTTGTTGTCAGCAAGGTTCATTTGTATTTCGATACAGATTTTGACGGAGTGGAGGAGAATTTTCATGCTTTGAAGAAGGAGGGCGCGGAAGAAGCGACGGTACCGTTGGTCTCTACTGAGGGGGAAAGTGCCGACTACCGGGTTTTGGTTTCGAGACCGAGCGGGAGTAAGTGTGATAGGTGTTGGAGGTATTTGGCCTTGAGAGAGAATGGGCTTTGTGTGAGGTGTGATGATGTTGTAAAAGAAGAGTTTCCGCAACTTTTGGAAGAAGTGAAGACGGCATAGAGATGTGGTAGGGGGCTTGTAAGATAATGTAAGATCATCCATCTCCTTGCCGATCTACTGTGTATCTTGATCCTTGGTGTAGATAGAGCTTCGATGACAGGTGCTTTAGGTACGTGTCCGTCTTTAATTTTTTCTACTCGCCACCTATCTTTTTCGCGGGTCTGATTTATCCTCTTATCCTGATTTGAGAAAAGGCTTTGGCAAAGAAAAGTGAGATGACTAAAGGGATTGTGAAGAAAGACGGCATATCATGTTGTGAGTCTGGCACATCCAGCCACCACTACTGGTCGCAATGTATTGAACCATGCTGTGGAATAATAGAGTGTCTTCCATTTTCCTCCCTCATTTCAAATAGATCGAGTATCTCGGTTCTTTCAGCTCTTCTTCTTCTCTTGGTAGGTTTTACTGCGTCGAGATTCACCTCACTGTAATGCGCCCCACTGTTTTGGTTCCTATTGTCAAATCGAGTACAGGGTCTGGTATTGTCGGTTCTTCTCAATGGCTATGATTTATTATTGATCCTTTGGTAATTGAATCCTTTATTGTCTACGAGGTTTATTGTCAATAGCTATCTCTATATATTCCGGTCGGTTTACGTATATCTCCTTATTCAACCAGTCCGTTTTCACCACCTTTCTCTTTGCAATCAATCTCTTCCCCAATCGACCACAACCACCACAATGTTCAAATTCCACCTCCAAGCAGCCCGCATCACCAAGCGCAAAGCCTGGAAACGCAGCAAAGGAGGACGTCTCCAATCCCGCCCACACCGTCCACCACCACTCAAACAAATACTCCTCCAGAAAAAAGAAGGCGTGCATCTATCACCACACTACCTTCCCACCGTCGACACTCCAGACATCCAAAACCCTTCTCACCACCTCTCTCCGCAACGCCTTCCGAATTCCTCCCTGCATACGCTGGAGAAGTCATTCCACCCTTCGATGCTACACCATTCTCCTACTTGCATCCCGTGTATCCGCCGCCTCGATACAGATATCAGATTGTGCAGTATTTCGTTGGGGCGAATCCGATGGAGAGACCGAGGAGGGTGTTGGGCTAGCGGGAGGAAGAAGCGGAATCCGAGGTTGATGGAGTTTGTGAATTCGGCATCTCTCCTCACGAAAACGGGTACGTACGTCGATAACCTCGTTTGTGAGGAGCGGGCGAGGGTTTCGCGCGCGATGGAGGAGGTGCGGGGGTTGGGAGGGGATGTGTGGAGAGGGAGGTGGTGTGCGGGTTTTGGGAAGGGAGAGGGAGGGATGGTGGGGTTAGTGAAGGAGGATGTTTATGTTTATGAGGGGGATTTGGTGTTGAGAGGGGATTTTTGGGAGATGAAGAGGAGGGTTGTGCTGAAGTGTGCTGTGCTTGAGGAGTTGATTTGTTTGGCGCAGGAGATTGAAGGGGTTGTTAGAGATGTGAAGGGTGCTGGGAAGGAGTATGGTGAGGATTGGTATCAGAGATTTTGGCGTGAGAGGACCTTCTAGGTAGATTCGAATCATGCATTGCTTGATGCTAATTGTTGTTGTAATACATTAGTCCTCCTCGTCTTTGCCATTGTCGTACTGATGCATCATGAGTTTGGAAAGTCATCGATCTATAGCGAGGTCTATGATTTTATTTTGTGTATGGGAGATCGGTTCTGCAATATCGGCTTGATGCTTGTTTGATAGAACAAGGCTTGTTCTTCGTTATCGTCTGGTGGGACCCGTACTCTCACCAGGTACTCAATTACCACACCACGTCTTTTCGCTTTCTATTCCAATCCATTACCAATAACATCAACATCAATGTCACCCAATGCAATTTCATGATTGCACACCTTCTCCCATTCAGTCTTGGCTACAGAATCTCTTTCACGAGGCAACCATGAACCAAGAGCCTCTCGCCATCCTCGACCAGTCTCGCTTCCCTGCGTTCGGAAGCGAGCAGCATCTCAGCCACAAACTAGATGTGACATTGAAGCCAATCACGAGATTCCTGCTGTGCTCCTCAAGTTTTGATAAGGAGCGTCTCAAGACCCCGCGAATCCGTGTTGAGTCTTATAAAGCATGAATTCACAGCTCGTAGCCAGCAGTGATTACCTAACTGCTCTCCACATCACCGGCACCGCGATGGCATGTCGTCTATGCGATGGTCTTTCCGGTTCTCGGCGATGGATTGAGTGGGAGGATTTGCTTTCATCTACAAGGTTTGGATGTCTCGGCTGTTATGTGATGACCAGAGCTGTTCAGAGATTTTCGAAATCCAGGAAATTGCGCGAGCCGTTAGAAAGGATCACATTTCTGTTGACCGATGACAAAAAACGATGGTTCAAGATTTGTTGGTGTAGTGGATGGCATACATTTGGAGGCGGAGAGCACACGATCGAACTATTCACTTCTGAAGGTAAGCTTCTGAAGGTAAGCAACGGTCCCGAAACGGCCTGACTGAGATTCACTACCATGGTATTGCTTTCCAGTAACGAGTCCTTGGTGGCCAAGAATACCACTCGGGAAACACATCTCGGCAATAGCGTCTTCAGATGATTGCCTCTCTATGTAGATGACGACTTGCATCTCCAGTCACGAAAGCTGCAGAAATAGCATCCCGTGGCTCCCGACTAGAGTTGTTATGAAGGTAGTATGGGCATCGGCGACGATGATTTACATCTGCATATTTCGTCATGTTACGAAATGTCTGATTACGCTGTTCTCAGTCATCGCTGACATGCCTTAATTGTTAAGACAAATAGAACAGTACTATATATACTTATACTTATTGGTTTTTGGAAAATGGAATTTCGCAGCCATTTTTGGTGATATGGGAGCTATGTATATATATATGTATGTATGTATATATATATTAGACTTGAGGTATCGTATATAAGTATATATTTATCAGTTGGAGAGACTCTCTACTATAGCATGCTTCGGCCTCTACTTCCAAGCGTTACTAGACCATTCCAAGAATACGTACCCGATAAACATATAATACTAGATAACAAGCAGCTAAAATAGAGGGTAGGGGTAATACGAATCGCTTAACCGCCGCTCCTACAATCCATTACGATGGACAAATCATATAAGATAGAATAGATAAAAATTAGGCTATAACCTATAGTAGCATCGATGATTATTGTATTATCGCTAATTTCAGCGAGCTTACGAGATATTTGGATACTCGAAGTCCCCCTGTAACCTTTCCTTAGTGTTGGCTTCTTATTGGTTATATTTAAGACGAGTATGACGTGTAAGCGATATACGCTAGGCTAGGGGCTAGGTACTAGCTACGCGTAGCCGTACTAGCTATATACGTAGCCGTACTAGCTACGCGTATACGCGTAGTCTCTGTACTCTTAAAGCCTCGAAGCCTCGAAAAGAGAAGCTTAGAAAGAGAAGCCTCGAAGCCTTGAAAAGCCTCGAAAAGAGAGATTTAAGGATACCTCGAATATAGTTGCTTTATAACTATAATACTAGATACTAGTTTATAAGCTTGCTGGACCCTTTTAACGAGAGACGTAAGAATCGAGTAACCTGCGTATATATTTATCGGGCGAATCGATGGATGAGATACATGGCTGGTAGAGATTAGTTGAGAGAAACGTCGTATCCGGTACGAGGAGTCCCATAAAAAATCCCATTTTTTTCTAATATTGTAGGGAATTATCCTATCGATTGCGATGGACTACTATACATGAGGAGGAGGCTATGTTACTGGATTTAGCGGTAACCCAGGATTCCGGCGAGTAGGATTGCGGCGGATACAGCTGTCAAAGGAAGCCGTGTTACTATATATAGCGGTAACCGAGGATTCCGGCGGATACACCGCGGCCAAGAAATCCTGGCGACGCATCAGAAGTATATATATACCTTCAGCCCTTGTTGGAGACTGAGGAAGTTAATCACTCTCTTCCAACTCACAATCGATAATACCGTTTCAGCAATTACTCGCAGTTATATAAGATTCATCATTATGAGGATTGAAATTATCACCACCCTCTTCTTTGCTAGCAGTGCTACTGCTGTCTATAAATGGGTAAGTATCACCATCACTACTACTACCTAACTCCCTCAGTTCGACAAGAGTTTATGATGGACAAGGTTAGAATCTAAGCCTCATACACATGATGCTTAGTCCAAACGAACTGAGGAGTCGGACAATAAAGGTAGGCTGAACAAGATGATTCTAACAAACCGATTAGACACAATGCGTGAAAGAAGGGTCTTACGGCAAATGCGCCATAATAGCGCCATCAGGGATAGTAACCACAGACAAACAAGATTGTTCTTCTGTATGTTACAATCCCAAATCCCCTTCCCTTTTCAAACCCTCTTTTATTGTAGCTGATATTCGATGTGGTTTAGTATCGCCCATGCAACACAGATAGAAACGGATGTACCAGGAACGCCTTCTTTAGCGGCAGCAAGTACTCCTCCTCCTGCTCTTAGATCATCTCGAGAGACTCGGGTAACATCTTGGGTCTTTAGAAGGGTGGAAGGAGAGTGGGATTGTTATATGAGTAGACGGCCTAGAAACTTCTCGTACCCTCACCGAAATAAAACTTGGATTTTGATGTTCCTCGCTCGCACGGACTCTGCACAGACCAGACGGTATTCTACGCATGTATGGATGAGATGTACGCATACGTTGTGAGGGCTAGAGAGACTTTTCGAAATTCTTGCCCAGTGTCCACGTCTTTTTCGTAGAGGCAATACGACTCGCCATCACTCTGTTTTGAACTTGAAGGTCCTCGTGCAAATAGGTGACGTGCTCTATGTACAAGTGGCGCTGGAGGTGAGATGCCGTTTACCCAGGAAATCCAATCTTCGATGCGCAAAATGATGGAAGTCCTGGGACGAAGGAGTTTTTTCTTTTCGAGTCTCATTTCTATGGAGATGCTCATAGAAACCTTTGATTGAGCATGATAGCCAGTATGAGTTGTTCGGGAACTGCACATAGACTTGATTGTATACGTCTTCCGAAACGGCTTCGGTGAGACCAAAAAGGTAATGACATTATTCCGATTGTCAATCCTCAAAAATATCAACCCAGGATTCGGTGCTGGCGTCCCAAAGCTACTCCTTCATCACAACAGACACAAGCATCATCTTACATGAGAACGAGCCGACTTGTCAGAGACATCCACGTTCTCAGCATCCCAATCACTTATCACCCTGTCAAAGCATGGTGAAATATATATTGTTTAGAGTTTCCCTCAGCTTTCAGCTGTTCCGCAGCTTCCTTCGTCTGTTGATTACGTTTCTTCATGGATGTGCCATCGGGGAGAAATGGTCGTCTAATTTTGATACAAATTTTTCTTCTCGTTCTTCTTGGGTGGGGTTTCCGAGACGGTTGAGGCTTTGAAGTTGTCTGTGGAAATCTTTATTAGTCAAGTGTTGGACGATGGATGGAGTAGCATACTCGACGAGTTGTAGGCGACTTCCTCCCACTGTGCGCGTGCCGCGCGCCTTACATAGTTTGACAGAGGAAGTAAAAACAAAGGAAAGGAAGAGAAAGGAAGGAAACACGATTATATACTTTTGGCGTTTCGTGGTCGTGAATTCAGTCCCGGTTCTATTCACTGCTGGCTTGGAGCAATTACGAGACTGATGTTGTGTGGCGAGGATGTTTGATGCTCTCGGTCAGCTTCGGACCGCGAGCTTCCTTTCTTCCAACAACATCAACACCATCTTCTTCTGTTAACAATCTTCCAGGCCATATATCGCTATTAAGTATCATAAGTCCTGAAAAGCACCGCATCGCATGGTTCAGTAAGAACATCACAGAATCATGGCATCTCCAGCAATCATAAAAGCTCTACGCAAATTTACAACATGCGATGTACGTCACAACATTCGCATAACCAGAACAATCCAATTGACTTGTATCAGATCGGTGATGCCCTAGTCCGCCTCAAAGTTCCATACGGGGGCTATCTCTCAGGCCTAAAAATGTACTCGGCACCGCACCCGAATCCTCATTTTCAAATGGATCCAACCTCAAAGATCTTAGGTCCGGCTTATACGGTCCGCATGGTACACGCATCAGACAAGACCTCGCCGACATTATCAATGCATTTCGCTGATAACATTCCAAAAGGGAGTGTTGTGTTTGTATCACAGCCGAAGGGGTTGATAAGCGCCTGCTGGGGAGGTCTGATGAGCACAAGGGCGAAGAACGCTGGGGCTGCAGGCGTGGTTGTTGATGGCCGGTTTCGTGATGTGCTGGAACATCGAGACTTGGGTATGGGGCTTTTTGCTAGGGGATCGAGTATACTGGGGTCCAATACCTTTACGAGAGCGGCTGGGCTTGATGTACCACTAAGATTTCGAATTGAAGAGTTGGAGGATGCAGAGGTCAAGGTTCGACCCGGAGATCTTATCATGGGAGATGCTGATGGGGTTGTGGTTATTCCTCCAGAACTTGCGAGTGAACTTATCGAAACGTGTGAAGCTAGATGGCAAATTGATGAGGAGACGAGGAGTTGTCTCGAGAAGGGAGATCTTTTCGGTCCAACCATCAAGAGACTGCGTAAGGGTTGAATACTTGGTTTCATTGATAGCTGCGTGCATGATTTCAAGTAAATGTTTTATCTCACAAAGCCTCCGTCCTTTTCCGTTCCTGCCACTCTTTACTCTCCTCATCTCCATCAGGCGGACTGATCCAAACCTCCTTCTCGCCATCCGCACCCTGCTCATACAACTTCCAATACACATCCGCAATAATTTCTGGTCCAAAATTCTTATCTCCTTCCTTCTTTACCAATCCATGAACGACCATGGCAGCAACATGCACGCCTTGCTTCGCATATTCTTGAGAAAGCGACATAGTCAAACTGTGCTGCGCAGCTTTAGACAAAGAGAGGGAGAAGTAAGGCGCAAACGGTGATTTGAAGAGACCGCCACTCGTAACAAGAAGAGAGGGTTTACTACGTGGCGAGGATCTGGCGAGCGAAACGAGCTGTGGGAGAACGATTTTGGCAACAGTGTAAAGACCAATTGTTGCAATCTTGAAAGTCGCACGATATCAGTCCATCGTTGCTCGACACAGATTCCTGGATGGTATGCTTACCTTCAAATCCTTCTCAATCTCTTCCTCACTGTACTCTCCAAGTTTCGACTTGGTCAAATGACTAGCATTATAAACCACCACCTCAGGCGTCCCGAGATCCTTCTCAATCTGCGCCAACACCTTTTCAATCGCTTTTGTGTCCGCGAGATCAAGAGGGTACGTCTTAACTTCCGCACCTGGATCGGCAGCTTTCTTGACGCTCTCGGCATCGTTTCGGAGGCGCTCTGCATTTCTAGATAGCAGGGCGATTTTGTTGAATCCATGGGAAGCGAAGAGTTTCGATACTCCGACGCCGATGCCTGGGCCTGAGCCGAGCATGATTAGGAGTTTGTTGTCGGACATCTTTGTGAGAGAGGTCACGTGGTGACGCTGTGAAATTGTTTGAGCCTTGTAGTGAAGAAAAACGGTAGTTGTGAATTTCTGTAGGTAAACGTATCCGTCAGATGTTGCAGTCCAGTGGAATTGCGAAAGCCTTCCTATGTGGAGCTCCAATCAAGCAAGTCTTCAGCCTTCTCGCTTAAGACTCGACTTACCAGTACTTAACTAGTAGAATAGGCTAGAAAATAATGAGTCTCTCTCGTAGTAGTAGCAACCCAGTCAACAGTTTGAGAGGAGGAATTGATAGAGACTGGAATGCTGAGCTATGGTTCTCCGCAAACGTCATTGCCTCGGTTATTGATCACATCACCACATCTTGTAAATCACTCATTCTGTCGCGTCTCACGTCGGATACAGTGGCGGATATAGCAAACAAGCCTGTCTGTCTTGAGGAGAACGAGAGTATACTAAATCTATGTAAAAACCGCACGATTCTGTAGGAAATGAACATCAAAACGAGGCCTCTAGGAATTGACCAGCCACTAAACCCACTGAGTCCACATTGATTAGAATGAGCGTGACGATCAACAAATCTATGTGTACGTACAAACTGTGAGGTTCCACAATGAACGAATGATTTCCAACTCCGGAATAGAAGCGATTGAACAGTAAGAGAGTGTCTGGAGATGGTAAGCAATTGCCTACTTTAGAGTACACAGGAGGGTGGAGCTGTACCAGTTAAGCAACTCCCTCCATCTACCAGATTCCTTGTACAGCTTGTTGCTCAAAAATTCTCTGCAGACCTCCCGTTCATTATCCCCCATGGAGTTGAGATTGTCCACCATTTCGGATTTGACGTCGCGCTTTTCGTCCCATTCATGTGAGTGTTGATCAATGATCCAGGCTCTTGGTAATGGCTCTTCCAGCTTTGGACGGTGTCTTGCAAACCTAAAGAAAAGGTATCTCCGTGATCCACGTGACAAGACGGTCGTGATTCCCGGTTGTCAACATAGTAAAAGCTCAGCAATTGAGACGTAGGAAAACCGTCTCTAGCTTTCAAGTTCAAAAAGGCATGGCAAGAAATTGTCTTTACTCCTCAAAGAAAATATTATCCCTACAAACAATAGTATCCAACAATGCTATGACTTCGTCTGTTCGCGTCGCAAACCGATTTCAGTTACGCCTTTTGCTGGATTCTAATAGCCCCGGCCACTGTACCCATAGCCACCACGATTACCGCCACGTCCGCGACCACGGAACCCCATATGCTGACCTCCTCCTCTTGGTACTGTGTTATTCCATGCCGGTTGACCCTGATTCGGAGTAGCATATGGCTGCTGAAATTGAGGCATTTGAGGCATTTGAGGCATCTGAGGCACACCTGGAGGTGGTGATTGCTGCATCCAAGGCTGTTGGAAACCCTGGAAAGGAGGTGGAGGCTGCTGCTGCATGTAGCCTGCAGAAGCTTGCTGTTGTTGCATGTACCCTGTTGGTGCTGGGTATTGTTGGAACTGCTGATACTGCTGTGGTTGTTGGTAATTCGGTGGCGGTGGAGCAGGAGGCCAAGGTGCCTGCCATCCTGCTGGGGGCGGCGGTGGAGGAGCTTGATATCCACCGTGACCAGGTGGCGGCGGTGGTGTTGGATAGCCTTGATATGGTTGCTGCATTGGCGGAGGTGGTGGAAATGCAGGATTGAACTGGGGCTGTGGAGGCTCGTATGAACGACCATCTGACGAATTGGGCCTGCTTGAGCTCGACAACGAGTTTCGACGAGGTCCTGTCGGTGCTCTCGATGGTGGACTGCTATCCTTGCCGTCCCATTTTCTTTTTAAAGACGTGGGCTCTGGCGAGGGACTGCGTGAGGAGTCGGAGCGCTCCGAAGGCTCAGAACCCTTCCGGCGCGCCCTTTCGCTAGCCTCCTCTCTAGCTAATTTTCTGGCCTTGTACATCTTCTCTGCAAAGTCTCTTGTCCATCCATAGTATGTGTCTCCAGTGACCAGTCTGACCTTTTGTCCGTCTCGTTCTTTTCTAGTCTTCTTGATCAAGAGCTTCTGTCCCATCCGATCGTAATCAGACTTGATGTTCTGCTCGTCATCGAGAGAGAAACTGTAAATACTGTCTGCATCCTTGATCAATTGTTGAACAGCTTTGGCCAGTTTTGGGTCTACCGGGCCAGGGTGAAACCGAAGTGGCTTAATATTACGAGGGTCCATTCCTTTTCGTCGTCTACGTGGATATCTTTCACGATACTCCATGAGCGTTTCGATGGAAGGTAGCCAGCATGCAGCTGGCAGGTCGTACCAGGGCGTGCCAGTTTCGCCGTGTTGCGAAGGCAAAGTCCAATTCTCTTTTTTCGACAAGTTCTCGGTTTTGTCTTTCGCGCCTACACCATCTCTTGCTCGACTAGGCACGGATTTCCCTTCGCTAGCCATGACCGACGCCAGATCCGCGCCAAAGTTGGAATCGAAATATGCCTTTTCTTCCCAAAGCTGAAGCAGCAAATTGAGCCGTTCATGGTGTTTACGATTTGTATGTTGATCAAAAGACGCAGCATCTTTGACAAGGTCTACGATGGTAGGGCGGAAAGAGTCCGCAAAAGAAGGGCGGTCATCTCTTGCTGTAGCATTGCTGAAAGCGGTCTGATGTAGCAGATCATTGACGAGGTAGAGTAGGTGAAGGCGCTTCCGTTGGCATGAGGGTACCTTATCCGTCGGCGTCTGTACCACTTTGCTGGCCTGTACCTCGAAGCCATACGAAGCAGAGATGGTATTGAGAAATTTTCCAAAGGCGGTCACTCTGGCGGACGAGGGCAGTACATAATCGCTAAGCCATATCTTACATCTCTACAATCATTACGCGAGTTTAGCTAGGTCGTCCCATATTCCGGAATAGATATCCAATCAAACCTCTACGTTCGAGGGAGAGCAGCGCTGCACTGTGGCCTCGAGGGAGCTGTGAAAGCGAACAATATCTTCGCGCGAGAGCGGCGCGCAGACTTCATCTTGGTTGAGCAGAGCCGCTGAGAATGTAGCTTTCGCGATGGCCAGGCGGTGCGAGGCGGCCATGCTGAAAGGCGATGAAAGAAGCTGAAGTGATGGACAGTATTGGTGGACCTTCGCGACTTGGCTCAGTTTAGCTTGCGCGGGCAGCTGAAAAACGACGGAGCTAACAGGTCACGTGCAAAACACGACGAGGCTGGATCGATTGGGAAGGCTGCAATTATGAACCCCGCTATGGAGCTCAGCTGCCTCCGGCTGACTGAAGCTGCAAGGAATGTGACTCTGTCAACTGACTACTGTCACTCTGAAAGCGGTTGGAGATACTGTCCATCGTTCACATTCGCTCAACCCTATTTAGTGCCCAGAAAATGCCTCGTGTTTGTATGGATCCTTCAGTTGATATCACCCAGCCATGCCGAGCCGAAGGATGCCCAGATACACCTCCAGTGGGCTCTGTGTGACCAAGATCTACAGACCGTCCTCCAGAAATTTGGCTTGCCGTCCAACCTTCTGCCACGCAAACAAGATTTGATCACCTACTATGACACAAGACCGCCCATCTACACGCAACACGGCCTGGGGCTACGCACTAAAACCAGCAAAAGCCAGAAAATATCATCAGCAAAGGTCGCTTCTTAGCGGAAGTATCAGAGGTTCCAGACAACGTAAACTGTCTCTGGGATCGGTATGGTAACGATGCATTTTACACCTGTGAGAAGCGATCGCTCCTCGACACCAACGAAATATGGAGCTCCGAGCAGATACAGTTTGCCAAGATGTTAACTGGCAGGGCCTGACTGCGTTTGGGCCGTATTACAATGCAAAATGGAAATTGGAGATGGAAGGAGAATCGCGCGATAACCTGCGATTTATTCAGTTTCTTCGATTCTGACGAGGATTAAGAGATAGAGCAGTGGCCTGATGCTTGTGAAAAGCATATCCGTTGTGCGTATGCGAAAGGCATATCCGTTGTGGGTGTGCGAAAAGCATGTCCGCTGTGCGTATGTTGATCCTTAAGGCCAGCGTTCTCGATTTGAGATGGTGGGGGTCTTCGATCGGATCTAGATAACAATATGTTCGACTTCATTGGCTCTGTAGCTGTTCATGCTTCTTCAGGAAGCAGAAAAAGTCCGAAAGTCGATCTTGATAGCAAAACTCGCATAGCTTAGTGGACACTCCAGATATGTACCTTGATGCCATAGGGAGAAGAATGTGACTCTAAGTGACGCAACTGAGTGCGGTAGATGATGGGTTCGCAGGCCTCGATTCGTGATGCTGTAGATGTAGGGATGAGGGGATTCGTGATGCTGTAGATGTAGGGATGATGGACTCGAATCCAAGCAGATTTAGGGAGTGCCCACGGAAACTCACAGCGCGACTGCAGCTTTCCCGAAGTCCCGAAGAGCTCCATGTGAGTGTTTGGTGAAGGCTGGGATGGCACGGTGTTGTCTTTGTGCCGCAGCGGAGGAGGACATTGATATGCTATAAGGGCTGCTTCCGTGTGGCTGAGAATTTATATGCTTCTGTGTGGCTGCAGCCCCCATCCCTCCTTGGAAGAAATTGAGCGCGCCATTGTGCCGTGCCCATCATCTGCCGCCCAATGCAAATCCAACTCCTTGACCAGTCTTTATCCCATACCCAGAGGTTTCCTTTCCCTTGCTGCTACCGCTACCGCCACCGCCACTCCTACTGCTACTGCTACCAACCTCCTATATCTGCCATGAAATTGCTTGCTTGGTTCTGCCAGAGATAGCCAACCCTCAGCCCTCCCGCCCAGCCGTGTGTGATTAGGGTCCACTTCTCACTCTCCTTTGAATAAGGTCGGGTAGCTGTAGAACCACATTTCAGATTTGTGTTTGGTATATCCAACCTGCCCTTTCGTCCTGCGGATCCTCCTCTCATTAATCAACCACCTCCGTATGTCGTTTCCAACGATAACAACAACCCCAATGGCTTCAACCTCTCCATCCCCGGCCTAGCATTCAGCCTCTCTCAGCACTGCGCTGCGCTGTCTGCGAAAGAGCGACCGAACCACCCCGAATTACCACTCCTTCAGACACCACGACACTTCCGTTATGTCGTGTCTCTGAGCCATACACCTCATCCTGTACCACCATCTGCCTCCAGTTCGAACTGGCCTCTCCGATACCTACAGCGACCCCGTCCCATTACATTCCATATCCTCTATCTATACATTCCTCATCGCCTCGACCTTTACAACGATACTCTTCAACATGCTGGGCAAATTTGTGGGCAAGATTGTGGCTCGTGGCGAGATGATTAGCCAGGCTCTAACCCCCCCGGGCACACCTAAAGTCACACTTCCTCCATGGCTGAAGCTACCTAATTTACACAGCTTCAATTTCATTTTGTTACACTGTAGGGACTTCTTACGCTATGCATGTTCGGGCACTAATTTCGCCTAGATTTTTATATGATTCTCATGACTATAATTGGATCCATTCTTCTCTTCCCAGCAGGCGGCTTGCGTTACATCGATGCTCTGTTCTTCGCTGCTGGCGCCGCGACACAGAGCGGCCTTAACACGGTCGATGTGAATACCTTGTTTCTATATCAACAGGTTGGTGGCTCCATTTATTTTTCTGAAGGATAACAAAGACCAGCGATAAGTGCAGAGGACAAAAGACAAAACTTCACTGGCACATGCTTTGCGGTACGAGTTACTGTTACGCACAGAGTCTTTTCGGCCGTTCTTGATGCAGACTTACTGGTTAAGCCTCTGCTCTATTTCATGGCAACCTGCGAACCAGCATCGCGCGGAAATGGCCTTCAAGCACGCCCATATCTCTGCATTTTAGGTCCATATGAAGCCTATAACTCAGCGCTAATTGGCAACCACAGATAGTACTTGTACTGATGGCTTGCCTATGCAATCCGATTATTATCAACACCTTTGTTGTCTTTGTACGATTGTACTGGTTCGAAAAGCGATTTCGTGGCGTTGCAAGACAGGCGCGAGAGTTCAGGCGAACAAGAACATTAACAAAATCGAGAAGTGAAGCGAAACAAGATCTCGACGTTGAGAACGAGGAGCGAGGAATTCAAGGACGGCAGATCAAATTCGCAGATTCCCTCGACGAGAAGACGGATGCGGCAGGGCAAGAAGGCAGCGCAGAATCAGGGCGGTCAGAATCGACGGCGGCGGAGCGAAAAGGCGTGTCTGAAAACGCGACTGAGTCTGATGATGAGGAGGACGTTCAGACACCGTTCCACCGCGACATTGTTTTCGCTGATGAGGTTGCGAGACCGCCTCGTATTGTCAGCAACGAAGAAAGGATACCAGAGAAGAGGTCGCCAGGCCACCATATCGCCTTCGTTGAGAACCAACGCAATCCTAAGGACAGCTCCACTCTGTATATTCCTAGTCCTCGAGATGTCGAGCGTGGCTACGGTCCTCAACGTCTCGCAGATGGCGACTCGGGCAGCGAAATCGTTCGCCACACCTCTCAGGACGGCAATCCCGATCCAAGCAATGGCGAGTTGAATGGTGACGACCATCCTTTCAAAGATGTGAGCTCAAAGCAGGAGCGCTTCAAGTTTGGACTGTCTAGGCTGAAGAATGGACGCAAAAGAAACGACAATTCAGACTCACCTCAGAGAGGTTTTCGAAACCGCATCATGTCACGCAGCCGAACGTTCGCATCTCATCTTAGCCAAGAAAAGCAGACCTCTGACCCTCTTCCATACTTGAGCTACGCAGCAACTATCGGTAGAAACTCGACTTTCGTGGACTTGACCGAGGAACAACGAGAAGAACTAGGCGGGATCGAGTACCGCGCTTTGAAGACTCTTGCCTGGGTCCTACTGGTGTACTACTTTGGCTACTTCATCCTCGGTTACGTCATCTTCTTGCCCTGGATTACGCAGTCGAAGCAGTATTCGGCCATTGTTCGCGGAAATGGAGCCTCACCTGTCTGGTGGGGCTTCTTCACGTCCATGTCCATGTTCACTGATCTTGGCTTCACTCTGACCCCAGACAGCATGATATCCTTCCAAAGAGCTGTCATGCCCATGCTTGTAGGAAGTTTCCTCATCATCATTGGAAATACTGGCTTCCCGTGTATGCTTCGATTCATGATTTGGATAGCCTCAAAATGTGTCCCATACGGAAGCAGTATCTGGGAAGAATTTCGATTTCTTCTGGACCACCCACGCCGTTGCTTCACGCTGCTATTCCCCCAAAAAGCTACGTGGTGGTTATTTGGCATTTTGATCTTTCTCAACGGACTGGATCTTGTCTTTTTCATCATTCTCGATCTCAAAGACCCTACTGTCACTGCTCTTCCAGGCATCTACAAATTCTTGGACGGCCTTTTCCAAGCTGCCAGCACGCGCACTGCTGGATTTGCTTGCGTCAATTTAGCAGATCTGCATCCCGCTATTCAAGTCTCATACCTGGTTATGATGTACATCTCGGTTTTCCCAATTGCAATCTCGGTCCGTCAAACCAACGTGTACGAGGAGAAAAGTCTGGGAATTTACGGCGGCACTGATGACGATGATGATCTGGATCCAAATTCAACGTCTTATCTTGGCTCCCATCTGCGACGCCAACTCTCTTTCGATCTGTGGTATGTGTTCTTGGGACTATTTCTCATTGCCTGTATTGAAGGCAAGCGTCTGGAAAGCAACAAAGATGTCGCTTTCAATATCTTTAGTTTGTTGTTTGAAATTGTCTCCGCGTATGGAACTGTGGGCCTCAGCTTGGGATATCCTGGTATCAACGCTTCATTTTCAGCAGAGTTCCGTACATTGAGCAAGCTCATCATCATCGCTATGATGGTGCGTGGTAGACATCGTGGCCTGCCATATGCACTTGACCGGGCCATTCTTTTACCATCCGAATCACTGCAGAGGAAGGAGAAGGCAATGGATCAGTTGAGGCGAACGAGGCGAGAAAGTATGGCCAGTCTCCATCGCCCGTCCAGCGGCATGGGGCTGGATCGGCACAAGACAGCAGTGTCGTCTGGCCAAGATGCGGTTCTCTTTGATAATCCCGGGTTTGTGAGGGACCACGCTCTTCTACAACCACCTGCTGGGATCAGGAGAGGTAGTGATCAAGATCGACCGCCTACGGCAGGAGTGGATGGCGAAACACCTGACATGGGACCGGCGGACAACAGGAATAAGGGGAGAACCAGGAGTAGAGCCGGCTTGACCAAGCTTGTTTCTGGTGTTCTGAGTGCTGGGCCGCCAAAGTCTTATAAGGCGCACTGATTCTTGAGACTCCTTGTACATAAAGTTATCAAGTGCAAGCCTTTCCTAATGCTGTTTATGGTGCATACACTCATCTTCCGTTGAAACGTCACTAGTGTCCCTCTAAATTTGAGTTACAGGATCAAGAGAGAGAAAAGGGGGCAGACGAAAGGTATGCATACTCGCTCCAATTAGTGCTGTCATGCTGACCTATGTTACCGTTTTTTAAGGGTGAATGATGGTGTTGAGAGCCCTCTATAGAAACTCTCGCCGAACACTTTTGAATTTCTCTCGTGGTGCCCAGGATAGCAATTCACCCCGAGATGGCTGTCTTTCGTCATTTTCCGTGGCCAATAGTCTCGCAGGAATTGAGAGCACATCAATAAGCGTCATTTTGCACGCAGCATATCAGGCAACTGAGACTGTATCAAGACATCTTCCACGCTGACAAGAGCATCAAAGCCTCCTCCAGCTCAAGATGCGCCGAAAGGCAAACAGGTCTTCATCAGAGACCCAGCTCGCAAACCGAGAGACATGATCTAGATCTCCTACATTGGCTACGATTCGAAAACTTCGGGAAAGGCAATACCGATGACGAGAAGCATTGTTACGATTGAGAAGATGCCGACACCTACACGTTGCCAAGAGGCTGGAATAACAGTTCACAGGAAACTACAGAACGCCCTCCACCGACGGCTCGCTCGGATGCTGTTGGAACAGGCCGTCCTTCTAGTTCCAAGCAGATGATGACATATTCGTGCACAAAGCTTTTCGAAAGAGAGTTATGTTTTTTTGGTATCGAGGCAACTGCTACCCCATCTCTGCGCCCAGCACACAACTTCGACATGTCCTCATCGCCCATTCACCTATTGTACTTGCCCGAAACCCTGTACCAGACTATTCTCTATCGACGTTTATGTGGATCGGGCAAGTGGTATGGATTAGATCCTTGAGGCCTTTTTTTCGGTGGTTTCTTATCATGGTAATTCCAGCAAGTGCTTTTTGCTTTGTTGTGTAGTTTACACTCGTTGGCCATCTGTTCACCACCAATCTTTCCATCTTCCCCCCTCTTTCCTGTCAACCCATTTTTCAAAGCATAGAGCCAGCAGTTCTCGCAGTTCCAAGGAGCCCCGTTTTCTGTGGTGAACTTGTCTTGCGCGATATTCCAAACACCACCAGTTTTATGATTTGCCTGAACTTGACCGGTTTCACTAGAAAGGCAACCGCCATCCTTGGAACAGCAGCAATAGTCGTGCTTATCAGCGGAGACTGAGGTGATGGCGAGTAGGATAGTCGTCAGGGCGACGGAGATCTTCATCATGAGTTTGGGATGACGGACAAGTCGAGTGATGAAGTCGGGACGAGGGTGAGATCGAGTGATGAGGCCGGGATGGAGGAAAAGTCGAGTGATGAGGTCGGGATGAGGGTAAGATCGAGTGATAAGGTTGGGATGTGGGAAAGATCGAATGATGAGATGAAAGTAGTTCCAAGTAATCAGTATTTGAAGTATACTGGTGCTGGACGCGACATCAAGTTATAGAGAAGCAGCGTAGCCGTGACTCTACTAATTGAATGTAAGCTCATATATAAGACTGGGTAAAAAGCAAGCTAACATGTTGAGGTGGATACAAGTACTCTAATTCGATATCACCCCGTATTCTCTTTGGTCTCTCTGCAGATGAGATACTACATAGCCTGTCCATATCGCGCCGAAGAGACTCGTGGTTGACGGAGAGAATCACGAATCGCCTGGATATATAAGGAAGGTACGACAGCAAGTCACCAGACGGAAATTGACCCACGAGGCTCTTACACATGCCAAGAGAAGTCCTATAGTATACAGGGGGATACCGATTGAAGAGTTTTATCGTTTATTGTCACGCGAGAAGATCAAGAGGGCTAATGATATCGGTAGTTATTCTTACTTCAATGCGGAAGTTTTCTCTCCTAAGCGGAGTAGGAGCGAGGGATCTAATTCGCTGAAACCCCTGGCGTAAATGAGTAATATGAATACCAGAATGAGCTAATATGATACTTGGCGAAACCCCCTGTACACTGGATCATCACATGAAGAGGTCTACGGTACTTGTTCACATGAAGCACTGTGGTGAATTGCCCGATAAAAATAAATCTCTAGCGGCTGGTACTCCGTAGGCATGGTTTTTCCGTGATTAAAACATTGGCGTTTGTTCGGCGAGAGACCATACGGCACTGTGAGCTGTAATGCGTGGGAGCTAATGATGGACCGAGTATGAAGGGTAGTACCTGTTCGGGCGATTAGACGAGCTGGGCACCGCGAAGGGATAGAGATATTGTGTTCAAGTGGTCTGAACGATGCTGGCAATCCGGAGCTGAGAGAGAGCGAGCGTTATGTACAACAAGATGTACTAGATGGATACCGATGGTGATCACACCGACTTTGTGTATGTCTTTGTTGACCGAATATTTGTCTGTGCAGGTGGAGGTGGAACAGGACTCGGAGTTCCATTTGTGGTCTAGCCGGTATCGCTGTACAAACATCACCACCAAGAAACACAACAACTTCCAATATCGAGAGGTTGTATATGCTCGTAGCCAGCGCAGTCGTTGCACTGACTTCTCCTGCTGCAAGCCAATATCATTTCGTTCTCGGGATCTGGACGTCTGATGGAGGGACGCGCTGCTACCGCAAATCTCCACTCTAACCTACCTAGCTAACCAAAGCCTCTCATTCGACTTACAACCTCGCAGACAGATCCAACCCACAATGCCTACCATACTCATCTCCGGCGCCGCATCAGGCATCGGCCATGCCTTCCTCCAATCTTATTCCAAACACACCAACAACAACATCATAGCCATCGACCGCGCTCCCATCGACACCAGTACGATCCCAGTCCAAGCAAAGATAGAAACCTACACCGTCGACATAACATCCCAAGAATCCCTCAACGCCTTCCTCCCCCATATCCAAGACACCCCCATAAACCTCCTCATCCACAGCATCGGTATCCGCGGCCTCGTCCCCTCCATCGAAGCCAAAAATCCTGCCAACGTCGCTGCGGCTGAAACCCTCGACGTAATGGACACGGAGACGATGATGCGTACCCACAATATAAACACTATAGGCACATTTACGCTCCTCCGCTCCCTCCTTCCCAACCTCACTCTCTCCACCACCCAAACAAAACAACCCGCAAAAGTCATAATAATGGGCTCACGCATGGGATCAATGGGATATAACACCACTGGTTCGGCATACGCATATAGAGCCAGTAAAGCGGCACTGAACGCCGTGATTAAGAGTTTCAGTATCGATGTACCTGGGGTTATTTGGGTGATTATGCATCCGGGGAGAGTGGAGAGCGGTTTGGTCAAGTGTAAAGAGGAGGGAGCGATTAGTGCCGAAGAGAGTGTGAATGGTATGGTGCCGTTGATAGAAGGGTTTGCAGTGAAAGATAGTGGGACGTTTTTGGATAGGTTTGGGGAGAAGATTGAGTGGTGATGTGGACATTGAATAACGTATGTATTGGTGGAGCAAGCAGTCCACCTTGATGTAATATATGACTCGAACATCACGCAAGAAACCAACACAAATCCAAAATATCACAAAAGAAAGAGAAAAAGAATGTCATGAGAAATACTGAATAGAAGACGCCGAATCATCGGTCTAGGTATCTACGGTATGTAATTGCTCCCAATTTCTAAATCATCCCCCCCAAAAAAGAACCCAAGAAATTATTTCCCTTCCCCAAATGACCATAAAAAGAGGGTTCCCAATCCATCACTCCCAAAACACCTCGACATGAAATAGGAGAAATGCCAAAAAAAGATTTAAATATTAAAAAAAAAACGTCGTTTTTCGTATCTGTATTCGTATCACAACACTCCTTCTCTACCCCGCCCAGGTTCTATCCAGCTGGGAAATGAGATCAATGAGAATGAGCGATGCGTGCCTTTCTATTACTGCTCTCGCTCAAAGGAATGTAACTATAAATAAACAAAGACTTGCATCTATGGTTTTGATAATTGGGCTTTTCGGAAGAATTTGAAATAACCGACACAAATTACCTGTGAATTTGTTAGTATGAGGGTTTTGAATGGGAGAGAGGGGGAGACACGGACCAATTGGCAAACAAGGGCGACCCAGAAGAGGGCACCTGGCACGCCAGTGGCGAGATTGGGGAAGACGCCTGCGGGACCGATTTTGTTGGGTGCGGTCAGTCTTGCGAGGATGGTGATGAAGGCGCCGATGATTTGGGATACGATGAAGACGAAGATGAGATGGAATCTGGTGGTTGTTAGTGTTTATATTTTGGAGTGGGCGTGGGGTTGGATGTACCTCGTGAGTGTCATTAGTAAAATCATTCCGAATCCGACATTCTGCAGAGCAGCGAGGGTACCGAGCCAAAGCCAGATACCACGGCTGATGAGCGCACCGGCGATTGGTCCAGCCCAAGGGATATGGTTTCCGAGACCTGAGATACCCCAGAGCATTTGACACCAAGCTGGTGCGCCGAGGGCGATGGCGAAAATCGGGATGATCCAGGTGTGGGATTTGGATAGTCTTCCGAGGATGAATAAACTGGCAGCCCAAACAATGACAAAGAAGAATAGAATGAGAAGGATGAGAGACCAGACTGGTGCCACCTTGGATGACCATAGGAAGGTCCAGTTGCGACCGTAGTTGGTGGAGAGCCAGTAACCTTGCAGAACGACCATAAGCCAGAACCAGTTGGCGATTCCTTTCTTGAACATGGCCCTGTAGAAGGAGGGGACGACACCAGGCTTTTGACGATAGTAGTCAGGAAGACCGAGGAAGATTGCTGCGCCACAGCAGAAGAAGAGAAGCGCGAGAAGGATGCAAATTGGGAAGATGACCTTGGGAGAGGGGTTACTCGTCAAGGTATCACGTCTGGATATGGAAACTCCCAGCCCCCAGAGGAATGTGATGAAAAGTTGTTGCGTGCCGGTGATGACCACAGCTCTCCAGGCCCAAACTTGAGTAGGCGTACCACCTTCAGTACCGAAGTTGAGGGAGAAGTAGAAAGAGCCAGCTGCTGATCCAAAAGAGTAGAGACCGCTACATATATTCTGCAACCAGCCCTTGGTTACAGGATTATCCACATAGACGGAAGCCGCCAAGACGACCAGGGCGAGACTAAAGAAGCCGAATGGGGCAGACAGGACCCAGATCGACGGGGCTCGGCGATAGAGAATCCAGAAGCAGAGGGAAGCAGCAAGGTAAATACTGCACAGAGTGTACAACTGTGGTGCAGATTCACCCTGGGCGCCGGTGAGCAAAGTGATTTGCAACGAACTGATCGAAGCAAGTTGGCCAAAGGCAAGGAGGAAACAGTAAATGTTCCACGTGCCGATTTTTCTTGCCATGAATCTCTTCAACCGATCGGGAGCTTCGTAGTCTTCGCCAAGAATGTCTCGGTATTCGCTCAAAGACTCTCTTCTGGAAATGTCGTTTCCGGGTTCATTGAGAACAGCGGTGGATGACGAAGACCAATCTCTCTTCAATGATGCGGTGTGGAATTTGTTGAACCAATCTTTTTCGCTGTTGGCAATGTAGTCATCGATAGTGTCTCTCCTTACAGAACCCTTCGGCGACTTGAGATCATTGTCGAGCTGCATGGACAAACGTTCAAAGTACGTGCCTCTGGAATCATTAAAGGCTGGAGTCACCGATCGCGAAGCTCGGGGTCTATTCGGATCAGGAACTTGGAGACCGGCGCCACCTGTCGGAGAAGGTGGACGTGATACATTGGGAGAGTTGGGGATGCTGTTCAAATCAATCACTGAATTCGCGGACGACATCATCATTGGAGATGAAGGTCTGGTCGAGGCAGCGCTGGGTCCGGCGCTTGGTCGAGGGCTTCTGAAACCTGTCATGATCGAAAGACTTGCAGTCGAGGCGTTGTTCAATGTCCCTATGATGCCACTTCCCGATGGATTCTGTGCAACTCTGTCAGATTTCCTGATCGATGTGGAATACAATTCCTCAAGACCTTCGATCCACTGAGCGACAGGAAATCTCTGAACCACAGAGTAAGCGCGCATCATGGCTCGCGTGTCGTAGTCAGATGCAAGAGCAGCGTTGATTGCGGAGTGGAATTGTTCCAGAAGATGCTTGGGAGTCATTGACTCGACGGTGAACCTAGAGTTGGAACAGATTAGCATCGATTACCTGACTGTTGCGGGAGCATAGGAGAATTGAAAGAGAAAGGTGACATACCACCAACCAGGCATATGTCCAAATCCACCCACACGACTGCCCACGCAGAGCGCACCTTTGCGACCAAACTCAACCGCCACGAGACCAAAGGGCTCGTCGCGAGAAGGCATCAGCGCAAACTCAGCACCAGTGAAAATATAAGGTGGAAGTGCGGTGAACTTAGGCGCCGAGTAAACTCGGCCAGGGAATTGAACCATGAGCTTCTCGAGCTTCAGCGCAGCAAACTTGCCATGAAGATCGATGACAGGTCCAACGCAGATGAGTTGAGTCCTTGGGTTCTTAGCAAGGATAGTAGGGAAGGTGTCGGCAATCAAGTCGATTCCCTTCTGCTGACTCCAACGGCCTACGAAGATGAACAATTCAGCCTGTGTATATTGATTAGCATAAGAGAATATAGAGCGCGATCAAAAATCATTACCGATGGGTCCACATTGAGTCCGGCCCATTCCTGTGCTTGTTGGCGATAAGCTGGCCTCCTCTCTTCCTCAACGAGATCAACGTGAACACTCTGGCGCTTCAAATTCTTGTCCCATGGAGCAGTGTCGGTTGGATCGGGGTTGGGAAGAGAGCCAATCTTATCAAGGCACCAAAAGATGGGGTACCGTGCCAAAGAACGCTTCCCGTATTTCTTGGAGACACCCACAGCTCCAAAACCCTACAGACAGTCAGTATTAATCTTAAGATTGGTGAGGAAGATGTGGATGAATTACCGCTTGATGGAAATGCAGATATGTCGCTCCGGCGTGCAACAGGTTGAAGACCTCTCCGAACTGAATATATTTCTGAACAATCTCTTTTTCGAGGTTGAAGATTTGACAGATGTCATTCATCTCAGATGAAGTTCGAATGGGCCACATACCCTGGAACTCAGCATTATGAAGTGACAGACAGCATGGAATGACAGCTGGTAGGAGGTACAAAGGAGCAGCTGCACCGTGGTAATCGTTGATGTGATAGATGTCAGGTTGGAAACGGCGAATAGTCTCGGCGATGCACTGGTTCCATGTCGAATAGTAAACACCGCTCTCGAGATCGTCCATGCGAGCGGGGTAAGGGTCTGCCTTTGTGCGTTTTCGGAAAACCGGTGCGTCAAGAAGGACGTAGGTGATGTTGTTTAGGACATGGTAGTAGACGGCCACTTCGTAGACTTGACCCAGCAGCGTAACTTCGATGCATTGAGCGTTGGATCCTTCCTCGAAAGGATATTCCACGTCACCGATGCAGGGTACGACCCAGATGAGGTCCTGATGGGTAGCTTGCTTAGCCATAAGGGAGGACATGACACCCAAACCACCAATTTTGATCTTAATGGCCCAATCTTCGATCTCGTATTCCATTGTTGCCATGACCACCTTTCTACGTGCCGGGGAGCCAGCGTCTGCAGCGAATGCTGAAGCTATGGCTACGTCCCGACGGGTGGTGGGTGAAGGGGTCCTTGTTTTCTCATCCAACTTCTCATGTTTCCCTGAGAATAAAGCTGGAAGCATCGCAGTGATTGTTGAAATACGGAACATCCCCTTGGGTTCGGTATCCGCTCCAATACGATTGAACTTGACCTTGTAGAAAGAGGCCATGAATGCGCGGACTCCCAAGATTGCAGTAAGGAGCGGCAATATGCACAACAGCACAAGGGCAACAGCTTGAATAGCGGAGGAACCATGAGGTATCAAGTAGTAGCGATAAGTGCCGTCGTTGACGTGGATGCGATATCCAAGGTAGCCGCTGGGTGGTGCACTGGAGATGTTGACAGTGTTCTGGGCAAGACTGTCCGGAGGCAGCCAGTCAAGAACGCCATCTTGATCCACATCTCCGTATGCTGCGCTTTTGTCGAGATTTCCATCGGGGTTGATGCCCCAGATATTGATCATGATCATCGACGGCCACTCATCAAAGAGGTCGAAGGTCCAATTGCCTCCCGAGGTTTGTGACATTTCATTCTTGAGTCCAGCGTCGGATCCCCATTTATTCCATGCACCCACGACCCAGGCATGTGGCCATCGACGAGGTGGGTGATCGCCAGTTCTCAAGTCACTGTGCTGAACATGATCACTACTTCCGGTCATGCGACTCCAGTAGTGTAATATGACATGCTCGCCTTCCCATTTCTGATCCTCAGTGCCAGACCAATCCTGCTTGACAAGGGTGATGTTCTCGCCAGTGTAAGTGGTCCAGTTGCTGAAGCTTGAACCCCAGTTTGTCGAGTATCGCACTTTGTCTGCACCAGCGGCTGTTTGGGAAACGTAGAGATTGCCTGAAGCATCCTTCTGCAAGAGTCCTGCAGTGTAGTTTGCCAGCGTAGGGAATACCATGGGATTGTTGGTCAGACCCACACGGAATTGGAACTTGTCCGTGGTGTTAGTAGATTTCGTTCCATTGGAGTCCGAAGGGTTGGTGAGTGTATATGTGTGAACCCCGTGGGCAACGTTGGTGAGACTGGCCGTGTACTTCCACAGCGTCGGTGCTTCCGCAACATAGGCTACCTTCCCAGCAGTAACCGAGGCGCATTTTACGCTAGAGGTGTCGAGCTTAGCAACTGCGCCGGTTTGTGTCGTAGACTTGATGGTGAGACTTTTAGTTATCGAATCACAATCCATTGCCATAGAAAAACCAATCTCGATTTGGACGTTCTCGGTCTCACCAGAGCCAACGGTTGAGCGCAGGCGTGCATCATGGCCTGGGACGACTTCCGTGATCACTGGCCTAGGTTGCTCCCACTCTGAGGTCGGCACAAACGCCTTGAACTCCCAAGGTCGCAAGTCTATCGATGGAAGACATCCTTGAGGCTTGGTAGAGTTTTCAAATCCTAGGCTGATACTGGAACTCGACAAGGTGTATTCCTCGTAGGGGTAGAACAAATTTTTGATCGAAGTATCCCCAGTAAAGGCGGAGAGCAAGACACCGGTCGATGATGATGTGTTCATACTACTGCAATCGAAATTGTAGGTTTTGGTTGTATTCTCGTTGTGGAATAGTAGCCACACTGGCTGATTTCCATGTCCGGCAGTGAAATCCTGCACGTCAGCATTGCGCCCTCTGTACACACTCCAGAGTCCATGAGGCGATGGCAAATTTCCACTGCCTCGTAGATGAAGATTGTAGGTCCGAGTTGAAAGTGTCGTCAGATTGAATCCATCGTTCAGGACAGGGTATTGCTCGCGAAGCTCAAACATTCTCTTCAAAATGTTGCGTATTGGCTTGGCTGGATCGCGGTGATCAAGTGAAACAGAGTCATCGTGGCAACCCTCAAAGGACTTCTCGAAAGGCATGTCAACATAGACCTCTTCACCCAGTTGATAACAGCCATGAACTTGCCACCCACTTGCTGAGGCCATTGGAGTTCTGCCAAATAGGTAATCGGGGGCCAAGTTCTCAAGAACGTAATGTTCCTGTTCCTCACCGAAAAGAATCATAGGTATTCCAGGAAGCTCCAAGACATTCACGAAGAAACCCAGGAGTTGTCTGTGTGTTCCGTTGGCGAGTGCAGGCCAGCGAAAAACATCCTGATTGGTCATACCTAATCGAAATATTAGTGATTTCGTATGAAGAATGCGGAGGAGTCAATCTTACCAAACATGTGACGTGGGTCGAATTTACCGGTGTTGGCGTTGACCAAGTCGTTCATTTGTAGGATATCGTTCCACATCTCAACCCAATCCACACCAAGAGAACCCCACGGGCCATCGAGACCAAGGAAACGAGTCATAGATCCATAGACATCGTACTGAAACGCAGCGGCGTCAAGGGCAGTTTGTCCGAAGGGACGAACGAAAGAGCTTTCGTCAGTAGCGTTGTTTGTGTGAACAGCGTCTGCAGCAATTGTGAGGGCTTGATTTGGTTGCTTTCCTCTGCCAAAATAGATTGCTGCGAGCTTTGGATCACCGACGACTTCACCAACCATAAGAAAGTTGTCTTTTCCTAGTTTCCTGGCGCAGTCTCTTTGGTAACTGGTGAAGGCAGCCAATGCATCGACAGTAGTTTGGACCGCCTTGTCCATGCTAGAATATACCGGTTAGCGTGCTGTCAACCTCAACCATTTCGTAGAGAGGAATACCGGAACCCATCAATATCGAGCATGGTGATTTGCATACATGCCATCACATTGATCTGCGTAAGTCAGCATTACGTTCATATTTTTCACTGAGTTGCGGAGGCTTACCTTTTCCAAGACATCTGGACGCCATTCCCGAAGACGATCCTGCACGGATGCAAATCTGGAGAATTGATTGATATAACTGGGGTATGAACCAGTACCCTTGATATCGCCGTAAAAGTCGAACTCGCTCTCGCGACAACCATGGTATTGATCCATCACATCTTGCTTTGCCTGGTACCCGTTTTGTTCCCAGATTCGTGGCAGTTTGCAAGACGTGTTTCGCTTGTCGCCAGGTTGAAAGTCGTGGTATCGGCGCTCTGGATCCTTCCAAGTGTAGTCGTGCTCGTCGAAACTGTAAGGTACACTAGCGTTGGTATAGGGCTCAGCAAATGCAAGCAAGTTTCCCATGGTCGCCATCGTGTGGTCCATTATGATATACATCCCCCGGCGGTGTATCTCGTTCGTCAACGCACGCCATTCCTCGATGTGACCGTCTGACGAAAGGTAATATTAGAATCTTCTCGATCATGACAAACAGCAAGCATAAAGAAAGTTGACTTACGATGACGATCGAGGAGTGTGAAGTCTAGAGGGCCATATCCATCTGCAGACCACGGCATGTTGATCATCATACTTCCTGTAAAGTATATCGCCTTGGCTCCCAGTCCCTGAACATAATCCAAATCCGACATTACACCAGCAACATCGCCTCCAAATCGAAATTGATTGCCCATCCAGTGATGCTCGAATACCGTGTTGTTTGCATCGTTATTCGTTGGGTCGCCGTCGACAAATCGATCGATCGTAAGAACATAAAATGGAAACCGCCAGTTCTCCGGCGAAGGGTTGTATGTGTGGTTCTCCCATTTTCCCGAGTAGTCCTTGGGCTCTATTGCATTTTGATTTTCATTCAAGTTGTATCCAACCTCGGCGGGGTCGTATCGTAAAGCCAGACACTGCTGTAGCAGCAAAAATAAGGAAAAAACGACCATGGTCACTGTTCGAATGATATTCAAACTACCATGACAATTAAAACTAACGAACGTCGTCCAAGGAGTACAGTTCGCTGAGGGAAAGAGAGTATCTACAGGCACGGAAGTGTGAAGACTGTAGAGATAGGAGTGTTGAAAAAGAATGGAGATAGACACCGAAATAGATGTTCTGTGCTACCTTCAGGTGTACATCATCATGGTCCCCTAGCAAGGGCCAGGGGCACAGGACTTACCGTCTCTTCTTTCAGAATGAACAGTTCTCCAGCATACCCGGGCACCTACCCGCTAGAGGCACCACTTTTGTGTGGAACTATGGAAGCCTCTCGCCAAGATCCATGCCTACTGACTTGCAATCCCAGCAGACCCTGTTTTAAACTTGTTCGCGCGGCTCCTAGAGCTCGAGCAAGACACCTAGCTGGTGACAATCTTCCGGGACGCTGCCGTCACTAGTGCTCGGTAGTGCTCGGTAGCGGGCGACCTGCTACTCGGAAGAGACCTTGTACCGGTTTATTGCATTCGATAAGCGATGATCTCTGCGCCCTTTTTCGGACGTTGATATTATCGCCATGAGGTTTTACTCCTTGCGGTGTCGCCCCCAACTCGTGTTGGCACATGTTATGACGCGGAACCAAATGCTGTGGTATGGGAGGGGGCTCAGCTCCAAGTCAGCTCCACGAAAGGGAGAATATGGGACCGTTCCTCGTAGCAGATGTGATGAAGGCAACGGTGATAGAGATGGCCTGGCGCGAAGATAAAGCAACAAAGCATCATGGGAGAGAGATAGAGAGAGTGACGAAGACGCCATCCAATCTTCTTTGTCGCGTCCGCCAGAAAGCAGCCAGGGAGGGACGTGCGAGCTGAAGAGGATACAACGCGCGCTTGAGGCAAGGCCGCTATGATGGATGGTGGGTGCTGGGTGCTGGGGGAATAATAGGCGGTGGACTGCGTACAGAGTTGTGGGTACTGGTGGGGTGGGTACTGGTGGGGTGGGTACTGGTGGGATGGGATGGGATGGGTTGCATGCGTCCTGCAGGTGGAATGATGGCTTAGTATTGGCCTGAGATGGCTTGGTGTTGGCCTGAGGTTGCTGATGCCGGTGTCAGTAGTGTTGGCCTGGGATGGCTTAGTGTCGGCCTGAGATGGCTTAGTGTGGCCTGAGATGGCTTGGTCTTGGCCTGAGGTTGCTGATGTCGGTGTCAGTAGTGTTGGCCTGGGATGGCTTAGTGTCGGCCTGGGATGGCTTAGTGTCGGCCTGGGATGGCTTAGTGTCGGCCTGGGATGGCTTAGTGTCGGCCTGGGATGGCTTAGTGTCGGCCTGGGATGGCGTAAGGCTGGCCTGCGATGGCTTGGTCTTGACCTGAGACGGCTTAGCTCTAATGTTGGCCTGAGGTTGTCAATGTCGGTGTCGGTAGTGCTGGCCTGAGATGGCTTAGTCTAGTGTTGGCCTGAGGTTGTTGTCAGTGTCAGTCAATGCCCGGCCAGTGTCGGTCCTCCTCGCCCAATGGCGGACAACCCGGCTCGTGGAAGCCCTCACTTGATTGAAGGATTATCAGGGGTGCACGCGCTATCCATGACACCACAACCTTAACGGCTTTTGGGCTTTTCCTTCTTCTCCTTCAACGACACGCCGACGACATCAGAAACACTGCGCCTCCTTCCAATGTCACAATATCAAACCACCGTCTCTATCAGCAATTGATCATCTCGCTCATCTCTCATCTTGATGCCATGTTGCTCATTGAAGGACGGCAGTAGTCGCGATAACCTGCACCTCCGCCATTCGCCATTCGCCATCCGCAGAAGACCGCACGCTAGGGAAAGTTCCAGTCCTTGGATCATCTCAGTACCACCCTGCGGCCGCCGTCCATTCCTTCGTTCTCATACCCTGCCCTACAGCGCCTGGTGGCGTTCTGGAATTAGCTCTTAGCTATCACTAGTACTACTCGAGGATGGTAAATCAAGCCCGAGATCCCTAGATGAAGATCGAGGCTTTCGGACCTCTGGACTCTGAACAGCCCTGCACAGCGGTCCGGCACCATCTCCCTCATTGCAAATGATCTTCCGATACCTTGCAAGAACGGGTGAGAGACAGGGCTGTGGGTGGACATATGCCCGACACGTCTTGTTTTCGAGGCTGTTGGCCGTTTTTGTGAGCATGCGAGATAATCGCGTGCCGTGTAATTCCCTGTTTGAGACCAATGCAGCCAGGCATTGCATCCAAGCGCCCCTGAAAGCCCGCACCGTAAAGTGGACAAAAGATGCCCATTTAGATCGTGTCTCTTGGCTGTCTCAGGGTGAATCAGCAGGTCCTCCAATCATTTGCGTCAAGTGCTCGCCATGGCTTTCAATACCAAGTGCAGCAAACGTAAAGGGTACTCTAATTTGAGCTTTCCGGTCTGAAGCATGGAATTATTGATTATCGATGATGAAAGATAGAGACGGGTCATCTGCCATTCAGAAATACCTACCATCCTCTTTTGAATGTTTCAGGTGCAGATGGCTTTTCTTTTCGGAAAAAAGGAACTGAAAGCTTGGAACTCAAGCTTGTCTCACCGGCTCCCACTTCAACACGTGGAGATATCATTGCTGCTGATACCATTGCTGCTGATATCATTGCTGCTGGAGGCTCACATTATCGTTTACTGATTCTATCGCATAATCTAGAATTATCCACTTGGCGAACACCTCACTAATTTCACCCATCGTTCGGGTATCCACACCGCGAAAGCGACAAGTCCTCCCCGATTTCGCTTAACATTTCCTCCTGTCGCTTGCCACGCGAAATGAGAAGGTGAGGGCGTCAAGATAAGACCTGTTCCGAAGAGGCTGCTATCTCAGGAATCGACGAATTGAGCAGTCCTCTGTTCTCGTCAAGTGTGTGAAGTGGCTTGCTCCGCACAGAGGATGTCAGTGCACTTTGTCTGACATGGTACGGTTGACCCCACGTCTCAGGGGAGCCTCAGATATCAACATCTTCTTGAAGCTTTGGATCCGACTCTACGGCTGAGAAGGCTTAGATACATCCCTTGGTAACTCTGATTCGCTGGATATTCCTTGACCCCCCCTTTTGAGACGCAAGCCACCAGCCTTCCAACAAACGTAGGGCTGATCTGCATGCGCCCAGCTAAGACATCGGATATCTGCCTTCTCTGATCCTCTTTTGCGAGGAGATACCCTGATAAATCCCAAGGACTGTTCCGCAGCCACACTTTACAGTATTTGTCAACGAATATCAATGAAAAGAGATTAACCGTCCACCCCCCGCAAGAAACTGATTGACATTTTGCTGCACCTTTTCGAATCGGATGAAACCACAGCTCTCACTTTCTAAATGATGGAACATGGCAGCAAGACTGACGAATTCCTTTGCACAGCCCGCCTTAGGGCAGTGGTAGTACTTTTGCGCGTGAGCGGGAGAGCTGAGATGTTGATTCAGATGGGCGAGCTGCCTGAACTCCTTATCGCATAAGAAGCACTCAAAAGCCTGCCCGTTCCAAGACCTGTCTGTTGCAATATTCTGTACATTGGATTCTCCGTGCCAGCCGATCAGATTCCGAGTGAAGGCGCCGTTTGGGTCGCGTCGACGAAGCTCGCTGTAGATGGAGTCCCGATCCATCCCTCGAGCATTTGGGCAAGATGCCGTCTCCAAATGATGGGTTACACCACTAGCTGAAGTGAAACCAACTTGACAAAACGGGCAGATGACGGTAGCTCCCCGGTGAAGTCGAGAATTGCGATGCTGTGGAGAGCAGGATGAGATTTCATTTCCTATATAACGACGTCGAAGATCTACTTACCATTCGATAGTTGTTAGCGTTTTCAAACCCGCGATTGCAGTCATGGCACCATCGGTCGGTGAAGTGGTTCTTCGCCGCCATATGTTGGTTGACAGCGTGTTCATTGCTGAATTCAAGGTCACATATCTGACACTCAAACGTAGGAGCCCAGTGATCCAAAGCATTCATATGCTGAGTGGCTCCATGCCAAGTAGTGAACTCTCGATAGCAGGTCTCGCAGTCAAAAGGCATCGCGAAATGAGATGAAAGCGGCGGCGATTGAGGAACGCGCGTCTGGATTTGTGCTTGTAGTTGATGACCCGTGGAACGACGAGAAGATTAGTTTGGACGTTCCATATCGACGGATAATTATATAAGATTACCCACCTCCATTCACTCGTTCGCGAAGACGGGACGGGAGGTCCCATGCCGAAGGTTTGTTTGAGAGGGAACGTCTGAAACTCAAAGATTCTTGGCTGTATTCTAAACGTACCATACGTGCGATACAGTGCGCAATGTACGCTTGGTAGGGCGGCCTACATAGTTCTTCTAACGCTATATATTATTAGCGGCTCGTTTTGAAGATATTATATAGTGGTTTAGAGGTATATTAATAGATTGAAATACAGCCAAGAATCTTTGAGTTTCAGACCTTCCCGTCAAACAGACCTCAAACAAGCATTTGCTCGATTTATCGTAAAGCACGCTTGCCTCTCAATCACTATCTGTGCGATGGAAGATGGGATTTGAACTATGCATGACTTGATCGATGGCAACATACGCCAACGTTCCTGCATCGTGCTTCTTCAGGAGAGATACAACGTTTGTGGTTCATGTGACTTCACAGGAAATAGCCTCGTTCCTCGAACGGCCACATCTATCTTCATCTCGTCTTCAACTTGAGACTTCAAGTTGATGTTCCAAGGTTTTTCATCAATACTTCCACGCCTGGCCATCGTAGAGCAAACTTCGTCAGCAGGGAAGCAGCTGTTCCAAAGGCTCGGAGCAAATCAGATCTTGGTACCTCCTTATCGTCAAAAGCTTTCTTGATATGTGTTCCAGCGAGGTGAGCCCAGTAAGGCGTGACGAACGTTGCTATGAAGCGAGGGTGCTCATAAGACCGTAACAAGCGAATAGCAACTGTTGGTGACGGCTCGAGCAGAAGCTGCGTTTCCAGTGTGGCAGAACTGATGTTGGGATGAAGATTTTCTCCAACAGTGTCGGCTACAACAAGAGCATCGTCAAGAGTTGCACCGTTCCTTTTCGGTGCATGATTTCGAAAGCGTGCCTGTAGCCGGTAGAGAGAGCATAAAAAGTTCGACTGGTCGGTCAGCACGAATTCGAGTGGACTGCCCGGTTCTGGAAAGGTGCTGATCCTGTCCAGAGCCGTAGCTACTGTGTTCTCCAAAGAATAAACAACAGTGTGCAAAGACCACAACCTAGGGTCCTGGTCAGGTCCGTCAGTGTCGGCAAGCCCGATGGACAACCGAATTGCAAATGCAATATGTTGCCCAATGTTGCCACTCGCAGGGTCGAGCAATGAATGAAGGGCCAGCAGTGTGGCGACTTGAAGTGTTGCTACCGTAGGATCCACAGTTGCGTTTCCAACGTGAAGCAATGCTTTACGATAGCAGGAAGCTCCTACTTTTGAGAGCTTCAATTGCTCCGGGGAGGTCAAGCATGAGATGGAGTACATGATTTGAAGTGCAAAATGGTCGTGAGGTCCTCTTGTATCTCCGTCCAGCAACAGAAATAGAGACGATTGGTCCAAGATCGGATAGACTTCATGGATTCCGGAAAAGAAATTCGCAACAAGGTAATCGTGTAGTTTCGGGCTCACGTCAACATCTTCGACGTTCAGGTCCAGGTCTGGAAGTTCAGGAACGCGACTGCGTGGGTGGGAGTAATACAATGGCGTTTCTTTGATATCTCTCAGTAAGGAGCTACCACCAAGATACCTGTATGTTCCGTCGATGTGCGAAAACTGATGCCGCAAACTAACAGAAGACATCTGTGGTTCGGCGGCCTCTGGCTGGGCGTGTTGCGTATGTATCGATATCGGTGCTATAGGCTTTAACGCGCCCCGTTCCCTGTCATTCTGAAGATGGCTGACGAGAGAAGCGATATAGCTGCTAATGTCAGTGAGGTTCATCATGCTAATCTTTACTTGCTTGATTTATATTCGGATTCAAGCCATGGGTCCCGACGAGGTGAATGAGGACCAGTCTAGGATGAATTGTCCGCAGGGCTTGTATCTGACCGTGGATAAAGCATGATGGTGATGGGGACAAAGAAAGTAGAGACATACCTCCTCGGCAAATCCTCTTGCAGGACGTGATCGTGATATATACAGTCGATCTTTTTCTTTGCACAATTTCGACATGATGGAAGCTGTTTGTCCCCGTTAGAGTGAAGCTTTCCATCTCTTCACGGTCTGACAACTCACTTCAGTGTCGCATCGTCTCCTAGCATGCCTACAGCGTGTACCTGCAAAACTCCAGTCAACGGGATGGTCTCGGGTCAACGACTCCCGAATCCATCCACGGGCAGAAACTCACAGGCAGGCAGAGCGGCCAGCAGGGTGCTCAGGTCTAGCGCTTCGGGTCCCAGGACAGCCATCGGCAAAGGCCTAACGTGTGAAGCTGAACTGCTGAAGCATGGTGGTCTCGACGGACCGTGAATCGTGAATCGTGGATCGTGAATCCTGAATCCTGAATCAAGGACTCCGGGCGAAGTCTGGAGTCCGGCTGTCCCGAAGATGAAGTGGAGTTGATCAATCTAAACCCCTGACACTCAACTGTGATAAGGCCGCGACTACGGCCAGTATGGACCGACCGAGTCTCGAGCCGGCATCATAACTCACTCTCCTCGGGCCAATGGTACAGACTAGAGAGTCATCATGCACAATTTCTCTCTCACCGAAAGACACCCCGACGCCACCCCCTGAGCTGAGCTGGAAGCGCTGAAGATTACAGTACGTATCACACCCATCTCTGCCTCAAACCCGCTTTTCTTCGTGATCACCTTCTTCTCAATCGCCGTGAAACATCAACCACGGTACTCGCACGTCCTGGTTCAGCCGTCATCTTGGTGGTCTCAAGCCTCCAGCAGCTAGAACACGCGAGATTCAGCCTCACAGCCTCTTCAGGTCCAGCCTCTCCAGGTCCAGCCTCTTCAGGTCCAGCCTCTTCAGGTCCAGCCTCATGCAAAGCCTCTTCGCCACGTTCCTGGCAATTCTCACTCGAAATTGCCTAGGGACGACTCGTCACCGAGGATGCTTCTGTGCCTTACTCGCTCCAAGCTGTGGCGTCCCCAATTTCACAATTCGCAAAGGAAGAGACGGGCATTCTCTCCTGCTTGTGTATTCATCGCCGTCATCATGGAATCGTGACTGGAGAAAGTCTTGTGTGAACCATGATGAAGAGCAGAGTTGACAAACTCTGAAAGCATAGAGTCTCTCTAACCCTGATCATCACCACTGACTGCATAAATAGTATCGGGATGTCTGCTCGCGTTCGTCGAAGAGCTATTGCCTGCGCGAGATGCAGGCTAAGGAAGGTTCATTGTGATGGCGCATTTCCATCATGTTCGCGATGCTTAGAAGCTTCCGTGGTCTGCTCGTCGATGGATTCCACGACGAAAACCACCACTCCGCGTTCCATTGCTCAATTCTTGGAATCAAGGATCGCTGAGCTGGACCGCCAACGCGGCCACTCACACACTGTCCTTGCTTCTTCTATAATAAAATCCCAGTCGGTGGATCGGGCTTTCACCAACGATGAGATCAATCGAATTTTAAAAGATTCCACTCCATCGTTTCTGGGCTTAGCGAAAGCTGTCCCGCTCGCTCGTTGCGTGATAGTAGAAACTGGTACTCGTGTGCCTTCTGCAAAACGCTTCCTGGGCCCGCTCAAGACGAATGATATATCCGACATCAATGAGAACCACCCACGATCAATTCTAAATCCACAACCAACCACAACCCCACTGTCCTCGGTTCCGGTAGACGTGGCTGACTTTCTTTTCGAGCTCTATACCATAAGGGTCGTTCCCCAACATCCCATATTCTACCTGCCAGACTTGGTCGCTATTGAGAGAAGGGTTTTTCATGACGTCTCACCCGCAGATATGAGTGTGAGCCCTTACGAGGTCTATACTCTCAGCTTGATATTGGCCATAGCGTTGTCGACCGCAGCAAGGACGAAGCAAGCACACGCAAACTCCATTGCTACTGGCTTGTTCAAAAACGCCATGTCTCACGCGCCGGCAGTCTTGTCGAATGATTTGAAGGGCCTGCAAGCGTTACTTCTTCTCGTGCAGTATGCCTTCTTGAATCCAGGCTTTTGTAACCTGTGGCTGCTTACGGGATTATCTTCTCAAGCATGCATGGACCTTGCTTTGCACCAGGAATTGCCCGAACATCCCTCGATTGATTTCCTGGAGAGGGACATGAGACGTCGGATCTTTTGGTGTGCCTGGGAGATGGAAGCCGCCGTGAGCGCAGGTCTTCTGCGTCCGACTACCATGCATCGGAGGCATATCAATTGCGAGTTTCCATCTCCAATCGAAGACCGAGCGATATCTCCCAGTGGGCTGGACCCAACCGGACGACCGACGAAATTCACTTCTCATTATATTTGGAACTATCGCCAGATTGAATGCTCCATAATATCTGTACTGTTCCACAACGAGCCACTACCAGCAAGTCACTCCAGTTTGGAGTCATGGATGTCATTTCAAGAGAAAAGCATTCTTGAGTGGAAAGCGAATATAGATGCTGCAGCTTCACAAAATGAGGACTCAGATATGCAAGCCCAGTTCCAAGAAATGGTCTTGTACTCAACAATCGCTACGGACTACATCATCGTCACTCTCTACCGGCCATGTCCTCTCAACAAGGAACCATCTGCAGGACAATTGCTCAAGGCATTTGCCGCAGCTCCAGCAGTTGCCAGAAACTACACCAGGCAGGCACAAGCAGCGCTGGGATGGAGCAAATACGTTTTCCATCCTTGTCATCATAGCTTTTCCGCAGCGGTGGTCTTTCTACAGGCTTTGCAAAGATATAAAGCCGAAATTGCTGCGCTTTATTCTTGGGACATGATCGAAACATACATAGCCGAGTTTTCCACGTTCTTCACTATGGTTCAGGAACGTTGGCCTCAAGCATCAGGTATTCACAACACATGCACGCACTTGAAGTCGAATGCTAAGTATTGTAAGGATGTCTAAATGAATGGGAGAAATTGCTGGCTCCGGTGAAGAAGGAATACACCGAGTTCTTGCAAGAAAGATCACGCAGAGCTTCACAAGTCACACTCGAGGCGCTCGCCAGTCTCATAGACGTTGAATCCTCGGATGGGTTCCTAGAAGAGGCTCTTAATTTCGACGTCTTCAAGTCCGCAGACCCTGGGGCTGAAGACCTGTTTGGCTATATGCCTAATGATTGGAATGCCGAATTTAGTTTTGGGATGCAGGAAGCCCCATACCTGCCGTACGATCTGCCGGCAGAAATAGATATCAACGCATCAACGCAAATCTGAACAAACAAAATCAGCAAGCCAGAATGCGACCATCGTCATCGACCTGCAACCTGCAACTTGCTGTCAAAATTCCAGCAGTTTAGTTTTTTTGGAAGCCCCTAACGTTAATCAATAACCGCAGCTTACTGCAAGCACTTTATAATATTCTTTAGAAGGTTTCTCTTCGATGTAAGTGTTCAAATCGCCGCCCTACGTTCCAGTCTGTTGCTCCACCTGTCTAATAAATTCAGGGTCATAAGTTGAGGCAGTTAATTGACCAGTGACCGCAACCTTCTCCCCACTCTTTGCTTCATGTCGCTTACTGCTCCAGCTCTTACTCTTCTCGTCTCGCTCACCAGCCTCGATTGTGTGCTCCTTCAGGACGTCTTTGGGGATCACGACATCGTCTTCTTCGTTGAAGTACTCGGTTTCCTTTATCTGCGTCAACGCGAGATGGTAGAACACCATCATGCCGGTCGCATAGAAAGCAAAGATCACTCCAGCTTCCTCGATGAATGAGCTTCCAATGGAATCGACCCCGAAGAAATGGCTTCACCAGCTCCTAGCACGCCGCGAAATACTCCATTGGACTATGTCAGCTGTTCCTCGAGGCTCTCTGACTTGAACATAGTCAAAAATTTACTGCATGACTTGCTGAATTACGAGGCGAATTGGTCAAATAATCCAGGAAATACAGGAGCTGGCGACCCAATGCAGCATGTGAAGAGAGAAGATGGCGATGAATCCAGAATCGCTCCAATTCATTGGGATTACAGTTGGCTTGTATCTATCATAGTCACGCACATACCTCCAACACTCTTAAATCCCCAACGCTGTTGAACATCCAACACTTTTGAACGTCCAACGCTCTTGAACATCCAACACTTTTGAACCTCCAACGCTCTTGAACCTCCAACGCTTTTGAACCTCCAACGCCCTTGAACCTCCAACGCTCTTGAACCTCCAACGCTCTTGAACCTCCAACGCCCTTGAACCACCTGCTTCCAACCTCTTGCTATCTCAATTCCTATTGATAGCCCGACTCCTTCTCAGATGTCAAACACAAGTTGGCAAAAACATACTTGGCTTGCTGAGCGCAGGCCCAAAGCTAAGAGGCGCGCGAGTAGCGTTTGACAGCTGTGCAGGGAACACGTACTGACTGACACAGAAATATCCAGTATTGGGTTGAAGAATTTATAAAACCGTCATGTCTCCCTCGCCTGGTGAAGCCTAACGTCGACTTGAGAGGTGGATAATAGACCATTGACATATCAACATAGTCGTCCAGCGCCCCAACGAAAAGTAATCTAAGCTGGAGGTGCCTTCGCTTTAGCCAATCTACTGTCTTACATAATTTCCTTATATTGTAGATAAGCCTAGTATAGGAGATATTATTAAAGGCTCCTAAGTCATTAAGGTAGAGTAGTAAGGCTAATATCTTTAGGTCTACTTTCTATAATATCTAGACTTACTCTGTTAGGAGCTCTATAGCTAATATTATAGATCTCCCTAGTCTTACCCCTATCTATAAATCTAGAAGGAGCCCCTTGGCTTTAGTAATCTAGCTAAGCCTCTATGCTATAATAGTCTCTAGTACCTTTATAAGTATATTAAGGAGGGTAATAACTCTGGGGTGGTCTTTCCCAGTGAAAGATGTATTGTCCTTTCTCGACTGCCGTGCGCCTTATCCGGGGACCCGTGACCCAATTCGTCTCCCCGCCTGCGGTCGTACCAAGCTCGAAAGGTAGACTGTAATCAGGGGGCGTTGGCAGGCCCGGCCATGTGGGCCGGTTGGGTGCGTCAAGGTATCGTTGCATATCGTCAGGAGACCTTCGCGTTGTTACCCATTCGTTCAAAAAGTTGCGGAACGTCGATATGTCAGAATCAAGTTCCCTGTTACAAGTCCACTCTGACATATTCTGAACCGTCTCCATATTTCGTTCCCAGTGAGGGATGCTCGTGAAGGACGTATCGCCAGTGATGATCTCGTATAACGTGAATACGACGCCAGCTATATCGTCACGCCCTTGCAGTTTTTTTTTCCCCCCGTTTGCAGCCCAGTCAAAGTCGAAGAGAAGAAGATTCTGTGTATCTGGATCGATGAGTAGATTTCGGGGCGCAACGTCTTGATGCATGATTCCTAGATCTAGATTCAAGAAATCGACAAGCTGAGTGAGTTGTTGTATCCACTCAAAGCGAAAGGGACGCTTTGAATCATCGAGGGTTCCACCGGGGATGTATTTTATCGTAAATCCAATCACCCGAGACTCCACAACCTCGAGGACTACACGATCGAATGGTACGATATTTGTATGTGGCGGCAGACTCTTGAGAAGGTTGAGCTCATCCCATGCCATTTGCAGTCTCCGAGGCTTTCCAATAGGATTGAATTTGAAGGCAACCTTTTGAGGAAATCCGGATTCGTCATCGTATCCTGACAGATCAACACCTGGTCCAAGCCGGTCGAGCTCTTTCAGTTTGGAGTACTGTATAACAGAGCAGCCATGAAGCGATTCGGTGGTCGAGAAGGGAAGATATCCAATAAAAAAGTATCGTCCTGTTCCGGATCGTGGGAAACTTCGGTAATGAGGCCTCCATCATCGACCGTGACCGCGCAAACTTCGGGTGATAGGTAATCAGCGAGTCGCGCCAATATGAACCTCGACGTCCTCGTCAGGTGGAAAGAGCTTGGCAGTGCTTATGACCTTGATCATGCGCAATTGATCCCAATCCCAAACGTTGCAATGGGTTACAGTCTGAGGATTTTCGCTCGACCCAAAATAACCCTGGCCCTCGGACATGAACCTTTCCTCGGGTTTGATCATAGTAAATTGAAGGAAGAAAATTAGCTTTGATGTGGACGAAAGATGAGTAGCAGTGGCAGTGCGAAGCTGAGCAGCCGTGAGCCGAGGTTGAGCCGAGCATGATTCTGCTGATGTAATGCGCCAAGATTATGGGTGGACCGCATTGGGTGTATGCCAAGAGTAGAATGGTCCGAATATCGCGTTCGGGGCAAGGCGCACAAGCAGCATTATCTTTACCAGGCTAACCGCAGCCTTACATCAGAGTGGGAATTAGTTTTCGATATCCGAAACTCCATGATCAGTTCGGGAGGTATTGCGGGTCCTTGATGCGCATATTTGCGTTCAACTCCGCAACCTATATTGCGAAAGAGTCTGACGATCGATTCGATACTCAACTTATTACAGTCAGACGCTGTGTGTCTTCTACCTGATCATATCAGCCACTCCTCTAATCAAAACATTTACCTTGTACCAACTCGTCCACTCATGGCAAACGAAGCAATCTCTGTCACCATCCCCGTCATAGATATCAGCGGTTACCTCGCAGGCAACGCAGCAGGGAAAGCTGCCGTTGCCGCGAGAACCAGGGCTTCCTCCAGATAATTGGCCATGGCGTTACGGAACATCTTCAAAATACTTTATTCAAGGTAATTGCTGCATTTTTCGCGCTCCCGATCAACGAGAAATTGAAGCTGTCTGCCGAACTGTCGCCTTGTTTGAGAGGTTATGACATGGTAGGCGGCCAGAAACTTGATGGGCTGGATGAAAGCGCGACGCCGGATCAGAAGGAAGGATTTATGATCAAGCCGGAAAAGCCTCTGGAACGATTTCTTGCAGGTCCGAATCAAGTAGGTTCGTCGAAGCCTGGCAGATCTCGCTGCTAATACAGCTTCAGTGGCCAGATACAAGTCTGCTTGGCATGGCCGATTTCCAAGATGCGTATACGGAATATTTCTGGGCGGTGCATGAATTGAGCAAGAAAATGTTCCGATTAGTCGCCTTGGGCCTGGATCTGGATGAAAATTATTTTGACGATTTTGCTTCGGATATAGATGGCAGTTCGAATAATCTCATAAGGTGAAGAAGATACCAGGAGAATGTTGATATACTCAATGACCCTATCATGCATCAATATAACCTGCGTCTTCCCATTAAACTGCAGACGCATACTAATGGGAATCACAAAAGTATCATATTTCCCGCAAAAATAATCAAACTGTTCGATCTACATGCATTTGATAACGTGTGGATCGATGTAGCCATGTGTCCATCCATGGATGCTTGTTTTACGGAGATTTGGAAGGGGCCTACTCCTCTAGGTGCCAGTCTGCTGGGTGGAGGAGGGGGTTAGGGGTGCCCATTGGTGTCTTCCATATTGAGGCTGGGTTGAATGTGGTATATTTGGCAGTCGTGGTGTATGAAAGAATGGACGTACTCCTTTAAAATGGTTAGCTGGATGCCGGAAGCACGAGGTGCTCGACTGTGAAAGACGCTCGAATTAGGCACAGTGAAGGAGAATTTAGGTCACGGCCATTATTCCACTCTCTTTTGACGACAAATTATGATTTATGGAAATTTGCAATTTGCTCGGGAAAACTCTCGATCGAATGTGCAGGAAAGAACCAGGTCGTTCTTATGGTTCCATTTGACCATAGCCTCAGAAAACTGTTGTTACCGACTATTGCTCCAAAGATTCCTTGCGAAATGTCTTTGGGGTTTGGTGGTGAGTCGTCCTGCGTGTTCAACCTGGTATCATTATCTCGCGCGGCTGAATGCTCGCTGCCCGTACCGGTATGTAGCCGAGGTGTGTTAGTCCGTAGATGATAGTATGTGTCCCCGCTCGTGCCGCTCTTCACAGTCATTGATGCTAAGGATGAGTTTGCGTGGCTCAATGCATGCATCGGACTCTGTCGGGTGGCGAACATCTTAACTTCACCATTGTTGAAGCTGGGCCCCAAGAGCTGACTATTCAAGGTCCATGATTGCTAAGTCTGGAAAACCTTTGATTATGGCAGATTGATCATGGTCAGACTCTGAAAGGTCAACGTGACTCTCATGTGATTCTTTCGTGGTGTTGCTTTTTTGGCCCAGGCAACATACCTAGAAAGAAACACGTCTGTTTCTTGAGCTTCTATTTAACCACCTTTTTCCTTCGCTACAAACTGCCCTCCACAAAAGACCAACCTCTACTTATGGAAACAAGCACTTCCCAGCTCCTAAATTTGGCCGACGAGCTGCTGGTTGAGATTATCTCCCAAGTCCATGACCGACAAGCTCTCTGCGCGCTCTCACGAACATGCAGTCGCCTCCAAAATCTGACCCAAGACCTCATCTACGAGACTCTGCTGATACGAAATGGAACCCAAGCTCGCTCTCTGGCACAACTCTTTGCTTCCGGGAGAGCTCGTCCTCGCGCCGTTCATGATCTACAGATTCGATGGCCCCATACTTCGGAAGATGGGATAGAAGACATTGACCCGTTGCTGAAAGATTTTACGCAGCTCAAACATCTCAGGATCGAGTCACCATGTTGCAATGATGGTCCATGGATTGACCAGCCGGAGAAGCCTGCGCTTCCTTGGATGAGTGGAGGCAAGATCGATATCTCGGGGCTGTTTGAAATTGCCTTAAGTTACGATTGGCCTTTATCAAGTTCTCCACTGGGCAATTTACAATCATGTAGGTTTGCCCACCAACGAAATTAAACGAGCCTCAATGTTGAGCGAAACTTTCGGATGTTCGAATTACAAGATTTGGAATTAAGCCTGATAAGGGAATCGAGGCTTCGATTTGCCTCGAATTTGTCTGTTCAAAATTGATGGACACTTCAAGCACTAGATCGACTGCAATGGGTCCCTGTTCTGACTTGGAGCACCTGAAATGTCACTTCCCTTGCAGCACCAGATTCGCTGACGCTTTGAACAGTAACACTCCATTCCCACGGAAGCGGAGAGGATTCGACTCGTTACGAGCTGGGAGAGGGTGCCATCATCTTTCTTTTGCCGACTCTCCGCTATATCATGCTCTCGTGTTTCGATATCGGCATGCACGAGGATATCGAGGAGGTTCTGTCGCGACAACCCCGATTCAAAAACGCTTACAAGACGACTGCCTTGAAGACGCTCGTTTTCGAAGAATGCAACATCCACTACGAGAGTTTTGAAACCCTTCTCAAGCTTCCCCAAGCACTCCGAAATCTGACAGTTGGGGAACGTATGTATCACACAAGCGAAGACGTCGTCCCTATGGGCTTTCGTTCAAATTTCCTCGAATTTCTCGAACCACAACGATCAACGATCACATACTTCAAACACATAGGCGGTGGACGATACTGGAGCCATGCACACGCGCTCCACCACTACAAAGAAGACATCACTTTTCTATCTGCATTGGAAACAATAGAACTCGGTCCAGCACTAGGCCGAAAATACATCTCTCATCAACTCTCACCGACCCTTCGAAAAGTTCGTTTCCTAATGACATTCCCCACAGATCTCGGCCTAGAAAACAGTTTCTTCGACCACCCATTCTGGTCCTCGACCTTCAAAACATCGGACCATCTTCATCACATAGATCTCGTCCTCTACCGTACTACAGACGACGAATTCTGGAATTCCTTCTGGCGACGGGAATCCGTTAATTCGATTGCGAGGAGATTGAGGGAGCAGAATACTGAAATGGCGATTTATCAGCCAAAGTTTTGTAAGAGATCTTTGATACCGCCGTATATGTATGGAGAAGAGATGCCGGAGGAGGAGTTGTTGTATGTTTCTAGTAGTCCCAATACTTTTGGGGATAGGTTTTATGAGCTTGCTGAGGACTCGATTGGAGATGATGAGGGAGAGTCATATGTCACGACCGCACTCGCAGATGAGGTGGAGTAGGAGGAAGGAATAAAGCTGCGTCAAAGGCGGAGACAACGTATTTGTTTTGGGTTTTGGCATTCGGTCTACTTCTTGAAGGATATTTCTGACGCCAATTATTGCCCGCTTGGTGAAACAGGCAGTCTTCAAAGCATTCCGCTTTCTAAATCTTTCCATAAAACAGAAAGAAACAAGGAAGTCGGTTTTATGAACACGTAGCTGTGGGGGAATCTCAACGGTATCTCTATATCACGGACTTTCATCTCCTTTGATTGGGATGGGCCAACCTCTCGTAATCTTATCACGCTTGCCCACTTTATCCCCTCCTTTCGTGCTGGAAGGTGCCAAATGTATAATTTCGAATCGCGAATCGAATAAAATCGCGTCAATAATTCGTACAGCCGAATTAAGCTGCACACATTGAGAGTGTATGCATATCGATTCGGTACTATGTAATTCCATACTTCCCGACTCAAATTTATACCCAGTCTCACTACATATTGTAGTTTTACGTCTCTCAATTTCGGCCTCAGAAGGTGGGTACAACTGAAACCATAAATACATTGTCTTCAACACGCGGTATTGGAGATGTTGCGGATGTGGTTGGTTCCAATTTGAAACTACAGACTTCTTCTTTTACAACTGGGATATCTATCATTTCACCCTTTCTATAACTTTAAGCCGTTCCTAGATGCACATGCAATTCAGTTGCACGTGTTGCTTCTTGATGTATGGTATCACCTTGGTGTTTATGACTCTGGCAGCCTCAAATGATTTCCCTCTCGTTGATAAGAGACTAAAGTTTGCATAGAGCTTTGCATCAAATATAACCACATCTCCACTCTATACAAGTTCCTACCAAGCTGCAAAGCGGCAGTTGTAGAGAATCGAGATATGGTCGAGTGTGAGCCAAAGCTATTCCATCCCTCGTACCCAGTACACCGCCTCGAACCCCATCCCAAGTCTATTCCCTCTCATTTCAAAGTATTCTTCTCCTTGGCTATTAACGCCTTACTCTTGGCCGTTATCTTGCCTACAACCCTCGTAATAGGTAACACGATAACCCTGGCAAACCACGGCGTAAGCCACACACACCCGACCAACCTAACCGGCAATAAAACCTTAACAACGGCCCACGCCGTCCCTACCTCCATCAATATCTTCATCCCATCGGCGCCCACATTCCAGGTATCACCATCTAAACTTCCTCCTCCTCCTCCTCCTCCTGCCTCTGTTCCACTCACTTGACCGGGTTCAGGCACAACCGTCTCCCCCAACCACCCCTTCCGTTTAAAGTATTTACCGAACTTTTCAATACCCTCTGTCACAGCGGGGGATTCCGTGATACTCTCAGGAAGTGTGAGGGATGAATAATGGAATGTGGCGAAGAGGGCGAAAAGCGGGAGGATGGCTGTTATTTCATGAAGGAGGAGGAAGGATGTTATGTGTGAGATAGGGGCGGTGGAGAGTGGGATCGTGTAGCGGTGCAGGAATTTGGGTACTACATGAAGATATTAGTATAGACATGGCAGAATACACGGATCGTCGAGTTGCGTTGGATTGATGAAGAGGGAATGTCGTACGCTTTGAATTTATCCTCTCAATCCGCGATTGTGGCGTCACCTTCGTGGCCACATATCTACGCCAGAAGAGATGTCGAGTGATTGATTGCGAACTCCGCAGAGCGAGACGCGTTGGACGAAGCATTGCTACATTGTGTTGCTGTTGTATCACCCAATCTTCATCTTTGTGGTGGAGGATGATCGACGTCACTAATCTATTCCCCAGCACATCCATGGAAGCTGGCGTTACGAGAGAGAAACGCAAGCAAACCTTGTTGCCTTATAAAGTCCACATCTCCCTGAGAGTAGGGCAAATTCATGCCAGATCCGGGAAGCTGTCAAAATCAGGAACTGGAGCCAATAACGACAGATGGCACCTGCAGCTGTCACAGATGAATCGAGAACGGACAACATGTCAAAAAATATATGCGATTCTCAAGACATCAAGCCTCGGCTCCATCTATCTATCTTGCTCCAACTAATTCTATACACTGGTCGAATAATCATTATTCTTTTCTTCCGCTCAAAGTACCTGAATGTCTATCGTCTCATAGTAACAAGGCACACTATTGCCATCCCAAGACTCCTGCAATGATTTCAACGTCTTGCTAAATGGTGTTACCTGGTATAATGCTCCGCGTATAAACAACATGTCGCTCCAAGCTTTAAACCCATTTGTCTCCTCACAGAGGGTTATCGTGATCTTGCATCGTTGTTGACAGACACAACGCCGGGTCTTGAGACATCTCTTTAATCTTGTGGAGCATGTCAGGATCGATTGTGAGAAAAGCTTCACTCCTAGCGCCGCAAGCAATATTTGGTGTCATGTCGCCGTCCTTCATGCTGACAGGGAACAAAGGTTCGCCGTTGATTTTGGTAATGTCGCTGTCTTCTTCATCCGTATGGTGAAACATTTCTGGACTGGTACTCCAGCATTTCCAGCCGAGATCTCGACATGCTTCGAGAAGCCGCACGTCGTATGCCCATGTGCCGTGGTTCTGCTCCTCTGTCGATAATTCTTTCAAAATTCGTTTAGCAGACTCCCTTGTCACTGCGTACGCAAAGCTGCAGAGTGGCTTCCTGGATTTGTGCACCATGCGCTGCTTGTGCTTCATGCCCAATTCTCTTAACCAATCCTCTGTGTCTGGGTGCATTCGTTGGAGTGGTGGCAGTGATTCGTCTGTGAAGATCTCATGAGGTAATTCGGGCCAGAACTTGAGATCGAAGTAGTCACCGCAGTGGCCTAGGTAGAGGAGTTCCCAAGATTTCAAGTCACCCCAGTAAGTCTGTGGTCGGTTCGCTCGACGGAGAGCTTCGTACGGATCATTTGCACTATCTGCAGAGGCATTGATGAGGTTGCGTACGGCTTTTGCTACAAGTGGAATTTGGTAATTGCGGAGGTGAATATCCCAGTCAACATCATCTTCAAGGATCAGAGCCGAGGACAGTCCTGATTCAACAAACCTGGAGATTATCGTTAGCGTTGAGTCATTTGGAGATTGTGTACCACATTGTGGGACATGTAGTGCACGATCACGCACCATTTCAACGCGTTCAAATGTCCGAGCCATGCCATTGCAGAGCCTCGCGATATCACGGACAGTTTCTCTGTCTTAATGCTTTCGACATGGGCATCCGTCCATACTGGTTGATCCGGTATTATAATGTCAATGCCAGTCAAATTGGCAGCATGAAGGAGTGAGGAGCGTCTGTGCGAGTCTTTTTTAGAGACAGCGATGATGCCGCCAAACTGCATGCAAAAAGTCAGCCTTTGTTCGAAGTTCAAACACTTGGCAGACAGCCTTGGGGTTGCTTCTTTGTCTGCGGAAGAAACATACGCCGAGAGTCGCGTTGGCAGGACCATTGATCGGATTGACCGGTTCCTCTGGCACCAGATATTGGTGCAACGGCGACGACGTGGATATTGTGCGGTGTAGATGGCAGAGATTGAAATAGAGGAAGAATGCAAGGGCGCAAGTCGCGAGAATGCCCAGGTCCCGACGACGACATTCCATCCTCAGGGACTCAGCCAATCATTTGGCCCTGGCTCTCAGGGGGGCCCGGAAAAGAGGGAGGTCAGGTACGGTTATGGGGGGCGTAGGTGCGGAGATCTGCGTGGAGAGGCCAAGCGCTAAGGCTGTCGACTTGGCTGAGGACGAATTGAAAGAGAGTGGGATGGGGTGAAAGGAATGAAGGGAATGAAGCTGTTGAAGATGGAAAAGTCCTTCATATCAACCATCATGTCAGGTAGCTCCTGCTTACCTGCTTTGGTGCCCATTAAACTCTGTCACGGTCGGTAGGTATACTGAAACTGGTCGAGTTACAGAGGTAATCTCATCGCCCTGCACAGCGACCAACAGCCTCGTCTCGTCGCGTGCATAAGGATCTACATAGCTGTACATAACCGTATAGTCTTACGCAATAACAATTCCAAGCAGACTGATTCGCGTAGACAGGATACGACCAGGAAGTTGAACTTGTGACACCGTAAATAAGCATTTCACGCCCGCGATGCACTGCCAACAGGGGGGCTGGCGCCGTGGAAGGTCACCAACATCCATCTCACGCAGAGACATGGCACTAGAAATCCAGTAACCCGGATTACAGTGCGCTGAAATGGCCAGTGACGGATTGAACCCTTTTGCCCCTGAGGGCAGACTGCCATCGCGTTACAAATCTGTGCGCAAGACCATATCGAGCGACTCGCAGAGTGCAGCATCAACTCCTCCTCCCGCCCCCTCAATGCCTCAAGCAATACCAGAGAATGCGCAAAGCAATGGAGTCCAGAGAAGCAGATCTCGCTACCATCGCCCGGCTCCTGTGTCTCAATCTGCCCAAACCTCCATGCCAAATCGTACGCGAGCAGAACGCCCAAGACGCGAGCCGATTCCTGAGCTTCCCCATCAAGCAATACCCCAAGCGCCTACCACCGAGTGCAAGCCACTGACCATTGGCCATGCGCAAAAAGATCCACCATCGTCTTCCAGAGGAGAAGACAGCGGCAATTCGTCCTCTAAAACACCCAAAAGACCTACGACCTTCAGTAGCAACCAGGAACATGGCCGAACGAGGCACGAAATGGCTGGTCTCACGGAGGGAGAATCCATTATGGCGAAGGAGCAGGCACGCTATGACAAAATCAAGGCACAGCAGCGCGCTGATTGGGAGGCGAAGCACAAAGCTGCCGAGGTTGAGCGAATGAGGCTACAAAGGGAACAAGACGAAAGAGACAGAATAGCTCACGAGGCAGAGGAAGAAGAGCAAAGGAGACGTGACTACATTGCGAATGAGCAGCGTCGCGTGAGAGATGAGGCCGAGGCAAAGAGGAGGGCAGATCGTGAAGATGCAGAACGGGGGAAGAAGTTGAGACGCTTGAAGAAGGAGGACATATCACGATCCAGGCCGGCAGATATTAGAAGACCGACCAGGGAAGGCTACGACACAATTTCACCGCTGGAAACGCCCAATACCATCACATCGCCTACCTTATCATCACATGCAGTACCAAAGCTAGGAGGACTCTTCAAGCGCAGGCATCACGATTCTCGCTCGCCACCAAAGTCGCTTGAGAACATACGCCCTAGGACTAGCCATGCTTCGCCGCCTAAACTCCCAGGCCTTCTCGACAGCGTAAAGAAGGGTTCGGCTCCCGAAATGCCAATGATCAGACCTGGAGGTAAAGGCATCGTCCCGCTCACAGATGCCCCAGTGTCTGCTTCCAATCACGGTGAACGCCGAGTGAGGATCCAATGTGGAAAGAAATTTATCGACTTGCCATTTACACCAACGACCTCGGCCCTGCAGCTTATTCGCTCCACGGCAACAGTGATGTCAGAATGTCCTGATCCGAGAACGTCGGTCATGTATGAGGACTTCACCAAATGCGGCGTTCAAAGACCATTACGGATGTATGAGCCTGTCAGAAACGTGGTCAATTCGTGGGATTCAGATACGCAACATTCGCTGTTGATTGTGCCTTCCGACGCTGGGTTGAACAATGAGCTGTACAAAGATTTCGCTCCAAAAGAAAGGTATGTAGGTCCTTCAGATTCAAGTACACAGTACCTTCCTCGCGCTCGATTAATTGCTTCCCATCTATAAGCAAAACACAATGATGGCTTTCAAGTCAATATCGATATCGTCAAACTTCTGGCGATTCAATCAAACAAAATTGCCAGAAATTTATCAATATCGTTTCCGAATTGCGAGGCTTGATTGTGTAACACAAGTTTGATCGTCATGGCGATAACGAGGGACGTGTATGGACGACTCTGCTGTGCCATCGACATGTTGATATGAGAGTGCCGAACTAACTCCGAATCCAGGCCTGAGACTCAATCCTGGTGGTTGTACTATTCTCCTAGGGCAGGGAAGTGGGATAAGCGCTGGGTCACCCTTCGCGAAGATGGTCAGATCATCATGGCTAAAAATGAGGCTGGTAAAGACGCGAACAATATCTGCCATCTTACAGATTTTGAGACATATACACCGACTCAAAATTGGAAGAAGAGAGTCGTCAGACCACCCAAAAAATACTGCTATTGTGTCAAGTCTCAACAAAAGTCCAGCATGTTCGAGGAGTTGACCAACTTCATACACTACTTCTGCTCGAACGACAAACAAGTTGCAGGTTCATTCTTCTCGACCATTCAAAGTTGGCGCAGTTGGTATATTTACAACGTAATGGGCGAAGGTAAAGCATCGAAAGGCGAACAGAAAGAAGTCAAGAGTGGTCCGCTCAAGGACAGGTCTGATGAACCGCAAGTCGCTCGCACTGGCAATCGTGATTCTTACTATGCCTTGGGGACTTTCAACACCCTGGGGTTGGACTTTGAGAGCTTTGCAAAAGAGACACCTGCGGAGCGTCGCAACCCGAAGCGACGTAGTTGTTCGTTTTCTGGGGACTATAACACACCATTGGCCACGTTGGGAATGTTCCCGGGCATGCCTTCAGCGCAAGAGCATTCGAGGAGTCAAAATACAAGGCAACCTTCCGTCAGCCAGAAAGGAAAGAATCATCCGCCTGTTGCTTACAAGGATGTGCACGACAGTGACCAGTCCAATCATCGCACCAAGCCAAGTTGGAACAGTCAACAAAGCGGCGAAGCAGCGTTTAATCCCAATAGCCTTCTTGGACATACATACGAATACAGACAGCAGGCTTTACAAACATCTGATAACGGAAATACAAGTGGGTTGAATCGCAGCGCATCACAACGAGTCAATCCCACGATGCACCGTCGTAACTCCATCGATGGCGGTTCGATTCGCCACGGTCCCAAGCCCAAGCCTTTGGTTGATTTGACGCCCCAATACCGCGAACCTCCTCAGCATTTTCGAAAGGGCAAAGGCTTCAAGCCTGAACATGTTCCTGATGGCGGCCTTGTTGACGCGATTCCAGACAATATTGAGAGCCCAATACAATTGCCCGGTGCGAACGAGTGGAAAGCGAGGCCTACGACAAGCTCTGGTATGCAACGCAACCCAACAGTTTCTGGCGGTGGCCACCATCGCAGCAGGAGTGTCAAGGGGAGACGGGATAACGTTGCAGAAAGAGAAGCCACATTTACTGGTTTAATGGCGAAGAGTGGCCCTGGATGGGGTCATGGAGACAAGGGCCGTGGTTTTCCTAGTAACACGGCTAACGGGCCTCTGATAGATCTCTGCGACGAGAAATGAGTTGATCTCCAGACATGTTGTTGCATACGAACTCGGGAGATGATGCTGGCAATCAGGTCTCGTAAGTTTCGGCATCGCGCACTCCTTTGTGCTAGACACTGCCGTCACCGACGGTCCCGTTAGCTTTGAAGTCCCTCAACTCGAGATCGATAATGGTAGATTTCTGGCGATGTTTCAGAATCGCTTTGCCAGAACTTCACCGATATCGATCAAGAATTGCATGATTGCAATATGAAAGCGAGTTTGTATGCCTATGCTGAACTTCCTTTTCGCGCAGGGAGTCCCCCTCTCCCAAAAAGCTGCGCGGTTGGCTTCAGAGAGCTTTGAATCGGCTCAGAAGTGGAAGGCAGGAATGTTCTGTTGTTCGGGACGAGGAATCAGTGACGCTGGATGGATTTGCAGGCCAGAGTCTATCCAACGGGAACTCGATGCACTCTCAGAGGACACTTGAAGCTATCAACCGGCGCCACCAAACCATGAGTCGCACGTACAGCCAAGAATTGGCTTATATGGGCCAGATCAGACACGATAATACGCCTATTACGCCTGGCAATGCAAACGCATACGTAGGAAACGGATCTTGGGCTAGCGGGGCCGCTTCGGGGCCGCTTCGTCCTGGCAAACCATGTAAACCAGTTGAGCCGTTCAAGAGACCTGCGAGTTGGGGGCAAGGACACCAGAGGAACGAAAACGAGCATTGATGGACGCAAATAGGCATTTTTGGAGCTTCATTGGGTATATTGAAGGATGAGGTGGCATTGGTGCGTTTTTCTAAGCTGGCAGTAATTCCGCTATTGATTCTGATTTTGAAATGGAGACCAATATTGATGATTTTCTAGTGAGCGAACAAGAATGAGTTTCCAGACATTGATCGATATTGATATTGGATCAGGGGTTTGCTATTTGATCGTTACTGAGGTGATGTCGATGAGGAAGGGTGGGATCAACGTTCTGGATGTCTCTCTTCCATTTCACTTCGCCCATTCACTCATTCATTCATTCACGTCTTCATGCAGATCTGAATGCACCTCGCTGGTGTTGGTCATCATGTCCTGGATATACCTATCACCTCATAACCACCTCCTTCCAACTCCTTTCACCCCCGCCTCCAACATACCATACAATCATCCCCATTCCTAACGCCACCCATTCCTTCTCCTCTTCACCTATCGAAAACATGTCTACGATATTTCTAGTATACCATGAGTTCCAACTCCAATTGCAAATACCAATACCTCTCCCGTATCTCAAGCGAAACTATCTTACAATTGAATACAAAAACTTAAAAAATTCCCAATAGATATCCACAAAGCACAACAACCCCATCCAAAACAACCGAATCAAAACAAAGAATAACCCACTTCCAAATCCAAGAATAATTATTCCACCTCCCCATCTACACATCCAGAATTAGCAACTCCAATGTATCATCTCGTCACAAGACAGACAGATTTTTTGAAGTCCCATTTCTACGGGGTACCTCCGTGTTTCTTGTTGAGCTCAGGCTGGTGGATGTACGTCTAAACAAGAACGGATTCCAAAAATAAATCTATCCACTCCACAATACAAAGACAGATAGATAATTCTTCCCCAATTAAAAAATCCACACCTTTAGCACAGGAAGGATAATTCAAAGACCTCGCATCCTCGGGTACAACGACAAACCACCAAAAATAAAGAAATCCTCTCCACAAAAATAAAGCAAGATAATTCGTACAAACCCGCTTTGTTTCAAGGTTTTCTTTTCAGGGCGAATTCCTTGCTAGTCCACCTAGCTGCGATGTGTTCGTTATGACGAGAGGATCTGTGATATGTCATCGTAGTATGTAGTTTGAGAGCAGCATTTGTCAAGGAACAAGGTATCATTTGCAGTTAATACGTGTTCGATTCGAATGGACTGGCACAAATGCGCAGAAAGATCCAGTTGCTGCCAGCGCTGCCAGTCGCACAAGCGGTATAAATGGCCGCCAAAATTCTGTGTCAGGTGTATCTCAAAGGAAAAAATCGAGTCGCTTGTAACGTGGGATACCCCATCGCTACAACAAATGCAAAACCATAACTCCAGCCGCCCTCAATTATTCCAGAAGTCGCGCCATCCAGACTGCGCTTAGCCCTCTTTGTGAACTGCCTCTCTCATATCCAGTCATGTTTCATGCTTGCGCTCTCGTGTCCTCGCCTGCAGCTCAATCGCTGAGATCGGGATTTGCAACGAACAGTCGGACACCTCTACCTATGGTCATTGTTCGTTCGTCCACACTGCCTCTCCTGATCAAATCATCCGCACTCTCCTTGAATTCTTTGTGTTCCTTTGCTCGGTGCGGCAGAGCAGCAGGGCCTCCAAATGAATTTTCTCTCTCGCTGTTTGAACTATCGCTGTCGGCTGCCTTTCCGCTGCCTTTCCTCGCATCGAAGTAATCGTTGTTAGGTCTTGCGGAGGCATACGGTGTCTTCTCTTCGGCAAGATCATGGAGGTGGACTTCGCTAGGACTCCGGGAGTGACCGCTTGTAGGAGTGGAACTTGCTGTGCTAAAACGAGGCTGGTATCCAGAACCAGCAGCTCTTCTTTGACTACCGAGACTACTCCTTCCAGATCCGGTTCTGCGGTGATGTTGATTTGGGCGTGCGCCTGCGTAGCCCCAAGCTGGATCCTGCTCCCACTCGTTCAATTCCTCTTCTTGCCTGCTGTTTCTGCTTCTGTCGTCCGTCTCATCTTCAACTTCCGTAGCGGACAGTCGCATAGGGACGCCTGCGCCAGCCATGTTGCCACCAGTGTACTGAACTGGTTTTCCACCATGATGTCGGATCTTCCGGGCCACACCGCCAGTGAAGCTGCCACCCATGTTGCTGTTTGAACTGCTGCCCGTAGGTGGCGTTGAGCGGCCAACGTTACTCCCACCAGCTGCGACTTCACGTTCAGCCCGCTCTTTCGCCATGCGCTGCTGAACCCGGATCCGTGGATCCTCGGCCTGAGAGCGGTCACACCACACGGTGGCTTTCTGCTTGCGGAGGAGGGCTACATAGGAGGTTGGAGGTGGTCCGGTAGATCTGCCGGAGGAGGACCGCCGTATCGAGTTGTGTGCTGAGGGTGTGGTTGAAGAAGTGGAGGATGTGGCATTTGAGAGGGTGCGGCGGGTGGAAGGATTCGCTACGAAGGCATTGTTCATTGTGGGGTAGGATGGCTGGGATTGTAAAGGATAGGATTGCGAAGGGTCGTGGTAGTGATGATGAGGCGCGGCCGAGTTACTGTTAGGGTGATTTGACTGGTTGGGGTACGTGGGTTGCGATTGCTGGGGAAGAGGTTTTCGCTGCGGAACGCGTATAGCAGGAGCGTACTGAGCGAGCATGGGAGCCGACATGATGCGTGTAGGTATAAATAAGTATCGGACAGGTTTCAAACGCGTGAATAATGACTTGTTTCGAGGGTGCGACTCTTCTTCAAGTCAAGCTGTCTGGCCAAGAGCTAGGATCTCGCTTGACTTCAGCTGGACAAGGTACAAGCTGGAGCTCTCTGCAAGCCGCGGCTGCGGCGGGGTTTCTTGTATATAATGTTCGGAACAAAGGCCAACAATGGTGGAGGATAGCGGCGTGGTGTTGAAGCAGAAGCAGACGGCGAGATGGAAGTCGGGAGTCCTAGCAATGGAGTTTCTGTGTTGGGCACAAGTACTCGGGGTGATATACGGCGGTGCTAAGTACCCGTATGGATTTTCTTTGGCCTAGCGGAGTGATGGATCGGACCACAGAAATAGACTGGACGTTACATCGACTATTGTCCGCATCCCAAAGTACTATATCATCTGGAAATCCACGGCCCAATTCGTCATGATCGCAGGGGCGTGGATAAATAACAGCGAGAAATGCGAACCTTGCACTGCCACGGTGGATATTGATCGAGTAATGCTATTCTAGCTGCAGCAGTAGCAGAGGGAAGTCTTAGGGAGTACTTCTATACTGAGGTACCCAACCTGCTCCAAGCTCGGCCTCAATCTCAATGTCTTGGAGACTGCAAGCCTCGACGGGTTAGACTGCTCAAGCCTAGGTAGGGACAGCAGACGGACAAGATTCCAGCCTTGCACGGTAGGGACAGCAGCCGGACAAGACTCCAGCCTTGCAAGCCACGGGTTGGACAGGCCAGCAGGCCTCCTGCTGCTTCTTGCAGCTTGAATTTCGCCGCCCTGTCCACACGATTTCTGGCCATGTCCACACGATTTCGGGCCGCCATGTCTACACGATTTCGGGCCGCCATGTCTACACGATTTCTTCCATGCAGGGACCCTTACTATAAATCCCTTCACACGATGGAGCTAGGTAAGCCGGTGGACCCTCACGATATCAGAGGGGGAGCTGGTCTATAATTAGAAGACCGTAGCAGTCAGTGCCCTTCCAAATTTCACCTCTCCAGTCTCCACCCTCCCGAGACCTTCGCTCGCTTCTCGTCCGTCTATCCAGACCTCGATGATAAGAATCCCGTGTACTACTCCATCGACTTCTGCCGTGGCATCCTGTGTCTCCCGCTTCCTTCCGACGCTGCGACACTCATTCCATCTCATCACCGCTCCACTCATTCCATCTCATCACCGCTCCACTCATTCCATCTCATCTCCGCTCCACTCTGCCTTCAGCTCCAGCCCACACCGTCGTCTTCTGGTATGCATCATCGGCTCGCCCATTGGTTGCAGGCTCAGTCTGCAGTATGCAAAGTGACAAACTTATTTCAAATCAATCCAAAGCTTGCTTGAGACTCCATGACTCGCCAAGACCGGGACAGCACCAGAACAACACCAAGGAGACCAACTTTGGCTGAACATCACATCATGCCGGTGAAATGGCCCGCAATCGGACAATCAAGGGATGGAGTGACACCTGTCTGCACTCATTACTTCCAAAGCTCTGGATATTGTTCAATTTGTCAACAACGCTGTCGCCCTGATGTCCATGACAAAATGCCCATACCAGGAGGACTTTCAGTCGCCAAGGGATGATGGCTCCGTCTATTGGCGACTAAGTCTCGTCGCGACCTTTTTATGAAGCACAAACTATTCTACGAGATCCTCAGGACAGCCGAAATTCGAAGATTGATACCGTCTGCACCAGACTAGATTCGTGGCAAGAACCAGCTGAGCCTTCCAGCTCCATTATGCTTCATGTCGAGGTAAGACCGGTGAATTCCAGCATCTCAATCTTGCATTCCACATACACCTTGGTTGTTAACAATGGCACGCATCCGAAATCTCCAACACCGGGAAGCAGAGCCCCCATTCTCACTCCAAATTTGTGGTCGAGTTTACATGCCAAAGGGTTGATCGAAAAGAGCTCGAGCCGGTGCTTGGTGCTCCCACTGCGTCTTCTTTCCTTTCGTGTTGTCTTGATGACAGTAATCGCTGTTTTCAGTCGAGTTTTGCCCTAAACCATGCTCCTTTTCATCATTCTCTTTCTCATTTTCACCATTCTTTGATCCGCCGACGTGCTGCGCACGATCCCACAGAACTGTCTTCTCTTCCATGTCGTAGATTGACAATAAACACCCAATTCTTACAGCCATGGTGGCATCAGATGTCGTCTCTACCAGTACTTCGACATTTGTCACGATCGTCACGATAACCTTTCCAACTCCAACAGGATCTTCCGTGGAGACTCTTCCTAAGAGCAGCAGTAATAATAATGAACTTCTCGTGGGATTCGCCAGCGCCGGGGCCTTTGCACTTTTTCTGTTTGTCATCGGACTACTCTTCTGTCTCAAGCACACTCGCACGAAGCATCGCCGTCGCATCGAGGATCTGGAGCACCGGCTCAATGGCCTCGAAATTCAAAACAGACCACACCTGGCATCAGAAAGAAAGAGGTTTTCAACCGCTACTGGCACGAGTTTGGGAAGCAGCTGGGGCGCTTGGAGATCGAAGAATGTCAAGAACTTCCAAAAAATTCGAACTGCAAACCAGACGACAGCAAGTAACAAAAGAAAGAGATTCGCTCATGGTTGGTGGTCAATTTCATCCGTGATGGAAAATCAGGATCATCGTCAGAATGGCACTCCACTCCAGGATATCACTTTGTCCCGAGCTCCGCCACAACTGATTGGTGGGTCCGGAAACGACCTGGATCCTCTTGTGACTCCACGTCTGTCTGTCATCGCCGAAAGCCCATCTCAAGCTCCAGCTCCAGCTCGCCTCAATTTCCCCGCCGTGAAGGCACCGCACCGGGACTCTGCCGTCACTGAAACTCATGCTGATGGTTTATGCGACGACAAGGAGATTAACGTCGATTCGTTAAGAGTGAAAATTCCAAGTCAGAATTACGACATGTCATCCATTGACAAAGAAGTGGCCGTAAGCAATGCGACTGGATTGACCAAGGTGTGTAAGGATTTCTGTTTCAATTGTTGTAGCTGGCAAGTAGACATACCGGATCCCATAAGCTCGTATTTCATCCATCTAGATATGATAGCATAGGCTTTCAGTGTCACATGTCCCAAATCTATCGGACTGACTGCGATATTTAGAGTACTGCTGAAAAACGCCCAGCACCGCCACCACCGCCTTCAATACCAAGTAAAATTCACCAGCGCAAACCTGCCTTAGCTGGTGCCATCTCAATCTTCCCTCCAGGTACTTTAACAGGTGCAGATACATTGCATCCAACGTCGACTCGATATCGTCCATTCAGTGTTATAAACGAAGATCCATCTGCTGCTCCCCGAAAACTCATTGCACCACCACCACCAATGCGAAAGCCAATTCCCAACCGACCTTCGCGAAGTTTCAGCCACATCAGAAACCATTCGGCCTTCTCTGACGATAGCCGAAGTAGTATGGAGAACCCGGTCGCGGGTTGCCTGTCAGCTCAATCTAACCACGCACGGACCATCTCAGCGCAAAGTAACACCATCTGGCCATGGAATATCCACAGCCCGACGGTTGACTACGGTTCTGCTTCAGATCCACCACCGAGATTCAAGCAACACCGGAGCTCAAAAACAGTGGAGTTTCAAAACAGACTGCAGCATTTGACAACATCCGAACTTGACGTTTCCACTGCTGCTAGAATTGAGCCAACGGATCCACGCGCAGCCGACATTGCTAATTCTTATCGTACTCTGACCGAGAAGGAAGAGAGAACTGCGTCGATGGCAAACGATAGCTCGAATCGCAAATCCGAAACAATCAATTCGAGTCACAAGCCCACGAGCCCAACTGAAGGTAAACATCGATTCAGCAGTGCGCCTCCATCGGTCAGTAGCCATGCGATTCCCGATCCCGCGTCACGAGTCTCGTCGTGCCCCTCTTCTACTCGAAGTCGTGAGGGCAATCCATTCCATTATGGGGAGTCATCGGACCGCTTGAACTCATTCCACACAACCTCGACATCCTACTTGAAGGCTTCAATCCCTCGCCCGAGAGCAGGGACAGATCCTGTGCTCAATCTTGCAAGACCTGCTTCCACTTCGTCTACCATTAGAACTAGGAGAGAAGCTGGCAAACCCCGAGAAAAGAAGTCAAAAGCTACAGATGAAAGTTCGCCCGATTTGAAGATTTTGATACCAACACCGACACTGCACTATCACACCTCAACCTTTGGCACTCCCAAGATACGTTCATCGCCCAAATTTCAATATGCGCGGAAGGTTGAGCCTATACTGGAACAAGATGAACCAATGAGAAGTGCAAATCCGGTTTTCGAACACCTTGATTGGAAAAAAACTCTAAAGGCCCATGTGGGAACCACCCCATCACCTTCATTTGAGTTGGTATCGCCTTCGAATGCTCCTCCAAGGACAGCCTCTGTGAACAATCGCAATTCACGCGATAAAGATGACGAAACCTACAACATCTTGAATGGCTCGCCTTTAGGTTGCCAATCATCTTTCAAAAAGAAGAGCAGTCTGATGGGAGCAATTGAAACATTCTCCTCAGCCGAGGATAGGTCGCTAACGACTACCTTGCTCTCTCGTCCAACTAACAGCGACGCAAGCGGAGCGACGAAGAACAGTCTCAAGGTTTCGGGAAAGATATTTTCTTCACATGCCGACTGCTCTTGTAGAGGCACCTCACCTACAAAGAGTCCAAGTGGAGACGACTGCTGCACAAACCCAATAGTAAGAGAACTGAAGAAGACACGAAGATCAGCACTGCGCAGCCCTCTCGCACCACAAACAATTGCAGAAGACGAAGCAGTCGACCAACGTTCGCCGAAAGTATACAGTCCTTTCTCCCCAATCTCTGCAAGCCCCGCGCATAGTTCCTCGCACTGTCTACGAAGGCAGGTATCTCTCAAATCCATTAAGTTATATGTCATACCATCTCCCGCCTTAACAGAAACAACACCCTCTGAGATCGAGACTCTCGAGACAAAAAATGTCCAAAACTTCCCTGCCATAACGCTCCCAACTGCATTTGTGTCCTCGAGTCGAAAGCCCTTCGCCGCAGCCGACATTTCAAGTACAGCTTCATTTGCATCGACGAGGGTCCCCAGCCCCGTCACTTCCATCCCACCTGTTCGTCAAGGGTTCGGCCCCGGTCCTTCTGATGCACTGTTGGAAAAGTGGGAGAAACAAGGACGATCATATATCACCAGCCAGGCCACAATCACCGAAGAAGAAGATCGAGGTATTCAAACCTTTGCACGAGGCAAGGCGCCGAGGAACCTCAGTCCAGCGCTTGGTAGCGAGGAGGCAAAAAAAGGCGGTGGCGAGACGAGTTTCCATCCACCCATTGAGAGCTCGAAGAAGAAAATCAAGAATAGCCGATGGGAAAGTCGCGGGGAGATTGCAGAGATGATTCCACCGCAGTATTCTTCTTTGCAGAAACTTATCAAGGCCTCGGATACCCTCGATTCTAAACCTCAGGTTCTTCCCGCGTCGCATCAGAGGCAAGTGAGTAAAACGAGTACCACCAACACGTCAGAGAATTCCGAGAATTCTGTCGTTTGCACGGCTTCAACTTCGATATCCCTCCCCAAGTCTCCACTCAAACCCCTCCTCAAACCGTCCGAATCAGCGAAAAGAGCTGAAGCTGTTGGAATGAAAAAGTCGATTGACCATACTAATGTTTCGGGAGAGGTGAGTGGAAGTACTAGCAGTAAGAAGGCAACACCTCGAGGAACGAGTCCACCCCGCAAGAGGGGACCTAAGGTTGAAGAGCTGGGCAAGATCTTGGGTGTGAAGGGAGTTGGTTGGTAGAAGGATAGTAGGGTTATAAAGTTGGCATTGGTGGGATGAGAGTACGCGGATTGACTTTTGTATGATTGATTGGTACCGTGTGTCTGGATATTTGCGTCGCTCCTTATACCCCTATTTTCCTAGAGTTTTGAATGCTTTTCCAGCCTGTATTTTGATATCGCTGTTGATAGATGGTTAGTTTAGAATTGTAATAGAATGTTGTTCTATCGATCCTGTGGATTTGACGGCAGTCGCTCGATCTCGAGCTGATCATGATGCGCTATCTTGATCTGCGCTCTTTGTCGGACCGTCTGGAAGGGGATCTCAGTCGTGCCGTGGACAGGTGGAAGTCCCGCGTGTCCACTTGTGGTAGATCTCATCACTCCCAACTGATAAGGTAGTTCTACCCGTCCCCGTCCCGTCCCCACCCACCTGCAGCAGCCACGCAGATGAGGCTTGACCCATCTCAAGGCGTTTCTTGGTGTCGTGCCTGTTGCTCACTTGGGCAAGATCTCCAGGCTACGTCAAGGGATCAGAAGCAATTATACCGGAGATGACCACCATGGAGGTTGACTCTGTAGCTGAAGTGGCTGTGTGCCATTGCATGTTCCAAACACTTTTGCTGCAATACCCACGGCAGGAATATCTAGCACCGGTTTGATATGCGAGACTGTTGCGTCATGCGTCTCCATCTCCATCTCTATGTCTCAATGAAGAAGGTACGTGATTGCAGCTTGTTTGCCGTCGTCATATCTAGCTGTAGCTATCTACATAGGGAGCTCCTGGCAAACAAGCTACTTAAGGTTGGAAGTGGTCGATGAAGTCTTTACTTAACGTCGTGTCTATCTAACCCAACTCTCCAACGAATCCTCTACTGAACAATCTCCATTACTACAAACTTCCTTTGCTCAAGAACTCTCTGCTTGAGAACCTCTGCTGAATTCCCCCCCTACGATCAATATGCCTCACCACCACCATCTCCACGGCCAGGAGATTGCCGAAACACGCATCCCTCTGATCAAGAACAAGCACTACAAGAGATCGGGCATCAAATCATATGTCTGGCTCCTCCAGAAATGTAAGTCTTTCAGAACATAATCGTCGAATTAGGCTGATTAGAACATAGACAACATCACACCATCGCAGCCTGGTCCATACTACAGAGAAGAAGCAGCTCAAGCTCAGGGCGGATACCATGCTTTGGCAGTTGGCGGACAGTCCAAGTTAGCTGCGCTTCAGAGGCGTGCTCTTGCTGCTAGTGCTGGAGCCAATGATGCAGCCCAGAAAGGTCTTGTGTCGGCCGAAGACCAGCAGAACGATTCAGAGTACTTGTCCGAGGTCTCTGTCGGAACACCGCCCCAGAAACTGCTGTTGGACTTTGATAGTGGTTCAAGCGATCTTTGGGTATGTATTTGCGAATCAAACGAAAACTGAACTCACTGACAGGTTTGGTAGTGCTTCTCTACCGAGCTCGATGCAAGCACACAAAGCTCTCTTAAGAGTGCCAACCACAATATCTTCGATCCGAGCAAATCTACCAGCTTCAAGAAAATGGACGGTAGCAAATGGGCTATCTCTTACGGTGATGGAAGTTCTGCCTCTGGTATTGTTGGCACCGATACCCTACATATCGGTGGCATCGACGTCGAAATGCAGGCCATCGAGCTGGCCGACACAGCCTCAGATTCCTTCACTTCGGGAGTCGGAGATGGACTTCTCGGCCTCGCAATGCCTAGAATCAACACCGTTACGCCAAAGGCGGTAGCCACGCCGGTGGAGAATATGATCACTCAGAAGGACATTCCGGCAACAGCAAGGCTTTTCACGGCTTATTTGGGCAGCTGGCGCGATGCCGACGAAGCCGACAAGGGCGAATCGTTCTACACGTTCGGCTATATCGATCAGCCAACTCTGAAGGCAGCTGGTGCCAGTGAGCCGTACTACACTCCTCTTGTGAATCAATCTACTCGCGGCTTCTGGGAGTTCGCGTCTAAGACTGCCACTGTTAACGGAAAGACGATTAAGCGTGAGAATAAACAGAGTGGCGGCAACTCGGCCATCGCAGATACAGGTACCACACTTGCTCTCGTGGATGATACCCTTTGCAAGGCGATCTATGCCGCCATTCCAGGAGCCAAATATGACGAACAGAACCAAGGCTGGACCTTCCCAAGCAACACCAAAGCAGCTAACCTTCCGGTCGTTCAGTTCGCTGTTGGAGACAAGTTGTTCACCGTGCAGAAGGAGGACTTGTTGTTTGCAGAGACAGAGCCTGGTACCACGTACGGCGGAATCCAGTCACGAGTAAGTCGAGATCCATTTCCTGCCAGCACACCCGCCTCTTGGTATCGAGTGGCTGGAAGCATAATATTGCGTGATTGGCCGGATTATATCATCGCGATATCAAGTCGAAGTTTTACCATTGACTTCAATCGCTATTGAATATGCTTGACTAACCACGCACAGGGAGATCAAACTTTCGATATCCTCGGCGATACGTTTCTGAAGGGCGTCTACGCAATCTTCGATATGGGTAATAAGCGATTCGGAGCTGTTCAACGTATTGAGACCACGCAGAATCTCGCAGCTGATCCAGAACCATCTGGCTAGATGCTACTGGCAGAGTCATTTTTTTTCCAAGCACACAGCGAATATGAGCTTTGCGATGCACTTTTCTTACTAGATGATTGATAGCCTTCTGCCAACATGCTTAGTGATATGAAATAAAACGAACCTTTTCCAAAAGTTTTCCAATTGTAGCCCCTCGTCGTATTGTACGATTGATTTGTGTGGTAACCCAATCCGACAATGGAAAGTCTTGATCCGTCCGGACTAGTTCTATTAGTTGGAGTAGAGCTTCCAATTCTGAACTACGACCTCACCTCAACAACAGTCTCTTCCGTTATGGTCCCTCGTTCTCATAGTTGCCCATGCCGAGATCTCTGCCCGACAGCAATGCTAAGTGAGAAGATGTAGTCGTCGATGCCAGCCGGTGCTCCTCGGTAAAGGAGCCCCGGATCTGCTTCTCCGCATCGTTCGACACAAGCATCCCCTACTCAATGTAGAGCTATCCTCACTGCATGCTCAAGCTGTACATAGGATTTCAATGCAATATTCTTCTCTGCCTTCCTGTTATACAGCTTCGCAATTTCTCCTTCACGTCTAGACCCTACAACTTGAGACTACACACACAATGACATCTCCACCACCCCTCGCAGGAATACGCGTCCTAGAACTCGCAGGACTGGCACCAGGTACACCTTGCCGCTCCTCTTTCATGCACAATAACTAAATTGCTTCAAAGGTCCCTTCGCTGGTGTAATGCTAGCAGACTATGGTGCCACAGTCCTCCGCCTCGACCGCGCAACACCAGGCGCGCATACCTCCTCTCCTCCCTCAGCAACCCCAGACGTCCTCTCCCGCCGCAAAACCTCAATAGCTGTCGACATGAAATCAACCGCCGGTCTCGCTCTTATAAAATCCCTCCTCCCACACGTCGATGTGGTGATTGATCCTTTCCGTCCTGGTGTATTGGAGAAATTGGGTTTAGGACCTGAGCAAGTCATGTTAAAGATTAATCCGCGTATAATAGTTGCACGAATGACGGGATTCAGAAGAGATGGCAAATACAAAGATATGGCTGGACACGATATTAATTACATTGCTGTTTCTGGTGTTTTGAGTATGTTGGGACGGGTACATGAGAAGCCTTTTGCGCCGGGGAATATACTCGGTGATTTTGCTGGAGGAGGGGCCATGTGTTTTTTGGGGATATTGTTGGCGTTGATTGGGAGGGAGAAGACAGGGAGGGGACAAGTTGTGGAGGCGAATATGGTTGATGGGGCGAGTTATCTGGCTACGATGCCTAGGTTGAGTACGAAGAGGTCGAATTGGAGTGGGCCCAGAGGGACGAATATGTTGGATGGTGGATGTCCGTATTATGATACTTATGAGACTAAGGATGGGAGGTTTATGGCTGTGTATGTTTATCCCCTTTCCCTTTCTCTCTGCTTCGAGTTCTCTAAGAATCACGATGCTAATGAAGATTTGACAGTGGTGCTTTGGAACCCCAATTCTTTGCCCAACTAGTAAAAGGTCTTTCCCTCCCCACAACCCCCGAAATCAAGAACCGTCTCGATCCCAGCAGCTGGCCCGTCCTGAAATCAACCTTCACAAATACTTTCCTCAGTAAAACACGCGCGGAATGGGAATCCATCTTCGACGGCACAGATGCCTGCGTAACGCCCGTCCTCACACAAATAGAACTGGAAAAGAATGGGTTTGATCAGAGGGTTCCGGTGACGCTGAGGAGTAGTCCTGGTCTTGCGCTGGCGGATGGAGCGATCGAGGAGAAGGATGTGGCCGTTAGGAGTGCGAAAGGGCAGGGGATGGGTGTTAAAGGGCAGGGCTGGGATGAGAAGGGTTTGAGTCCCGGGATGGGAGGAGAGAAGGTCTTGGGGCAGTGGCTTGGTTGGAGGAGGGGAAGGCAGTTTGATGTCGTTAATGGGGGATTGGTGAAGAGGGAGGAGGGCAAGCTGTAGAGCATGTGGTGGAGAAATTGCACGAGCAGAGAAGTCAACCCTACGCTGTTGATGATGATGAAAACAAGACTATCTCTCTTGTTGGGCCATGGAAATGGTGACCTTCCATTCGAGCTCCATGATTCCGTTCGGTGTTTTGTTCCTCAGCCTTGCCCTGCAATATTACCTGTCGAAAGTGCGAGGCAGGCTTTGTAATTCATATATTCTTGGTAGAACAGCATGATAAGAGGCTGTGTGCGAGACTTTCATCTAAACTATCGCGAATTCCCACGATCCCGTCTTTTTCCCAGTACAGCCTTGCGTGCCTTGTTATTCTCGCTTGAAGATTGAGTCAATTGTGGGGCTAATATCCAGTTGCCCCTCAATGAGTCGACACCAAAACATTGTAAAAACTCACTCGTGCCTCGCAAAGAAGTACAACAATCTCATACACCACAATCATGGCAGACGCAGCTGTAAAAGAGTGGCAAGGCCGAGCCGAGGCTTTCTCTACCAAAGACCGCAAAGCATTGGAGCAGTCCTTCGGCGAACTCGATGCCCACCTTACCCTACGATCTTACATTGTTGGTTACGACCTAACAGACGCCGACTCTGCTGTCTGGAAAGCTATTCGCGAAAACCACATCTCCCACTCGTTCGTTAAGCAAGGCCTACTTGTAAATGTTTCGAGATGGTTCAAATATATCGAGGAGATCAACCCTTCCCTAGCAACCAGCCTGCCCACACGACCAGCAAAGGGTGCCAAAGGTCCAGCTGATGCAGAGAAGGCAAAAGAGGAGGGTGGTAACTTCAATATTGGCCTTCAAGAAGTCCAACCAGGAGAGGTCGTCGTCACACGTTTCCCTCCAGAGCCATCGGGCTACCTACACATTGGACACGCAAAAGCCGCCATTATCAACGATTACTTTGCACACGAGAAATACAAGGGCAAGCTCATCTTGCGTTTCGATGATACCAATCCGTCGAAAGAGAAGGAGGAATTCCAGGACTCAATTGTTGAGGATTTGGCTCTCATGGGTATCAAGCCAGACCAACGCTCCCATACGAGTGACTGGTTCCCACAGCTGTACGAATATTGCGTGCAAATGCTGAAAGAGGGTACCGCGTACGCAGATAACACAGCACAAGAGCAGATGCAAAAAGAGCGGTTCGACGGCATTGCAAGTGGGAAGCGAGATGCCAGCGTCGAAGAGAATTTGGCTGCGTTTGAGGAGATGAAGAAGGGATCAGAGGAGGGTATAAAATGGTGTATCCGAGCCAAGATGTCAGTCGACAACCCGAATAAGGCCATGCGTGATCCAGTCATCTACCGCTGCAACCCCGAGCCTCACCACCGCACAGGCACCACATGGAAGACGTATCCCACTTACGACTTCTGCTGCCCGATTGTGGACAGTCTCGAGGGTGTCACCCATGCGCTACGAACGACCGAATATAAAGATCGTGATCCGCAATACCAATGGTTCATCAACACATTGAAGCTCCGCGTTGTCTACAACTGGGATTTCAACCGCATGAACTTCATCCGCACACTTCTCTCTAAGCGCAAGCTCACGAAATTCGTCGAAGACAAGCTGGTATGGGGCTGGGATGATCCTCGTATGCCTACTGTCCGTGGTATCCGTCGTCGCGGTTGCACGATCCCTGCTCTTCGCGAGTTCATCTTGACCCAAGGACCATCGAAGAACATTGTCAACTTGGACTGGACGAGCTTCTGGGCGACAAACAAGAAGTACATTGACCCGGTTGCAACACGCTACACAGCGGTTGAGGCCAAGGACAAGGTACCAGTCACCGTTGTCGGTGCTCGCGAGGCTCCATACTCTGAGCAGAAGGCTTTGCACGCAAAGAACCCTGAACTCGGTGACAAGAAGGTCTGGTTCAGCAAGAATCTCATCATCGACCAAGCCGATGCCGCTTCTTTCGAGCAGGACGAGGAGATCACGCTCATGAACTGGGGCAACGCTATTGTGAAGAAGATCTCCCACTCCATAAACCCTCTGCACCTCAAGCAAGTCACCGGCATTGAACTCGAGCTGCATCTCCAGGGCGATGTCAAGAAGACCAAGAAGAAGATCACATGGCTCAGCACTGATCAGAAGTTGGTGGATGTTGAGCTCGTCGACTTCGACTACTTGATTACAAAGAACAAACTTGAAGAGACTGATAATTATGAGGACTTCTTGACTCCGCAGACTGAGTTCCGAACCACGGCTATCGCGGATGAGAATGTGGCAGCGCTGAAGGAGGATGATATCATTCAGTTCGACCGCAAAGGATACTACAGAGTGGATAAGGCATTCGCTCATGGCAAACCAGCGGTTTTGTTCAACATTCCTACTGGAAAGACTGGTAAATGAGTAGTTTGATCCGCTGTTCTATAAATACTGAAAGTTTTCCAGTCGCTAGGGCTGTGAAGGAAGAGGAGCGGGATTGGACTGGGGCTGTAGTTACTATCACTGTGGCGCTCGGGGTTTTCGCTATGATTGTCATGAGATATGGAAATGCCCAGCGGCGTTAGGCCCGACGATGAAAGATGGACAGTTGAGTAGAGCCAAATGGCAATGACACCTGTCTAGCATGGAAATTAAATCTTTTTGAAGCCGCATGGCTAACACGTAGCATCAAGTGACAGACTTCGTGATCAAACGCCAAAACTATCGCCCAGTTGCAGTAACCGAACCTTTGCGTTTCTCGCCTCAATCAGATCGTGTTGCCTCGAGAGAATTCAGGCTGTGGAGCACGTGCCACATTTTAGTACATGCGCATATGCTTGAAGTTCTCACATTCCCAAACAACACAAACCTATCCACATGTCGCTTTTCGGTGGTGCATCTCACACCGAATCGTCTCCTATCCAGTCGGAAAGCGATGGTGCAGAAATCCAGGAAATCCCCGAAAGCCCAGAGCAGCGAGAAGAAGAAAACGATAACTTGGACGACGACGACGATGTATACAGCGACGAAGTATACAGCGACGAAGAGTCGGATGGTGGTGATGAGAGGAGTCTTAGGAAATCGATGAGTGAGAAGGAGAAGAAAAAGTATCGACAGTGGTTTCGTGATGAGATACGTGTATTTGAGGCTTTTGAGACGACAAGAGCGGGTGATCTTGGTCGGAATTTGTTGGGCGCTGCTTCTGAACGTCATGGTCTTCTTTTGAAGAAACCTGCTAGTGGTGTTGTGGCTTGGGCTTCTAGGGGACGGTGGACGGATGATAGGGAGGCGAGGAGGGCGGTGCCGGCGCCGGGTTGGACTGCTTGGCCGTTGTGGCCGGGTGAGGTTCCTTTGCCTGAGGAACGGTTTTATGGGGTGAGAGATGGGGGTGGTGATTTTTTGGGGGTTAAGAGGAGGAAGGTGGTGGGACCGGGTGCGGAGTTTGAGGAGGTGCTTTGTGATGTTGCTGTGGGGAAGGCACGGGAGAGGGTGGATGGAGAATTGAACGTGGAAAATCCAGAGGATGCAGAATGTGAGGGAGGGTCTAGCGGCTCTGGAGAAGAAGAAGGGTCTGATTGTGACTCTGGGCCAGAGGTGAAGAAGACGAGAATCGAAGACAGGGATTCGTCAGCTGGCGTGGATTCACGATTGGTCTTTTCAGTAGACCAAGATCGAGCGAGGAAGATCTTACGACCTACCGTTCGCTCAATCATGTCAAAAGTCGATGCTCTAGCGACAGGTCTCTACCATTCCAGGATGAATCACAGAGCCCACAGAAGCGCAAGTCACGATAGGGATTCTAAACCATCCCGTCCCAAATCATCAAGCTCCCAAGGAGAAAAGAAAGAGGCCCTTGGATTGCGCGACTGGAGTGAAGTCCTCGGAATGGCCTCGCTAACAGGCTGGGACCCCCAAATCGTAGGACGTGCTGCAGAAAGGTGTTCCAAACTCTTCGGCGAAGGAATGGCTTTTGCAACCTTAGATGCTGACGAGGCATCCACGAAACTTCACGAGTACAAGCCTGATATCGTTCCTGATTTTGACGACGACGGGGAAGAGGGATGGACTCTTGATACGCTTTTGTGTCCGCATGAGGAGTGCGCGAGACATGCTAGGGGATTTGATCTTAGACGGAGGTTACGCTGGCATATCAAGGATGTACATGATTGGGATCCGGAGGTGGAGAAACGACCCAAGGAGATTATTGGGGGTGTTCATTTGGACGGGTTTATGAGGGAGATTCCAGCGCAGCCTGGGTGGAGAGCGAGGGATAAAGTGAAATCGGAGAAGAGGGTAGGGAAGAGGAAGAAAGAGTTTTGTCCAGATGTTGAAAAGTGAATGGGGAGAGGATCATCAATGATGATGCATCGATCAGGGGACTGTGGATACATACACAAATCAATAGTATAGTTCCTCAAAATTCGAACGGTAATTGACAGGTTCTTGCCAATATTTCTTCGCCAGTCCCCGGACTATCAGAACTCTTGGTCGGAAAAAATTCAAGCGAGGAGAATGAAAACAAACTCTAAACCCAGCACTATTCCTTGTATTAATCTTACAACTACAAACGTCCTCTACTTGAAAAACGTCTCAAGACTCGTATTCAAATCAGGTAAATCCATACTCCTCAACAATTCATCCCACTGTTCCCAATCCACCGGACTCGGCTCCTGGAAAACACTCTTCCCCCCCTCTCCAACCCCACCACCATCTCCCTGCCCCATCTCCCCAAGCTGAGATCTCGCAAAGCCTTGTGGCGCAACCGTGTGATCTTTCGCCACTGACGGAAGCCCATTAGACACAGCGACATGATGATTCATATTCAAATTATTTTCCAACGCACGAACAGGAAAGGGCCCCTTCATCTCCAGCCCCATATCCCTCATTTTCAAAATAACCGGTGGCATCTCCACCGCCAAATGCAACCTCTGCAACTCCGCCTTCCGCGCCTCCCAAGCCCGCAAAGTGAGAATCCGGATGGCGCTGTACAACGCATAATCATCTTGATTCAAAATCTCGGCATGGTATTGAAACACATCTTCCACCTGTTCCCACGCTTTTTCCGCCTCTGGCCCCACTTTTCGAAACCGCATTTCCGTTAATAGGTAGATGAGTGCGTGCCATTGGAAATAGACACGGACGTGCCAGAGGAATTTATGGAGGGAGGGGGTTGCGTGGACGAGGGTGTCGTATTGCATTATTTTCAGACTTAGGGTGAAGAGGGTATCGCGTTCGGATTGGGACATTGATGCGCCGCCGTCTGCGTATTGACGGGGGTGATGGGCGCGGAGACGCATTCCGCAGATGGCGGCTCTGGCTGCGATGGCGGTTAGGTTGTGAAGGGGGATGAGTGGATCGCAGTATTTCAGGAATTTCTGTTGGAGGGTTTGTTCGAGGGCGTTTATCGTTTCGTCCTTTTTCGCCATGCTGAAGGGGGAATCGTCGATGCCGCCGTGGTGGGCTTGTTGCTGCTGCTGTTGTTGTGCTTTCAAACCCGGTTTCGTGAGTTGCACGAAGAAGGAACCGAATTCGTAGCGGAGTTGGCAGAAAATCATGTCTGTTGCTCCTTCGTGGGGAGTGGGGAAAGAGGACATGGTTGGCGAGAGATCCGTATCGTTCACGTTTAGGGGCAGTTTAGCGTCGGATTGGCCTATCATTATGCTGTAGGTTGGTGCTGAGCCGGCGAGTTCGGAGCTCGTGTGGTCGAGGATTATAAGTTGGCGCCAGAGGCGGCGGCGCATTTCTATTTCGAAGGGGGAGAGGGAGTCGGAGGCTTGGTCGTGGTGGAGGCCTATTCTTTGGGCGATGCGGAAGGCGACGCCGGAGAGGACCCAGAGGGTTTGGGCGTCGAAACCGTGACGCATGCAGAGCTGGATTCGGTCAGCTTTGTGGAGATGATTGATGTTGGGTAGGTTGATGGCGAGACGCTGAGGTTCATTTTACTTCATCGGACGACAGAGTTTGCATGCTATTCAGTCTCACGTCTGGAGGTCTCTGATGGGAAAGATCCTGGCGGTATCTGATGCGAGATGTCCAGATGAAGGACTGAATAGGATGAAAGTTTTATCATTTAGAAAAGGCAGCGAGCAAAATACCGATAACGCGGCCGTGGTAAAATGAGACAATGAGACACCTACCAAGAAATTCAAGAAAGCCGTCAATGTCGTAAGATCCGTCGAACGCACAAACGCAGCCTTGATAAGTGCCTGACGAGTGCCAATTTTCAGACGCGTCAACAACTTGACTCTTGGCTGGTTGAGTCGTTTCTCACACTCGGCATTGCTCATCGAAGCCACGGCAAAGACGTGTATAGAAAATAGCAAGGCCAGATTACTTCGCGATATAGCTCTTACATTACTCGCGGCTTCTTCGACGACGTGTTGGAAAGAAGGCGGGTGTATCATGTGACAGAGTAAATGCACATTTTCCTGGTAGGCCTGCCACAGGATGAAAGAGTGTTTAGGGGTAGGATAGAGCTCGGCGAGAGCTTCGTCCGAGTATGTTCCCGTTCCGAAGAGCATGGAGCCAGCATCGATTGCTCCAGAATCTGGTCCATGGTTTTCTGGTGATAGATCGTTGTTCGGCGCTCCTTCTCGCAAGATTTGATCGGGGTTTCGAAGCTACTGTCGTTAGTCTTTGTTTGTATCGCAGCAAAAGATGTAGCTACCTCATCGTCGACTAAGACCCATAGGTTGCTAGGGACTTCTCGTCAGCATGTCTGGCTCCAAGAAGAAGCAAGGGTGAGGCTTACTTGTCAAGATAACGTGTTCGGCCTTGATCTGAAATCAACCGGCCGTCTGATGCTGATTTGTTGTTACAAGCCTCTTTGATAGTATCGGAGACTGTGTTGCCTTTGCCATGTTCGGACGTCGAAGCAGTAAAAGATGATGGTGTATCGGTTCGCGACGGAGTCGTCGGAGTTGTCGGGGTCGGTAGAATATCATTGGATCTGGAAGAGAGTCGAATGGGACCGTCTTCACCTTCGTGGGCTCTCTTCCTCCGCTTCGGTGGAGGAGGATTTTCATAGACACATGTATCCTGTCTTCTTGAACAATAGCCACATGGATCATTCCTATCGCATTTCACTTTCCTTTGATAACATAGCTTACAGGAGAATTTCTTTGGACCCTGCGAGTAGCTCTGCCCTGGACCTCCTTCGTAGGCCATGGCAACAAAGCTGGTCACAACAGCATGAAATGTGTAACGACGGAGAGGGCCGGTTCGGATTTTCCGTTGGTGTTGGATTGTTTTTCGGGTCCGTGGAAAACGAGGCGGCCCCGAGCATCTTATAACGACCAAGCTTCGGCCTCTTGAGACTCTGTCAAAGTCCGACGTGATGGATTGTGTTTCGGGCCCGTGGAAAACGAGTCGGAGGAGAGCGCCGAGCATCCTATAACGAACAAGCTTCGGCCTCTTGAGGCTTCGTCAAGTCCGACGCGATGTGCGCCACAAGTCCACAAGCGGCGTCTCGGACCTCAGACTGACCCGTCCTTCTCTGCCTCGTCCAATAGCCCAGCCTGGGTTATGCGATACATGAATCCTCTAACTGCATCCGTGCCGCCATCCACTCCATCACTGGGCAACCTCGACATCACCACCGAAAGCTGGAAGAACTTCATCCCGTTCGCTTTCGGCCGCTGAGAGAGCGAGTCAGGCTTAATACTTCACTTGGTCGCATAGCATGTAATCCTAATACCCTCACGTCTTTCTGCCCTTGTCGCCCCTTGGCCAGCCTCATCACTCTCGCAATCGCAATCATGGACGCGACCTTGGGAGAAAAGGACCAAAGAGTCGAACCCCACTCAACCACCGAGTTGTCGCAGCCTTCACCATCATCGAGTTTCGATGGAGGCGCGCCTTTGCGAAGAGCCGAGACGGAGGAGATTGTGTATCCAAGTGGTCCCAAGACGGCGGTGATCATGATTTGCCTCTACATTTCCATGTTTCTTGTCGCATTAGACCGAACAATTCTAGCGACTGGTAAGTGAATCCCCCCTCAAACTACTGTACTACATGCTCATCCCTCCAAGCGATTCCTCGTATCACTGACGAATTTAACTCCATCGACGTAAGTGTTTCCATTCCTCACGAGTCACCTGAATCCATGCTTACTTTTGAACAGGATATCGGATGGTATGGTAGTTCGTAAGTTGGCCAGAATCGCATCACCCAATGGTAAAACTAACTTGATCCAGCTATCTTCTCACTGCTTGTGGCTTCATTCTCTTGTATGGACGACTATACACTTTCTACCCAACCAAATGGGTCTTCCTCTCGGGCATCTTCCTATTCGAAGTCGGCTCGGCTCTCTGTGGCGCTGCCCCATCATCGACATCACTTATCATTGGACGTGCAATTGCTGGATTCGGTTCGTCTGGTATCTTCACTGGCGCTATCACCATCATGATCAATACTGTACCCTTGCACAAACGTCCAATGTACCAGGGCTTGTTTGGAGCTTGCTTTGCCGTGGCTTCGGTCGCTGGTCCTCTTCTTGGAGGCGCATTCACTGACAGCAGTGCAACTTGGAGATGGTGCTTGTGAGTTACCTCCTTTGACTGACCTCATACACGCACTGATCATCCCAGCTACATCAATCTACCACTAGGTGGAGCAACCATTGTTGGTCTCGTCTTCTTTCTGCACCTCAACGAGAAGGAGAAAGTCCATCTGCCATGGCGTCAGCAAATTCGCCAGCTTGATCCCATTGGCACTCTTTTCTTCCTCCCATCCATCATTTCTCTGCTTCTGGCATTACAATGGGGAGGCACGACCTACGCCTGGAACTCATGGCGGGTCATCCTTCTCCTGACCATTTTCTCTGTATTCCTTGTCTGCTTCATCGCAGTCCAGGTCATAACAAGAAACACGACGGCAACAATCCCAGCACGCATCTTCCTCCAGCGCAGCGTACTTGCTGGCAGTCTTTTCACGTTCTGCATCGGTTCAGCTTTTATGACAGGAGTGTATTATCTTCCTCTCTGGTTCCAGGCAATCAAAGGCGCAACAGCTGTGAGATCAGGAATCATGTCCATCCCGCTCATCCTATCCCTTGTCACGGCAGCCATGCTGTGTGGCGCCATGGTGCAAAGGTTTGGGTACTACACGCCATTCATGTACGGCTCCGTGGTCCTCGCCTCCATCGGTGCTGGTCTTCTGACCACCTTCCACGAAGACACCAACCACTCCAAATGGATCGGCTATCAAGTTCTTTTCGGTCTGGGTATCGGAATGGGAATGCAACAATCCAATCTCGCAGTTCAAACGGTCCTCAAACACAAGGATGTCCCAACTGGATCTGCCCTGATGTTTTTCTGGCAATCCCTCGGTGGAACCATCTTCGTCAGTGTGTCACAGAACATCTTCCTCGACAAATTCGTCAAGAATCTAGCGAAATTGCCGCGCGGAACTATCGATCCAAGGACGCTCAGGGAAACGGGTGCGACTAACATTCGCAAAATCGTCAAAGCTGAGGATCTAGACGCTGTTCTCAAAGCATACAACGATGCGCTGATGCAAGGCCCCATGCTCGTTGGCGCCATCATCATCTGCCTCGCCATCTTTGGAGCGCTGGGCATGGAGTGGAAATCGACAAAGAGGAATTTAGCGCCCAAAGGAGCGAAGAAAGAGACGGATGTTGAGAATGTGGGCGAGAAAGAGGGTGAGTCGGTGGTTGCAGCGGCGAGGAAAACGCCGGAACCCGACGAGAGGGAATCGCACAATATCAGGGACGACCATGATATTCCGAATGAGAAGGTGTAATGTTTGCTGTGCTGTGCTGATATTATGGATTGTGTTGATTCCTAGCGAGGCGTTTTAATTTGGGGATATTCCGCTCACCGAGAGACACGTTTTATTTTTTAGTGTAATCATAATTTCTAAATATTACGATGGACTGAAACGTACGATGGATCTTTGCAAGGGAGCGTTGTCGTGGGCAAGACGTGGTCAGAGTATGACGTAGCTCGGGCCGCTCCCTCGGACGCTATCATTTCCACGACTGTCAAACTCACTGGGTCGGTTAGTAGAGGGATATGTCTGGCTGATATTTTGCGGGCAAAAGGGCAAATGATCAGGGCTTCAGGGTCCTGAGAAGGCAATGTTTGATCAGTAGATTGCTCTTGTTCACAGCAGACGGCTGAGACGACGGCGGTTTGGGTGGCGGGGGTGTATATGATTCCGAGAGGTTCAAGTTTGCTTAGATGTCTTAGTGTGGAGAATGTGGAGGAGATTGGGGAGGTACGAAGAATGTGGAGGAGATTAGGGAGGTATGAAGAATGTGGAGGAGATCAGGGAGGTATGAAGAATGTGGAGGAGATTAGGGAGGTATGAAGAATGAAGGAGAGCGAATTGAAATGTTTCGAAGCTGGGATTTATCTTGTCCACTGGCTCCACTTCATGTTGAATCTTGGATCGTGCATCTATTTCTGGATGAGTGAACATGACACACTGTGGTCCAGGCCGGATTTCCATCGATATTGATCTTACGTTAATGTTGCTCAGTATGGTTCTCTTGTCAGGTAAAACGACTTGTATTTAAAAACGACCCTGATCCAATTCCGGCCCTACTTGCAAGCTCGCCCAGATCAAGTCGAGTCCATGTCCTGCGTGTTACTCGGCCTACAGTGCTGTAAGTAGGACACGAGTAAGCAGCCGGTTGCACAACAAGCGTGAAGCAAGAAGGCCATGGCGACACGTAGATGGAGGTCACGGTGTGATGGCGCTACCCCGGCTCTTTTTCCATGCGGGACGGGACGAGGCAACCCAGTTTGGCGGAGCATATTCTACCTTTGACCAAGTCAAGCCTTCCTCGACCAACTTCATATCGATACCTCGGTCGCGGTCTTCTCGCAGTATATATAGATGCTGATGTTGGTGTAATTTCCCAGCCAGTGTAATTTGCATGTTGCCATGTGTCGAACTCGGGTACGATGTGTCGAACTCGGGTACGATGTGTCGAACTCGGGTACGATGTGTCGAACTCGGGTACGATGTGTCGAACTCGGGTACGATGTGTCGAACTCGGGTACGATGTGTCGAACTCGGGTACGATGTGTCGAACTCGGGTACGATGTGTCGAACTCGGGTACGATGTGTCGAACTCGGGTACGATGTGTCGAACTTGGGTACGATGGAGACGGGGAGGCAGCTCAGGAGTCTGGTGAGTGCATGACGTACTGCACAGGAGTGTGTATCTTGGTATTACCTAGAGCGGTGCAGGGATTGTTCCAGTGTACTATGTATGGTAACGGTATGGTAACGGCTAGTAGTAGCGATTTGACAGTTGTCTGTCGCTGTCGTTCTCGTGTTTCCTCATAAAGGCAACCCAACCCAACCCAACCCAACGTCATCGTGCTTCAATCGAGAATCGATATTAATTCACGCGACTGCCCTCTGGCGACACCGCGACTTCATTTCAAGCAGGAGCCACTGTGAGCACCGAGGTTCCACCTTGATTCTTACGGGTATTAGAAACCACACTATCACGCCCTGTTACCCGCTGCTCCCACTTCCTCTGGCTAGCCTCCGTCATTGACAACACCTCCCAAAACTCACTTCACTCCACCCGACAAGCTCATTTTGCGACCGACACATTCTTTGGGCGGCTCCAGGCCTTACTGGGGCAAAGCTAGCCTACCATGAATTACAGTAATATGATAGAGGTGCCGAATCCGCCTTCATTGCATCGCTGCCCAACAACTGACGAAGCTTGTCTAGGAGAAAAACCTCAAAAAAACCTTCATTGTTGCCACCCTAGTTTCTACAATCATCGGCACCTTCACTACCGGTCTCGGCCTCTACGAACGGATCGGACAGAAGGCCAAGCAGCAGAAGACCGACAAAGGTCAGGATGAACAGATCAAAAAACTTGAGGCCAAGCTGAAAGAGAGCGAGGAGAGGGAGAAGATGGAGAATCAGAAGCGGCTGGAAGGCAGGCCGCAGCGGCAAATCGAGGGTCCACCAGACGACGCGTACATTGAGAGATCACTTGGTGGCTCTGGACAGATGATCAAGCGAGAATATGATCGCGACATCCAGCGGCTGGGCGAGCGGTTCGCGCAAGGAGATCGTGAGTTTTGGAAAAGATCCATCGAGACGATTTGGCACCATACTGACGATCGCGTAGACATCACCGAGAACCAACTGCAAGGCCAAGTCATTACTTTACAAGGTACTGTCATCCACCTCCTCGAAGATGCCCTATATACTGGTCGCATAGCCGATCCGATGAAGCTGTATAATGCTTCAGAGCTTGCAAGGGAAGGTTCACTATCTGCGCTGCAGCAGCAGTACCAGCGCATGCTGCAGCAGGCACCGATTCCCAGACCACATCAGCCAGTGAGACGCATATCGAGCAATCCCTCCATCGCATCTCACAGGAGTAGAGCACTTCCTCCAGCTTCCATACGAGGCCCACCACTTCCTCCAGCTTCCATACGAGGCCCACCACCGCCTCCAGGTTCAATGAGAGGTCCACCACCTCCTCCAGGATCGACAAGAGGTCCACCACTGCCTCCAGGATCCACAAAGGGAGGACGCGATGAGTCAATGAGCCTCGTCAAGAAATCGAATACTGTTGTTAAAGCGGATGGCGCGCTCTTCTGCATATACAGCGAGGATCTCCAACGCGACGACAGGATGGTGCTTCATAATGCATTCCGCAAGGACGGAGGCAATCAATGCCCAGAGTGCAGGACGACGCTTGACGTTGAGGCAGGTCGAGCATGGAAGATTACCAAAGATGTCGTGCATCACCGAATTGAAACGAGAGAGTACGACGAAGAAGTTATCGAGGAAAAAACCTTTCTGATCGGCAATCGTTTCATCGTCAAGAGCCATCGTGAGGGAAGTGGGTTCGCCTGCCCACTCTGTGCCCGTGGTCGAGACAAAGACACGCTCCTCGAGAGCCCACAAGGCCTCGTACGACACATCTGGCAGAAACATGAGGTTGAAGAATACAACGACACAGATATCAAGGAGGTCGGGTAAGAACAAAGAAACCCTGCTGACCTTGCTGGCCACATTCTTACCATTTATTTCTGTGCAGAGAATATATTGAACAAGACCGATTCATGAAGCAGCCTTCACTGACGTCCAAGCAGCGCGCTTGAAGTTTACGACCACGCATGGTGGGACGGGTCATGTCCTGATGTCGGGTCGTCGACTCGTAGTGCTTTGGGCGCCTTGGATGAGATGAAGCGCGCGTTTCGTAGGATTGCTGGACAACATGAGTCAGATTCAGATTCGGATGGGCAGCAATCATTGAAATCCTGTATAAAGAAGAGACCACACGACAGCACGACTGATGGCAAGGGGCTGTTTAAGGTGAAGAAGAAAAAGAAAAAGAAGAAGAGGGTGCGATTTGATGGCACTGCTGATTCAGCATGGAAAGCGGCTAATTGATTTTGTGCTACGATAGCATTGTGTTTGAGTGCGGATACCCTTGGTTTGGACGGAGTTGATGGAGTGATTATTAGCACACGATGCTCTGCCCAACAGATTGATTAGGCACTATATTTATATCAACAATAGACCCTAGATTCTTCCTTCGCAGGCTGGCTGATTGACTTGTGAGGTTTCTGGGACCAAATCTTGCACCCGACGCCTGATTTATGAGATAACGCGGACGGAAAAGTTGCATTTTCGTATGAAGCGAATGCTTCTCGTGATTCTTGGCCTCACGGATGTTGAACAGTTCCGACGGATCCATGTTGCTTTTGCCAACCTGTGAGCCATGATGTTGCTTTTGAATTTGCCAACCTGTGAGCCATGATGTTGCTTTTGAATTTGTCAACCTGTGAGCCATGATGTTGCTTTTGAATTTGTCAACCTGTGAGCCATGATGTTGCTGTTGAATTTGCCAACCTGTGAGCCATGATGTTGCTTTTGAATTTGCCAACCTGTAAACTCATGGCTCGCCCAAGGCGGTCTATCATCTCATCGTAAAATGACTCTGCCGGGATGTTTCCAACCTCCCGAATAACTTGAAACGTTGTAGTCGAACCCAAGATCAACCGGTTCCAATCATGACAACACTGCGCGACAACGACGGGACGGACTTGATTCCCAATCTTCTGATTTCCCTGGTCGTTGCCGCAGTGTACCACCTGTGACCGGTACTCCTTCATTTGGCTCCACGTGAGCGGTTTGAGGAGTGTAGTACCAATTTCACGAGGGAAAAGATAAGTAGTTAAGAGGCTCGTTCTCACCATCTCTTCGTCACTTGCACATGCTGTCTTTACTTTCTTTTCGGATACATTGTTTAGCTACGTTGTGCGCTTCCCAAGTGCGATTACCGGGCGCGGAAGTGGTGGAACCCGTGCTGAGACATTCGCATACATGAATTTTCCACAGCAGGCGAAACACGACGGATCAGAGCCTGCCACATGTTGAGTTGAAGGATTCTCTGGGCTTAGGTCGAGGATTTCTTGCTCGTCCTGCAGGTTTGCCGTGCTGTCACGCTCAGCGAAAAGGCAGGCTCTTTGCCGTCACGGTCTTGCATATTGGTGGGTTTCCTCGCCTCTTCCTTGCTCTTCTCTGGGTTCAGCTGGCAACCTGAGATGACTGCATCGCATTCTCATTTTCCGAGCTACTGATGTATGCCGTCTCGGCTGGGTTGCCGCTGATGGATCGGGCTTGAAATTCTGAGCGGCTGGGGTTGGGGTGATGGGAGCGCTGCAGGCAAAGTCGGGCTTCAGGTGTGTGTCTTGGGTCCGTTATTGCGATGTCCACTGTTGATAGGACAACGGTAGCAGACTGGGATGTCGATAGGACAACGATCGCAGACGACTTCCACCGACGCATCTCCCCGATCGGACAGTTCTGCCTCTATCAAGTCAACCTGGAGTCGGCGACTGTGGTGTTCTGCATTGCATCGCCTTTGTCTCCAAGAAGGACTAGTACGGGTAGGAAGAAGACGGCTACGATTGACACTATCCGACCATCATAACCGGCCCGCCACGCACCGTTGGAAGTCAGGAACCAGGAACCCTCCTTAACATTCAAGGAACCCTCCTTAACATTCAAGGAACCCTCCTTAGCATTCAAGGGACGGCCTGTGGTGCGGCGTCCACGCCAAGCCGACTGCACGCCTTTTGAACCTGGCGACTGCACGCCTTGTGAACCTGGCGCTTGCCCCCTGAACGGTCAAAAAAGAATCCTGCCAACCAACAGCTCTCCTAATTTCACAGTCCAAGTTGGGGGCCATTGTTCATTCGTTATTCGTTATTCGTTAAGATGGCCTGCTGGGGCTTCAACTTTCATCTCATGTCGTCTCTCTCAATTTTGTTTCTATACAGAGGATTCGCAACTGCGTCAATTCATTCCACCACGTCCGCCATTATCGACTATTCCTGGCATACAGCATGAGACATAATTTCTGCTTGCAGGACCTGCATGAAGGCAACTTGGCTGGCAAAGTGCTGGAAAAATGCTGGAATAATGCGGGCATACCATTGATTAACCCATCTCCAGGTCTGGACGAATCCATCGTTGACGAACAGTGGAACTTGCATGTCCTTCTCCTGTGCCAGCCGGAGATGAGACTCCACGTTCCACGCCTAAACAGGCTTAAGAAATGCTGAAGTCTAGCTCCGGCTGACAGGCGCAAGGGTGGAAACCCCGGGTGTACGTCGGCGCTCACTCTATTCCCTGAATCGTGCACCACACCATATTCGTCTCCTGCGGTGCTGACTCTCCTCTCCCTTTATACATCGCACCTTTCTCCACCACCTCACCATCATTACTACTCTCCCTTGTCCAAGATCTTGACCTCGCGTTCATTCATTCACGCACCGTCAATCTTGCCTTTCACGCTCTTTTGCATACTCACTCCTTGCAACCCTCACGACCTTGTCATTACGATACCATATCACGCTCTCACCATCTCCTCGCACTCGTCAATCTTGTTGTCTTCCCTGTAGACTCTCTTGACGTGCACCTTTGAAAACATATCCATTCGATTCATATCCAAGCCTTATACCCAAAGTTACATCCACGTTAGTTCTACAAGCAACAACATTCAAGATGCAATTTACCACTGCCTTTGCCCTGGCGGCCCTCTCAATCGGCCAGGCTGCCGCTGGCACCCTCAACCACCGTCACTTCCACATGCGAAGTGCCGCTCACGCTCCAATCCAAGAAGTCGAGAAGTAAGATGTATTCTAGATATCAAAAGCACTCATAAATTGACCAATCCCAAGGCGTGACGTTCTCACCACAGAGGCAACCTCCCTCATCACCAAGCTAGGCATGAAGCTTGGCGCTAACGCCGCTGTCAACAACGGAGCTGTCTGGCTCGGAGACGACGGTGACTACACCAACGAATTCATCAACAACAGCACGGAAGACGTCGTCGTCGCTGTCTGGGGTCCAGCAGGATCCTGGGTCAACGCCATCAAGCCCCTCATCACCGTCTCCCTCCCAGCCGACACCACCCGAACCGTTTCCTTCGCCAACGGTGCCTCAGGTGCCTGGGCTGCCATCTACCCCGACACCACTCTCACGCAGTACGGACAGATTGGACAAACGTGGGGTGAATTCACCTTTTCCGGTAAGTGGAGCACCGTCGATGTTTCCCGCGAGGTCTCCATGAGCGGACGTGGAATGCGCATCGAGACTCCAAAGTGCGTTTCCGACATGGAAACCTGTGTCTTCGTTTGCAATAGCGGCGAGACCTGTCTTACGGGATACTCGTTGAAGAACTGTGAAGCTGGATCACAACCTGGTGCGCAGATTGGAGAGTATGGTGGTGCTGCCAGCGGTGGATGTTCTGGTATGGGTGACAAGGCTGACTTGAAGACCTATTTTTATTAGTTTTCCATCTCCGTTACTATTGATTGGTATGAGATGTCTGTTGTGCCCATTGGATAATGTTTGCACTGTGCTTTTTTCTTTATCTTCGTCGCCTGTGGATTAGTCAGCGATTATTTTTTTAATTCAATGTGTATATTGAACCTCCCCTTTCTTGCATGTCTCCCAACCAAAAGCGCTCGATATTGGGAGACTAAAAAAATAGGGTTGGATGTGGCGTTACCTCACACACACACATACATACCATTACTCTCACCCTCTCTCTCCTGGCCTTAATTTAACATGACCTGATACTTGCGTCTACGTTCTCTTACCATACCTACCCCTATTCAAGACCTTTGCCGTGGGGTTGTGCAGCGTGTTTTAGATGTTTTAGATTGTTTGGGTCGGTATGAGCACGACATGTGTCCCTGATGGCGTTTGTGGAGACATTATTTTTGCGAGTTTGTGTGCATGGAAAGGAGGAGGAAGGAATTTGTTTTGGTGAGGGGTGTTTGGTTTCGAAGAGGGGGGTTTCATTGATTGTTGGCTTTGCGATTGTGGAGTTATTACTTTGCCTTTTTTACTTTTTGGTAGGTTTGATTCTTTTTTAGTTCTTTGTTTTGTTTTGTTTTACTTTGTTTCACTGTGCGTGTTGAGCTTGGGTTTGTTGGAGAGGCTTTGGGTGTTTAGTTTGTTGCTTCTAGGACGAGACTACCTTTTGCTTCTACTGAAAGGTGCATGGGAATGTGTGGTAGGGAGTAAGAGCCTGGAAGGGTCGAGTCTCAATACCGTCTACCATCTGTCTTCATTTGATTGACCCGGCCATCTAGATCTCCACTCCGTTTTTTGAACCGACGCTGCTGGCATCTGGCCACTTCGGCAGTGTAAAGACGACATCGACTCTTCAGACTTCAGACAATTGCCATCAAAACATCTCCCGCAGTCATGCAGTACATTTTGCTTCGGCCACATTTGGGCACAAGAAAAATCGTGGCTCGAGAACAAAAACAATAGATTCGCATTATGTACGGGTGTATCTCGACTTTCCCGGAATCCAACTGAGATGGAAGGAGAAATTATCTAGAAACGTCATATCCTTCAACCCACGTTCATCGACTGTTGATTTGTCATTCTCTTGGTTCACGCTTTGCACTCGGCACTCCCGCACTTGGTGCACTACTTCCAGTCAGGATCCTCTTTCTCGCCAACAGGATATCATATCGCGTATGGGAACTTACATAATGATCCTCAGCAGCACACCGATCATCCTTACAAGCCTTATCCCCCGCACAGCTCTCCACTTTGTTTCTGCATCCACAAACGCAATCGATGTAGTACGCGAACAAATCTCTCGGCTGCATGTATTGCGTACAGCCTTTTGGACACGTCTTGAAGTCGACGGAGGAGCAATTGGTCGGGGTATCCGCTCGAAAACTAAACATGGACATGTCGGGAGGATAATATGGCGACGGCTTTGCCATGATGAGGCAAGCAAAGGCCATGAGGATGACGGGGAAGATAGTGGTAGACAGCATCCTCAGCATTTCGTGTTGATCTGTAAGTAACACAGTGAGAACTACCAAAGTCAGCCAATCCACCCTCCCCCAAAAAACCCCCAAAAGACCAACCTGAAATCCCACACAAAAACCTCACAACCCGTCCAAAAGAGACAGAGAATCCAAAAGGACAAAAAAAAATTTCAGAAGTCCTCAAAAACAGGCCGGCCCTCGTCTATTTGTCTTCGTCTGCCCTTTCCACCCGGCTTTCCCATCCTCACGCAAAAGACCCACCCATCGTCATTTTTATTAACAATCTACCCGTCCCCTTCAGAGGTAAAGTCCATGATTTGATTTATCGTATCCAATAGCCTTCCTCGTCATCGTGGACAATGCAGGGCAAGGGCAAAACACCAAACATGCCACGCGGATCCGTGTTTGCCACGTGAGGAAACGGCACAGGATGCATGCATGATATAGGTACCTAGGTAGGTAGTCACATATAGGTATCATACTACCGTCTATATAACGTCTGATATTAATATACAGTAGCGCTCTTTCCCCAACCAGAAGCCCGAACCCCAATTTCGAGCGCGTAGATAAATCACAGCAATGCTTTCTTGCACTTTTTGTGGAAACGTAGAAACACACTACAGATACAGCATTTTATCCAGAACCCCATCATCACCGCCCATGCTATATAAAACCCACAACACCCAACCTCTCCAACCGAAAAAAAAAGTTCAGATAGCGATGAAATCATAGATTCCTTGCTCTAATAGGTTCCTAGCTAAGATCCAACATCAACTTACCAACGCCGAAAAGAAATCTCCACAGGACCGCCGCATCGCAGGTCTTATTCTCGAAGATGCACTGGTGGTATCCTGGATCTTGAGAGCTTAGCCCAGATCGGATTTGTGTATGGCTCTGCATCCAAACGGAAGTTTGAATATGGACATGGATGCGTTTATCCCGACATCCTCTTTGGTCACGAGCAGTGGGTCATCATCAATCAATACATGCACCACCAACCCACTATTGCTAATAAATCCAGCCTTCCCAAGCGCAACACGATGTGCTAAACCGTGTAGCAACTCAAAGCTCGCCTGAAATTCAGCGAAACAGATATCAGAGTGATGGCCGATTATCAACCATCAAGAATGCAGAAACAAAGATACCCGCTTCTCTCGTCATCGGGTATATAATCGAGCTTCACATCCTCATACACGTACAGTCCTTGTCCATTCCTCAATCATTCCATCGCATCAACCCAAGCTCCTCAATCGAATCGTGAAATCCTTTACCCAAATCCTAACCCTGTCCATGAGAAGAAGAATCGAACCCTATTATCCTTTTCCCATGTAGCTGGCCCGGAAAACACGGCGCAGTCGAAAAGTAAATCACTCCGCCGTTCCAAGAAAGAAAAAGACCAAAATCCCGCCATGAGATTCTCACACCTCATGGTGTATTCAACGCCACAAATCCCCGCGATTACTAATCGTACTTCCACTCCTTTGATGCGTTCTTGATCCACCCCACCAACTATCTCTGTTACCAGCACCACCGGTAGCCTTGAGAGCATTAGCAACTGCATGACTGCTTCCAGGCCGATGGCTCGTCGCTGGTCTCGTGTAACTACTCATAGGACGCTGACTCCAGTCGTTAACAGGCCCCTTCATGCTTGAAGAACTAGTAGGGCGACCATAGTCATCTCCCCCACCTGCAGGCACGGCCAGAAATCCGCCAACACCGTTGCCGATAATGACCGATCGGCGGGCTTCGTTGCCCCAGCCGCCTCCTCCTCCTCCTCCGCCGTTGATGGAATAAGTTGACAGTGGACGTCCGTTGCCGCCAAATCCTGGTGCGAATTGTTCCTCGGGTGCAACTGCGTTGAAGACCCACTCTGCATCGTCCAGACCTTTGGTGTAAATTTCGAGTGGTTGTGAGAAACCATGATGATGCGACTGGCCGGTGAATTTGGGCACTGGAGGTGCTAAGAGAATCGTGTCTGGGAATGCCGGGTCGCGAACGTAAAGACACTGTAAAGCAGGGAGGGAATTGGAGAGGAGGGAACTCGCGAGGTAGCTGTAGTAAGAGTCGGAGGGTTTCGGAAGGTTAGTATGTAGGTATTCCTCGGTGGGGGTGATTTCAAAGCGTAGGTTTAGGAGAGATTGGCTGCCTAGAGGTGGTAGTGGGTCGAGAGGTAGCGAATGATTTACGGTCGCAATAACAGTAACATCTTTGAGATGAGTGCCGGACCAGAGCACGTGTGCCAGTTGTGTGATGTCGAGGCCGGTGTTTGTGAGTGACAGGGTCTCGAGTACTTCTCGTGTCTCTGGACGCTCAAGATAGTGAACAAGGCCTACCGCCGTGATACCGTGGCAGCGTTCCAGCTTGAGAGTGTGGAGGGGTGGGAAGTTAGGAACTGAAGGAGAGATGTTGAAGATGACGTCGGTGAATGTGGACACATTCGAGACGTGAAGCTCCTCCAAAACTGGCAGACATCCCAGCACCTGTCGAAACGTGGTGGGTTCCACCTTCAATTTCTTCAATTCGAGGGATTGAATCGCTTGCCATTGGCGCTGGGTGAGGTACTGAATGAATTGTTCCGCGCCCGACTCGAACCTCATCTTGCGTATATCCGGGCATCGCGCCAACAACTCTTGCCGTAGTGTGTGACAGTCTGGACTCCCATTGTAGAATCCCTCTGGAAGGTCGACGTATCGTAGGTTAGGACAATTTCCGACAGCTCGTGCCAGATCCTGCTTGCAGGTCTCCCGGGTCATGTAAGGTAGCTTTATGTATAGTACTAGCGATGCCAGCCAGTTGTTGTCGCGGAGAGAATTTGCGAGGAGCCGTAGTCGCATCGCTGGGACATCTTCGAGTTCGCCGTGCTTGGACTTGCGCTTCCGCTTATCGGAGAAGATCTCCTCGAGATCGCAGTAGTGGACGGCGTCTACGCGTATGCTTGCGTAGCTGGAGAAGCGTCAGTACAAACTCAGCTGCTGTTTACAATGTTATCACTTACAGGAGTTGCTGAGCGGGTCGATACCAGTCCCTACGTGTCTGGGAGCAATGTGAGAGATCGCGCAAGTCGCAAAGCATGCACGCGTCGGTGTTGACAGGCGCGAGTTCGCTGACCTCGTAACTCCTGTCGGCCGTGTGTGGACAAACATAGCCAAAGATTCTAATGAGGACATTGGGAGGCAACCTGGAAATGTAATCATGGCCGGAGGCGCCAATCCTGGGGAAGTAGACGGCTCCGTTGGAGACCTTTTCGTGTTCCTTTGCGTGATCTTTTGCCAGCTTGGAGCGCGACCGGAAGTGCTTGAGGAAACCCATGATGCCGCTGTTCCAAGTCAGCAGTCAGTGGTATGTTTGCAATATGGATAGATTGGGGATGTGGTGCGGCACATACCTCCTCCTTGGTTTCTGAGCCATCGAGTCCCCGTTATCCCTGGCCAGAGACAGGAGGCGCCTGGTAAGGATAAAGGGTCCGCGGGTCCGGGGCTTGCTGGCGACTCAGGCGACTAGCACGTACGCTTAGCGAGAGTTGATGATGCAGGTCGGGAGGAGTCTTTCCAGTTTCTGCTCTCGGAAGAATAAAATGTATGCTTTGGCCACGACTGGCAAACAAAAGTGTTGCAAAGGAGAGAGACACGGTCGACTCGGGGCTGAGATGGGTCAGGCTGAGTTGGGTCAGGCTGAGTTGGAAAAGGGGAACAAAGGCAAAGGACAGCAAGCCGCCCCCAACGTCTTCAGGAAGCTGTGATTTCAGGTGAATGAGACGAGCCTTGTCACGGTGATCAACGCGCTCAATCCATTGCCTACGTATCCTCTTCCAATCCAACTGCAGTGAGTGGATAGGAATAATCGGTCCATCATATCTTGATGGCGAGATCACGGCACTTGGTATTGTAAGAGGGGAGGATACCGCTTGGAGTAATCCTAACAGCCATCTCAAATCGCACCTGTTGACAAGGCTGTACTACCTTGCGCGAACCTCATTTTCCGTTTCTCCCTGGAGGTTCGCAGAGACAGACGAGAACATCTCTGTGAGCATTCTTCGGTAGAACCATCTGAAGCAGCAAAGCATCGACAACCTTTGCGGATTGACACCATTGCAACCCGACTCTCTTTTGCCGCAGAGAAGGCCAGGTTGACTGAAACCAGCTTGTACTGGTTGGATGAAGTTGCAGTGATGTGCTGTCCCTCACCGAGTACCGACCCAATTTCATGGGACCCCGAGCTTCCTTGAAGAGCAACTCGAAACGATATCCGAAAGTTGAGATATGGCCTTGGAAGACCAACTTCCGCAATGCAATCCCATTTTGCGCAAACTCATCACCTTTGCTGGCGTGTGAAGAAGTAGTCAGGTCAAACTGCCTCCCTATTATAGCTACCCGGGCCGAATACACATCAAACCTCACGACCCAACAGCTGACATTCCAGGCATAGAAGAGGGGGAAATGCAAAGAAATGCAAAGAAGAGCGCTGTTACATGTTACCACAAGCTGAACCGCATTTGATGTTTCCCAGACGAGTGGAAATATCTAGATGCCTTAGCAGCCATCGATTAGTACCTAGGTACAACTGAAATTCTGCCCAACCACGTACTAGTACCACGTTACAGTGTTCCACCGGTGCAGCAACGCAGCCACAGGGCCAACGTGGTAAGCATACAGCTTATCGAATGGCCGCAATCGTAAAGATAGAAATGTCGCCCAGCAAATTTGCGGACATTGCCCATCGAGTTTGTACTCTGGAAAAGCCAGCATTGCGATCAATCATTGATGGCTCCTTGCGTCAATTATTATTGGGAGGAACTATACAATAAGTCCGGAAATCTCCTTCTCCATTGTCTCCAAAGCCACGAATGTAGGTACAAACATCACAGCCTCTATACCTCACCAGTCGGGCAGTATTTCCTGGGATGTCTGGGGAACCAGATGGCGAAGAATCTATCGAAAGCTCATCGGGGTTGTCGGGTGCTCGACACCGTTGTGTGCTTGACGATGGACAGTTTTGTCGTCAATAAATTTAAACGGCTCCCATGTGGGTAGCACCGCGCGCCAGCGCTGTGGAGGCCCGTGGCGCAAGCTTCCTTTTCTTCCGTGCAAATTCAAAACTGTCAATAATGAGAGGGGTTGCACGGCGGTTGTGGAATCCAAAGTAAATTAAATTGCTTGTTTTCCCATATTCCACAAGGCTAGTTCTGTCAGACTTGCCCCTGAACGACCTTTGCCTTTTGCACCGGAGACCTTGCTTCCAGACCAGCAATTATGGGCTGACCTACTTTGCACACAAGGGACAACTTATCCAGCTTTGCCCAGCCTTGGAAGCGAAGGCCGAGGACATTCCTGGGATGTAGGGGCTTGGGATTCCCAGGGCAATCATGAGCAATGTGGCGAGATTGTACATATACATCGACGACTCTCCCAAGGAGGGTTGTCATTTTGAACGACTGCACCGATCCGCCTGTGTTCTCGAAGGCATCATGCAAGACGATCCCGGAAGCCTAATCGAGCATCTGTTTATATTACCATCGCCGTGCGAAAATTGGGCTCCTCAGTCGCCACGATGATCCAATTCCACGCCCACCCGGACGCACATGCCATGGCATTTGAAGTGCAATATCTTGGATCGGATATCGTCATGACCAACGAAGTCAGGCTGAGGAAAGCGTCGAACCTTGGGAAGGAAGAAGGGAGGCCAACGTGGACGGATCGGTAACCTTCTTTTTTGTGTTTCAGAAAGCGTGAGCAATGGGACGAGAAACTCTAAAGGGACAGGGCTCCATGGGTGTCACGTAGGACGTAGAACTATTCTCTGCGGAGGCTCGGGACGACGTGGCTAGAGCGCGAGGGACCTGACAGCGGAAGCACCGCCATCGAGTCGGACAAAGACAGGTCGCTTCACTGACTGTGCAACGAACGATGCTTCTATTCTTGAATCCCCAGAGCCGTGACAGCTACCTAGCTTAATAGGTGTTAAATCAGCCACGCAAAGAGACTACGCCCGTCTAAGCAAGGCTCGTAGAGTCCTGATCCCTGTCTCCCGAACCTTCGACAGACTGACCCAACATTCTCCGATCAAGTTCAGTCCATCCTCACTTCGCACTGCAAATCAACAGCACAGCGTGCATCCGATCCATCAGGCCCGCAAGCTTCAATTCCCCCGTGCTCTTCATCCAAGCACGCTCAGCTTGCCCGCCAATTGATTGCACAAGGTCCGACATTACGCGGAAGCCACTGTTTGAAAGCCGTCCCCGAGAGCTCCACACTCACTTCGTCCTTCATTACAGTCCGTTTGCTCTCTCCAGAAGTCGACCCTGAGACCGGGACGTGACTCTCTTCCCTCTATCCTCGACCTCGCCCGGCTACAAACCCTTTCGACCAGGTCCCTTGGTCAGTCCGCGCTCTGATGGCTTCCACCAATGCCCAGAGCCAGCAGCAGGCTCCCAACAACCTGGACCGCTACGTTGTCATTCATGTAGCCACCACCTGTGACGAACACGGCGTCTACGTGACGAAGGACTCCGCAGAGGTCATCGAACTCGGTTGGATACTGCTCGACGCTAAAACCTGCGAAGAGGTAACACATCTCCCGTCAAGCCCCACCCGCTCTCACTAGAGACCTACAGCAATTGGATATCTGGGCTTCCGGCTAACTGTGTGCTGTAGATTCACCGCGAGAATATTCTGGTCAAACCGGTAAACACACCTATCACGCCGCTCTGCAGTCAGTTTCCCCTTCGCTCTTCACCCTCACTTCTCGCCATCACCTCACTCACTAACATCTCACAGCCAGTCTGACCACTCTGACCTGGGAGCACGTCAAGCACGCAGGCACCTTCCGTGACGCCGTCAACCGTTTCGACCAATTTGCCCAGGAACACCTGATCTCGAACAACTCCGAGTTTGCCTTTGTCACGCTCGAATCGTGGGACCTCCGCGTGCAACTGCCACGTGAAGCACGAGACAAGGCTGTTGTTCTCCCTCCATACCTTCAGCACTCCCGCACCTTCGATCTCCGCACCGAGTACCAGCATTGGCAATCACATCACCCAGAGTCGCTTCCTTTCGGATCGTCGGCATTGGCAAACATCTGTGCAGCTCTCGAGGTTGAACCAGTTCAGTCATCCGCCCCTATCAAGCACAATCTGCCCTTCCACCTGCAAGCCTTGGCCCCTGCGTCCCCCCGACGTGCAATTGAAGAAGCTGTTACACTTGCCCGCGTGCTCCGAGGCTTAATTCGCAAGTCTCAGCCTTTCCACGACCACCCTGACGTCTTGACTCGTCCTATGGACGCTCGCGCCGACGTCAGAGCTTTCCTGTCCGAACGTAGCAAGGTGCTTCATATGACCGGTCTCCCACACGACACCACTCAATCAGAACTCGAGTCTTGGTTCACCCAGTACGGTGGTCGTCCGATTGCTTTTTGGACTCTCCGAACTCCTGATCAACACAAGCCAACTGGGTCCGGGTTTGCGGTTTTCTCCTCCCACGAAGAAGTGAGTACAGCTTGTTCGAAATGATACCATTACTTGGCTAACATCTTGTAGGCAGCAGAATCGCTCTGCATGAACGGCCGCGCTCTCAACGAGAAGGCGATCGAAGTATCGCCTTCGTCCAGTCGCGTACTTGACCGCGCTCAAGATATCCTCACCCCCTTTCCTCCAAGCAAAAATCGTCCACGTCCAGGTGATTGGACCTGCCCATCTTGCGGCTTCTCCAACTTCCAGCGTCGCACCGCATGCTTCCGCTGCTCCTACCCTCTCTCACAAACAATGGCGCCCGCCGATCCAATGGGAGGCTACAATCCATATGGCGGCTATGGTCCACCACCAATGGGTGGCATGATGCAGCACGGTGGTCATCACATGGGCGGTCATCCACCAGGAATGCGATCATCCCACTCTGTTAACCAGCTTGGGGCATCAGCTCCGTTCAGGCCAGGCGATTGGCGTTGCGGTCAGGAGACTTGCAATTACCATAATTTTGCCAAGAACGTGAACTGCTTACGTTGCGGTGCGCCCCGTGCCAATGCTGCCGTCGTTGCCGATGCTTCCAACTTCGCTGCTATGAACGATCCTTCCTTTGGAATGGGTCCTCCTTCCATGCAAGGCACCCCAGGACCATCTCCATATGCTCAGAGTGGCTTCGGCGGAGCCGGTGGCTACCCTCCACAGCAGTTCGGAGGCCCACCAAGCACCTACGCTCTCCCATCAGGTCTTGGTGCTCCAAGTCCATACCCTCCAATGGGCGGTCAATACGCTCCTAACAATGGCATGCAGCATCAACAAGTGCAGCAGCAACACGGATCTGGCTTCGATAGCCGTGCGGAAGCTGCGTTCTCCGCTGCCGGTCCTCCCCAGCAATCAACTGGTGGTTCCAATTTCGGCAATGGTGCCTTCGATGGCTCGACTGACCCATTCCACTTCCTTGGATCCGAGTTGGGCAACCTTTCCATCAACGACTCCCGCCGCAATCCCGGCCCAGGAGCATCCAAGTCTCCTAACAACTAAGCACTCTAGTCAACCATTTCCATCAGCGAAGCGATAACAATTCTTGATGTATGGTCATCTTAGCAATTCGGCATATCTGGACCATTTGGCGTGGGGTTGGGGCGGTATTATAGAATGGCGGCCGATATCAAAAAGTTTACAGTGACTGGGTCTTACCTGGGCTAAACAGCACGGGAATCTTTTTGCCTTTCATTTTCCTTTCATGTCAATGTTTATTTTTGCACATTTACTATCCCCGCCCCAAGACTTGTCTAAATTGTCTCTATTACACTACAAGTTGAGATTTGCTTTTCGTCATCATTAGCAACATATGCGCGTTTGTTGCTTCCGTCACTGGCATCCAGGGCAGATCATACGGGTGCTCGAGCATCTAGGTGTTATGAGAAAGGGGAGTCTCTCTTCGGCGGGAGGCAGGCGCTCAAGCTTCATTCACTGCCGCGAAAGCGAACACGGCATAGTCGGATACACCATTGCGAATTTCGGGCGGATGGGAATATATGATGGCCAGTGGCAGCCGCTTTTGGCTTGCTCTTGGAACTGTTCAAGTGCACATCGGTTTGGGAGGTTTATGCTTGGTGGGGATCAACAACAACTACCAATCGATGGGGATTAGCGAGGCGAAGGGGGAAGGATTCGAGTTTGATTCCGGCATTGTTTGCTTTGCTTTCAGTTTCTCGTTCCTCGTCTGTTCGGATGCAACAGCAAGAGGTGGATAGGGAGGATTTTTTCGGCCAGGTGTCCCGACCGATGGAGAAATGGCAGATTTCGATGTTTCCTTTTCTTTTTTATCCTAACAGTCTGTACCCTTTCTTTTCATTTTTTATATTATATGAGTGTTCATGCACTGCATGGTACATATCATCATTGAAACTGTGCTTTGTGCATATCTTTTTGACCTGATTGTTGTACCTTTACGAGCCTGCAAATTGCTATTTTGACCAAAGAACATGATGCACTTCGCAAGCCAAAGTAGTGGCAGCTTACAAAGTGGCGACGGACTGTTTCCCAACGCGAATCGATACGGGATGCCCAGCCCTGCGTAAAAATATCTTAATGATCATTGAGGTTCGGAAGGTTCACGATTTTACTTTCGCGTGATAAAATGCTAGGATCGAGGTCACGGCGTTAGGGCAAGCTCCGAACCAGACCCGAGCATCTTGTTCATCCTCTATGGGCTTGGCATGCTCAGATTTGACTTCCGATTTGGACATGTATCTTTTCTTGGCTAGACAACTCTCTAATGATTTCGGGTGTTGAGAAAAACAAGCTTTCCACGACCCTGGTCTGCAAAGCTTGACCGTTTAGTTTGCGATTCCAGGATGATCCGGTCAAACAGAAACGGACCACGGCCTTCGCCAACACTGCAATTCCCTGCAGCTTAAGAGTTCGCCATGGCCATTATTCCATACGACATTCCTTGCCTCGCGTCACAGCGCATCCAGTCAAAGCGGCACGGCAATCTGGCCTGGGCACAGAAGGCTCTTGTGTCGACTCGGATTTATTGGACGACTCAGTTGGATGGTTTCTCTGCTCGCTGAGCTGAGCCCATTGTACTCTTCTTCCTTGGTTTCAGTTGTCTTGACGAGGCTTTGCCATGCTGTAGGCGTCCTCTCTCTCTTCGTCTGGTTTCTTCATGTCGATTTCGTAGTCTTTTCCGTCCAGTCAACGCACATCCCATCTCTGTTGCGTAAGGCCCACTTACAATGGCACAATATGGCCACTCTAATCCGCGATCCGATGTGATAAGGGTGCGACGCTCCGAAGTCCAGCCTGGCGATGTCATACTCGGACCAGCACCGCTAGAACGCTCTCTCGCCCCTCGACGCCCTCAACCTCAATACCTGCGCCGTGCAAGTTCCCTAGATGAAGATGAATTCTATGACCTCGATCGTCGTGGTCGAGACCAATTGGCAAGGAGAAGAGACCCATGGGATCCACGGGATCAATACGACCAACAGTACGATAGCGAAGGCTCAGTGCCGCCCCGAGCACGACGACCAATACCCGCGAGACAAAATCGCCAGAGAGATGGTTGGCAACGTAACCGCAGTGGCAGAGATGACACCTCTTCCTCTTCTGAATCCTCTTCCGAGCTCGGCTGCACAGACGACGATGAAAAGAGCAAGAAAAAGGCAAAGCTGAAGAAATGGGGTACTATCGGTCTCGCTGGCGTAGCGACTATCCACGCTATATCAGGCGTACACAGTGCTATTGACAAGCGAAAAAAGCGGCAAGAGGAACTGGCAGATGGAGAGATTAGCGAGGAAGAAGCTGAGAGGAGACGAAATAAGGGACGCTGGAAGAATGCGGCCAATGTGGGTATTGCAGCTATTTGGATCAAGGGGGCGGTAGACGAGATAAAGGAGTATAGAGAGGCGGCGAAAGAGCATCGGGAAGAGTGCGAGAAGAGTGAGGAGAGGCATCAGAGGAGGATCGAGAGGGCGAAGTCTATCACGAGGGGTGAATATCAGGGGACGCATAAATTGACGCCGAAAGAGAGGAGACATTATTTAAAAGAGGTCGAGGAAGAGAGTGAGAGAGGGAGGCAAGATTGAGCTGGTGAGGTTTGCGATGTTACGGTTTAAGACTTTTGCTACGATAGCTATTGATTTTGATCCAGTTCTTCATCTATTCAGGAAATGATCATTTTCAAGCAGTTGCCTTCCACTTAGGGATCAACTGCTGTGATTTCGAGGCTTGAAATTGGAGATGGAGAGTGATAGCCACCGAAATGTTAATTTCGTCCTCAACATTGATTTACGTTCCGAGCTGTTGTCCCTGTAGCCTTGTGGCTGACCGGATTTCACTACCTATCTCCGAAGTCCGTTCCGTCACAAGGCACACGTCTGCCTGCATCTGAAAACAAGTGGTTGAACTTTTCATCCCCTTCAAATAGCTTACGGAAAGAGCGCAATAATGATGCCTCTCTCAGTAATTGTTTACACAGTACTGAACAAAATTTCAACCATCATACTTGCAACAGTAAATATCGCCACCCCGCAAAAGCCTAATGAGTCCACTAAAAACCAATCTAGATATCATTATATCTCGCCTACATACTCTCCAAATGCATCTACAATATCTACTTCCACCCTCTCAGCTCCTTCCCAGGCCCCAAATTATCAGCCGCCACCGACCTTACTGCAGCCTTTTATGCCGTCCTGGGCAAACGCTCAAAGTATAGCGAAACACTGCACGCCCAATATGGAGACGTTGTAAGGACGAGACCGGATGGGCTTTCCTTTATAGGCGAACATGCTTGGAAAGATATCTACATGCATCGACAAGGCCATAAACAGATGGCCAAAGCGGGGAGACCGACTGGAGGAGTTCCGAGTATTTTGAATGCGGGGGACGAGGATCATGCGAGGCAGAGGAGGTTGTTGGGTCATGCGTTTTCGGAGCGTGCGGTATGTACTTACCAAGAAAGTATTAGTATGATGGGTTCGCTAATTTGTGTAGCTGAGAGACCAGGAGGCGATTATTCAGGGTTATGTTGACTTACTCATCTCGAACTTGCGAGATGATGCCGAAGAGGACCGAGAGATTGATTTGGTGTCGACTTTCAACCTGCTTACTTTCGATATCGTCAGTGATCTCTCCTTTGGCGAGTCTTTCGACGGTTTAAGGACTAGAAGGATACACCCTTGGATAACAGCCTTCTTCGAAATGGCTATCCTCCGCGCCATCTTCGTTCAAATCATCAATCTCAAAATTACTCTCCTCTCCAGCCTTGCGGGAAAAATCTTTCTCCCCATGGCGAGGAAGAGGATAGGAGCGCTGGGTTATACCAAAGCCAAGATTTTGAAGAGATTAGCACAGGGCAGTACAAGACCCGATTTTATGTCTCATGTCTTACGCCACAACGATCAGAAAGGGATGTCCACGGCCGAGATACAGGAAACATTCACGTTACTTATTCTTGCTGGCTCGGAGACTACGGCTACATTGTTGGCTGGGTGTATGTTTTTGTTGCAAACGCATCCAAATGTTCGTCACAAGTTGGAAGAGGAAATTCGACAGGCCTTCGAAGATGATGCTGAGATTGTCAGTCTCAGGGTCAATAAGTTGGGATATCTGAATGCAGTGATTGGGGAGTCATTGAGACGGTATCCACCGGTTCCAATTGCGCTGGATCGTATGACGCCAGCAGAGGGGACGGCAATTTGCGGACAGTGGGTTCCTGGTAATGTAAGTCTTCCGTTTCTCCCATTTATTTTTGATGAGAGGAGGTGAGCTGATTTTGGAACGACAGGTGACCGTGGGAATTCCACAATTCGCCGCCTACACATCCCCTCTCAATTTCACGGAACCATTGTCCTTTATTCCCGAACGACATCTCCCAGATGGCGATACCAAATTCGACAATGATAAGAAGGCTATCCTGCAACCATTCTCGGCCGGACCAAGGAATTGTATTGGGAAGAAGTGAGTCCCAACACCTAGACTGAAACAAACGCTTCGCAGGCAAACTCTTTTTCCGTGCGGAAGCTAATACATTTAAGCAGTCTGGCAATGGTCGAGATGAAACTCATCCTCGCGAAGATCGTGTTTAACTTTGACTTTGAGCTTGTGAGTGGGCAAGGGAACTGGCTTGATCAGGATATTTTCACGTTTTGGAGGAAGAGGCCGCTGTTGGTGAGGGTCAGGGATGTTAGGGGAGGTCGGAAGATTGACAAGGGGAAGGGGACTTCTGCTTGAGGTCGGATTGATGTCAGAATATACTGAAGAAAATCGACATGGACAGTTAGATTGAATGCTTGGATCTGTCTGGAGGTTCCCGTAGCAAAGATCTGCACCGAAATTTTATATCAAGTTGTTGGTGCTTGATGACAACCTGGAGGATGTTTCATTAGAAGGCCGAAACTATCTTGGCAAAGTGCCGTAATTCAATCACTTTACTACTCCATATGTTAGCAAAGTGAAGATATGAGTTTGAGAACAGGAGGAAGAAGAAAGTTCTAATTAGTGCTGTAAAGATCCGGAGCAGCGATTTAGTGGGGCCTGTTCTGATTAGGAAGCTGAGTCTTGGCGGACAGACTTCCATCGGCGCGTTCCATCTGGCGAAAGAAAATTACAAACTTCGACATCATGAAGCGTCTCGCTGTCGTGAACAACATCTTATCCAATGGCTAGGCTGAGAACCAAGACGGGTTGTTTGACCTGTATAGCACTTCACTCGATCGTGTCCTCACCTTCGCTAACGAATATCAGGTCGAAAACGTCGAAAGAAGTGCGATGAGAGCCCAGGAACATATCAGAACTGTGTGAGAAACGCCCTGGAGTGTCCGTGGCCTTCAAAGGAGCTAGAGAAGGATAGGCGACACCTCAAACGCAACATCGTTCCGCTTGACTCAACCATTGTTGCTGACGATTATGTGAACGACATGCAGGCGCTGGCTTTGATTACATCGAGCTCGCCCAAAGTCATAATCCATCATGTCGAGTGCAACCTTGTCTATCCAACGGAATCGCAAGTCCCTCAGGAGAACATTGAATGGCCATCGTGGATCGTGCCGCGCGTCGAAGAGTTTGATCATTCTCTCGGAGGCTACACGCTTCCCGAACTGGGTCAGCTCCTCACTGCACCCATCCGTACCCAGGATTCAAGCTCTCTAGATCTCTTGGCTTTTTTTGTGAAAGACTTCTTGCCCAGTCGTACACATCCTGGTTCTCACACGCGATTTCTTGACTTCTCGTATGTTCACGAGATGGCAATGTTGCAACCGACTTTACTCAATGCTTGTCTGGCTTGTGCAGCAAGTGCTCTTGGTACTAGCTTCCAGGTTCCCGAATCTCAGAGCGGAGCAGAACAGCGTTACTCACGATGTATAAGTTTGCTACGCAACAAAATCCAAGGAGGGGAATGCGAAGGCGACGAAGATTGGCTCCTGGCGACCGTGGTAATTCTAACCCTGTATGAGAACAGACAGCCAGGTTACAACCCCGCGGCGTCGACAGCACACATTGCTGCCGCCGGCCAAGTCTTCCGCCAGCGAGCTCGAACGAAGATGAGTGTGGTCTCCACGGCCTCTGATCGTTGGCTGGCAGGCTCGCAGACATGGCCCACTCTGGTTTTCGAGCGCGTGTTCATTGAAGCTTTCTTGTATCACTGCATGGTCATGTCGGTTCAAGAGACTAGTTTGACTCCACTACAAGATGTATTGCTCCGACCTATCTTCGACAACTACTTCGAAATGTGTGTCGTGCCTACATCACCAGAGGCTAAGAACTGGCCTGTACTTGGCATGCACTACCAAGTTATTCGGTTGTTATCAGATCTTTTTGCCGCGGTGGATCATTCTCAGATAGCGTTGAGCACCAAGGAATCTCGAGATCTTCACGAAGTCATGATCCAACTCGAAATATGGGAGCTGGACACACTCAGCAATGACTATGGTACACACATCATGCTATATATCCGCGCTGCAAAATTGCTCGGTTATCACCATTTTTCCATGACTTGGCACAGTTGTAACGAACATCCAGCTATACTTCCTGGACAACTTGATCAACTTGTTCAAAAGGAGCTCAAGCATTGTCTCAATTACATTTCAACAATACAGATTACAAACTCTACGTTCACTCGCTACTTCTATTGGCCATTGGCAATCATCGACAGAGTCATACGCGATACCCGCGCCTCGAACCTTGTTGAGCAGAAATTGCAGGACGTACCTCTAATTGATCCAGCTGGAAGGAAGGCATATGAATGGGTTGCGAAAGGCTTCGAAAAAAGATTCATGACCAGCAACGAGATTTCCGAATAAAGGAACATGGTCTTGTCGCTATCGCTTGGTACTCACACATGACAAGCTGCTCATCTTGGTTTGTTCCGCCGCAAACCCTTGCTGTGCCTTTGGGAACGACTCTTTCTGGGTCAAAATCTTCCATCCTATCAAGGGTAGAGCTTTTTCGACTACCACCGTCACGTTAAATGCCTCTCATGTGCCCGCCACTTCTGCAAAACCTGCACCATAGATATTGATCCTTGACTTACACAACACTCCGAATACAGGATGAAGCGACGCCATCTTTCGCGAGACGTTGCCTGGATCCGTACTGTCACCCAAAACTTCTTGGCCGTTACTCTCACCTCCTCGCCAAACGGCTTCATATATACCGTATATGTCTCCCAGAAGAATTGGATGAGGCGCATCTCTGCATATGGCTCTTCCCAATCAGCCGAACAGTTGCATTCAGTGGCAGATGCGCCGGACTCAATGCATTTTTCTACCTTGTCCGGCAGGACCACAGCTTCGCCCAATGCGACGGCTCTTACAGAACAAGTAGCATTTGTTCGTTGCGAAATGATATTTGCAACCTTTGGGGCGTCAACTATGGTACTGTGGACACGATAACTAGGATGCATTTGCTGCCGGAGCATACTGACAATGTTGTACGTTCCGGTGAAAGGACCGTCGAAACCTTGCTTTGCGGTCAAACGGACTCCAGCAATTCCACCAGGGTACAAAACCGATTCGTCATTGGGCTCTGTATGTTCATGAGCCATCAAACTGATGTCGACATTTTTGAAAGCTCCAGCCTTCGACAATCTGATCTTGCCTCCACCCAACTCTTCTGCAGGCGTTCCGAATCCCTTGCCATTAGTGGTATGTGATTCGAAGCCTGTGTCGAGGCCATGAGCTCGTCGTGTTGGCTGAAATGAGTGTCTCTCAAGGGCGCTGCAAAGAGTTTCTTGAGCTTGCTGTTCTTCCTAAGCAAGCTCAGGACTGTTGTTAATCTGAGAGAAGTTGTTGGAACATGCGACAAGGCTGAGCTTCGGATGAATCCCACATCATTGTAAATTGCGACGCTGTCTGATGGCACAGATTCGACGACTTTGTCGACTTCACTTTGAACATGCGTGATGCTTGGGAAAGGAGACAAAGATACAATCGTAGAATTTTCTTTGATCATAGTGGTCGCCATTTGGTCCAGATCAGGCGTGTCAACTATCCGCCTAAATTAACCCGGCTAAGGCCGCCGGATAGTAGTTAGTCTATAGACTTAGGCTTACTCGACGATAAGCTTTACTATCCACGGCATCCTCGCCCTCCCGACGGGCGAGAGGGCGGAAGGGAGAAAGTCCGAGTTACGGATTTAAAAGCGAGATTATAAGTAGGGTAGTTTTTATAATATAAACGTATCTACTTCCTCATTAGGATAATTATATAGAAATTGTTTTCTCCCGCCTATACTACCGGGCTATAGGACGGATAGGAGAAAATACTTACTATTCGCGGATAGATTATTCGCTTCTTACCTACTTGTCTTAGCCTTTCTTGTCCCCGGCGCGGATAGTTAACACGCCTAATCTAGATATAAAAAAGTCGAGACAAGTAAGGCGATATTTCAATAATATAACCTTCGTACGCGAAGTACTATTTCATCTATATTCATCTGCTAGCTCTTTCTACAAATCCTACATATTCGGCTTAGACCTACTAGAAAATTCTAAGACATCTAACTAATAACTACTATCCTATAAATATAACTAGGAATAATTCTACCCCGTCTCGCTAAACTTTGGCGTAATATAATCTCTATTAGTGGTTACCTTTTTACTTGCCTTATTTATCTTCTCCGGTGGAATTAGCTGTCTTCGCTGGTATTTTGGTCTTCTGCTTATTGTTTGCCTGATAATTCCGGGATCACGCTATATAACTTCTACCTAGAAATAAGCCTAAGCCTTAGCCCGTCGTAGGGAATAGTCTATAGGATAGTTATTAAGTTTCCTTTTTAATACCCCGTTAAGGTATTAGAAGATCTAGAAGAGGCCGAAGAGTAAATCGAAATATCTCTACGGAGTATAATATTAATTAAGGAGGAGAAGAGATTCTACGACCTCCTCGCAGAGAATCTATATCCCAACCTCGCGACCCGAATTCCAACGGATCCACATACCTACGCTTCACCAACGTCCAGGTTTTTCCTCGAGTATTTTTAGGGAAATAATTCAGGCGGGCTGGACAGGGACAACAGCCTCAAATTTCTCGTACCTACGATAATCGGTCGCTGGTGCAATCGGTTCTTTGGATTGGGATTAGGGGGATGGTAAGCCTAAGCTTGGAGTTACTATAGTCCGTTCCGATGTCTTCGCTTTGAGAAGTAACTTAGCTAGCTAGATAAGTAAGAATACTGCGTAGCTTGGAAGGTAATAGGCTAGGAGGTACCGTATAATAATTAGGTCTAAAGCTAGCTGCCTATTAAAGAAGATTTGAAATATCTTATAATATAACGTATAATATACCTACCTTGGGTTAATGTCCGCAAAGGGAGAAGAAAGCTAAAAGATAGACGTCGGATTTATCTACGACTAAGATAACGGGGGAGTATTAAAGTGATTAGAGTTTTTCAGCTATTTTTCAAACTTATACTATTGTATAATCATCGATACGATTTCGGGGTAGAGTCTTAGGACTCGAGGCTTAGGGAAAAAGAAAGGGAGGGCTAGGTATATTCCTCCCTCTAGAATAATAGTTATACTAAGAGCGTACTCGGTAAAATAATAGGAAAATAGTTATACTGGAATTAAAGCTTAAAGGTAGCCTCTTATAGTAACCTCTTTAATTTAGTGATTTCCTAATCCTTAACGATTACTATAATAATCTCATATCTACGTTCACTTCCCTAGTTCTTTCATCAAGGGTCGGTCAGAGGCAAAATCACTGTTTGGTGGTGGTATTGACGCCACCAAAGGCGAAGTGAGGTCGTGACAGTAAATCAACTTCGTAAAAGCAGCCTGGCGGATGGACTTGTTGAGAAGATTTGCTCACCAGCTTCGCATCTCCCCGTCTAATCGCAGAACATGAATTCATCCATATATGCCAAGCGTCCATCGCTCAACTACACCGCTCTCCTTCGCCTCAACATTCTTACCCTTCTCTTGTTTCTGCTCCTCCCACCATGGAATTCATGGACGACCAGCGAAGCTCTTGCAGCACTGATGGCTAGGACTGCCGTGATAAATTTTCACGCAATGAGTCCCCCTCGCAACTCTTAGGCCAGATAAGCACGTCCACTCCAGGGATTCACTCGCCATGCTGCCAGCATCCAATTTGGACGTCATTGGTGCTTAGAAAGTTCTCAGCGCCATGAGCGTCGCGAGCCAATCGTCCTTGGCTAGTCTCCAGCAGTAACACAAAGCAAGGCTAGATTCCTCACCGAGACATGGAGTTGGTGGAGTGTGATCAGAGGTATATCCGCTCTTGTTGCCATGCACAATAATATTTCGCCAGGAGTGGATTAGAATACATAGACTTCGACGAGCGGGAAGTGGCGCAGGACAGTTGTTCGAGATCGAGCAGGTCGCTGTTGAGAATGGCAGAAGCAATTGCTTTCGACACGGACAGGATATTTTGAATAATAATCAAGGGAAGTTTGGTTTGGTTATTGGACACTATACCACTCATAGCAATGGGGTCCGATTGCTTATGGAGGAGCAAGCCAAAGTTGATACAATCGACACGTCAAGTTCTTGGGATGTGACTTGGAGGATTGGTCGTGCTGCTGTCTTCCATCGTACTGCCCCCTATCATCATCCTGCACGATACGTTCCTTTTGAAAAAGTATTCGGGACCTGGAGCAGTGCCTATGACGAGGAGTACAAGGCGTTCGAGCAATCATGATGGAGCTACTGGGTGGCAACAGGTTTGGTAGATGCACCGACTGTGCTTATTTGGGTGGTTGAAGGATGAAGGACGAAACAGACGAGTTCAATCGACTTTTACGAACAGCGAAGTAGCACTGACATCGCGATTGGAGTGGTGTGCACGAGCAACCGATCCCTGCGATCGTACGTTAAACAAAGCGTTCTTTGATGAAATCGTCAAGTCATAGGTACACACCTTTGGACGCATTCGAGTCACGTCTCTGTGACTTATATGCCATAGCCACATATGAGTGTCAGAATTTTTGTTTCAATCCTGTATCCTTAAAGCTGCTCATTTCTTGCCTTTCTTCTTTCCTCCTGCATCAGCAGCTGGAGCAAAACCGCCTTGTACCAGAGCATCTCTTGCAGCGGTATTTATGAGCCTGAATCGATCAGGACCAAGATGCACACCGCCATACCATCTCGTAACTATAACCATGACATCCCACACGTCCATGAGCTGCATAAGATGTAGCATCCTGCCACCAGCGGCCGTCTCCCCATCATCGTCGCAGTCTTGAAAGGTAGTGTCATTGAGACCTTTTATCCGCCACGCCGTCATATTGTGAGTAGCCTTGGCAACCTTTTTATCCGTCGATAGCAAGTGGTTGTAGTATTGTTTCGCCTCAGCAACTGACTTTACGTGTGCCGCTCGTGCAATGAATATGCTCTTCTTCTCGGTTATGGTGGCAGAAAGTGCCCATGGAGGCTCCGAGCCGAGGTCGTCTTGTATCGTGAGTGTGGCTTCATCTGGGCTGTCCTCTGTCTCACTGACATGTTGTTCCTCGCCATAATCCTTTAAGTCCTCGTCCTCGAGCAAGTCGTAGACGCATGCTTCTCCTGGACGGTAAACCTTCGCTAATACGTCTCTTGACAAGTCTAGTATCCTCTTCCCAGCTCCTTTGGTTTCTCCAACCGTCTCGGTGCCAATTATCGAAGGAGGAGCATCCGGGTAATCGTTGGGGAATTCGAGACGTAGGACGACCGACGATGGCAGGCGCAATGTGCAGGTTATTGGGTCCTTGCCTACTAGCAACAGCGTATCGTCACCATATATTGAATTGATGGACGTGATCTCGTCGCCGATGGCATTCTCCATGGTGGTCGTGGTTGACGACTGAAGTCGCGGAATTTAAAGTGCCTACCGACGATCTCACAGGTCATGGTGGACCTCTTGTTGTGGAACAAACACAAAACTTGTTATATCTCCTGATCTCTGGAAAATTATTCCAGGCTCAAGATCCATTTCCAATCTTTTCTGACCACATCAATCAATTCCATCTACTGTTGGTCTACCAAAAGAAACAAGCACAAAATCATTCACTCCCTGATCAAATATGCCCGTCATCACAATTATCGGTTCTATCAATGTGGACATGGTCACCAGAGCCGAACGAGTCCCAAATGCCGGTGAGACGGTTCAAGCAAAAGCATTTGAAGTTGGCTGGGGAGGCAAAGGTGCAAACCAAGCAGTCGCAACAGCAAGACTATCACGGTCAAAAGAAACCCTTAAATCTGAGAGCGACATAACTGTCCGCATGATTGGAGCTGTAGGAAGAGACGTCTTCGGTCCCCAGGTGGTAAAAAGCATGGAAGAGGATGGTATTAATATGCAAGGTGTTGAGGTCCTCGAAGGCCAGGAGACTGGAACAGCGACGATTTTAGTTGAGGACTCGACAGGCGAGAATCGCATTCTTGTCACTCCAGGAGCGAACTTTGCGCTAGGATACAGCGAAGTGGACTACGGAGATATCGCCATCTTCCAACTCGAAAGCCCCATGGACGTGGTGAGCTATGGCCCCAGCCCTTCGAGGCTATCAAATTAGTGCCCTCTCTTCTTACCGCTCTTATTGATGAAGTCATGGATCTTCTTGTCCCTGAGTTCGGGATCAATGTCGACCGACTTTGGCGAATGAGATCCTCAAGACCTTCTCCAAGATCCATCGATGTCGATATCAGATTGAAAGGCTCTATGTTGGCGTATGATACTACGTCTTGCAAGACTGACGTTCCTAGGTCCTCCGTCATATCAGCAGAGCCAATTCGAGCGGAGCACACGTTATCTTTAATCCTGCTCCTGCTGTCCAACTTCCAGACCCCGTTTACCAAGAAATCGGCACCCTTATTGTGAATGAAAGTGAGGCAGCGGCTCTCTTGGATCTCCCAGAAGGCTCCGTCACAGCCACGTCTGACCTTTCTTCGATTGCAGCAAAATTTATCGCCAAGGGTGCGGACAAGATCATCATAACCCTTGGAGGTGACGGAGTTTTTTATCAAACTCGACATCAGTCAAAGGCAGGAGGTAACGGAACGCTGAAGCCGGCCAAGAAGGCCAAAGTTGTCGATACCACGGCTGCTGGTGACACATTCATCGGCGCCTATGCAGTGCGGATTGCCTCTCATATTGCTGAATCTTCACCGACTCAAGTTAACCCCAACATCCTAAAAGAAGTCATGGATGACGCTATAGCGTTCGCGATTCAGGCTTCTGCAAAGACTGTTGAGAGAGCTGGGGCACAGAAGACGATTCCTTGGTTGAGTGAGCTCGAGGCTGCTTGAAGTTCGCGTCGAGTCTTCATGTCTTCCTTATCGGTGCGTAGTCAAGCAGAGATGCTCGACAATGATGGAGAGAGGAGACAGCGACAACCATATGAGGGCATGAACGACTGCCGCAAAATATCATGAGAACTTTGCAGTACAAATGCAGCAGGCGCAGACACATGAGTGTATTTTAGTTCGTGACCTCTCAGGTGAGTCAAAGTTGTTCTAGTTCTCCATCGTGGTGGCTAATCGAGCAAACAGTGCGGTTCTATACCTTAAATATCAACAATCACCATTTTCCCCTGAGCAGTTCTCCTCACTTTCTAAACAGGGGCAAGCAAGTCACAACATCGCAATCTCAATCGCAATCGCTTCGTCCAATCATGTCGCAAACGCCCGACAGAAATGATAGTAATGGCAAAAAGAGAATAAGCAGAAGAGCAAGTATAACTAGAGTGTGTAGGAATATACTCAGAAGGACACAGCTAAGCGATGCGACTACCGAAGCTCAACCGTCCATGCCCGCGACTCTTCCTTTTCAAAGCGCCGCGTTGAATGATCATGCAACAGATACTTCAACACTTCGTCCACGCCCCCAATTAGGACATTTGCGTGCGCAACAACCCAGTCCAATCAATCCGCTTCCTAGCAATGAGGGTGAGCCCCTGACCTCCGAAGTTCCCCATCCTTCGCGATCGGACGACGCAGCGGGTCCTTTCTTAGAGAGCCATCGTACCGATACTTATAATTCATCACTTCACACCTCTACAAGCGGCGTCACACTTGTCCATCCTCCTGTTCGTTGGCGAAGTAGTGAATCACTTCTCGTACCATTTATCACAATCGCAAGCCCTGACTCCGATTGTGAAGCTGAATCTGAGGACAACTTCACGCCGCAAATTGCACTTTCTCACGCATGCTCGGATATTGAGAGGGAACAGATAACTGCGTACAGGATGTCTTATCATGTACAAGAGGTCAGAGACGTACACGAAGAGGGCGAGGCGACATCACGGCCATTATTTTCATTGGAAACGCAGTCGCATAATGAGGTTATACAACGAAGTCACTGCGAAAGTCTTCTCAGTCTTCGTCATCCGATACAACTACTTCGACATATTGTTATTCCACGACGCAATAGTAGGAGACGGGCCGATCTATATCCAAGTGTCGATAGCACTCCTCAAATTGATGCTGCTGATGTGTCGCATGTCTATAATGCTAGTCGAAATATTGGAGGTCCACTTGTATCATCGGTCTTGGACACGGTGGATCAACGACTTAGGACCATTTCTCATTTGGATTTGGATAATGGGGCGGACACAAATAATCTTTGGAATGCGTGGCGCGATCCTCCAACGATTGCATCTTCTTCAGAAGAGGAGTACAGTAGCGACGAGAATGTTCCAACACCCCCTTCGTTACACTCGTCTCTTTCGTCAGCACTAGATGGGGAGGATCATCCTCTACAAAGCAATCCTCCTCGGAGGTCAGCTGATCCTTTCTTGCCACTGTCCCCATCCTCTACCGTCGACGGTGATGACGAGAGCGATCAACCTTCACTGACACTACTCGAACTCCCGTCGCCCACCCGATCCCTCTTACTCATCTCAAGCTCATTTCTTGACAGCAGTACAGCTCAATCTTTCACCTTCGCGAAAGTACCAGCACCAGCCTCAACCTTAGATGCTTCCTGGAACGCCTGGTTAGCATCGCGCACACCGTCTCAAATTTCCCCACCTGAGTCTGTGAATAGTAATCGCAGTGCTTATTTCACATCCTCTCACTCACTCGTCCTCCCGCATGATCATATTCAGCAACAACATCGTAGTTTTCAGCATTTATACCTACAAGACTACCGTCGGGTTTCGCTGACTGGGCGACGTCTTACTAGTGTTTTCGATGAAAGTGAGTTCCGGACCTCAGGACGTAGCAGATCCGACGTAAGCGAGGAAAGGGACAATGGTGAAGATGAGGATTCGGAATCTAAAGTAGAGCCAATGCGGATTAGAGAGGGGAACCGCACAGGTTTTTATCTTTTAGGCGCGAGAAGGAGGTCTGAGGATGGCATTAGGGTTGTTGGGGATGAGAATGCAGATAGCGGGTCTGGGAACGAGATGGGAAGTTCTAGTAACGACACTTTGTTTGGCGATAGTTTTCTTAATGAGATATTGGCGAGGGGGAGCGCGTTTTCCTTTGAAGATCTGGGATTCTTTGACAGTAGGGGAAGCTTGGTCGCGGGGCTTGAGGAGAGAGAGGGTGGGATTGTCGTTGGGTTGGGGATTCAGGAAGAGAGGCTGCGCCAGGTGCAGAAATGGTTGGCGGGTGATGGTGTTTGAGAAATGAGAGTGAGACCTATGGCATAATGTTCAGCGCCTACGTAAGCTTTTTTCTTTGCGACTCTGTTGATAGTGGAAAACGCTGATGACCTCATCAGGTGACAGCTCTATTCGTGCATGCGTGAGCAGAAAAGGGGGGTTGGACCAAGTGACGATATTACTGTGACAAGGTGAAAAGGGGATGGAAGGCAGGTGCCTGGAGGTTGTGTGTGCGCAAAGATATGGCCGACGCGGCCATGAATGGTGAAGTGATAGTCCTGGTACGCCCCGAGCGCTTGGTGCTACATCAAGGATACTCTCAAACCATGCCGTGGTACGCTTCTAGAAGGATAGAAGGTCGCGAATCAGACGAGATCGCTTCCTCCGATAAGTGAGGTGGCGAGGTCCAAGCTGATTGCTTTATACGCTGTTGATCTGGTCAGCTTTTTCTGATAGGTATTTAGAGACTGGATGCGCTGATGTCGATTTCCCATCAAGCCTCCATCCTTAACCATCCGCGTTGAACTTGTCATATCTGGCTTTTAGTTCAAGTTCTATTGCACCAACTCTACAAAGACGAGATGTCTGACATCCATCGGCAGGAATTTGCTCTCTCCGACTGTCTATGCTTACGGCAAAGAAATGAACAAGTCCAGGGGCTCACCATCGATGAGAGCGAAGTCGAATACTGGCTCATAGGGATCAGCTCCTGGGTTCAGCCAAACGAACCGTCATCCGCTCAAAAAATCAGCATAAACCTAGAAGACAACGACGTCAAGCCACCCCAGGTAGCCGATCTGCCGTCGAGCAATGCTTCTGGAAGCTTTGATGGAAGCTTTGAATGTGGCGGCCGACGCCGATGGAATGATCATTGGAGCATGAACGAGGCCAAACGGCAGACAGGAGGCGACGCGGACGCTAGAAGGGGTACCGAAGCTGGAGTCGACAGGGTTGGACAAGATAACAAGGTTGAAGATGCGAATGGTCTGGGAACGATCAAAGATGTGGCTTGCCACTACACTGGCAGCGTGAAAGGATCAAGAGTGGTCCACTTGGCTGTGGATGAGCGTTTGGTGTCCAGTGGGAGGGAAAGGAATGGAGAGATGCTGCTTCGTTGGTCGGAGAAAACCTTGGAGGACGCTTGGTATCCGGGAAGAGGGAAGGAGGTTCTGCAGTATACTGGTTTCGAGAGGGAGCAGACAGGGTTGCAGGGCCAATATAGGATGAGGTATTGCTTATCCTGTCTGGGATCTGCAGTGCCCGGTGAAGACGAGCAGGTTAGCGTTTAGAGCTTGTCGATTCCGTTGCCTGTAATTATCGATGCTGTACATATTATGAGGCTGAAAACCAAAATATCTGTCAGCTGTCTCATCGTGGAGGATATCATCCTGGTTGCCAAGTTCACGAGCCGTCGCTGACAATGTAATAGGACCGGTCAGAAACATGATGGAGCCTGGACACAGAGTTGCAGATGATGCTCACGAGTAACGCGCAGGCTGATGTCGGTTGCAGAAGTACAGGTGGAAGTGAAAGAGAGTGCTGCTGATTGGAGGTGGTGGAACAATCGATCTGCGGGGCGGGATATGATAACGGACGCTAGAACCACGGGAGAAGGCCGCTAGAAGCCATGAATTTGCTGGGGGCCCTGGTAGTCCGATGGCACAAACCCCCTGATTTCGTCAGCTCTGCAACCATCAACTGTCCTGAACGAATCATCACGGACTATATCGGCCACTTGGACCACGAAATACGAGTATCACGGATCATTAGATGCATTTGACGGCCTTCGGTGCTGAGATTGGAGAGAAGGACAGCGCAGGCTCTTGGGGAGGATTAGCTTGACTCAAGCAACTAATAGCGAATCAGCCTTGGGGGCAAATGCTTCTCTCTTGCTTCGACGAGACACGGCTGGGCTTTTGCGTAGAGTTGAGTCGGCGCTTAGTACGGCTTTTGATAGTGTACAGCCCGGCCCAATGATATAGCACTTGCTTATACTGATGAACTTCTTGAATTCCAGCTTCCTGCCAACAGCGTACTCCTGCATTAGGGATTAGTCCAAAAGGTATTAGGATTGTGAGAGATCGCAGCACAATTGAAACCAAAATGTGAGATTGATCTATGACAGCTGTGATTTACTTCTTGCCAAACACGAATCTCGGAGTGACATGCCCAATCTGCCAATACATATTCGTGTCCCATCCTTAATCACTTTGCTCGAAGCCTTCTTCTTGTCCTTGTCCATGGCCTTCACGGCCTCCTCCTTCGCCGCCCTGTCCTTTTCCATGGCCTTCACGGCCTCCTCCTTCGCCGCCCTGTCCTTGTTCATGGCCTTCACGGCCTCCTCCTTCGCCGCCCTGTCCTTGTCCATGGCCTTCACGGCCTCCTCCTCCGCCACCCTGTCCTTTTCCATGGCCTCCACGGCCTCCTCCTTCACCGCCCTGTCCTTGTCCATGGCCTCCACGACCTCCTCCTTCGCCGCCCTGTCCTTGTCCATGGCCTCCTCGGCCTCCTCCTTCGCCGCCCTGTCCTTGTCCATGGCCTCCACGGCCTCCTCCTTCGCCGCCCTGTCCTTTTCCATGGCCTTCACGGCCTCCTCCTTCGCCACCCTGTCCTTTTCCATGGCCACCTTCATGGCCTCCTTGAGGTCCACCTTGAGGTCCTCCTTGAGGTCCACCTTGAGGTCCACCTTGAGGTCCACCTTGAGGTCCACCTTGAGGTTGGGGGCCACCCTGAGGGCCACCCTGAGGGCCACCTTGAGGGACGCCCTCAGGGCCACCACTTTCTTCTCCATGTTCGGGGTCGGGGTTGTACGGGTTGGGCTGCTCGGCCGCATTTAAAGGGTTGAGAACACCGCTCTCTGATATATGCTGTAAGCTGTCTAGTTCCATCGCGGTCCAACTAGTTGAGCTTACCTGGGCCAGTATCGTTCTGCCTTTCAGCAACTTGAACATCCTTCTTGAGCTGAGAGGTTGGCAAAGCCATGGTGAAAGCTACAAGACCGAAAATAGCTAGGAATTTCATGATTGTTGGTCGAAGTCTAATCTGCCTTGGTAATGAGTGTGAGAGAGAGTTGTAGTAGAAAGAACTTAAAGAACTGAGAGTGATGGTGCTTCCTGTCCTTGATGAAAGAGCAGTCTCTTATACTACCTAGCCGCCGGCTTTTTCGCTCTCATCGCGTCCTAGCTTTATGAGCTCTATTAGAGGCCTTCGGGTGAACCATTTCCAAAGCTCGGAAAAGCTAATGTTTGCGATTTGGACATGTACAAGCTCAGTCCGGCCGAGAGACCGAGGAAATAGGATGGCAAGTAATCTAGTATATTCTCGAGGAGGAGACGGTGAAGCATTCTTTATATCAGGTACGCGCGAGGGGGACTGTTGTACTTATAGTGGCGGCAGTGTCTAGCGCCCATTGAACCAAAATTGGAGAGTCATCCAATCGCACTCTTTTACGATATTTCTTACGGCCTCAACTGTGTAGTGTATTTCTTCCCAAATTAGGAACCATCTCTTCTGAGCCGCAGTGCGGGTTCAGGTAGTCCGGAGGAATTGCAGCAAGGACATTGCACTTGGGGGCTAGATCTTCAGGTGTCCGGAGTTATCCTGAAGATTATTACAGACTGCAATAAGGAAGTTTGAGCTTGATGGACTGAAAAGATGGAAGTGATGGTGTTTGTTACAAGAGGGACGGAAATGAGACGAGACGAAATGCAAAAGAGACTGCCGTGTCCAAAAATAAAAACGTCCCGTGACATGCTCCACTTCCCCACACATCCTGAGGCTCATATTCAGGCTTCCACAACTTTCGACGCCTACACCCATCTCAATCTCAGCAAGTTAATAACCAATTTCAAGCGTCCCTCGATTTGCAGAAGAGATATCGAATGTCTGAATTTCTTGGTTCAGACTGTAGATAACCCCTTTGTCGCGTCCTCCCAATCTCTGTCTTTGCTTCGTCTTGTATTGTGGGTGCATTGATGCCCCTCAAAAGAAAGTATACTCGAATACAACGACTTATCATACTCACTCCTGAATTAAACCGATACTGAGTATAACGATTTGAAGTTTCGGTCCTCTAGGTTATACCTTTCAGCAGTATTGCCGTGCTCGGTCCTCAGCGAGTCTTCTCTGCATTCAGGTACTCCGGGTTTATTTAGGTCCTCTACTCACGCTTGCACCTCGTTACCCAAAGCTCCAAACCACTTCGATTCATTTTCTGGACCATCATTGCGACTGCCATCTCATGTGATCTGCCAAGTTTTTTGAATATTTGCGAACTTTCGCTGCTGCGGGATTCCACGCTGTTTAGTATCTTTTCTGGAACAGATGTTGTGTTCATATTGCAGGAGATTATGCTTTCGAGCATATACATCTACTTCTTCTACCAGTTCGCACGAGGGGGCCACTCGAGCCTAGAGACCGCGCGACCTTGACGCTTGTCGTCCTAGCTCAGGTGGTCATACTTCTGAGTACGAGTCGGCTAGATGGGTTTCCGGACACTACAGCCGAAAACCGCGATTTTTAGGGAGAACCCGTACTCTAACCACAACCTCTTTTCTACCTTAGATCCGAGGGGTGTAAATAAATTTCTATAGCTTCTTAAAGACCTATATAACCTTTCTCTTGATTTAGATTTTCGGATTCCGTTGCTACCCTAGGGAAGATGTCAAAGGGGAGCCTTAAAAAGCAGCGTATAGCCCTGCGATTTTAGGGGAGACCCTGATTTTTTTGGTTGCCGGTGTCCGGAAACCCATCTATCCGACTAGTTTACTCGTAATAGTGGGAAACCAAGATTTTCGCGGTGCGGCCAAAATTTGGAGCCGGCCGATCGACTCGCGGAACACAACGTCCCGAGACAGTATTGTGCAGATTTGAGATCTATCTCTTCGCTCAAGGCAAAAGAGGATCTAAAAAGTTTCCTGATGATCGCACGATGTAATTGCAAAATCGCAAGCCTGGGCGCAGAGAACTTCCGGAGTCGAGATGTGTGAAGAGAGCCAAAAGTTAGTTTCTTGGCAAAACGGGATCTAGCGGAGTCTAGCTTGAAGAAGCAGCCTCTAGACTTTATTGGAGATTAGTAATGCTGGAGTAGGTATGCTGATGCTCGGATAGGTATAGCTCCCGTTTTGCCAAGAGACTTAGTTTGACGTCCCCGATGCAACAGCGATGCTTTCCATGCAGTGCTACGTGGCATGGTAATCTAGTAAGTTAGCCCCATCGACTAAAAAGCCCCATCTGCAAGTAGCTATGCAACATGCATGCACAGCAAATTCACTAGATTGCAGGATCACGATATTTGAGGCTTAAGTCCCGAGGCTGAAAGGGAAATCACTCGTTATTGGTGGCTCTATTGCCAACCAATTGGAAATGCGATGCTAAATCCAAGCGCCTCCAACTCCATGCAAGACACGACCGACGTAGTGCAATTCCATCATGCTGCCCTAAATGATCAAACCTCCTCTAGTCCACCGCTTTGGAATTTCCGTTCCTATGTGTCGTTCGCCGGTACCGTGTGCAAGAAGATTCAAACGCTGCCGGTTCCACGATCCCCAAGGTTCCAGACTCCTCGCGAAAGCATACAGCCAAACTCAACATGCATTCATCATAATTTAGCCAGAATCTTCCCTTCAAGCTCTCGTGGTGCTTTGCAAGGCTCGCAGTAATTACTGGGGAACCAGCCTCGCTGGCCTTTGGAGTTGAGGCCGTCCCACCATCCACTTTCTAGCTTAGTTACGACTCGTAACAGCTCTCCTTTTCGTAGGTCGATGGCTGTGCTTTCATTCTCGCTCGTGTAGTCGTATTTCGCGCGGACGTAGACAGTTTCGTTCTCGTAGGCGGTCGCCATTTTCGAGGTGATAGTCACTGTTTGGCGATGGCGATGATGATGATGACGACGACGGGCTTTGGATTTGTTTGATAATGTTGTTGAGGTCGAATACTGTGCTGCTCATTAGTCTTTGGCCCATCTCTCTACACCAGGAGATAATCTCTTACCTTGACAATTCGTGCAAGAGGGAACCTTGATAAGAAGACTAGGATATCTCTACACTTCGCCCAGCCTTCACTTTCCCTCAAGATTGTAGAATGAAGAGTGATGATAGAAGATATGAGATATAGAAAACAACACACGGATTTCCCATCAGCACACGCAAGAGCCACAACCCGATCTATAAGTAAACCCACCCACCCCAGCACCGACTGCGCAGCTAATATCCGCGAGAGAGAAATAATGGCAGGGTACTCCGCATGAAGGGAAAACAACGGCCAAGCGCCTACAAAAGCGGTTACCGTAGGTAGGCCCTAACCTAAGCGCAAAAATGCGCCACCACCCCAATAATTCGCACACGCATGCATCCGACATCTGGGCTGTTCTAGATGCATTATGCGTTGTCGCTCGCTACCGTATTCGGAAATCTTGGGGGCGTTTTCTTTGCGGATGTGCGGGATACCAAGATTGGATGGATTGCGGGGGCTGGGTGATTTTCTTGGAGCCAATTGCTGGGCTGGGAGATGGATGTTGTGCTTGTGGCAAAGAGGTTGACAGGGTGATGGGGGGTTTGGAGTATTGAGGGTGGCTTTTATGCACTTTCCACGTGTCAACAGTGTTTTCGGGGAAAACCGTTGAGAGAGCCGTTGGTATAGATGATCGTCCGTATCGTCCCGACTCTGTGGTGCATAGCACGTATTCCTCATGCATTTGCCTTTCTTTCGAGTGATTGTCTAACTGCAGAGGAAGAAAGGTCATTCACTCAAGGCCTTGTTTAAGGACTTGGCCTCTTCCGCGCCTCGGAGTACCTCCGTGGTTCGCTCGTGACAGATTCGTGGTACCTGCCACCATCTATACTTCTGCGCTACTACTAGACCGGAATGTGTCAAGTCACTGTCAAATGTCAAATATTGCCAAGGCACCCAAGAGTCCCAAGTAGTTGCGGGGGCGGGTGCACTAGAGTCAGGCCAGCATTGCTGCAAACTGGGGTCTCTCAGGTCACTCGCTCGCAGGGTAGTCGGGAAGTTTAGTCCACGGAATTTTGCGCTTGTCGGAATTCGATCGCGAGTGGTATGGATAATTTGAGGGGCAAAGGCTTAGCAAACATGTTGAGATAAAAAACAGAGCAGGGATATATTCCAATCAAAATCCAATCAGCCTTGCCAAAACTCCGAAATTTCATTACGCATGTAGATCAAGCAAAAGAACCCTGACGCATATCTTGCGATAATGCAACCAACTGCACACGTCGAAATGCAAAGTCTAGCTTGACCAGAACCAGCCTCGCCTTGGCTCTTGGTCTGCCGTTGATTTGGCCTTAGCAATCTCAGAACTGAGTCCTCGCTCCACTTCCGATTGTTGTTCGCGCCATCCAGGTCGAGTCGCGAGCGTGGTTTCTGTAGTCTCTGAATTTTCTTCGCTGCCGTCGGCGAAGCTTTTCTTTAGTACAGTCTTAGTTGTTACCGAGCCGTCGGGCGCCACGTGCCTTTCAGTCCTAGTCATAGTCGATAGAATGCTGGGACGGGAAGATAGATTCGCTGACTCCTGTGGTAGCGAGCGAGCGACGGAAGAGGTTTGGAACGGCTCGCACGGGACATTCGAAAAATGTTGTTGGTACATATCTTGCTCGATCGCTGGTCCGTCGTAGGGGTCTTGAGTGAGTCGCAAGCTATCCAAAGGCGTCTTTCGCTCGCGTACCTGAGGAATTGATGGACCCCTAGAATCACTGCCAATTGTGATCTGATCAGTTCCGCTGTTCTCACCCTCTTTTAGAAGAGGAATGAGTTTTCCCAACCAGACCACGATAGACGTAGTATTTCCAGGTGCATGCTCCTCCTTACCCGTCATGGCCTTGCCATCTTCAGTCCTCAACAAATCCTCGAATCGCTGTCGGAAACTGGAATCAAATCCTTCCTCGTGCTCTAGGTGGAGGGGAGAGTATTCACTGAAGAGCAGATATCCCAAGGCAGATTGCTCGGGCAAGAAAGGCCGCATTCCGATCGAAAACAGAGGTCTGAAAAATGACATCGATGCTCCAAATAAACCCTCATCCTGCCCGAGCCTCGAATCGAGTTCGACCCTTTTCTCGCTGAGCCAGCAACCAAGATCCTTGTGTGGTTTATCGATTGTCACGTCCAATTCCTCGATTGGCTTTTGCTGTTTGACATCTTTCGTAAACACATGTTGGCGATTATCATGCTCTTGTCCTTGCTTGTGACCATTTGCGGACCACGAGGGAAACATCCCCACCCAAGGAGATCCTTCTGGTGCTTGAGGTGGCCTCGTGAGCTCTGCGTCCTTGTCTTTTGTTTGTGTTGTTTCTCTTTCAGAATCTTGATGTGTAGGCTTGACATCCGAGACTGCCATCCATTGCTCGTAAAGCTGCCTGGCCTCTTTCTCGCCCTTCTCAAGCTCGCTAATGATCTTCTGCACCCAATCGTCCATCTCTGTTTCTGTTCTGGATTCCACATATTTGGTCAGCTCTTCAGGCTTGTTTACAGTCTGGCTGTTCAAGCTTTCCTTCGCAGGTACTTGCTCTTCGCGAGAGTCTTGTCCTCTGTAATCTTGCCCCTCCCACCTGGCACATTCGCGTCGTGCTGATCTTGGACGAGGTGTCTCCCCATCATCATTCTCATATTGATGTCTATGAGTGAAAGCTCGGCCGTGCTCGTTGCCACGATTGTAAATCGATCTGGGAAGTGCGAAGAGGGAGTTAAAGAAGGCATTCAATGGGTCGCTGGGATTCTGCTCGGGCTTGTTAGAGGTATGTTCCTCAGGGGAAGATCTTTTCGAATCTGTTTGCGTCATGTCGGCAACGGTCAGTGGTGATACAGGCTGGCTATGAGGCTATGAGCTTCTTATACTATGTTGTTTACTGGGTGTTGCTTAGGTCTGGCAACAAGGAGCTCTATTAGTGGCGCGCTTAGTGGACCCGATAACTATCGAGGGGTCACCACCAATCACACGGTGGAGGCTACAAGGATATGAAATAAAGAGCATGATGATGATTGACTGAGAAGGGTGATGAAGTTTTGAAAAATGTGGACAAGGAAATGAATGGGATTGGAATAGGAGTGAGAGAAATTTGAATATTGGTGAGATGTAAAGGTCACGTGCAGTCCATCTGAGAGATCATGAATGAAGGAGTACTCAAAAGATGTGGATAACTGAATGCATGATCCCCTATCTACCATACTTAATCCAGTTGCATATATACAGAGATCCCGTGGATACTGGCACTGCCAGGGCACGGATAAAAATGAGTGTAATAACGAGATAAGATGAAGCTAACGTAATCCAAATGAAGCCAAATGAAGCCACGTATAACTATATATACGTCCTACGTGTAAGTAAATACTAAGACGGTATAATCCCTTAATCCTTATATACCCTTTCAGCTTCACGAGTGTACGAGAGAAGCTAAACTAATTATAGAGTATATATAGCACGCTATTCCCAATCCGGCTAATATACTAATATGTAAATGGCCTTAATTGTCCCCGTTTATAGTATTTATAATAGCGGCATTAACCAAATTGAGTAATATAACGAAATTAGCGTACTATTAGCGTGTGAATCCCTTTATAAGGCTATCTACCGGTATTAATTACGTACGTAAATACTCGATTAGGATCCTCTTAGAGAGTACTTCTTGGCGTAAAAAATGGTAGTATATATCCACGTAATATAGTTTCGTAGATAACTTAGGGGTCTCTAAAGTTAGAAGCCGTATAGTCTATATATTATTATACTTTATCGTTAGATCTTCTCCTAATTTAAAGCTAATTACGGCGAAGAAGCGCTACTACTAGATAACTTCTTTACTATAATATAAAGCCGCTAGTAACTCGGCTTTAGTACTTAAAGTAGTAATAGTCTTTTACTTAGTAGTACGCTATACTATAGGGCTATTTACTAGTATTAGGAGGAAGCCTTAGCGCGACTTTCGGCTATTTAGATTATCTATAAATAAAGTATCGGTAGAGACGTAGGATAGATAGCTATTTAGGACAGTTAGATCTAGCCCTAAGTAGTAAATACTAAGGTTTTTGTAATCCCTAAGGTAGGATAAATAGTAGTTTACTATATATAAGTATATAGAAGACGGATTTTTCTAAAATTTAGCTAAATAGGAGGCTATAAATATAATATCTAGCCGAGTAATATACGCTATATAGCTAATATAGCTGACTTTCTCCTATATCTCCTTAATTTAGGCTTTAGACGCTTATCCCTCGTATAGGGCCAATTTACCTAAGGGTAATAGTATATATACTATATACGGAAGGAGCGATTTTTCGAACTTAGTAACTATTTTATTAATATAGGAGTCCTAGAGTAGGGTAATAGTACGCTTTTAGCGATTACGTATAATACGTACTCCTAAAAAGAAGGCTAGTTCTCCTATAAAGCGAAGCTCGTATTTAGCTACTAGTTAAGCCTTAAATATCTCGAAATAGTACTTATCCTCCTTCTTATAGAGACAAATGATATTATCTATAAAGAAGAATACTATAATATAGTTATTATATATTGGTACCTATAGGTTGGGTAGGTAGTTAACGTCAAAGGAAAATAGTCCTAGTAGACCGGTATCGACGGATACAAATAGATATCTATTAGAATAAATAATAATTAATACTTGATCGTACCTATAAGTCTAGTTACTAGTACTAGATCCTATGAAATATAGTCTAGCCTAATAGGGTATAGCTGAATTAAGGATTTAGCTATCCCCTAGTAAAGATATTACTATAATCTAAATACTAGCAACTCTCTTTTTAAAGAAGAGAACGTATAAATAAGTATATAGTAGGCTTAAACCTACTTAAGTATAAGGGGTAAATAATCGTAGCCTCTAATAATAAATAAGTATATAAATAAGTTTAATTTGGGTCTAAAATATATAAAAAATAAAATCTAGCTCCGCTATTAGCCCTTATAGTCTCTTAGTTAGTATAGAGTAGTATCGAGGAGTTCGAGTATATATTATAAGTTATATTATAGGTTAGAGATTATCGAAAAGTAGTTAGGGTAGCTAGTTTATATTATATACTATATTAGAGTATATATATTCATTATCTCTTTATATACCTTTATTAACTATTATATTACTATATAACTCGTATTCGAATTATTACCTATACCGATCCGGTTAAAGCCGTATTTATTATAGTATATAAATATATTATATTAGCTAAATAGGGAAAGGACCTTTATTATAATACTTACTACTACTACTTCTAGCTATCTTATTATAAATATATTATAGGTCTTAGCTCTTCCTAATTAAGTACTTATACTCCTTCGTACCCTACTCTATTCTCCCTCTTTTATTCCTTTAGTTAGTACCTCCTTAGCTACCTCCTTAGCTAAGTCCCTAATCTCCTAGCTTGATATTCTCTCCTAATACCTTAATATCTATACTAGCTATATATTCCTAGCAATCTCTCTCTTAGGTAATATTGTTATATACTTATAAGTAGGGTTGCTTATACTAACTAGCTATAGAATAAGTACTCCCTTTAGCTAAGATAGAATATCTCCTAGTAGTATAGAGGATATAGAGAGTAGTATAGTATCTTCTCCTACTAGTCCTACGCCCCGTAATCGAGTTCCTACCAATCCTACTAGGTATAAGAAAAGAGGTAGAAAGAAGTATAAGAATATATTAATACTAAAGATAATCTCTACTATCTCTTCGTCTACTCTAAGCCGGCTATAAATAGGTATAGGTTATATAATTACTCCTATACTACGTAATATCTAACCTTTATTCTAAATTGCTTTATAATTACCTCCCCTCCTAGGAGCGCGTTCTTATACTATTCCTCGCGTAGTTCCCTTAATAGTTATAGTTAACTAGTTATAGTATAACTATCTCTACTAGTATTAGAATCTTAATACCGCGAAATGCCTTCGTCCTAATACCTATATATTATAATAATTATATAATACCTAATCAATCGCGTTACGCGCGTATTAGTAATAGAAAGTTATAGAAGGGTTTTCTTTAATAAAACCTACTAAGTTTTCGTATTCTTTCTAACTTTAAATAATATTACTATATACTTAACCTCTAGGCTTTCCGCCTTTCTTTAGCTTCTAAACGTTTATTATACTACCTAAAGGTAGCGATAGAAAACGCCGTCGTCTTACTAGTTCTTAACGCTCTCCTACTCCGCCTATTTCTCGTCGTTTGGAGAAGATTATAGTAGCTTAGGTTAATAAACTCTACTATCGCTATATACTATATCTTATACCTAGTTCTAGTCGTATAGAGGATTACTTAATCTATAATAAGAAGGGTAATACTTAGTATAATCCTTATTATAATATAGGTAAGTATTACGAACCGGTTTATATCTATCTCCTTCCTACTATTATATTACTAGCTAATATCCTAGCTTCCTTTCTCTATCCGTACTAAGTTCGAGGCTCTACGAGATAAGCTAAATATAATAGAAGGCCCTATAAATACCTATAAACGTATAGTTATACTTTATAAGTATAATAATAACCTCGTCCTTAAAATACGTAGTATTATAGATTACGAGGCTTATTTTACCGGTCTTAAGGTTTCGAAGGATACCTTAGATATTAGTAAGTTATTATTAAGAGAGATAAGTTAGATTCGATAGGTCTTAGAAAACCTATATAATACTTATCGCTTAGCTATAAGTAGTTTATACTTTTCTATCTTTCCCTCTACTAACCCTAATATAGTCTAATCTGCCTCCTTTAGCTCTATTAACTTTAGTAGAGCCGGATTCTTCTATAGACTCGAACTAAGTATTAGAGAGTAGGGTTTTAGACTACTTTACTAACTCTCTATATATAGGTTGCCGGCGAGTAATATTAATAGGGGATTATCTATCCTAGGCCTTTAGCCTTATAATTAAACTTCTCTAGCTATATACGTATATCTTTTATACTCTTTACTTATAAAGTAATAATCTTTTCTAGGACCGGTATAATACTTATATAGAACTAGGGTCCTATCTAGAATTTAACTTTCTTTCTTTACGCTTTACTATAGGGAGTTAGAGAGCCGGTATATAGCTAAGGCTCTATATAATCCTCTAGTTATAAGGTATAAAGGCCCTACCTATTATACCTTCTCTTATCCTCCTATACTACCGAGCAGTTTAGTAGCTACCTTTATTATAGAGTAGACTATTATCTACCTCTCTTTCTTAGTAAGGTAGATCGGTAGTAGAATAATCTACTACTACCTAACTTTTCTACTATAGATTAGTTTTATTCTACTTATACTTCTTATTTACTTCGAACTCTCGAATAGCTTCTATAGCGTACTTTATATTTACCTCTAGTTCCTATAAGTAGTACTCTAGTCCCTAGTCCTTCTATTTAACGTAGTACTATAGGGCTTCTTAGCGTCTACTCTTCGTAAGTACTTCCTTAACTTCCTATTCCTCTTCTCCGTTAATTAGTTTAGGAGGAGGTAGGATTTCTTATAAGGCGCTAGTTCTCTACTAGTAAGGCTCTAGTAGCGAGATATAGAAGATATTATAAATCCTCTATCCTTTTAGGAGGTATACTCTATATACTTAGGTACCTACTAGTTTATCTACTCTAAAAGGTCCTATTATTCTTTATAATAGCTTCTTACTTATATCTTTAAGTCGTAAATTTTTTATTAATACTAATATAAGATCGTTCTTATTAAATTTCTTTAGAATATAATTCTTATTATAGTATTTCGCTTAGGTCTTAGATACTTCTCGTAAGCGTTATTCTAGTTCTTTATATTTATTTTAGATATATTTAATCCTTTCTCTTACTCCTATTATTACCTCCCCCTTAGAGGTACTATCCCTAGTATTAAATCTTATCTCGGGGTTATAGCCTAATATAATATAGAAAGGTAAAGCCTTTAAATCAGCTCGATAACTATTATTATACGTAAACTCTATAATTAGTAGGCGTTTTACCTACTCTATTTAGTATTCGGAGTAGAAAGCTTATAGATACTCTTAGATCGTCTAATTTTATCTCTCTATTTACCCGTCTATCTACGGGTAGAAGGCTATACTTAGCCTTTACTTAACTCTCGTATAGAAATAGTACTCCGACTAGAATTCCGAAGTAAATCTTAGGTTATAGTTAGAGACTATCCTATCTAGGAAACCGAACCTAGTAAAAATGTATTTAATAAGTATATCTATTATTAAAATAGTAGTAATTATTTTCTTAATAGGAAAATATAATACTATCTTTAAGAATCTATCTATAATAATAAGGATAGAATCGTACACTACTCTATTACGTATTAACGGCGGTATACCGCTTATAAAGTCTAATACTATCTCCTTCTATAGAGATTTTAGAGATAGAAGTACTTCTATTTCGCTATAAAGTAGGTATCTCTTTACTCTTATCTTCTAATAAATATTATAGCTCTTTATATAGTCGGTTATATCGCCTAATATATTTAGCTAATAAAACTTCCGTTTTAATAATTCGGTTATCCTTAATATCCTAATATAACCTACGAGGGGGTCGTTATAATAGTACCTTAGTAGCTTATCTTAAATAGCCTAATTAGGTAGGATAAATATTCTATCCTTAAAGAAGACTAAGTCTTTACTAATCTTCTAGTTCCGATTCTCTAGTCTATTAGAAATATTCTAGCGAAGTAATCTTACTTTAGTACTCCCGCGTTAGCTTCCTACTACTAATAACTTTATAGTTATAATAGGTTCCTTATAAGGTAACTCTATAGAAATAGCTAGAATAACCTCTACGCGGGTAATAGTAGGTTAGGTTCGTTAATCCTACTTTATATATAGGTACCCCCTAATTATACGGATATCTAGATACCCTCTATTAATATCCCTAGTTATAAATCTATTCTAGTAGCTCGTATTTACGTAGTACTTACTCGACTAGATAGGAGTATACTAATAACTAGCTTAGTAGACGTTAAGCTTAACTTCTTTACTAAACTTAGTAATATTTTATTTACGGCCCTAATACCGTTATCGTAATCCCGTCTTCTCGATAGTATATCGGTTGGATTTAACTTACTAGCCCGATACGTAATAATAAAATTATAAGTAGAAAGTAGTATAGCCTATCTAGCTTACCTACTATTCAACTACTTTACTTTAGTAAACCTAGTAAGATTCTAGTAATTAGTTAGAACCTCTACTAGGTTTTTACTTCCCTCTAGGTAGTAACGCTAGTATTTAAACGCCGTAATAATAATAAGTAACTCTTAGTCGTAAGTTTTATAATTACGCTCTATATTAACTAACTTCCTCGACTAGTAAGTAATAGGTTACTACTATCTACTTATTTTGTTAAGCTAGGAAAGGATAGCTATAATTATAAAGACTAGTATATTAGTCTTAACCTAGATCCTCCTCCGAGGATTAAAATATATAAGTATAGGAGCGGTAGTAAACTATCTAATAAGTATATAAAACGCTTCCTCGGCCTCCTAGGGCTAAAGAAAAGGCCTAGACTTCTTCCTATTCTAACTCCCTCTTAATAGGGATATTAGTAGGAGTACTACTTTCGAATACATATCGATAAAGCGGTAGTAAAAGTTATAGAAACCTAGAAATAACTATAGTTCCGTAAAAGTCTTTAGGGTAGGCTATTTAGTAATAGTCCGTACCTTACGTAGGTCTATAGCTATACTACTAGTAGATACTATAAAACTAAGAAAGTCTACCTATTAATAGAAGAACTTATACTTCTTCTAGTTATAGTATAAACCGAAAGACCTTAGTCTCTTAAGGACGATACGTACGTATCTTATATACTCTATAAACGTCTAGGAATATATTATAATATTATTAAGATATATAATATATACTATATCGACTAATTCTCCTAGAGCCTTATTAATATAGCCCTAAAAGGTAGCTAGAGCGTTCGCTAATCTAAATAGTATAATAAGATACTTATAATAACCGTATTAAGTACGGAACGCTATCTTCTATTTATCTCCCTTATAGATTTGAATTTAATAATAGGTATTTTTCAGGTCTAACTTAGTAAAGAATTTATAGCCTTATAGTCTATCTAATATCTCGGAGATAAGAGGTAGAGGATATCTATTCTTTAGAGTAACTATATTTAGATTATAGTAGTCGACGTATAATCGTAGGCTACTATCTAGTTTAGGAACGAATAGTATTAGTAAACCTACTATACTAACGCTATCCCGGATCTAGCCGTTCGCTTTAGCTTCCTCTAGATAGTAATATAGAACCTCTAGTTCTTTAGCTAATAAAGGATAAATTAGGCTATAAGGTAGAGGCGCTATTATTTCTATTATATACTTAGCGCCTTCGTTAAGTAAACTAATAGTACCCTCTTTACTAAATACTACTACTAGGTCCTCTAACTCCGAGGGTAGAGATACTACTAAGGTTTAGGTAGTCTCTAGGCCCTCTTCGTCTTCTGAATCTAGTACTACCTATACTACGAATAAGTAAGGGCTACTCTTTACTTCTTTAGTATATATATCCTAACTAACTAGGGATATTATAGAAGTAGAGGAACGCGCTTCCTACGCGCCCCTATAACGCTAGCTTAATATAGCTAGGTTATAAACGATTTCTTACTTATATAGGGCCGGTATCCCTAATAATAATAGAGGCCCTATATACTTAATTATATACGCTATATATTCTCTACGCCTACGTTTATTCTAGGAGTCGGTAGCTTCCTATAGGAGTTAGTATACTCTATAATAATACCCTACTCCTCTATTACCCTACTTAGGTTTAGAGAGAAGCTTAACTAGAGCTTCTTATAGGCGTAACTCTAGCGCTAAGCTAGGATTAATTATATTAATATCGGTACCTATATCTAGTAGGGTTATAACTTCTATCTTCCTAGTATTAGATAGAATTATACCTTTAGCTCTTATAGCTAGTAGTCTTACTACTATACCTAGCTTACGCTTTAGTAATTCTTCGCCTATAACTTCGTCGATCCTCCCCTCTATACCTAAGGAGAGAATCTCCGGCCTTTTCCTAATTAGGAATTGGTAGTACTCCTACTCTTACTAAGAGAGGATACTATAGTATCCGAAGCCGTATATTTATTAGTATAATAACTAAGTTTTAAATACCTATAGTACTATACCTAACTTAAGTCTTAGTTACTATAGTCTCTTTTATAGGCTAAGGAAGTACCTACTCCTCGCCCGCCTTAAACCTTTATATTCTTAGCCTATAAATTACCCTTCTAGGTATAACTATCCTTTAAGGACTTAGAAGACTTACTATCTCTCCTATCTAATTTATTTTTTCTTTTTAGGCTGGTTGCCTTTTCGATACGGGTTACTAATACTATAATAACGTCCCGCGTACTCGGAATATCCTAATATTATAGGATCTAAGTTCTTAAGTTATTATTTAACTTAGTCTATAGATAGGTACGATACTATTCTAGCGAGTATTCCTTATCTAACTAGTACTCTAGTAAGACTAAATATTAGTTTAATTCTTAGGTCGATTACCTAGAATATTACCTTACTTCCTTATATAGCTAGGCTACTCCTAGCTAGCGATTTACTAGATCTTCGATAAGGTTTAGGAGTATCTTCTTAAATATCTTCTATATAAAAGTATCTACTACTCCTATAGCTATAAGGTTTTACTAAGTCGTAGTAGGGGTTTAGTAGAGAAACTTTACTAACTATATAATTTTAGTAGAGTCCCTCTTAAACTTCCAAGGAGCTAAGTAGAACGTATTCTCTACGCTTTATAACTACTCTCTATAATTACGAATACTCTTACTATAGTATTCCTTTAGCTTTTCTAGTTATATTTCTACTAGTAGACGTCTATCGTTATTACTATTATATACGTAGTATATAGGGGGTACTATAGCTTCGCGAGCCTTACTAATAAGGTAGTCGACTAAATCTACCGTAGGAGTCGATATAGGTACTATATTATAGATATACTATACTATCTCCGTATTAGCTACTTTAATTTACCGAAGCTCTTCTAGAGTAACTAATTAAGTATTCTCGTTACGTACGTTCTCTAGCTACTACTTAATTAAAATAGGTTTAGCCTACTCTTTAGGATTCTCTCTACCGAATTTAGGTAGATCTACTTTACCCTACTCTTTATATAGGTTGCCGGTAGGGCTCGTATCGCCTTATAGGGCGACCGTAGTATCTAGTCGGTTCGATATCTTACTAATAGATAAGTATTCTTAGACCTCTTGAGAAGAGAGATTATAATTATAAGAAAAGAGATAGAAAGAAGTAAAAGAATATATTAATACTAAAGATAATCTCTACCGTCTCTTTATCTACTCTAAGCCGGCTATAAATAGGTATAGATTATATAATTGCTCCTCTACTACGTAATATCTAACCTTTATTCTAAATTACTTTATAATTACCTAGCTTCTCTACTACGGATTAGTTTTATTCTACTTACGCTTCTTATTTACTTCGAACTCTTAAATAGCTTCTATAGTATACTCTATATTCGCCTCTAGTTCCTACGAGTCGTACTCTAGTCCCTAGTCCTTCTATCTAATATAGTACTATAGGGCTCCTTAGCGTCTACTCTTCGTAAGTACTTCCTTAACTTCCTATTCCTCTTCTCTGTTAATTAGTTTAGGAGGAGGTAGGATTTCTTATAAGGCGCCGGTTATCTACTAGTAAGGCTCTAGTAGTAAGACGTAGAAGATATTATAAATCCTCTATCCTTTTAGGAGGTATACTCTATATACTTAAGTACCTACTAGTTTATCTACTCTAAAAGGTCCTATTATTCTTTATAATAGCTTCTTACTTACGTCTTTAAGTCGTAAATTCTTTATTAATACTAATATAAGATCGTTCTTATTGAATTTCTTTAGAATATAATTCTTATTATAGTATTTAGCTTAGGTCTCGGATACTTCTTATAAGTATTATTCTAGTTCTTTACGTTTATTCTAGATACGTTTAATCCTTTCTCTTACTCCTATTATTACCTCCCCCTTAGAGGTACTATCCCTAGTATTAAATCTTATCTTAGGGTTATAGCCTAATATAATATAGAAAGGTAAAGCCTTTAAATTAGCTCGATAACTATTATTATACGTAAACTCTATAATTAGTAGGTGTTTTACCTACTCTAATTAGTATTCGGAGTAGAAAGCTCTTAGATACTCTTAGATTATTTGATTTTATCTCTCTATTTGCCCGTCTATCTACGGGTAGAAGGCTATACTTAGCCTTTACTTAACTCTCGTATAGAAATAGTACTCTAACTAGAATTCCGAAGTAAATCTCGGGTTATAGTTAGAGACTATCCTATCTAGGAAACCGAATCTAGTAAAAACGTATTCGATAAGTATATCTATTATCTAAATAGGAGTAATTATTTTCTTAATAGGAAAATATAATACTATCTTTAAGAATCTATTTATAACGATAAGGATAGAATCGTATACTATTCTATTACGTATTAACGGCGGTATACCGCTTATAAAGTCTAATACTATCTCCTTCTACGGAGATTTTAGAGATAGAAGCGCTTCTATTTCGCCGTAAGGTAGGTATCTCTTTACCTTTATCTTCTAATAAATATCGTAGCTCTTTATATAGTTAGTAATATCACCTAATATATTTAGCTAATAAAACTTCCGTTTTAATAATTCGGTTATCCTTAATATCCCGAAATAACCCGTAAGGGGGTTATTATAATAGCGCCTTAGTAGCTTATCTTAGATAGCCTAATTAGGTAGGATAAATATTCTATCCTTAAAGAAGACTAAGTCTTTACTAATCTTCTAGTTCTAATTCTCTAGTCTATTAGAGATATTCTAGTAAAGTAATCTTACTTTAGTACTTCCGCGCTAGCTTCCCGCTACTAATAACTTTATAGTTATAATAGGTTCCTTATAAGGTAACTCTATAGAAATAGCTAGGATGACCTCTATATAGGTAAATAGTAGGTTAAGTTTATAAATCCTACTTTATATATAAGTACCCCCTAATTATACGGATATCTAGATACCCTCTATTAATATCCCTAGTTATAAATATATTCTAGCGGCTCGTATTTACGTAGTACTTGCTCGACTAGATAGGAGTATACTAATAACTAGCTTAGTAGACGTTAAGCCTAACTTCTTTACTAAACTTAGTAATATTTTATTCGCGGCTCTAATACCGTTATTATAATCCCCCCTTCTTTATAGTATATCGGCTGGATTTAACTTACTAGCCCGATACGTAATAATGAAATTATAAGTAGAAAGTAGTATAGCCTATCTAGCTTACCTACTATTTAACTACTTTACTTTAGTAAACCTAGTAAGATTCTAGTAATTAGTTAGAATCTCTACTAGGTTTTTACTTCGCTCTAGGTAGTAACGCTAGTATTTAAACGCTATAATAATAGCGAGTAACTCTTAGTCGTAAGTTTTATAATTACGCTCTACGTTAACTACTTCCTCGACTAGTAAGTAATAGGTTACTACTATCTACTCGTTTTATTAAGCTAGGAAAGGATAGCTATAATTATAAAGACTAATATATTAGTCTTAACCCGGATCCTCCTCCGAGGATTAAAATATATAAATATAGGAGCGGTAGTAAACCGTTCGATAAGCGTATAAAACGCTTCCTCGGCCTTCTAAGGCTAAAGAAAAGGCCTAGACTTCTTCCTATTCTAACTCCCTCTTAATAGGAACGTTAGTAGGAGTACTACTTTCGAATATATATCGATAAAGCGGCGGTAAAAGTTATAGAAACCTAGAAATAACTATAGTTCCGTAAAAGTCTTTAGGGTAGGCTATTTAGTAATAGTCCGTACCTTACGTAGGTCTATAGCTATACTACTAGTAGATACTATAAAACTAAGAAAGTCTACCTATTAATAGAAGAACTTATACTTCTTCTAGTTATAGTATAAACCGAAAGAACTTAGTTTCTTAAGGACGATACGTACGTGTCTTATATACTCTACGAACGTCTAGGAATATATTATAATATTATTAAGATATATAATATATACTATATCGACTAATTCTCCTAGAGCCTTATTAATATAGGCCTAAAAGGTAGCTAGAGCGTTCGCTAATCTAAATAGTATAATAAGATACTTATAATAACCGTATTAAGTACGGAACGCTATCTTCTATTTATCTCCCTTATAGATTTGAATTTAATAATAGGTATTTTTCAGGTCTAACTTAGTAAAGAATTTATAGCCTTATAGTCTATCTAATATCTCGGAGATAAGAGGTAGAGGATATCTATTCTTTAGAGTAACTATATTTAGATTATAGTAGTCGACGTATAATCGTAGGCTACTATCTAGTCTAGGAACGAATAGTATTAGCGAACCTACTATACTAATACTATTTTAGATCTAGCCGTTTGCTTTAGCTTCCTCTAGATAGTAATATAGGACCTCTAGTTCTTTAGCTAATAAAGGATAAATTAGACTATAAGGTAGAGATACTATTATCTCTATCGTATACTTAGCGCCTTCGTTAGGTAAACTAATAGTACCCTCTTTACTAAATACTACTACTAGGTCCTCTAACTCTAAGGGTAGAGATACTATTAAGGTTTAGATAGTCTCTAGGCCCTCTTTGTCTTCCGAATCTAGTACTATCTATACTACGAATAAGTAAGGGCTACTCTTTACTTCTTTAGTATATATATCCTAACTAACTAGGGATATTATAGAAGTAGAGGAACGCGCTTCCTACGCGCCCCTATAACGCTAGCTTAATATAGCTAGGTTATAAACGATTTCTTACTTATATAGGGCTAGTATCCCTAATAATAATAAAGGCCCTATATACTTAATCGTATACGCTACGTATTCTCTATATCTACGTTTATTCTAGGAGTCGGTAGCTTCCTATAGGAGTTAGTATACTCTATAATAATACCCTACTCCTCTATTACCCTACTTAGGTTTAAAGGGAAGCTCGACTAGAGCTTCTTATAGGCGTAACTCTAGCGCCAAGCTAGGATTAATTATATTAATATCGGTACCTATATCTAGTAGGGTTACGACTTCTATAAGAAAAGAGATAGAAAAAAGTATAAGAATATATTTAGGGTCCCCAACGAGGCGGGTTAGGGCGGGTTTTAGGGTAGGGAACCCGCCCCGTTAGCGGGTCGGGTTCTAACGGGTTAGGGCGGGGTCCCGGGGCGGGTTATAGATTAGAGGAGAACCCGCCCCGTTTATACTAGCGCGGGTCCACGTGATGCTTTCTTAGCGCTTATATAACTACTAAGATATAACCTAATAGTAAGTAATAATAGCCCTAACTATATAGAGTATAGAGGTATAGTTAGATTTAGTAGTAAATAGATATTTCTAGTAGTCTCCTAGTAGTTAAAGTAAGTAGATAAATGGAAATTACGTTTAATAATACTATAATAGCTAAAACTAGGGTTTTTCTCATTTAGAGAGATCTTCTATATATATATTATTAATAATATAGTTATCCTCCTTCTCTTCTTCTTCTTCTTCTTCTTTATCTTCCTCTCTATTACTCTTAACATCTAATTAAAAAGTACGTTTATTCTTATCCTTAGACCTATTAACTTTATTAGCTAATTTTTTAGTAGTAGCTTAGAGCTCTTATATCTTCTTATCTATATTAAGAGTATAACCTAAACTATTAGTCGCCTATAATACTAATAGTTTTATAATAAGATTAACCTTATCTATATCCCTTATTCTACTAAATCTCTCTCTTACTTCTACCTTTTTACTAAATATTAACTCCTATACCTCTATTATAAGCTCTCTATTAGGTAGATTCTCCTTTAGCTTAATCTTATCTATAGGGTATATAGCCTACTAACGAGTAGGACTAGGAAGCCTTTTATCGAAATTATAGCGATAAGCTAGGAGATTTCGTATTAAAGTAACCTACTCTATAGAAAAGAATTAAAGGGGAGAGATTAAGGGTAGTTAATTAGCTAGGTAGACTAGTAGTTACTCTTCTCTATCTTTATTATAGAATAAGCTTACTAGACTCTAAAAGGATATTAGAAACTACTAGGAGACTACTAGAAATTAAAAGACTTACCTCTAAATCTTCTTCTAAAAGAAGTTTATAGATGTTATACGTACCCTTAACTAAATTTAAACTACTATTTATTAAATTTACTAACCCCTTCCTAATTACTTACTAGGACTATCTTACTTACGTATAGATAACTAGATAAAACTCTACGTAGTATTAATCGTAGGACTCGTCGAATAGTATAGTAATATTACTACCCTAGGCCTAGGGTATTATATTAATATCTATCTCCTCCTCTTTACTCGATTCTTAACTAGAGCTTTCTTCTACTCTATTATTTATATCTTTATCTTAATCTTTATCTTAATCTTTATTACCGAAATCGAAAAGCGTAAGTAGGTCTAGTTTAAGGAGGCTAGAATAGGTACTATTCGATATTCTAGGGCTAGATTAGTATATATTACTACTAGGATACTACTAGGTTCTTACCGCTTATTATTAATAGCTTACTTAGATCGCGTAATTTAGGACCGCTACTTAGTATCTAAGAGAAGATTCTAACTATTAGACTTTTTTAGTTTTTAACGAGCCTCTAACTTTACTTAATTTAATACGCGCTAACTCCTTATAACCTAGAGATTAAAGCCTCTCTTTTTACTACGCTACGTACGTTCTTTAACTATATAAATATTAGTAGAGAGGAGTTTAGTTAGTTTTAGTAGTACTATTATAGATCTATAGATTTGCGCTAGGCTAAGCCTAGTAGTTTACTAGTAGTTTAAGGCTTATAAAATAAGCGAGATTAAAGTAGAGTAAAGCTTAAATTAAATTAGTATAATTAGTAGAAGTATTTTAAATATTTATACTATATAGTACGAAAAGTATAGCCGTCCGATCTTAGTACGCTAGTTTACTAGCGCTATAGAGTTTTCACGTCCGTACGTACGCTAATAATTTATATAGCTTTATCCTTACTTTTTAACCTATATTACTACTAGATTACTACTAGTAACTACTAAATTAAAAGCAAATCAACTTATAATTATTACTAATTATTTAATAGTACGTAGTAAGGGTACCCGCTAGCGTAGCTTTACTTCTATAGTAGATCTTCGAGTAGCTAATAAATTAAAAAAGGCTCTACTAGATTCTCCTCTAATTAAACTAGTAGAGCCTAGTAGTTATCCTAGTAGTCTAGGCGATCTAGATCTCGATTCCTAGCTTATTAGTACCTAAATTTAAAAAGAGCTACGTAAAAGTCCTAGTACTTCCTTAAGTAGTTCCTTATCCTCGGTACCATTAGATATTAAGGTACTAGATAAGGAAGGAAATATTCTTAGTAAGTATAGTAAGACTAAGAAGAAGGACCCGACTACTAGGGAAAAGACCCTATTTAAAATACTAAAATCTAAAGAGCTAGATAGAGAAGATAATAAGTTTAAGGATACTCTAGAAGACTAAGAAACTACTCTAAAAGAGCTAATTAATACTACTTAAGAGCTAGATACTACTATAGAAGAGCTAGATACTACTATAAAAAAGCTAGATACTACTTAACTATAGGTTTCTAACTAGGAAATACTTAATACTTAAATACTAGAAGATACTAGTAAATCCTTAGTAGTAGTAGTAGTAGTAGTAGTAGTAGTAGTAGTACTACTCCTAGTAATAGTAGTACTACTACTACTACTACTACTAGTAAGAAAGATACTAGTAAAAAAATACTAGTAAAGAGACTAATAGCTAGTAAGGTAGTTACTAGTACTAGTAAAAGTACTATAGTAGCTACTAAAAGAAGAGCTACGCTTAAGGCTCGAAATCCTATTACTACTAGTAGTAAGGCCCTAGTAAAGACTTTAGGGGTATTAGCTACTCGAAAACAAGTTACTAGGAAAGGTAAAAATAATATAGGTAGTATAAGAAAGCCCTACCGTTATAAGCTAGGAAGTAAGTTAGAATTATATATTACGTAGAATTCCTAGTAGTATCCTAGTAGTCTCTAACGCTTTCTAGCTATTACTCTACGTAAAATCCGCCGCTACTAGAAGAGTACTAACCTCCTTATATAGAAAATACTATTTAGTAGGCTTGTTCGAGAGGTTATATAGGATTTTAAGGATAAGCTTCGATTTTAAGTAACTATAATTTAAGTACTCTAAGAGGCTATAGAATACTATCTTATTAGTCTTTTTAAAGGTAAGTTATATTTTAACCTATTATACTAGTACTAGTACTAATATATTATTCCTAGATACTAACCTCTATACTATTTACGTAAATCGTATTATAATTTAGTCTAAGGATATAGAATTAGCGAGGAGGCTTCGTAGTAATAAGAAGAAGAATTAATTTAATAAATTTAGAGCTAGGAGGATATATTTTATTAAGTATACTAGTAAATAATATATTCTATACTAATATCTCCCTCTTTGACTACTAGAAGACTACTAGGTATATACTTAAATTATAAATTACTTACTCTTTATATATAAGAAGAATATTTCTATAATAGTTAATAAATAAGTATCTCTCCTTAATAATATATTAAAGAATTACTTTATTAAAGAATTACTTTATTAAAGAATAAACGGCTAGCTATATATTTTTAAATAAAAATTAAATATATTTATTCAATTTTCATTTAAAAATATATTCCGAGCTTAGTATATAATAATATTATCTAGAAGTAAGCAGATTTATAGAAGATATATATATAAACCCGTAAATACTATTAATATATTTATATCTCTATATATTGAAGTTATATCTTTATATTTATACTTTATTAAATAGTTTCTTACCCTTATAGAAACTAAAGTAGCTTAGCTATATTCTTAGTACTTCCTATAAATATAATAGTAGCTTTAAATAAGAGATACTACTTATATACTATTCCTTCTTAACTAATACTACTTCTCTATTATAGCTTTATTATCTTTAGTAACCTACGTCCCTCCTCCTATAGGTAACCTACTATCGGTAGGTAAAAACGACGCCTATTTTAAATAGATACTAAATAACTCTAAGTAGTTCTATAACTAGTAGATTATAATACAATAGTACCGGGAAAATATATTAGTCCCTACCCCTAACCTTCTAGTATAGGGAACTAATAGGAGAGCTACGGGCTAGTAGTATTTTATTAAAGGTACTCTTCGTATTTCTAGTAAGCCTCGTACTATCTATACGCGATACGATCTAGTCGTAAAATATCTATATAAGAATAGAACTAGTTAAATTAGTTCCTACGTAAAGACGAGGGTATATCTATCGACCTTCTTAGTACGAGGAATAGTATAGCTAACTATAGAAGAGGGCCTAAGGGTAGCTGTAAGACTACTAGGAGACTACTAGGTTTTCTAATTTTAGTTCTACTAATATTCTACTCTAGAATCGACGAGTTAGGACTAAGATAGTAAATACTAGAAGCCTTATACTATCCCTAGCTAATTTCGACGAACAACTCCTTCGTATAATTATTATATATAAGTAGTTATTAATAACTATTAATAACTTAGAATTCCTACGCCTCGTTATATACCTCGAACCTAAGCGACGGCTCCCTTTATTATTAACTATTACTAATAAAATCCTTACCCTATAGAAGAAGTTAGAGAAGTCTATCCGTAAACGCCTCCTACTAGTACCTTAGAAAGTCTTAATCGTCCTCGATAGATAGTCTACGCTATACTAGAATAGCTTCCTCGTAATTAAAGTATACTAGGTTTATAATTAGACCCTAATAGAAGCTTTAATCGGTTTCGAGCCCTACTATAGTACTTATACTAGTAGGGACCTTATAAGAGTTATAATAGCACGCCTTAAGTATTTTAATCTTAGTACTAGGGTTATTACTTTTACTATAGATAACGCGTTAAATAATAAAACAATAGTATAGTTAGTAAATAAATATATTAAGGTACTTAGTAGGGATATTCCTAATATAGTAAACGAGATCGCGCTATATCTCTATATCTCTTATATTATATAACTATATTATAATAGTCTCCTCGTATATATTAAGTGTCGGCCGAAAAAGGAGGAGTTTATTAGGAACTAGGAGGCGAAGGAAGAGGAGAGGGTTCTAGTAATTACTAGGGGGGAGTCTACTAACTCTAAGCGTAGTATAAGTTATTTTCCTTCTTATAGTCTCCTAGTAGTCTCCTAGTAGTCTCCTAGTATTCTCCTAGTAGTCTCCTAGTAGTCTCCTAGTAGTCTCCTAGTAGTCTCCTAGTAGTCTCCTAGTAGTCTTCTAGTAGTCTCCTAGTAGTCTCCTAGTAGTTTTATAATACTAATTCTTCTATAAAGCTACTATATACGGTTATAAAGGCCTATTAAATTACGATCTTTATTAACTCAAGCGAAGGCTAATAGCTTATATTCTCGGAGATTTAAATAATCTAGTATCGTACTTACTACCCTATTCCGGCTAAGATTTAACTTCTTCGATATACCTAAGATATTAAGACGAGATAGGACTCGACGTACTATATACTTATATAACTTCTAAGATTAAGAGACCCGATTAATTAATTTATAAATAAGGAATATTAATACCTTAGCCTAAGCGAAGATAAATAGGGCTAAGTATTATACCTTATTACTATCCTCCGTCCCTTCGCGGTATATACGTAGCTTATTAGCTCTACGTATAACCTAATAATCTACTCGGTCTTTGATATCTATAATCGACTATTTATATACCTCGAGAATATAGAGGAACGGCTTAGAGATAAAAACTATTAGTAGAAGTAAGAGATTAATCGGGTATATAGTAAGGCGGTAGATAAGCTAAGGGTCTACTATAGTATAACGTCTAATATATAGGCTAGAAAGTACTATAGTATAGTAATCCTACTCTATCCTCGTTATAAGCTTGATACTTAGAACCAGCCTAAATAGTAGCCTATACTAGAAGATCTACTCGATTAGTAGGTATATTATTAGATAGAACTATACGTTCTATATAATACTTAATATACGTAGCGAAACCCGGTAATACGCCGCGTTAAAGTCCTATTATCGCTCTAATAAGGGTATATTAACCTTAATTCGGTTATAGATCTCCGTACGGTAGTAGAGCCTTCTACTAAGTATAATACGCGCCTAATAGCGACGCGCGTAGTAATAGATATATAGTAAGAGTTCGATAAGTATCGCTTATAGAGTAAGGGAAAACCCTAGTCCCTAGTAGTCTTCTAGTAGTCGCTAATAATCCCTAGATAAAGTACGGCTAGATCTTAAGGAACTATTCTAGTAATAGAGATCTATTAAGTACCGGTTCCTACGGATAGTAATAATAGTAAAGGATCTCTTTACTATCTAAGCGGCCGGTATTAGTATTAAACGAGAGTTTAGTATTACTAGTAACTTTAATACGGATAATAAGATATATAGTATATAGGTTCTTAGTACCTTAATAGTAAGTAACTATAAGTAGATAGTAGATTCTAAGTAGTATATACTTAACTACTATTTAATAGGGAGAAGGGATATTTATATAACTAAAGATAAATTAGCTACTAAGCGAGCTAAATAGACTAAGGAACTTATTCGTATAGTTAACGAGATATAGAGGTTAGATAAAATTAGTAATAGGGAGGATACTACGGACCCTAATAATATACTACTACTAGCTAAAGGAGCTTCTCCCCCTATATAGAGGTTAGCGAATAGATTATAACGGGATAATAAGGGTCTATTAGGTAAGCGGCTCGAAATAGTTAAGGGTATAGGAGATTATATTAGTAGTTATATTATAATACGTCGGCGAACCTAAGCTACTACTCGAAGTATAGGAAGGTATAGGAGGGGTCGCGTTATAAGACTACTAGTAGTATTACCTAGAGGTAGTATAGATCTTTAGGCGATAGTTAATAGCCGACGTAGTTATAAAGGTAATAATAAGGGCCCTATAACTAGAAGTAGAGCTCGTCGTACTTAGTTTTAAGCTCTTAACTTTCGAGCCGTAGATTTAGTTATAATATAACTTATTATAAGCTCTATAACTACTAGAAGACTACTAGAAATATTTCGACTATCTTTATAACTACTAGAAGACTACTAGAAATACCGCGTATATTCTAAATATACTAACGGTATTATATACGGGTTATAACGGGTTAGGTTACGAGACCCTACCCCTATCTAATAGGGTAGGTTAAGAGCTTAGCGGGGCGGGTTAGGTTAGGGTTTTATACTTATAACCCGCCCCGAAAACCCGCCCTACCCTACCCCTAACCCGCCCCCCCCGTTTGGCCCCGCCCCGTTAGGGACCCTAAATATATTAGTACTAAAGATAATCTCTACCGTCCCTTATCTACTCTAAGCCGGCTATAAATAGGTATAGGTTATATAATTGCTCCTATACTACGTGATATCTAACCTTTATTCTAAATTACTTTATAATTACCTCCCCTCCTAGGAGCGTATCCTTACGCTTTTCCTTACGTATTTTCTATAATAGCTAGGGTTGACTACTAGGTATTATATATCCTAATTCTTCTAGTATTAGAATCTTACTACTATAGAATACCTTTATCCTAATACCCGGATATCGTAATAATAATATAATACCGGATTAATCGCGTTATACGCGTATTATTAATAGAAAGCTATAGAAGGGTTTTTATTAATAAAACCTACTAAGTTTTCATATTCTTTCTAACTCTAAATAATATTATTATATACTTAACCTCTAGGCTTTCCGCCTTTCCTTAACTTCTAAACGTTTATTATATTATCTAAAGGTAGTAATAGAAAACGCTATCGTCTTACTAGTCCTTAACGCTTTTCTACTCCGCCTATTCCTCGTCGTTCGGAGAAGATTATAGTAGCCTAGGTTAACGAACTCTACTATCGCTATATACTATACCTCGTACCTAGTTCTAGTCGTATAGAGAATTACTTAATCTATAATAAGAAGGGTAATACTTAGTATAATCCTTATCGCGATATAGGTAAGTATTATAAACTAGTTCGTATCTATCTCCTTTCTACTATTATATCGCTAGCTAATATCTTAGCTTCCTTTCTCTATCCGTACTAAGTTCGAGGCCCTATAAGATAAGCTAAATATAATAGAAGGCCCTATAAATACCTATAAACGTATAGTTACGCTTTATAAGTATAATAATAACCTCGTCCTTAAAATACGTAGTATTATAGATCGCGAGGCTTACTTTACCGGTCTTAAGGTTCCGAAGGATACCTTAGATATTAGTAAGTTATTATTAAGAGAGATAAGTTAGATTCGATAGGTTTTAGAAAACCTATATAATACTTATCGCTTAGCTATAAGTAGTTTATACTTTTCTATCTTTCCCTCTACTAACTCTAATATAGTCTAATCTACCTCCTTTAGCTCTAGTAACTTTAGTAGAGCCGGATTCTTCTATAGACTCTAACTAAGTATTAGAGAGTAGGGTTTTAGACTACTTTACTTACTCTCTATATATAGGTTGCTAGCGAGTAATATTAATAGGGGATTATCTATCCTAGGCCTTTAGCCTTATAATTAAACTTCTCTAGCTATATACGTATATATTTTATACTCTTTACTTATAAAGTAATAATCTTTTCTAGGACTAGTATAATACTTATATATAACTAGGGTCCTATCTAGAATTTAACTATCTATCTTTACGCTTTACTATAGGGAGTTAGAGAGCTAGTATATAGCTAAGACTCTATATAATCCTCTAGTTATAAGGTATAAAGGCCCTACCTATTATACCTTCTCTCCTCTTCCTATACTACTAAGTACTTTGGTAGCTACCTTTATTATAGAGTAGACTATTATCTACCTCTCTTTCTTAGTAAGGTAGATCGGTAGTAGAATAGTCTACTACTACCCGACTTTTCTACTATAGATTAGTTTTATTCTACTTATACTTCTTATTTACTTCGAACTCTCGAATAGCTTCTATAGTATACTCTTTATTCGCCTCTAGTTCCTATAAGTTATACTCTAGTCCCTAGTCCTTCTATTTAACGTAGTACTATAGGGCTTCTTAGCGTCTACTCTTTATAAGTACTTCCTTAACTTCCTATTCCTCTTCTCTGTTAATTAGTTTAGGAGGAGGTAGGATTTCTTATAAGGTACTACTTCTCTACTAGTAAGGCTCTAGTAGCGAGATATAGAAGATATTATAAATCCTCTATCCTTTTAGGAGGTATACTCTATATACTTAAGTACTTACTAGTTTATCTACTCTAAAAGGTCCTATTATTCTTTATAATAGCTTCTTACTTACGTCTTTAAGTCGTAAATTCTTTATTAATACTAATATAAGATCGTTCTTATTAAATTTCTTTAGAATATAATTCTTATTATAGTATTTAGCTTAGGTCTCGGATACTTCTCGTAAGTATTATTCTAGTTCTTTACGTTTATTCTAGATACGTTTAATCCTTTCTCTTACTCCTATTATTACCTCCCTCTTAGAGGTACTATCCCTAGTATTAAATCTTATCTCGGGGTTATAGCCTAATATAATATAGAAAGGTAAAGCCTTTAAATTAGCTCGATAACTATTATTATACGTAAACTCTATAATTAGTAGGCGTTTTACCTACTCCGATTAGTATTCGGAGTAGAAAGCTCTTAGATACTCTTAGATTATCTAATTTTATCTCTCTATTTACCTATCTATCTACGGGTAGAAGGCTATACTTAGCCTTTACTTAACTCTCGTATAGAAATAATACTTTAACTAGAATTCTAAAGTAAATCTCGGGTTATAGTTAGAGACTATCCTATCCGGGAAACCGAATCTAGTAAAAACGTATTCAATAAGTATATCTATTATCTAAATAGTAGTAATTATTTTCTTAATAGGAAAATATAATACTATCTTTAAGAATCTATCTATAATAATAAGGATAGAATCGTATACTACTCTATTACGTATTAACGGTAGTATACCGCTTATAAAGTCTAATACTATCTCCTTCTACGGAGATTTTAGAGATAGAAGCGCTTCTATTTCGCCGTAAGGTAGGTATCTCTTTACCTTTATCTTCTAATAAATATCGTAGCTCTTTATATAGTCGGTTATATCGCCTAATATATTTAGCTAATAAAACTTCCGTTTTAATAATTCGGTTATCCTTAATATCCCGAAATAACCCGTAAGAGGGTCGTTATAATAGTACCTTAGTAGCTTATCTCGGATAGCCTAATTAGGTAGGATAAATATTCTATCCTTAAAGAAGACTAAGTCTTTACTAATCTTCTAGTTCTAATTCTCTAGTCTATTAGAGATATTCTAGTAAAGTAATCTTACTTTAGCGCTCCTATACTAGCTTCCTACTACTAATAACTTCGTAGTTATAATAGGTTCCTTATAAGGTAACTCTATAGAAATAGCTAGGATAACCTCCGCGTAAGTAAATAGCGGGTTAGGTTCGTTAATCCTACTTTATATATAGGTACCCCCTAATTATATAGATATCTAGATACCCTCTATTAATATCCCTAGTTATAAATCTATTCTAGCGGCTCGTATTTATATAGTACTTACTGGACTAGATAGGAGTATACTAATAACTAGCTTAGTAGACGTTAAGTATAACTCTTTTACTAAACTTAGTAATATCTTATTTATAGCCCTAATACTATCGTCGTAATCCCGTCTTCTTAACGGTATATCGGCTGGATTTGACTTGCTAGCCCGATACGTAATAATAAAATTATAAGTAGAAAGTAGTATAGCCTATCTAGCTTACCTACTATTTAACTACTTTACTTTAGTAAACCTAGTAAGATTGTAGTAATTAGTTAGAACCTCTACTAGGTTTTTACTTCCCTCTAGGAAGTAACGCTAGTATTTAAACGCCGTAATAATAGTAAGTAACTCTTAGTTATAAGTTTTATAATTACGCTCTACGTTAACTAACTTCCTCGACTAGTAAGTAATAGGTTACTACTATCTACTCGTTTTATTAAGCTAGGAAAGGATAGCTATAATTATAAAGACTAATATATTAGTCTTAACCCGGATCCTCCTCCGAGGATTAAAATATATAAGTATAGGAGCGGTAGTAAACTATCTAATAAGCGTATAAAACGCTTCCTCGGCCTTTTAGAGCTAAAGAAAAGGCCTAGACTTCTTCCTATTCTAACTCCCTCTTAATAGGGACGTTAGTAGGAGTACTACTTTCGAATACGTATCGATAAAGCGGTAGTAAAAGTTATAGAAACCTAGAAACGACTATAGTTCCGTAAAAGTCTTTAGGGTAAGCTATTTAGTAATACTCCGTACCTTATATAGGTCTATAGCTATACTACTAGTAGATACTATAAAACTAAGAAAGTCTACCTATTAATAGAAGAACTTATACTTCTTCTAGTTATAGTATAAACCGAAAGACCTTAGTCTCTTAAGGACGACGCGTACGTATCTTATATACTCTATAAACGTCTAGGAATATATTATAATATTATTAAGATATATAATATATACTATATTAACTAATTCTCCTAGAGCCTTATTAATATAGGCCTAAAAGGTAGCTAGAGCGTTCGCTAATCTAAATAGTATAATAAGATACTTATAATAACTATATCGAGTACGGAATACTATCTTCTATTTATCTCCCTTACGGATTCGAATTCGATAATAGGTATTCTTTAAGTCTAACTTAGTAAAGAATTTATAGCCTTATAGTCTATCTAATATCTCGGAGATAAGAGATAGAGGATATCTATTCTTTAAAGTAACTATATTTAGACTATAGTAGTCGACGTATAATCGTAGGCTACTATCTAGTTTAGGAATAAATAGTATTAGCGAACCTACTATACTAACGCTATCCTAGATCTAGCCGTTTGCTTTAGCTTCCTCTAGATAGTAACGTAGAACCTCTAGTTCTTTAGCTAATAAAGGATAAATTAGGCTATAAGGTAGAGGTACTATTATCTCTATTATATATTTAGCGCCTTTATTAGGTAAACTAATAGTATCCTCTTCGCTAAATACTACTACTTGGTCCTCTAACTCTAAGGGTAGAGGTACTACTAAGGTTTAGGTAGTCTCTAGGCCCTCTTCGTCTTCTAAATCTAGTACTACCTATACTACGAATAAGTAAGGGCTACTCTTTACTTCTTTAGTATATATATCCTAACTAACTAGGGATATTATAGAAGTAGAGGAACGCGCTTCCCGTATACCCCTATAACGCTAGCTTAATATAGCTAGGTTATAAATAATTTCTTACTTATATAGGGCTAGTATCCCTAATAATAATAGAGGCCCTATATACTTAATCGTATACGCTATATATTCTCTACGCCTACGTTTATTCTAGGAGTCGGTAGCTTCCTATAGGAGTTAGTATACTCTATAATAATATCCTACTCCTCTATTACCCTACTTAGGTTTAGAGGGAAGCTTAACTAGAGCTTCTTATAGGCGTAACTCTAGCGCTAAGCTAGGATTAATTATATTAATATCGGTACCTATATCTAGTAGGGTTATAACTTCTATCTTCCTAGTACTAGATAGAATTATACCTTTAGCTCTTATAGCTAGTAGTCTTACTACTATACCTAGCTTACGCTTTAGTAATTCTTCGCCTATAACTTCGTCGATCCTCCCCTCTATACCTAAGGAGAGAATCTCCGGCCTTTTCCTAATTAGGAATCGGTAGTACTCCTACTCTTACTAAGAGAGGATACTATAGTATCCGAAGCCGTATATTTATTAGTATAATAACTAAGTTTTAAATACCTATAGTACTATACCTAACTTAAGTCTTAGTTACTATAGTCTCTCTTATAGGCTAAGGAAGTACCTACTCCTTACCCGCCTTAAACCTTTATATTCTTAGCCTATAAATTACCCTTCTAGGTATAACTATCCTTCGAGGACTTATAAGACTTACTATCTCTCCTATCCGATTTATTTTTTCTTTTTAGGCTAGTTACCTTTTTAATACGGGTTACTAACGCTATAATAGCGTCCCGCGTACTCGGAATATCCTAATATTATAGGATCTAAGTTCTTAAGTTATTATTTAACTTAGTCTATAGATAGGTACGACGCTATTCTAGCGAGTATTTCTTATCTAACTAGCTCTCTAGTAAGACTAAATATTAGTTAAATTGTTAGGCCGATTAGCCGGAATATTACCTTACTTCCTTATATAGCTAGGCCGCTCCTAGCTAGCGATTTACTAGGTCTTTAATAAGGTTTAGAAGTATCTCCTTAAATATCTTCTATATAAAAGTATCTACTACTTCTATAGCTATAAGGTTTTACTAAGTCGTAGTAGGGGTTTAGTAGAGAAACTATACTAACTATATAATTTTAGCGGAGTCCCTCTTAAACTTCTAAGGAGCTAGGCGGAACGTATTCTCTACGCTTTATAACTACTCTCTATAATTATAAATACTCTTACTATAATATTCCTTTAGCTTTTCTAGTTATATTTCTACTAGTAGACGTCTATCGTCGTTACTATTATATATATAGTATATAGGGTATACTATAGCTTCGCGAGCCTTACTAATAAGGTAGTCGACTAAATCTACTATAGGAGTTAATATAGGTACTACGTTATAGATATACTACGCTATCTCCGTATTAGCTACTTTAATTTACCGAAGCTCTTCTAGAGCGACTAATTAAGTATTCTCGTTACGTACGTTCTCTAGCTACTACTTAATTAAAATAGGTTTAGCCTACTCTTTAGGATTCTCTCTACCGAATTTAGGTAGATCTACTTTACTCTACTCTCTATATAGGTTACTAGTAGGGCTCGTATCGCCTTATAGGGCGACCGTAGTATCTAGTCGGTTCGATATCTTACTAATAGATAAGTATTCTTAGACCTCTTGAGAAGAGAGATTATAATTATAAGAAAAGAGATAGAAAGAAGTATAAGAATATATTAGTACGAAAGATAATCTCTACCGTCTCTTTATCTACTCTAAGCCGGCTATAAATAGGTATAGGTTATATAATTGCTCCTATACTACGTAATATCTAACCTTTATTCTAAATTACTTTATAACTTCTATCTTCCTAGTACTAGATAGGATTATACCTTTAGCTCTTATAGCTAGTAGTTTTACTACTATACCTAGCTTATACTTTGGTAATTCTTCGCCTATAACTTCTTCGATCCTCCCCTCTATACCTAAGGAGAGGATCTCCGGCCTTTTCCCGATTAGGAATCGGTAGTACTACTACTCTTACTAAGAGAGGATACTATAGTATCCGAAGCCGTATATTTATTAGTATAATAACTAAATTTTAAGTATCTATAGTACTATACCTAACTTAAGTCTTAGTTACTATAGTCTCTCTTATAGGCTAAGGAAGTACCTACTCCTTATCTACCTTAAACCTTCGTATTCTTAGTCTAGGAATTACCCTTCTAGGTATAACTATCCTTCGAGGACTTATAAGACTTACTATCTCTCCTATCCGATTTATTTTTTCTTTTTAGGCTAGTTACCTTTTTAATACGGGTTACTAACGCTATAATAGCGTCCCCCGTACTTAGAATATCCTAATATTATAGGATCTAAGTTCTTAAGTTATTATTTAACTTAGTCTATAGATAGGTATAACGCTATTCTAGCGAGTATTTCTTATCGAACTAGCTCTCTAGTAAGACTAAATATTAGTTAAATTCTTAGGCCGATTAGCCGGAATATTACCTTACTTCCTTATATAGCTAGGCCGCTCCTAGCTAGCGATTTACTAGGTCTTTAATAAGGTTTAGAAGTATCTCCTTAAATATCTTCTATATAAAAGTATCTACTACTCCTATAGCTATAAGGTTTTACTAAGTCGTAGTAGGGGTTTAGTAGAGAAACTATACTAACTATATAATTTTAGTAGAGTCCCTCTTAAACTTCTAAGGAGCTAGGCGGAATATATTCTCTACGCTTCGTAACTACTCTCTATAATTATAAATACTCTTACTATAGTATTCCTTTAGCTTTTCTAGTTATATTTCTACTAGTAGACGTCTATCGTCGTTACTATTATATACGCGGCGTATAGGGGGTACCGCGGCTTCGCGAGCCTTACTAATAAAGTAGTCGACCGAATCTACTATAGGAGTCGATATAGATACTACGTTATAGATACGCTATACTATTTCCGTATTAGCTACTTCAATTTACCGAAGCTCTTCTAGAGCGACTAATCGAGTATTCTCGTTACGTACGTTCTCTAGCTACTATAAGGGGGATAAATGTATATAACCGGAATAGGAAGTAGAATAGGAATATAGGGAATAATATAATAAGAATAATATTACCGAATATATAAATAAGAATAATACTAGTATACTAATATACTATATATTAGTACGATAACGGGATAATACTACTATCGATAATATAGGAACTAGATTACTATATCGCTATATAATAATAAGAATTCAGGAGTATAATAAGAATAATATAGAACTACCGTAATACTATAATTTACCGGAGCGGAGAATATATAATAATAGCTACTAAACTAAATAGGAGAGGATTAATAATAATACTAAATATAGGAACTAAATTACTAGCGCGGCGTATATATAGGAATAGAATAGTAACTAAGACGATATAATAATAAGATCTAATTCTTATTACTTACTTTAACTCTAGACTCTCTCTCTTACCCTAACTACCTTATCTATCTCTTTATAAACTACCTTATCTATCTCTTTACGAAATACTTAAAGATCCTATTACCTTACCTTTATATAGTAGCTAAGCGGTAGAAGTTAATAGTAATCTAATACTTTATTATCTACGCTTATCTTACCTATATTTTAGAGGTCGTACTAGGGTATTTTCTCTCTATAGCTAAGACGATTCCTAGTAGCTATTATAGTATTATAATCGAACTTATACTTAGGATACTCTCTTTTTATTCTAGACTAGATTACCGAACTTTCGAATATTAGACTTTAAGTATTAGACTTTAAATATTAGACTTTAGGACTCTCTTTCTTTTACTATTAACTTAACTATAGGAATATTAGACTATTAAAAATAGAACTTCGTATATTAATCTTCGACTACTAGGCCTTTAAACTTTCTTTTAAATACTAGACTATATACGACTCTCGACTTTAGACTCTTAACTTTAAAATCTCGACTTTAGACTCTCGACTTTAAACTCTCGACTTTAGACTCTCGACTTTAGATTCTTAACTTTATACTTTCGACTATCCTCTCCTAGAATATCTTTAAACCTTTTTATATAAATACTAACTAGCGTTACTTTATACCTTCGAACTAACTTTCTCTCTTTATTTAACTAAATAATACTCGACCAACCGACTATTACTAAACTTAGAAATAGGAAAAATCTCTATAAAGGTCTAAGTCTAAGTTATATTAACGGAAAATTAGAATTTAAAAATAATTACTCGTAATATCCTAGTTCTTTTAACTCCTTAGACTTAGTCTAGGATGTCCCGCTAATAGAAATTATACTTTATACGAAAATACCTAGGATTACCTATACTATCGATATATTGCCCCTCTATAGCCTATATACCCTTATCTAATAAGTTAGAAAAGAGAGGCCTAACTATACTATATACGAAATAGTACTATTCTCGCCGTCTAAGCTACGAACTCCGTATATTAGCGTATAGATCTAACTTCTTTTAGCTACTTATCTTCGAAATTATCTAGGAACTCTTAGTATTAATACTCTTATCTCTAAGAAACGTACGCGAACGAATATAATATAAAATAAATAAAATAACTTAAGACTAACGAAAAATCGAAATACCTATATACTTACGCCTAGACTAAAGAATCCCTTCTACTAGAACTCCTTCGGATTCTTCTAGCCCTCCCTCTAGCGATCCGTCTATAGCTAATCTTAGCCCTATAATTAAAGGGCTAGCTACTCGTTCTAATATAATTAACCTTATTAATACCCTTAAGGATTTTACTATTACTAGAAGATAGGAAAGAAAGGCTTAAGCCTTTAATCTTAAGAACTATATACTCTCTCCTAAAGAACGCTTTAATAGTAGGAATATTACGGACTTCCTTATTCGCCTTAAAGATACCTTTAATACCTATAATATTACTAATAATACCTATAAGATCTAGACTATTACTCGTAATATTAAGTCTAGCTATCTATACGATATTAAGCTTTTAGGTAGCTATAAGGAACGTAGCTATAGAACTCTCCGTAAATCTCTTCGTAAGGAATATATCGCTACTAATAACCGTTAGCGAAAGGAAACTACTACTTATCTCTATAAACTTACCTTTTAAAGCGCCTCTTAGAAACTAGATACTCGTAGCTTTATTAAGGAATTTAAGAACTATTATCTACTTATTATTAATACTAATAAACTAACTAGGTCTACTATAAGTAGGATCTTCCTTAGTAGATTACTAGAATCGGTTTATTAATAGGTTAACCTAATACTTAATATCGACCCTCGTATTCGCTCTACCTTTAACGATATTAAACGGATTATCCTTAAAGCTAAACGGATTATTATTAGTAACGAGAATATATTACTTTTTATATTAGATAGTTATAAAGGAAGTACCTTTAATAGGGTTATTAAACGAATAGTCCTTCGAAGGAACGAGGCTATAGTTAAAGAAAAACTAGAAACTACTAAACCTTAACTTAGGGCTAATATTATTAAAGCTCTTAAGGGTCTTTAGGGAACGAATACTTCTAGGGATATCCTACTCTTCGCTATCGCTAAAAGTACGGATCCTACTATAGTAGTAGCTAGGAAAGATATAAAATAGTTTACTATACTTAATAATTAGATCTATAATAACTTTCGCTCTTCTATCTAGTCTAATACTATACTATTAGGAAGTTCCTTCGTTTATACCAACCTACGTAGAAATTACTATAGGGGGCTAGCTAATACTAACTAGTCTTCCTAGTATATCTAGAATACCGCTAACTAACGTAGTTAGTCCGCTAATATTTAGTCTACTAGTATCCCTAGTAACCTTTAGCCTTAGCCCCTAGCTTAGTTAAGAAACCCGAACCTAACTACCCTACCTACTAACTACCCTCTAATCCCTTCTTCGTTACCGCCCCCTATATAGACTACCTAGAACGGAATACTAGAAAAGAGAGGTTATAGGAGCTATAAAAGTATAGAATATTACGAACGGATATACCCTAATATTACGGAACTAGTTACTTAAGGAATTTACTATTAGAATATAAACGTAATACCTAGATAGTAGTACTAGGGAACTTTAGCCGCTCTAGGCGGGAAAATCGGAGGAATTATTAACGGCTAGAACTATAGTAACTAGATCTAGACTTAATTAGCTTAGTCTTAATAGGGCTCTAGTAGCGTTTCGTTATTTAGGATAGTTAAGTTATTTATTAGAATTATAGAATTAAGCGACTTAGAATAGGAAGACTTTAGTATATAGATTTAGGTATCGAATATTAGTAAGGTAGGAGGAGACGGATTTATACCCTCTATTATTCTTACGGCTACTACTTAACTACGTTAATCTATACGAAAATCCCTATTAGAAAAGGTAAAAGGAAAATAGCCTATTAGTATTACTAAGTCTAGTAGATCTAAGGCCTCGATAGTTAAGTATATAGTATATAGTTATATCTCTAAGACCGTAGAATAATAGAATAGTAAAGGAGACTCGGATATAGATTTAGATTTAGAAGACGATAAACTAGACGTAACCTTTAGAAACTCGCTACTAGAACTACTAAAGAAAACTCGTAAGCCTAGGAATCTAACTCTTAAGTAGTACGTTACGAAGAAGGATAAGACTACTAACGGAATACGTATAGTAGGGAATATCCTCTAGTAATTAGTCTAGCTTAGTCTTTAGGATACTATTATTTATATTCTAGTATTTAGAGATCTCTTATATAAATCCCTAGACCCTACTAGAATAGTTAGCTAATTATATTCGTCCTAAAATAGAAGAAATAGAACGAAGGAAATAGGAAAAGGCTACTAAAAGGAAATGGAAAATAGAAGAACGATAGAAAGTAGACGGAATAAGATAAGGAGTAGGAATTATACTATTACGCTCGGAAGAGTAGGAACTAACTTTAGAAATAGTTCTTTATATTAATAAGGATAATAACTGTTCTTATATCTCTATAAGGAGCCCTACCTTAATAGCTCGGATTAGAAAGCTAGAAATTAAGGCTTTATATAATACTAGAGCCGAAGTAAACGTTATATCTAAAGGAGTTATAAGGAGTTATAGATTAGTAGTTAATAGTATTAAGTAGGACGTCTAGGGACCGGTCTTAGATAAGCTTAAAGTTACTAACGGGAGGAGAGTTCCTCTAGTTAGCTAGACTAGCGCGTATATATAGATTACTAGAGTAGACTTCGATTACGAAAATATAGTCTTTATAGTACTTAGGGACTACTCTTAGGGAATAATACTCGGCTAGCCTTTCTTAGTACGGAGCCGTCTTATTATATAGGCTAAGGCGGATAGTAGTATCTTATATAAGGTATTCTCTTTAAATAGTAAATAGAGCGTTATATAGTAAGTAGTCGTCTTAGAATTTCTATACGATAGGTATAAGTCTAGTCTTCGAATCCCTTACGCTTATTTAGACTAGGAAGATAATTCTAATTTAAATAATTTAGAAAATAATAAGGCGGAGTCCTAGGTCTTATAAGGATATCCGCTATATATATAAGAAACCTAAGACTTTTAGTACTAAACTCGGGCTAGAAAATATACGAATAGCTTTTTAATAACCTAATCTACGACGAGTTTCTCTTACTACTAGACTTTAGGAGACTTCTATATAATAAAACTTATACTACGACTAGACTTAATATAGCTACTATAGTAAACGAGATAAAGCTTTAGAAAGAAAGGGATAAGCTTCTATAGGAATAAAGAATAAAATATAGAATATTAACTTACTATCGCCTTATATCTATAAAGTCTCGGACCGTATTACTAACCTTTAAATACTTAGATAAATAGGGCTTACTTTCTCTAAGGATTTCCTTATTTTCGACTAGCTCCCCGACAAAATATAGAACGAAATACTTAAATAGTATATATAAAAAGAAAGCGGATAAGATCTAACCTTAGAACGTTTAACTTATTAATAGATCTACGCCTAGCGGTCGTATAGATTAGAGAGATATAATACTAAAGGAATAGTTTAGTACGGAACCTTACTATTACCTTAATAGATTCCTCGAGAAACGCTACGCCCGCTTCCCTTATTAGACTCGGCTTATAGAACTCTAGTTTAAGGATATACGTATTAATTAGTCTCTAAGCCTAAACGAACGATTACTAGTTAAGGAAATACTTATATAATAAGAACCTACCCTCGTATAGAGCTTCGAAGAATATAGTAAAATTAGGAAAGAAGTAGTACTAGTATAAGTTATCCAAGTAGTAGATTATAAACCTTAGTAAGCGAAACCCTTTAACGTCCCTAAGGCTCTATTAAGCGAAATTCGTTAGATATTTTACGAAAGAATTAAGATAGAAAGACTCGAGCCTAGTTATATCTTATACTATAACCTATAGTTTTTAGTCTTAAAGAAAAACGGGAAGTATCGACTAATTAATAGCGCTATAAATATTAATATAGTTACTATTAGGGACGTAAATATACTACTAACGGCTAATAAATTTTCTAACTCGTTTACTAGATACGTATAGATATCGCTCGCTAATCTCTTCTTTAGATATAACTAGTTAGAACTCGCTAAAGAAAGTCGCGACCTTACTTCTTTTATATACCTATTTAGTCTTTTACGAATAACTACTTTACCTTAAGGAGTAACGAACTTAGTAGCCTAATTTTACTATATATCTAAGATAATTATTTCTTACTAGTTTAAGTATAGCGATATTTACGTAGACGATATAATTACTAGAATACTAAAAAAGTATAATAATAATAAGGAATCTAAACTTAAAGGAGTACGTCAAGGAGTCCTAGAATATATAGTTAGACTAGATATAGTACTTATAGATATTAAATACGTAGGAGTAATAATATTAGGAGAAAAGTTCGATATTTATAAAGAAGGCGTAAATATAGTCGGATATTATTACGATTAAGAAGGAAGATACCTAAATACTTCTAAGGTAACTACTATTTTAAACTAGTTAACTCCTAGGTCTATTAAGTCTATAAGAGCTTTTATTAGAGTCTATATCTATTATTAAATCTAGATATAGGATTTTACTATCGTTTTAAAACCTATCTTCGTATTATTTAAGAAAGACTTAGAATTCTATTAGGGAAAGGAATAAGATAAGGTAATAAAATCTCTTTAGGAAACGCTTACGACTATACCCGTACTACGACTAGTTATATATAAACTAGATTTAAATAAAATTATTCTTATAGTAGATACTTTAGGAGAAGGATAGGGAGCGGTTCTATAATAACTAGACGAACTAGGTAAGAGATATCCGTATCGATATAAAAGCGGAATCTAGTTACTTTTAGAAAGGAAATATAATATAGTTAAACTAGAATACTACGCCCTTTTATACGTACTTAAGAAATTCTATCTTTATCTTTAGAGAACGTATTTCGTAGTTAAAACGGACGCCTAGACTTTAATCTATTAACTTAATAGAGTATCTTCGGATATAGTAGGATCTCTAGTTATATAATAGCTCGTATAGATTTAGATATAGGATTTTAATATTCGATACGTTCCTAGAAAAAAGAATATAGTAGCTAATAGACTCTCCCGCTAATTTAGTAATATACCTAAAAAGAATATCCCTACCGTTCCTAACTTCGATATCGAGGATTTTATTAATCGACGACTAAGAGCCCTTTACTATTCTAGTATCTACGTCTATAAGCGTAACCTATAGTATACGATCTAGCTTTACCTAATAACCGTACCTAGCCCGGAAAATAATAATAATACTAGTAGTAAAAGTTCTATAGATTAGAACGAGGAATACGGAGAATTTGGTTTATTAGAACCTTAGAAAGGATTAGATAGTAAATATACTACGGAATATCGAGCGATTACTAACTAGCTTATAATATTAAAAATTATAGACTACCTTAAAGGTAAATAGATTACGGCTATAAAAAGAAAGGTAATAGGCTACCTTATAGCTAGACGACAACTATTTAAGCGAGGTAAATAAAGATAAGCCTACTATCGCGTAATTAATAACTAGAACTAGCGAAAGGAAATTATCGTTACTCTTTATAATAAATACGGCTATAAAGGACGTAAGACTACTATAGTACTTATCCGGAATTATTATTACTAGGATAGATACTATAACGACGTCTATAAATAGATTAAGGAATATTCTTAATATTAAATAAGCGATCGAGCGTATATAGTAGAACCCCTAAATACGACTATTATACGGAGTAAGATTCTTAGTATAAGATAGTCTATTAATTATACGATAATTACCCTACGAGGTAGTTATAGCTATCTTATCTATGGAAGAGAAGAACTAAGTAGCTAGCCTAAAATAAGAGTACTCTATTCGGTACCTACGTCTAAGAATATCGTAGATTTCATCTTTAAGGAATTAATCTATCGCTAGGGTATTATATCTAAGATTAGAGTTAATAGAGGTCCTAAGAATAAGCTATATACTAATACGCTTCTAAAATTATACGATATTAGAAAGATTAAGATTTCGCTATATAATAGTTAAGGTTAAGGAGGAATTGAACGGTCTTACTTAATAATATAGGAAGCCTTCCGACGAGTAATAAACGGGAACTAGAAGCCTTAGAAAGATTTATTACTAGTAATACTCTAGGCTAAACGAATAACGATTAATAGAATAACTAGTATAACTCTAGTTAGGATAATACTTAGTAAGGAATACGTCCTTCTAATCGAACTAAAAATAGTTATATAGTAAAACCTCCTATAGTCTATAGTTAGGATAATAGAATACCTTCTCTTTCTACGAGTAAAGTAACTAGATTAGAGAGGAGAAGAGCTCTAGGAAGCTATTATAAGATAGGAATATATAAGATAGGAAGTAAACGAGTACTAGGAATCGTAATATTAGACTAGAATACGTACTAAAAACCTAGACGTAGGATAGCTTATCCTCTTATATAATATAAAAATCATTAAGGATTTCGGATCTAAGTTAGATTTTATATAGGTCGGTCTATACCGTATTACGGAAGTATATAAGGATAAGAGAACTAGATTACCTATTAGTAGCTACGTACTCGAGGAACTAAATAGAGTTTTAGTATGTAAAACGATCCGAGGAAATAGGATTAGGATCTTCTACTAGTAGGATAGGCCTATAGGTAATAACCTCCTTAATACCGGTTAGGAGTATATAATAGAATAAGAATATAAATAGGAACTAGATAATACTTACTTAGATAAGGATATAGAATAGGAGTAGGAAAAGTAACCCGGTAATAAGGACCTAGATATATTAGTTTGTCGATCTAGACTATAAGTAATTATTCCTAGACTAGAAGGATTTAACCCTAGTTAATATAAGGATTACTAGGAACTATAGAGAAGTATTTAATTCGCGAATAACTTATAAATACTTATAATACGGAAAAGGAAACGATTAGAAAACGAATATAATATATTAAGCTAATAAGCTAATATACTATACCTTAATCGAACCCCTTATTTATATATTAGTATAAAGGAACTTTATATACGATTCTAAGGGTCCTATATATCTTTTTAATCCTCTTATCCTCTATTTTATACGTTTTCGACTATCCTCTACTCTAGATTTAATCGATCTCCTTCTAATTTATAAGCTTTTAATTCTTCTCCGCGCTATACGCTTTATTTATATATTTTTAACTTTTCTCTACTCTAAAATAACTTAAATATCCTCCTTTACTTCGTACCTTTTAATTCTCCTCTATATATTAGGAATTACTACGACCTAATATCCCCTACGGTTACTAAATATATCTATCTCTACTAAGTAGATACCTATCTAATAAGTAGCTTATAATCTAGTAAACCTTAAGTATATACGTATCTATTAAAGTCTATATTCTTAGTTAAGTCTAATATTAGTTTGGTTCTACTAGTTCTCTAGGAAGTATTTATACCCCTCGAGGTCCTCCCGTATAGTCTATCTTAGGTTCCTTAATAGTCTTCGGTTTAAGCTTCGATAAGATTATATTAACTTATTAATTCTACTTAGTCCTTAAGCTTATATCTACGAAACCTAGGATTTATACTTATAGGAATATAATTATCGATCCTTTTATTTAGACCCTCTTACTTATTAATCCTACTCGGTCCTTAAGCTTATATCTACGAAACCTAGGATTTATACTTACGGGAATACGATTATCGATCCTTTTATTTAGACTCTCTTATTTATTAATCCTACTCGGTCCTTAAGCTTATATCTACGAAAACTAGGGTTTATACTTAAGAGAATACTTTTACCGTTCCTCCTACTCTAGCCTCTTTAATAGCTTCTTACTCTTCGATAGCCCTCCTAGCGGCGCTAATAGTTTATATCCTATTCTCTATCTAAGCCTCCCTACTCTTATATTTTAAGATTAGAATAGATCTATATAGTCCTTAGGAGGATAATCCTATAGGTTAAAGTAGTCGTATTCTCCTAATTCGCTACTCGGACTTTTACTACTTAGTCTTTTACTACTTAGTCTACGCCTCCTAACTATCCTTAGTTAAATTAATAGTATCCTCTACTATTATACTAATCTAGCTTTACGCTTAAATAGACTTAGTCGGGTATTACTTTCGTAAAACTTAACTTTAGCTATTTTAGGGACTACGCTAGTTTATACCTTCCTCCTTAGATTCTAAGAGATCTAATATTCGGGTACTTAACTCGATATAATATCTTTATCTCTAGATATCTTTATATAAGGCGGACTATACCCTAGTATATACGTTATAACGGTTTAATTCCCGGATAGCTAGCTTTATAGTAGACGTTTATTACTTTTCTTTATTTATCGGTTTTATATATATATATATATATGTTCGAAAAGATTAGGAAAGTTATTTCTTTTATATAAGGAGTTAGAAAGTTTACGTTATTTTATTTAGGCTACTATACCTTATTCTATATTATTTTATATAGAAATCCTTTATATATTAGTCTTTATTTACGTTAAAACGGGTAGTAAAGAGTATAGAAAGTAGAAAAGCAAACGTTAAGGGACGACGTAGAATTTTTTTAGTAGGGGAGAGAGAAGTCTTTTAAGTTAGAAATCCGTATTAAAGTCGAGCTATATTAAGGAAAATAAACGAATAACCTAGAATTAAATAATATAAATAAATATTACGTATAATACTACTATAAACGGAAACTATAAGGAAAATTTTAACTAATTACCTCGAAAAGTCCTCCTATCTAACCGACTTTCACTCGAATATAATTATAATAGATTAAGTTATTAGAATAATAACCTAATAATTACTATTATAATCTAGTATACCTCCTAAGGAGCCGCTTCCTATACCAAGCGTTAATACGCGTAACGTGTAGGGTAACTCTAGAAATATATAGGATCTTTTAATATATTTAAATGTTTTAGGAGTATTTTGAATTATTTTTTAGTTTATAAACTCTTTTAAGTTCTTTCTTTAGTTTTAGGAAATATTTAGGATTTTATAGTATATTTAGATAATTTGGTATACGTATTAATATTTTACGACTCTTTCGAGTCCTTTCTTACTTTTAAGTTCTTTCTTAGTATCTTAGGATGCGAGAGGTTCTATAACTCTATTAAAATTCTTCTTAGTATTTAGATTTGTTTACTAGTTCTATATAGTTTTAGTATATATCTTAGAATACGTTAAGGGTCGACGTATTATCTATCTAGGGAGGGGATATAAGGGGGATAAAGGTATATAACCGGAATAGGAAGTAGAATAGGAATATAGGGAATAATATAATAAGAATAATATTACCGAATATATAAATAAGAATAATACCGGTATACTAATATACTATATATTAGTACGACAACGGGATAATACTACTATCGATAATATAGGAACTAGATTACTATATTACTATATAATAATAAGAATTCAGGAGTATAATAAGAATAATATAGAACTACCGTAATACTATAATTTACCGGAGCGGAGAATATATAATAATAGCTACTAAACTAAATAGGAGAGGATTAATAATAATACTAAATATAGGAACCAAATTACTAGCGCGGCGCGTATATAGGAATAGAATAGTAACTAAGACGATATAATAATACGATCTAATTCTTATTACTTACTTTAACTCTAGACTCTCTCTCTTACCCTAACTACCTTATCTATCTCTTTATAAACTACCTTATCTATCTCTTTATAAAATACTTAAAGATCCTATTACCTTACCTTTATATAGTAGCTGAGCGGTAGAAGTTAATAGTAATTTAATACTATATTATCTACGCTTATCTTACCTATACTACTACTTAATTAAAATAGGTTTAGCCTACTCTTCGGGATTCTCTCTACCGAATTTAGGTAGATCTACTTCACCCTACCCTCTATATCGGTTACCGGTAGGGCTCGTATCGCCTTATAGGGTAACTATAGTATCTAGTCGGTTTAATATCTTACTAATAGATAAATATTCTCGGACCTCTTTAGAAGAGAGATTATAATTATAAGAAAAGAGGTAGAAAGAAGTATAAGAATATATTAATACTAAAGATAATCTCTACCGTCTCTTCGTCTGCTCTAAGCCGGCTATAAATAGGTATAGGTTATATAATTACTTCTATACCACGTGATATCCAACCTTCTTTCTAAATTACTTTATACTAGGCCTAGTAGGCCTCCTAGTAGGACTTCTTTACCTAGATTACCTAGTTTACCTAGTTTACCTAGTTCCCTTATTCTAGTTAGGAGTCCTATCTCCTAGTAGCTATAATAGCTAATATAAGTATTCCTACTTATTTTATAACTACAACCTAACTTATACGTAGTATTCCTCCTCTTCCGAATACGTAAAGTATCTTTTTCGATAGGGCTTATATCCGTAGTATAATATCCTAGACTAGGTTTATTAAATTTCTATCTAAGTTTAATAATAAGCCTAAAAACCTCGCTAATATATAAGAGCTATATCGCCTTCTCTACCTTATATCCTTTAATAATAGGACTCGAAACCTATTGCTAGACTACCTAAAGGATATAATTAAGGAGGGTACTACTAGCTATTCTCCTAACTATCCTATTAGGGAGCTTACTTGGAATCTAAAGGGTTTCTAGGGTTATAATAGTATTAAATTATCTTTTATTAGGGGCTATAACGGCTACTATACCAACTACTTACTAGCTATTATATTCCAAATGGTAGAAGGAGCTATTATTATACTAAATCGGTATAACTATTACCTTAGGGCTACGAGTAGGCTATAGTTAGATTACTATATTTCTTATAGTATTATTTCTAGTACTTCTCGTAGGCCTAGGTTAGAGGGTCGCTATCCTAACTACTTCTTTATAGCTAGGTTCTCTATAGGTAAGGATAGGGGATACGATAATAGGGATCGTAGGGCTATAGTAATAACGCCTAATACTATTAGTAATATTCGGAAACCAATAGGTCCTAGTTTAGGTTAGAGTTAAAAGTAGTAGGGTAGTTATTAGTTAGGTTAGTAGAGTTCCGGTATTGCTTTTCGGATTTTTAGGGTTTGTAACTTAATTTACTAAGTATCTTCTTATATAAACTATTCCTATATAAGGGTTTGGTAATAGTATAAGGGTCCTAGGGTATTCTAGTAGTTAAGGAGTATAGTTTTATAGGTTTCTTTTTAGATATAGCTCTAAAATAAACATTACGTATCTAATAACTTCCTAATCTAGTAAGGTTTTAGGTCTAAGAAATTTCCGGCTTGAAAGGACTATATAGTAAGTGAAGTTACTATAAGAATAAGCGCGTATAACGAGTAACTAGGTCGGTAGTAGTATAGGGGGTTATATATTAGAAATATAGAAGGTTATAGTTTAGCCTACTATACTATAGTTCTATAGTTATTAACTCTTATCTATAACTTTACTTAGACGGTTTACCTAGCCTTCTACTCGAATATCGAGTTTATTAGTAGAGACTAATATTATTAGGCGGGTATTAGGTGTCCTTTTAGTAAGTATATCTACTAGGTTATTATTACTATTTATCTAGCGTACTTCTATTATCTCCCTTCTCTTATAGGATTCCCTTAGCGCTATAATATCGATTATTAGACGCTTCTCCTTTATTATTCCTAGTTTAACTAGGTATTTATATAAAGAAAAGGAGTCTATATAAATAATAATAGGTATAGGAGGTAATCCTAGTTGATTTAGGATCTAAGAGATAGTAGCCGTAAAAATAAAGCCTTTATTAACTCCGTTAGATATAGCGAGGATTTCGGATACTAGAACTAATCTAGTTACTCGCTTTACCTTAACCGAAGACTAATAAATAATATTCTCTTTTAGATTAAACTCGAAATTACCTAGGGACTTATTCCTAAGTATAAAGAGGGTTCTAATCTAGCTACTTAGATCCTTATTATTTATAAAGGATCTATTAATAAAAATAAATAGTTTTGAACTAGGAAGATTAAGTAGAATAAAGGTTAAACCTCTATCTAGATTATCTTTCTACTAAATTAGGCGCGTATTTAGGGCTTTTATCTCGTTAGGGCCTAGGTCTTAGTATTATACTACTATAGAGAGGTCGAAAGTAGCTTCGGGTTAATAAATTAAGGAAATATATACTCTTCTAGCCCTTTATTAGATATAGGATTATTTAGAGTTAGGAGATACCTAATCGATAGGAAAGAGTTTCTCTCCTTAGTCTTTCTATACTATAACTAGACTTGCTCCTTACCGGGATAATATATAGCTATTAAAAATAATACTATTATCCGGATTAAGTACTTCTACTAGCTTTACGAGGAAATTAGCTTAAGATCTAGCTATCTCTTCCTCATCCTTAAACTTAGAGTTATATAGGATTAAAGTATTATCCGTTTATATACTAATAATACCAAAATCATCTCCTTTTATAATTAGGAGGTATAGATTATAGATAGATATAGCTATATTAAGTTTCGAGATATAGTATTTATAGTAGGTATTAAACTAATATAGGCCTACCTCTATAATACTATATAAGGGCTTCTAGATAATAATAAGGGTACCTAGTAGGTAGAGATATTTAAGTTCTCTAGGAAGGTTAATAGTAATAGGTCTATTTAGGGTAGTTTTCGACTAAATATAGGCCTAGGAGATATCCCTAAGTATAAAGATAAAGTCCGATTATTTCGAGGGTTTTAGAGTCGATTCGTCTTCGGGTATAAGTAGAGTTATAGTAATATAAAGAATAATTCGCTGACTAGCTCTCTAGATTATAGGCGATTAATAAAGGATAGCTTCCTTAGCTATATTATTAAATCCTTATACTATAAGGCGGGATTTCTTATAGGGTTTATTAGTACCCTTACCCTTGATTTCTCGTACGATACGAGCGTCGAAAATATATTATTCTAGAGGGGGTATATAGTTAGTAGAGAACTAGAGAATACCTCTTTTAATAAGGTTTTCGATTTCCTAGAGATCTAACTTAGAAAAAGGTAGTTTAGAGGAATCTAGTATACCTTCCGCACGTAGCTTAAAGCAAAGCTCTAGATCTACTTTTTCTTTTATAGAAATAAAAGCCTAATTAGTAGTTAAAAAGAAGGTTTAGTATTCTTCTAGAGCTATACGTTACGCTCTCGTTCGATACGAAGGGATTATAACTTATCTATTTACTCTAGTAATACGCGAATTAGCTATATTTAGAGTTACCGTATTAGGTTCTAGTATAGTAGTAGTATTTTCGTTAGTAGATAGTCAACTTCTTTACTAATTTCCTAGTTAATTCTCTAGTTATTCTATATTAGAATCTAAAAAACTAGTATCTATAACTTCGATTACTAGTCTTTCGTAGAATACCTTAATGTACGTAGATCTTAAAATAACGTCGTTATTATTTATTCTAACTATATAGTTATAGTCCTATACCTTTTTTAGAATATAAGGTCCTCTCTAGCCTCTATTCTCTCTCTAGATAAGAACTTTACTACTAATTAGTAGCGTAAATAGTGTAATTAGGGTAGGCCTACTACGATAAGAGAGTATACTTACTACTTATTCCCTTACTCGAATTTAACGGAGTTCTTTTATTACCTTCTTAACTATATTTACTCTTTATAGGATTAATTAGCTAGGAGGGAAGGAACCTATTATCTTAGGGTAAGCCCTGAAGATAAGGAGGGTAGGAATAAGCCTATTTGGTCCTACTATATCGTTTATAGCCTTAATTACTAGTTATAGGATAGCTAGATTATTCTCTAAAGGTAGGTCTTCCTTAAGAATAGTAAAACAACGCCTTAGAACCGTATAGTATCTTTCTCCCTTACTAATTAAATAATATACCTCTATAGGAACCTCCTTAACTTAGATATTAAGTAAACTTATAAGTTAATTAAATTCGTAGGAGGAGAAGTTAGTTCCTATATCTATAATAATCTAATCTAGTGGTCCGAGATAGATATTAATCTAAATAGTACGAATATATTACTATATCTCGCCTATAGTTTAACCTACTAGGAATTAGGCTACTTAGAATATAGTAGCTATATCGACTATATATAGTACTAGTTAGCTATCGATATAGAGAATATCAACTATAATCTATATATTAAAAATTAAGTTATCCTAGAGTGAAAATCTCAATCTCGAAGGTACCTTTATATTTATCTAATAATATTTATAAAGTTTAGAGATAGATCTAATAATATTAGTATCTATATCTTCTAAACCTACTCTAGAGAGTACCTTAAGGAACCTTTTAGCCGATAGGTAGCTAAAACGTTAGTATAGTTACCTTAATTATTACTCGTCTAGATTAGAGAAGAAAGATTAGTTGAATTAGAATACCTATATAGGTTAGTATAACTAATTAGTTGATAGAGAGGGTAAGATAAGGTCTAAATTAGCTAAAAGTACGCTATTAGTAGCCTAAGGGATGGAAATTTCAAATTCCGAAGTAATAAATTATTCTAGGAGAGACTATAAGTACTATTACTATATTAATTAGTAGGGTAACTCTAGCTAAGGATAGCTATACTTCCTAATAAGTAGAAACTTCTTTTTACCTTATACCAAAAGGTTTCGGAGGTTATCTATATAGATACCTAGTTAGTCTATATCCTTAATATATATAAGAAAAGGTATATTAGTAGGGATAATATAGAAGATAATTTTTCTAATTAGTATAGGAACCTAGGTAGTTCCTAGGGAGGAAGCGTTACCCTTACTAAAAATAATACTATACTAGCCTACTAATAACGTATCGAGTTCGATTTGGTCCTATAAGTACTTTTATAGTACTCGGAATTAGGGTTCTCCTACTATAGAAATTCCTACTACTCCTATATCGGGTAGGATACCCTAGAAGGTTTCTTTAGAGTAGCGGTATTAGAAGCTGAAAATTTTATCTATAACTTAGTTTATAGGCTATTTAGAGGCTAGGAAATACGCTATAGTATTATCGGAGAGCTATTAGGCGAATAATACGAATCCTTCGTTATTTTTAGGTGGAAATTCGTCGTCGGTAAAGAGATAGTAGTATTCCTTAATAACTACTTCGTTTTTAATATCTAAAGTCCCTTCGTAGGAGTCAACTATAGATAGGTAGGCTTTAATAGTATAGTCCTAAAGGTATATTACTTATTAGGATACCTTAAATTTCTAGTAGCTTACCTTTCTCTCCTTAATTAAATGGTTTCTTATCTAATAGTTAGGTTTTCCGTAAATATAGTATAGTCCCCGTGGTTTTCTCGTCCTAGAAGGTATTCGAGATATTCGATTATATTATCCCTATTAAGTAAATCCTCTTATACGTCCGCTACGTTAGTTTCGAGGATTATTAAAGTTTCTCCTATAGGTTCTATCTATAAAGTATACGTAGTTTTCGTCGTAGAACTCGTCGTCTTCTTACTTATCCTTACTCTATAACTCGGTTTGCTCTTCGAGTTCGTTAGAGATATATACTCCTTAGGGTAGTTTTAGCCTAGTTAGGACTAATTACGAGGATATAACTATAATTAAATTCCTAAGTTATATATATAGGGAATCAAAGTCTTAGGAAGGGTTAAATTAAGCGTACTAGTACTCTTTTATACCCTTTATAGCTATTAGGAGTTGGTTATACTCCTCTTAAGGTATCTTTCGGAGTAGTCTTTTAATACTTAAGATCTAGCGAATAAGTATCTCGAAATATTTAAGTAAGGACTTATTAGGATATTTCTAGATTACCTCTAGTAAGGTAGTATTTCTCTAATCTCCTAGGAGTTTCTCTCGACGTTAGGGGTTCTCGAACTAGTATTAAAGTATAGTTATTATAGGTATATAGCTAGAGAAGTTCTTATTAACTATCTTAGAGTAGTAGTACTCTCTAGCTTTATCCTGATTCCTTTAATATAATAGGAAGTATAGAAGCTAAATCCTAATCTATTATAATATCTACCTTAACGCCTATATCCTTAAAAATACGTAGCTTGAAGTCTAAGTTATCGTACTCCTCTCTACTATATTTTATATCATCCTAGTACAGTTTGGAGAGATCTGCGAGTCTTTAGGAAAATATCTATTATTACTACTATAAGTTAACTTATATAGGCCGTTTATTAAAGATAGATAGAGCGTTAAAACCTAGTATATACGTAGTAGGTCTTTATAATAGTAGTAGGTATAGTAGTAGCCGATCTAGTAGTTATTCTTACCCTTAAGTAGGTAGAAGAGGTATATATAGGTAGCGTTATTAAGTACCTATAATATACTCGTTTATTTACTTATATAGGTCCTCTAGTTTATCGTAGAGGACTTAATCCTTTCTCTTAACTAATATAGGGAATACTTATTATTTTTCGGTTACTATTCTAGTACGTCTCCTAGTAATATTATCTAGTAGGATAGGCTCGGCTTAGATTTTAAGAGGTTGAGTTTCGGTTCTCTAGGGGTCGGTTTACTAAGGCTATCTTTCTAGTATAGATAGATACTTAGGTTTGTAGAGAGGCGTAGGAGTAATAGGTTCTAGTCTAGGATAGTATCTATAGACCTCCCTAAGGTACGTAATCGCGTCGAGAATTTACTTCTAAATTAGGTCTAGACTCCCTAGAGGAAGTAGGGTACGAAGCGCTATCTTAAGCGTACGGAGTCTATCTTTTAAGACTATATTAAGGTAGGCCTCACTCTAATCCTTAAAATTATTAAGGAACTATTCTTATAGGGTTTTATTATCCTATACTATTACGTAGGTATAGGATTAGTTAGCGACGAAACCGTTAAGTTATTCTTTAATTATATCCTATATAAGGGTAATTTTAGGTACTAAAAACCTCCTTTTAGTAGAAAAGGATTAATTTAGTAGGGTTACGAATTCGGATCGTAAGTCGATACTACCTATAATTAAAGGTATAGTAGTTAGATTACCGTTATTCGATCCCGTTTAGCTCCCTAGGTTTCCTCTATATTACGATATTTTCGGGGAAAAAGGGTAGGTTAATTAATAGGTTTAGGTACTATAACTCGAGTTACTCGAATACCTTACTAATCTATAGTCGTAGTAATAACTACTAATTAGTATTAGTACCTATAGGTTAGGTAGGTAGTTAATATTAAAGGAAAATAGTCCTAGTAGACCGGTATCGACGGACATAAATAGATATCTATTAGTATAAATAATAATTAATACTTAATCGTACCTATAAGCCTAGTTACTAGTACTAGATCCTATAAAATATAGTCTAGCCTAATAGGGTATAGCTGAATCAAGGATTCAGCTATCCCCTAGCAAAGATATTACTATAATCCAAATATTATAGTATAAATAGTTAACCCCTAGGATTAGTAATAGTTCTAGAGATTATAAAAACGACGAGATCTCGTTATACTAAAGGTATAGCGATCTCCTAAGCCCGTATAGGGCTTATAATAGTAGCTAAAGTTACTCTTTTTCGCCGAATCTAGGGGGTTGGTACGTATAGATTATCTTATCTAGGCGTATATTAAGGAACGCTATAATAGTATCCTATTAAGCTATTTTAAGGTCGAAATAAGCTACAATTACGAGTAAAAACTATATAACTTCTACCGCGAGTATAGTAGTATAAGTATCGAGATTATTAAGTAGCTACTTATTACTATATATATATAGCCTTACCTTTAGCCTTATTAAGTATCTATTACTATTAAACTTGTAGTCAAAAACCTACCGTAAAGGGAGTAGTTTTAGCGAGATACCGTTTATATATAATACTACCCTAAATACCTTTTTATCCCTATAATACTTGACTACTAGCTATTCTAGCTAAAATAGTAAGTCTTTAGCTTCCTTATACGTCTATAGTAGCCTTAGTAGAGAATCCCTATACCGTTTACTAAATAAAATAAGCGTTACAAAGGTAGAGTTATACTTAGCTAAGTCCTTAAAAATAGTATAGAATACGGAACCTACGCTACTAGGCTTCTTTTTACGATCTCCCCTAGTACGGCCTTTAAACACTTCGACTTTATTACTAGTTATCTCCTTTTTAGGGCGGTTACGTATATATATAAAGCTAGGCTTTAGGGCCTTTAAGGCCTAAGGCTTCTTCCCCTTCTCTACCCTTTTAACCGGCGTAATAGTAGTTGAAGTAGTATTTAAGGGGGTTATAGCTATTATTACGGTTAAACTAGATAAAATAGGTTTGGCCGGTAGTAGTACCGGGGGTCTTCTAGTACTCTAATTAGCTAGATTTAGCTCCGGTATAAACTCCGTTAGTAGGGTACTAACCTACTTTCTAGTATCCCTCTTATCTAATAATAAATCGCTCTCGTCTTATATTTCTATACTACTAATATCCCTATTATCTCTACTATCTCTACTACTAGTTGGCTTAACTATTTATACTAGTTATATTTAAGTATTAACTAAGGTCTCTAACGTATAGATTCTAGAGATATTAACGTTATATTAGACGTCTAGGAGGGGCTTAATTACTAAATTAGTCTTAATATACTATTTATATATAATTAAAGCGTTAATCTCTAAGGGATTATAGATAATATTATCTTCGTTAAATACTACGTCCCTAGTACGTAATATACTATTTTATAAGGGTATCTAAACCCTATAGATATTAGTCCCTTTATATCCTACCAAGTAGCTAATAAAAGCCCGAGGATTCTCCCTATCTAAGCTAGTAATATACTTATTAAGGACGTAGGCTTTCGATCTATAAGTAATAAGATAGAATAGAATAGGTTTAGTTTACTAGACCACTTAGTAGGGCGTAATCTAGCCGTTTTTAAGGAGAGGAGTACGGTTATATATAACTACTACGGCTATTACCCTTTCTAGCTAGATATCTCGTAGTTACCCTAACTATATACGTAATATACGTATCTTAAGGATAATCTAACGGCTAGTAACCTCCACCGTACTATTTTAGGACTATATACGAGGTATAGATACCTCTATAATAATACCTTTAGAGTATATAAAGTTATAAAAGGTATTACTAAATAACGTCTCTCTATTAGTATATAAAAACTATACTTCGAGATCCTACTAGGTTCTAACGAGATTAACTATATAGATAAAGTATTATATATACTCCTTCTTCTTCTTATATATAAAGTTGAAGACGTAGTTATAGAAGCCGTATATAAAGTAGAAGAGGTATTTATAGCTATTATAGGCTATATATATAGGGATTAAGTTAAAGTTTAGCCTCTAAAAGGGGCGATAATACGTATAAAGTCGTAGACGAGCGTATATTATATAGTTTATTACTACTATCGAAGTTATTAGGAGGAGAAGCCTCTCTATTATTAAAGGAAACTACTTATATACGTACTTCCCCGAGATATAATCTGCTCTAATCGTACTTATACGTACTATATCCCCCTCTAGTTATATATAGTCGTCCTCGTACTATATCTCTTATCGAATAAGGCTACTAGGCTTATAGTAGCCTAGCCGACCTATTTAATAATAACTAAAGCCGCTAGGCTCGTAATAGCCTAGCTAGCCTTCGTTAGATATTAACTAAAGCTACTAGGCTCGTAATAGCCTAGCCGGCTTTCGTCTAAAAGATAAACGATAAATCTAAAAAGGGATAAAAGAAAAAAAACTCGTACTTATACTCGCTCTTTTCCGCCGGACCGTTTATAAGTTAACTATAGGTATAGCGTAGTTAGTATTACCTATCTTATAGCTACCGTACTTATCGTCCTTCTACTTCTTTTCCTTTATAGTAGTAATAGCAGCCTAGATCGCGTATTTATAACCGATATACGCCGCTAGAGAAATAGTAGCGTTTATAATACGGTTGCGGAATCGCTTCTTAACGACTATTATAGTAGTAAGGTAATACTAGATCGCCGGGATAGACTTATATATACTACTATTCTTAATATAGTTAATAGATAGGGTAATAACCGAGTCTATAAAGTTCGACTATTATATAACGGCTAGAGTAATATTATTAGTAGTATTAGTAGCGGCCGTCTTAAGGTCCCTAACCCGGTTATTATAGTTATTAAAGTCGGCCTTGGCTTGTCGAAGCTAGGCCTAGAACTCTACTAGCTCTACGGTAGTCGCTCGTATCTAAGTACGTATATCCTCTATCTCCTCTTATAGACTCGCTATCTTATTAACTTAAGGTAGGGGAGGAATAACGTTATCGTTATCTATCGAGAAACCTACGAGTAGTATAGTTCCGATAGGGGTCGGCTTCGACTATACTATACGAGCGGTAATAAAGGCTAGCTAGGTATTAGGGGTAATAGGGACCGCTAGTATCTTAGGGGTAATAGTAACTACCGGTACCTTAGGGGTAATAGTAACTAGCGCCTTAGGGGTATTAGGGGTAATAGGGGTTGGCTTAAAGACTAGTACCTAGGCTACTACTAGTTAGCGTAGTACTAGAGATAGCGAGACGGTAGCTAGCGAAGTATTATTAACGAATATAGCCTAGTATCTTAGTATAATAGGGGAGGCCTACTATCTCGGTATAACGGGAGAGTTAATAGCGGTAAAACCCTTAGGGTAAGTAGGAGTACCGGCCTTAGTAGCTACCTAGCGTATAGTATCTTTAGAGACCGGGAGCGACTTTTTATCTACTTCTACCTTATCTCGTACTATCTTCTTAACTACTACTACCTTAGCTATCGCGGCGTCCTTCTTAGCTTTTCTAAGTACGGCGGCCTTTATTACTATAGCGTCCTTATCGGCTTTAGCTACCGTAGCCTTAACGAACTACGCTTTAATTTAAACTTACTTATTAATCTATTAAGTATTCTCCTCCTTAGTTACCTAGCCTATCTTACCGGTATAGTTTTTAGGGGTATAGGTAAACTCGTTATTACCTAAGTAGTATACGCCGTCCGTTCTAAGGGTATACTTAGTACTATCTTTAATTTACTTATAACCGACCTACTTATTACCGTCTAGGTATAGGCGCTAGCCCTATTAGTACTTAGTATCTAGCTTCTAGCGTTTACTACTTACGTCTACGTCCTAGCTATAGGCGCGTTTCTTAGTTATAGTAGTAGGGACTATTACTTTTAGTTTTAGGGTTTTTAGTTATTTAACTAGAGAAAGATTATATACGGTTTATTTTGACTTTATTATTATCTAGTTACGTATTAGGGTGTTTTAGCCGATAGTTTTTTTATAACTATAGCGACTATCGTAATACCTAGGGTAGGTAAGTCTATAAGATCTACGTTAATAATACTCTATCCCGTTATAACTACGTCTCTCGTAGTATATACCTTATTATCGCCTAGCGACTAGCTCGCGCCGCGGTTAAGTAGTAGTAACTAAGGCTCTATCTATCCGTTCTTACTAATAGTACCTATAATATTACCGAAATCGTCCTAGTTATAGGCTATAGGCGGGTCTACTTATACGCGTAGTAAGGTATAGGAGGTAGGCTACTAACGGTACTTACTCGTATATAGCGAGACTTTTAACTTTATATAGTAGAAGCTATTAACTTCGTCGAGTATAGGATACGGGATTAGTACGGCGTAGTCCTTATAAAGTCTTATAAGGAATCCTTCTACGATTCCTCGTTCGTATAGGCTCTTTATCCCTAGGACGGTAAAGGCGTTCGCCTACCTAGCGCCTCTATAGATAGCGGTTACTTAGTAGTTATACTCCTTAACGATCTCCTCCGCTTCCTTAGTACTACCTATACGCTAGTAAATAAAGTACTACTTATTATCTACCTTACCCTAGCGGCGCTTATATCCTAGAGGGCCTATCGAAAACTATAGTACCTTAATCTATTTACTAAGGTCTATAAAGACCTAAGCCGTCGCTAGGACGACCTCCTTCGGTCCCTAGTTTAAGAGGTAAACTCCGACGCGGTCTAATACTATAGTTTATCTATAGAATAGTAGTATAGCTAAGGGCGTCTCCTTAGTCGGTTTCGTAGTCGCGGATTCCTACTATACGTCCTTTAGTATCTCTACTAAACCCGTAAAGATATAGGTACCCTACTATATATAGTATCTAGTAGCTAGGTCGATAACTAGGTAGCCGTATCCGTACTTAGTACTTATCTAACCTCCCGTAGTAGTAAATACTATAGGATAGTACTACGCGATAGCGCGTATAGGGTAGCTTAGTAACCTCTAGTCTATTAGCTAGACCGCGTAAGCGTCGTCTAGGATAATATTATATATTAGTAGGGACTCGGGGCTACTCGTATATACTAGCTATTAATTATACTCTAAATTCTATTTCTATACTACTACCGTATAGACTTTAGCGTCGGGGTCGGGCGTTAATTTATTATAATATCCTAGGTAGAATAGACTACGTAGTATATAGTCCGGTAAGCCCGAGCTACGATAGGCTATAGTATTTAAGTATAGATTTAGTACTTACTCGTTATATAGTACGTTAACTTAACGAAGGAGGCCTAGTAGACGTATATAAGGGACTTCTAGTAGTACTTATATTAGTAATATTACTATCTCGCTAATTACGACTATCTAATAGTAATTAGCGTAGACTATTAAACGGACTAGTATATCTTTAAAGTAGATATAACCGGGGTAGATATATACGAGTATTTATAGGTCTAAGGTATTAAGATAGAGCTAGTCCGTAACTATATTAAAGTTATTAAGCTCGTAATCCTAAGGGCCGGCTACGTTAATAGCTTATAATAAGTACCTTATAAAGTATAGCTAAATCGGTATTTTCTAACTATAGAATCCTACCTCCTATTCGTTTTCTCGAAATTAGCCGATTAGACGTTAGTAGAGCTTAGTAATAATTATTACTCTTAGATAAGCTACGCCGAAGTCGATTAGGACTATAGCGAAAGTCTTAGAGGTATAGAAATTACTATTATAGTAGAAGAAAGCGAAAACTACCTACTTAATATTTACTATATAGTCCTATAGGGTAAATTAGTATAAGGCGACTTATAATACTATCGTTACGTAGTCTAGCTAGAATCTAGTAGGAAAGTTCTTTAATATACTCTATTCTTTATATAAGATTCCGCCTCTCGCGAAGTAATAGGCGTCTTAGTAGTCCGCCTAGATAAGGTCTAGGAGTAGTAGGAATCGAGTCCTAGCTAGGATTTTAGGGATACTCGCTCCGTATTCTACTAGGAGTAGCGGTAGTAGGCGTATTTACGCGTAGTTTACGGACCTTAGTACCGCTAGTATAAAGTAGTCTTTAGGGTTAAGGCTATAGGCTACCGCCTTTAACGCGTTCTCGTTAAGAAGGATCTAATATTCGTTAAATAAAAACGGGTAGACGTCCGCGCGCGTTTAGGCGTAAAAATACGGGTACGAGTAGTACTTTATCTTTACTACTATAGGTAGCGCGTCCTAGTCTACCTTAACTAATTTTAAGGGTTCTACTAGAATATACTATTTATTGTTATTATTTATATTTAAATATACTTTAAGGTAGTCGCTCGAGTAGCTAGATTCCGTATTACTAGTTATACTTATACTAGTAGTAATATTAGTACTAGGCTTTAATATAATATAGTTATATTAAAGTAAGTATCGATAAAGCGCTACCCTACGTATAGCTAGTAAATATTATTAGTAATAAGCTTATATAACGTTAAAGTAGCGTCGTATAGATAGTAGCTAGTAACGAGAGGGAAAAAAAGAATAATATACCACTCTATACGGGTTACGACTAAAATAGAGGTACCTATAGAATAGTAATCTCTACGTATAAGAGTCGCTAGGGCTCGTCGTTTAGTTTACGTACTTTATCCTTACGTATTTATCTCTTTAACCGTCTTAGGGTTATTATAGAGTAGTAGCGGTTATAGTCGTCGATTAGTTCCTTTACTAACTAGAGGTCTAATACTACGTACTACGTATTATACGCTAGGCCCTAATCTTCCTATTTAACTAGGTACTAGCGCCCTATCGCTACCTCCTATCTATCTAATAGCCTCTCGATTATATAGATAGGGATTCCGTTCTTATCGACTTCCTTAGAGCTAGGTTCTAGGTAAGGGTTATAGCTAAATAGGTCCTTACTATAGGCTCCGCGTTCGAGTTAGGCGACTAATACTATAGGGTAGATCCTTATATAAGGCGGGAGCTTAAGCTTATAGGCTAGTTTATTAACTCGTTTCTTAATCTTAACTCGGACTTATTAATTACTATACTTACGATAAGTATACCCTAGGATCTTATAACTATAGTAAAGTTATAGAAATACAACTTCGCCTTTCTTAAATCGGATATTCTTATATTTCGCGTTATAGCGTATTTTTATATAGTAGTTTATAAAAGCGGTAGCGTTAGCGGCTATATCTCTATATTCCTAGCGTAATACGGTATAATCTACTTATAGAAGTTAAGATAGGGCCGAAAAAACGTCTCGGGGTTATACGCTAAATAGGAACTAGAGTAGAGAGATCCCTATAGTAGCGTTTAGAGACGAGTTTATAGACTACTAGATATAGATAAGGAACTCCTTCTATTTAGTATTAGGGTTAGTAGTTATATAAAAGCGAAGCGCGATCTCGATAGTTTAGTTAGTATATTTACTCTAGCCGTCTATCTAGGGGTACTATACTATAGAGAAAAGTAAGGTAGTACCTATAAGTTAGAATATTTTTTTCTATAGATAATCTATAAACCTAGAATCGCGGTCGGAGATAATCTAGGAGGGTACGCCCTAGTTAGCCCTTATAAACTCGCGGAGTATCGTCTTACCCTATATTTCTACGGACTACGTAGAATACCCTAGGATTAGAAGGGTAGCCTTAGATCTCTTATATATCGCTAGTAGTAGTTAATCGAAACTATCTAATATAATTAGGGGTAGGTTAGTAATCTAATCTAGGTATACCGTATAGAAAGGGATTAGCGGGGTTTATATTAGCTTAAGTTCGCCGTATAGAGCGTAACGGGTAGTCTAATTAATATTATAGTCTAGGTAGTAGCTAATATACTCGCGTAATAGCTTCGCTAGATATTATATATAGAAAGCCGGGAAAACCCTTACGTATATATAATAGTATCCTTAGTAGTAATATTAGTTATACGTAATCTTAAATATATCCTTAATATATTCCTATAGGATATAAAGTTACTTATAGCTATTCTTTTTTTCTTTATAGTAGATTAAACCGTTTCGCTTGAAAAACCGGAGTCCTAGTAGGTAAGGTAAGTTATTATAGAAATCTAAGAGTTCGTCTTCGGATACCTCGGACGGTATTTCCTATATTCCCGCGTTAGCTACCTCTAGAGTAGCTACGGTACTTAGAGAGGGTACGGAGTTTATCGACTATAGAAGTATAGGTACCTTCTAAGTACTACTAGTATTATATAGTATCGGTTCTACTAGGATATCGGGGAGTAGTAATAGTGAGGCGTTTCTAGCTAATAACTATATCTATATCTTCTTCTATTTATAGTTCTTAGCGTATCCCTTATAAATCCTCTCCTTTAAGTCGTTATACATTTCTACTAGGGAGATATAGTAGATCTCTAGAACTAAGATATCTTCGAGGTCGTCGGCTAAGTTCTTCTCTACGTCTATATATAGTAAACGACTAAGTACGTTAGGGATAATATATATATAGCTAGGGCGGTATATTAGATATAGGTTTAGGAACGTAGATATAAAAGCGGATACAGTTACTAACTTTATACTTAAGCGGTCTAGGTTAACTATCTTCTTAAGGTTAACCTATCTTATAATTCCGATAATCGCTATATAATCTATTAAAAGGAAATATTTTAGAGAAGAGTATACGATATAGCTTATCTTTTATAGTATCTAGTATATCCCTACTACCTCTAACTCCGTCGGCTAGTAGTTCGAAGTTATAGCGGTAAGGGTCTTACTAATAAATAAGATAGGCTATATTTTATATATAGGGAATACCGTAGCTCTCTTAAGATATATAATCTCCTTAACGTCGCTATTATCTTCGATATATTCTACCTTATCGTCTTTAAGCTCCGGAATAGGGTTATTAATAATATAGTATACTATTCCCTTATATCTATCGCGTGAAGTATCGATATCTATATATACTATCTATATAGGATCCTAATAAAAAAGAATACGGTTCTTAGAGAGTTCGTTACGGACTACTTTAAATAATTAATAGAGTTCTAGCGTATCTAGTATCGGTCTCTTACGTATATAAGCTACTTATAAGGGTCCTTTAGTCGGGGTATCTTTTAATAATCGAGTTTTCTCTACCTATAACGGCTTAATTAACTATACGTAGTATAGTACGAACGTCTAAAGGTAGCCTATTATTCTAATAATAGTTTCGAGCGCCGCTAAATTATTAGGGAAGTTTAAATTAGCGATAGTAGCGAGCTTTTTAGTATAAGTACTTATACCGTAGGCGTTAACGTAAGAGCCTAATAAGGCTACTAAGGGAAAGGAGAGAAAAGTTTTTAGAGAGGTAAAGGTAAACTAGTAGGACGCTAGCTTAGAGAAAATAGCGCGAAGATAGGTTATATATAGCTTAAAACTATCTAATACTACTCGAAAGTCGTTAATATAACTATTAGTAAAATTAAATTCAGCTAGTATTTTAGTAATTTATCGCTAGACGTACTATACCGAATTATAATAGCCTATAATAAGGACGTTAAACTACTCCTACCCTTAGTATATATTTATAACTAATTTCCGTTAGTCTTCCTTCTTAACTAACTACTAGTAAAAAAAGGTTAACCCGTTAAAAACTAATATAAATAGCTTAGATTATATTTCCGTAAGGAAATCTTCCTATAAAGGTAATAGGTAGGAATCCTTAATACTAATCGTATTAAGGCCTTATAAATCTACTACTACCTATAGCTTTCGTCGGGTAGAACTATTAGCGTTAGTAATAGTTTTCTATATAATAAAAACTAGAAAGGTAAATAGTATTACCTTCCTAGTTAGCTCTATCTTACCTTAGGCGTTAAGCTAGTTAAAAACCTTATCGATCTCGTCTCTCGATTCCTTAGAGTATCTATAGACTTAGGTATTAAGCTTAGGGTCCTTAATAAACTCTACTTTAATTAGTATTTCCGCTTAGTCTTCTTTAGGAATTTAGGTAACGCCGGCCTCCGTTACCTATAGCTAGGAGAATTTATCGACTAGTACTAAAATCTACGTAACCTAGTCGTTAGCGCCGTAGACGGTAATACTATTAGGTAATCTAGCTTCTTTTTAGAAGGATAATACTAGTTCTATCGCTACTAGGTAGTAGTCGCTTATAGAGAGGGTATAGTACCCCTAGTAGTCGTATTAGGAGAGTAAACCTAGTAATACTTCTTATAGGATAATAAGTAGTAGGTCGCTATTATTCCTTATAATAACCGAATAAAAGGAGTCGTTAGTAACTTAGTTATAGAGGGAACCCCCTACTATAAAGAAACAACTTACTAGTAGTTCTACGCGGTAGGCCGCGAATTTATAGTCTTTACTAATCGGTAGAGGGCGCTATAAGGACTTCTTAACGGGGATACTAGTTATCGTCCTTAGTAGTATTTCCGTATATTCAACCGCTAGGACCCTTCTCTTACTAAGTAGCGACCTTTTAGGTATAAGTTATAAGTCTATATCTACTCCTTCGTACCTAGTAAACCGCGCGAGGGACCGTAACGTAATAATATTAATACTATAGGGGCGAAGGACGTCTATACTAATAAGTAGCCCTATACTAAAATCGTCGACTATACGGACTTTAAACTCTACTAAGAGTAGTACCTATTTATTACCTTTTATAGCCGGAAAATAGGCCGTAATTATTATTTTTTTAGTAGAAGCCGTAGCTCTAGAGACCCCTATAAGGAGCTAAGGTCTATCTAAAACCTATACCTATAGTATCGGGTTCGCTTATAGGACTACCTTATAGAGGTAGGTTTTACCTATTAAAGATATCCTATACCCTATATCGACGTAGGCTTACGCGTTTCGCGCGGAAGGGTAGAACCTAATATAGATCTATACGTAGTCGTATTTCTTAAAGCTATCTACTATAGTAGATACTCCGTATAGACGTACTAAAATAACTAGGAGATTTTTACGGGTATCTTCGTAAACGTCTATATAATAGATAGCGATTAGTATATCGAAGTTATTATCTCTAGGGCTACTATTATTCGTTCGGGGGGGTAGGTTTCGATAGAAACTATATATCTAAACCAAATAGTCCTATAACTTATTTTTAGAGTAAAAACTAGTAGGGTACTATTAGTATTTCGATAGCTACGGGCGATATCCCTTAGGTAAGTATCTAGTAGGTTCTAAGGTATTTAGACCGTCTACTAAGTAAAAAGCTAAAGGGACTAGGTTAGCTACTAGGAAGAAATTATCGATAGGGAAGGAGTCTATTATATTACTCTATTCTAAACCTACGTCCTAAGTCTCTTCCCCTATAGAGGAGTTCTTATCCCCGGAGTAAGGATTATTAGTAGTAGTATAGTTATTACGTACTTCTTTCTAGCTAGTAGTAGGTAGTTACGTTAACTAGTTCGGCTAGTTACTATTATAACTTCCTATATTTCTATATTAGTTACTATTAGGCGGTATCGCTTAACTACTTAGAGTATTCTAGCCGTAGCCGCTTTTCTATAACTAATTAGAGGTTTATAATAGTATAAAAGATATATTCTTAGACGCCTATTACCCCTATAAGCCGTTCTAACGGTTAGTCTAATTCGCGCTATTATTCGATACTACGCTATTAGACCTAGGCTTATATACCTAGTTTCTATTAGAATAAGATCTATAATAGGTCGAACTAGTCGTTACTTCTTAGCTATTAGGGATAGCGAACTTACTCCTAGAGCCTAAAGATAGCCTTACTAAATTAGCGAAGTTAAAACGGCGTTATTTAATCTTATTAATAAAAGTAGCGAATATAGTATATCTATTAGGCTATAGTATTAGTAGCTAGATCCTCGGATCGACTCGTTCCTAAATTTTAATAAGCTATTACTAGGGTTTATTAAAGTAGGCCGCTTTTAATTTACGCTTAGCTAATATTACCTATTTAGAAATAGAGGTTTCTTTAGTAAGGTCCTCTATAGAGAGGTATCGTTTCTTAAATTAAGCCTAGGCGTCCTAAGATATTATTTAGAATTATTTCTTAAGCGTTTTTACCTAGTACTTAACGCCGTATCCTAACTTTAAGTATCGCCTTTCTTCGGTAGATAGCTATAATTAGTACTATAGTTACGCTAATCTCCTTAGGTATTTTAAGATATTTATTCGTAGTACTTTAGCCTTTAGGGAATTAGTCGCGTCTAGTAGCTATTCGATAAAGGGGTCTACTATAGTATAGAAGACTCGCCCGGCTTCTTTACTAACCGTATTTTTAGCGTTAATATTTAGTCGGAAATATCCGATCTCTTTAGGCTTAAAACGCGATAAGTACTTATTATTATCTTTAGATTCTAACTCGTCTTAGCTTAAGGAATCGCTATTATCTTAGAAGATCGATTTCGGAGATTTATAACGCTAGGTAAAGACGGCTAGTTCCGGGTCTATATACCGGCGTAGCGCTAGGCGTATATCTTCCTAGTATAGCGGGGTTAATCGTATAATTAGTTCCTCGCTAATTACCTTATAGTAGAAGTTATCTAGTACGTCTAAGTAAGATCGTACTAGGGGCTAGGTTAGTAGAATATTTAGAGGGAATTAGGGGGTACTACTATTAAATCCGATTCCCTCTAGGAAGGCTCTTTATAAACGTTCTTTACGCCTTTAATCGAGTCGTACTTACCGCGCGTTTACGCGTAGGGGAGGGGATAGAGGTAAACGGATACTATATATTTATTATTCGAGTCTATCTATTGCCGACTAGTATTCCTAGTAGAGTTATTTAACTATACGCTCTTACTTTATAAGCCTTTCCTTAGATTAGAGGTATTCCTAATCTATAGCGCTCTTCGCTATTCTCCTTATCTCGTTAGTAACTTCCTTTATAACTTAGGTAGTTACGAGCTCCTTAACGTCGTTAGAGCGATCCTATAGTAGGGCCTAAATTAGGGCTAGTTACTTAGGATTAAGCGTATTAAGGATTCTTTTATAAGGGCTATCTTTTACGGGTTATTTACCTTTTAATACTACTATAGGGACTTAAGTACTAATATATTCGTCGAAGGGTAAGAATAGTATACTATTATTATATTCTTTATTATTACTTTCTATTCTACGAAATAGCTAAGCGTCGTAGCTTAATTCTACTCTTAGTAGTAATATAGTAGGAAATAGTATTACTTAAGGGATAAACGAGCGGTTTCGCTTCGCGGGTATAGAAGCCCCTAGAGGAGAGAATAGGCGACGGAACCCTATTAGGTTAGGGTTAAGTATTTTAAGCGAGGCTAATTATTTTACTATTACTATTAATTAGTTTTTACTAACTAAAGGGAGTTACTCTTCCTCGACTTAATTAATCGGTATAAGAGGTACTCTAGGGCTAGATAGTAAGGATCCTAGTACCTTAGTAATTAGGGAAAGACTTATTCCTAAGCGTCTAGCTATTAGGGATAGAGCCTCGGTAATAGGGGAAAGGCTACTTTCCGTACTAGGGAGGGAAGATAAAGATATTAGGTTAACTTACCTAGTAAGCTTTTCCTTAAGTACTTTAAAGTCTTACTTTACTACTAATAGGCTGCTAATAGCGATATTCTAGTCGTATAGGTAAGTAGCTCGAGTTTTAGTAGAGGATAGCTCCTTTAATCGTAATTACGATCTAGCGTAAGTTTAGGTAGTAAAAGTACTTAGGTAAGGTACTAGGGTAGGGTAAGTAGTAATAGTATAGTTAATAGCGTCGATTAGCTCCTTATTAGCTAGGAGCTAGTTCTTAGGGGATTTATTAATATATACTTTTACTTAATAGGCGTTCCTTATCGTCGTTAGTTCTAATAGGGGTTTAGTACCTAGTAATATATATAGGACTTGGTTAGATCGGTCTTTAATACTAGGCTATTTAAGGGGAGCCTAGGAGTAGCTATTACTCGAGGATTTCTAATAAATTAACGGGCTATAGAGTAAAGGATTAAAAAGGAAGAAGGAAAAGGGGCGGGCTAATAGGCTATAAGTAAAGGAGAGTAAACTAAGAAAGAGAGTAAGAGTAAAAGAGAGTAAAAGAGGGTATCGAGTATAACGATAAAGTAACTACGGGGTAAGGATATCCTTTCCTAATATAAGGCTAATAGAACTCGTACTCGCTCTCCTCTAGTTACTACTTCCTTAGTAGCTTCGTACTAATTCGTACTATAGTTTGGTTTTCGTAACTTGTAAGAGAACGAGAAGAGAAAGGGATATAGATAATATAAAGGGAGGACGCTAGCTATATATTAATAGCTAGTATTTCTTATAGCGATACTAGCTTAGTAGGGGCTAAGAGGGAGTTATATAGTCGGGTCGCTATCTAGCGTAAAACCCTACGCGAAGCGGCGACGTATCCTTATAAAATAGTAAAAACTATAGTTTTTTAGAATAGTATAGATCTAGTTGGTCTTAAGCTACTAAAAATAATACGTATAAAGTCGTAGACGAGCGTATATTATATAGTTTATTACTACTATTAAAGTTATTAGGAGGAGAAGCCTCTCTATTATTAAAGGAAACTACTTATATACGTACTTCCCCGAGATATAATCTACTCTAATCGTACTTGTACGTACTAGGCGAGTAGAAGGGTACTCTTTAAAGTCGGATCGACTTACTATCTACTATACCTTAGTAACTATATAGACTTCGTAATCTATCGTTTTAGGAGTTAAGGATATAGTTATACTACCGTATACTATATTTAGTAGGTATTTAAGTGTTTTAGGTCCTAGGTAACCTATTCTAAGGTACTATCTATCTACTATAGTACTTATAGTAAGTATCTTCTATACGGCTATAGCCTTTTTCGACGGCTTTTCTATATAGTAGCTATTTAAGGCTAATTCTCTAGGATCCTTAGTATAAGGATAGTAAGTAGGAGGGCTATACTTAAGGTACTAATAGGAGCGTCGCTTTTAAGGTATATATAGCCGTTTAGTAATATTATTAGAGGGATATATATAACCTCTATTTACTATAATAAGGTGAAGCCCTTTTGCCTCGAGTTTAGCTATAGATAGGAGATTAGTCCTAAAGTAGGGATATAGGGCTACGTTAGTAATAGTAATAGTAGTAGTACTACTAGTTAGTAGTACTACCTTAAGGATATAGTTACTATATACCTTAATAAGGTATTTTATAAGGCCGTACTATATATAGGATCCCTTAGGGGTATCTCTTATTTTAGTAAACTAATTATATAGAGGAGAGTTATATATATAGCGCTCGCTACTACCGTTAAGGATCTAGGTATTAGTAAAGTAATAAGGTTCTAGTTTATCTTCCGAAACGTTAAACGAAATAGCTTCGGTATAATAGGCTTGGTTTACCCCTAAGTATCCTCGTAGATTAGGGGTTTCCGCCTTAAGCGTATTAGTTTCGTGATTTTATAAGGTATTTTAGCGTATATCTCGCGTTAAGGTAGGTATAGATTATACTATATTAGACTATATATAGCTAATAGATCCGGTGGTTTCCCTTAAAAGTAGTATATAGCTAACTCGAGTATTCTAAGCCGTTTAGCGAGGTATTTAGAGTATACTATTCGGCTTAATCGGGTTAGCTTAGGATCCTATAGTACTATATAAAGTAAAGTATACGTTTTTCGTAGCTTTAGTATTAGAAGAAGCTTCTTTTTCCTTCTCCTCTACCCTTTTCTTATAATTACTAAGGCTTTTATCGACTATTACCTTTACCTTAGGATCTTTTAGTATATCCTTAACCTTTTTCTAGATCTTAGGGCGTAGTATAAAGTTACTACGTATAATACCGGTAATATATATATAGTTCTATAGTTGGTAGTTATAATTAGGAGGATTATAACTATAGGGATACTTAGATTAGCGAGGCTTTTTACCCTAAGCGCTTTACCCTTTAAAGGAGGGCTCCTTTAAGGCTGACTCGGTAGTATTATATATATAGGAGGGGGTTTTCTAACGGGATTAAAGTAGTTTTTTACGTAGGTAATTCCTAAAGTTTATAACTAGATCTAGAACCGACTTAATAAAGTAGTTAGGGTTATCTAGGAGTACCCTCCTACTATTAGTATATATAGAATCTAAGCGACTAATTAGGTTAAGGTATTCTACGAGTATAAAGTAGTCTACCTTAGTAAAAATACCCTCTTTAACCGTATTTTCGTAGAGTTAGGTAATCTTATCGAGGATTTTTATCTAATCTTTAGACTTAACTTCGCTATTTATTAGTTATTACTACTATATTTTTAAATATAGTATTATAGCCTCGTCTATTAGTTAGTAGTATACTTTAAGCCATTTAAGGCTCTCGTATACGGACTTTAATAACGTAATAAGGTTACGATTAGTTTTCGAAATATAGCTATAGATCTAACTATATATAGTAGCTAATTCGGCTTATTCCGACTTATATTCGGTATATTCGACCTTATATTAGTCTATAAATATATAGTATAGAGCCGTTTATTCCGGATTAAGGTCGCTAAGTACCGTATTAGGTAGTATACTAGCTATTTCTATAGTTACCTTTCTAGGGGGTTATAGGGCTAGTAGAGGGTTTACTATATTAGAATCGTACTTATTCTAAATACTAAGATCCTTATAGTAGTTCTTAACTAATTAGATAAACTTAGACCACTCCTTATTATCGTATAAGGTAATATCTATATCCTTATTAGTTATTAGTAGTTTATTAGAGTTAGATTCTAATATTTTTTAGTAGTTCTTAGGAAGTAGGGTAGATTCTAATAATATAATTAGGTGGTCGGAATAGTAGGTCCGATTCTAATACTCTAATTAGCTAAATTGCCGTGGTTTTTCCGTATTTAGGGTATTCGGGATATTCCGTTTATAGTAACGTGTCCTGATTGGTTGGTTTATATATATATATTAGTTTAACGAAGTAATCAAGTGGATTAAAGTAAAGATAGATAGGTACGCGATATACGTGATATTAGTATTCCGGGCTTATAACTAAATAAAGGAGTACTTAAAAGATATAGATAACTGAATATATGATCCCCTATCTACTATACTTAATCTAGTTATATATATAGAGAGATCCCGTAGATACTGGTACTGCCAGGGCACGGATAAAAATGAGTATAATAACGAGATAAGATAAAGCCAACGTAATCCAAATGAAGCCAAATGAAGCCACGTATAACTATATGTACGTCCTGCGTATAAGTAAGTACCAAGACGGCATAATCCCTTAATCCTTACAGATCATTTGGAGAGACAACTGTGTATAAGAATGGACAAGCGCATAATTCTAGATAGTTATCTTCCAAGTACCTCTAAAATTACCAAGATCCGATCTGGTATCATGTGTAAGTTAAAGACGGATCCACTGTCAGCCTCGCCCCGTACGGACCCAAAAGAACTCCGTCCATACCATGTTTGAGATCAGGTAGTCGCTGAAAAGAATACCTGGTACGACTTAATTGACACCAAAAGATGATTAGAAAGCCTTTCCCTTCTCATACCCAGGGTAGAATAAAACGTTAGAGTTAGAGCTTCAAGTTTGTCACACTTGAGGAACGCAAAATTTCAATAAGAACCCTCTCATAAGCGTCTAGAATATCTACAAGAATAGTAAGATCTCTTTGTTCATACTGAAACCAAAGAATGTATACTCTGCGAAACCGCCCACCCAGATAAGGTAAAATAGGCAGTCCTGGAAAGCGTGCTTATCACGTGTGCGTCCTAATGAGGAAATCCAAGGGTTGCTTCAGCATGGAGTTAGGACAGATGAAAAGGACAACATGGAGATCTTCGCAGTTAATATTCATTAGCTCGATCGCAAGTTCAACAAGTCAGATTGATAGCATTCATGATTGCATTTGATAGACACGATTATGGTTGCGTGTGGAGATGAAAAGAAGGAGAAGATCCAGAGTCTGAGGAGGCCGGGAGACTGTCCTAGCGCATTCGCGTTTTACCGTGGCCAATCCGTTACCTCCAACAATCTCGCCTCGTGACAAAGCACCAAGAATCATCAACAAACATCGGAAAACTACAAAGTCATCGATTGGGCTTCAAACAGTATTTCTACGGTTGTGATTCTGACGTGGTTATTGCTATCTTCAACAATACTCACCTTCAGTCATAATCACCACTCATACTGTAAAACACCTTCCACTACTAGTAGTCCATCATGTCATCAGAAGGGTTGATCGGCTCAGCCGAGCCTCTGTGAGTACCGTAAAGCTTATGCTCGTAGAGAACTAGAACTAAAATAACCACAGACTGACACTTTTACTTCGCCTGCTGCAAGAACTTCGTGACAATATCTTCCACCAACTCTTCAACATTGCATCCACCATCGTAGTTGAGGGACTCCAGGTCGACGAAGACAGTAACATCCGTTTCAAGCTATTGGAACCTCTTCCCGTAAACATCCTACGCACTAGCAAGAAGCTTCGCGCAGATGCCACACTCGAGCTCCAGAAATACATTGGAACCACCAAATTAGTGTCTAATTGCTATTTCTCTGTCTTCCAGGAGTTCATCGATTCATTGCCCGACTACGTCAAAAAAAACTATCTTCGCATACAATGAATACACCAATTTCACGTGGAAGAAAACCAGCAAAGAAGAATCGAAAACTGGTGACCAATTTTGCCGACCTGGAAGACCTTGCAATGTATACACCACTAAGAGTCGCAGCCTTCTATCGCCAAGAAGCGCCCATGGAAATTTGTCATCTACTCGAGACGTATAAAATTCAGAAAGTTCAATTTGTATACCGAGAAATCGGCGAGCAGTATGAGGAAGACTGCGAGAATTTGATGCATGTTCAGAGAGTGCTACGCGGAGCCTACGAATATCCAGATGGGGAGAGCAAACACGAGAAACCAGGGCAGTTCGCGCATGAGATTTCTGAGTGGCAGAAGCTTCCGAAGAAGTTCAATGTCCGGCGCGAAGAGAAGGAAGATTATCGGGATGAGCTCTGGTGGGCATCTGCTAAGGTTCTCGTTGAGAACTACTCTACGGATCTGCTCAAGGGCAATGGACCAAGGTGTGTCATCACTCTCACACGCCGAAAAGAATGAAGATCAAATACTATGATTCATGTTACGTTGGGATGGAGTTGAGCCAAGGGATGGAGCTTCAATCCCAGGGAGCCATGCATCGGGTGGTCATCATCCCACGGGAGACTCCAGGAAAACAAGAATGTACCCTGTTTTATCTGGTTCAAGATCGACTCCAAAGTGATCCGGCTGGTTTTTCGGGTTCAAATGGCCAGTAGAAGCTTAGCCTCGTCTTCTTGTCTCAAGAACATCTCACAGATTCCTCATCTTCGTGTAGTTGAAGATAAGGCAGACCCTTGCATTAGTTGCCTCCAGTCCATATCAAGATTTCTCCAGAACTTCCACCATAGACACTATCTTTCCACCAACTATATCAGAAGCTACACAGGAAGTCAAAGCCACCAGCACATGTACGTGGACATACTCTCGCCATTCCACAATTCGTTCCGTGCCTCCCGTTACTTTACTGCACTGCCAAGTCTTCAAGCCATTCTCAGCGACCTAGCCTTTGACACTAATACAACCAACAAAACTATAGTGTACACAATCATCACAGCACGCCGCTTTCATGAAAGTCATCGCACCTAAATTCTCATGGCAGTCTTCATCATTCTTGAGTCTTATTGCACGCTTGCACGTCAGTGACCCTGCATTCTCAGGGATTACGAGGACAAGCCATAAGATCACCCGTATAGTTGTCGTTTACCACTTCTTTGCGACTCTTCCTAGCCCATAGAGCACCAGCTACTCGCTGTAAGTGATCTGAAGGCTAGCCCGCCGAGTTTACTGTCGGTATCCTCCGCATGTGACATTCATCAGCTCAAGTCACGATAAGGTGGACGGATGAACATAGGTAAAGCAAAACTTTCAATCAATGGGAATATGACTGAAGAAAGAGCAATGTCCAAATTGTTCAAGACCAATTTCTGCCCACCCAACAGATCTCGCCGGGACACTTCGTTGATCTCCTTGCCGCAAATTCGGCACTCCCAGCTTGAATATGTGAGATCGTAGAACCGAAAATCCGGGTCATTTTGCGGACTATTTCGTTCGATGAGAACTCAATATCGCCAAATCTCAGGGTATCAAATTTGTCATCTCCAAGAAATCTGAAATCCATCCGTCCTATCCAGTATTAGGTCAGTAATCTAAAAGTGGAGAAGAAGAAGACTCTTCTCACCTCACCGAAAGATTGTTCATCCAATCCCAAAACAAAAAATTCCGGAGAAGTTCGTCAGATTTTCCAGTTTTTTTTTTCGCATCTTCCAAGTGGGTTATCCAACTTGAAATCTTGAGATTCTCACGGTAAAAGACCTTAATCACTTTCTCCAAGAACTCCATTATCGGCCACCTCGAAAACACTGGCCATATCACTCCTCCTCCCTCCCTTCCCACTCTTTTTCAAAACTCCACTCGCAATCTTCCTCACAACCGTCTTTTTAACCGCAGGTGCGGTCTTCTTGACAGAGCTGGAGCTTCCTTTGGCCACGATGCCACCCTTCGTTGTAACACGCCTCACACCGGTGGCGGATTTGGTAACGAGGGGTCGGGGAGCCGGGGCTGGTTTGATGGGGATTTTGGAGTTGCGACCTCCTGCTGCCTTATTGTTGGCAGCACTCGATTTGCTTGCGCTCGCTGCACTCGCCTCTCGCTTGGCGGCTGCGAGGGTCTTGGTGCGTTTAGGAGGAGGTGGTGAGGCTTCCTCGTCCTCTGATTCGTCCTCTGATTCAGGTTTCTCAGAGGATTTCGATTTCGATCCGCTGCTCTCCTCCTCTTCAGAACTGGTATCCTCATCGGCAGGTCTCTCAACCTTCCCACCATTCTTTCTAGCAATAATGGCCTTGATGTTCTTCTTATCGACCTTTTGCACCTTCCTCGATACCTTAGCTTGACTCGCCTTAGCCTCCTCCCTCTCCTTTCGCTTCATCTCCTTAGCTTCCACTTTCTCCTTCTTCTCTCGCGCCAGATCCTCAGCCTTAACCTTCCGCTCTTCATCATGTTTCCGCTTCCGCACATCCCTCTCCTTAGCATGCTTCACCTTCAATGCTTCAGCAGCTTTCTTATGATTCGCATTTCTCACTTGAACAAAACTCCTCATGATTGCGAGATGATACTTTTCCTGTTCCCTCTTCCGCTTGTTCACCATTTGTTCATCCTCGTCCGGCATGTCATTCCTCTTCCAATCCGTGATCTTACCCAAAAACTTCAATGTTCGCAGATGAGGTCCGTACAGACCTAATTTCTTGAGACCACGTAGTTCAACAAGAGCTTTCATACCAGGCAGACGTGGGATCGGGTCGGAGAAACGGGTTAATTCATGGCGTCTGATTAGTCTGTCTTCATTGAGGTAGAGGTGGAGGTTTCGAAGTTTGGTATCGCGGAGCAGGGTGAAGGTGCGGGTGCAGGCATGGCCGTGCATTGGGGGGTCGTAATGGAGGACCAGGTTTCGGATCCACTGTGTCTCGTCAGCACCCTCTTACTTACCTTACTCCAAATCCAGTCTTGGCATAATCATGTTGCCGCAGACCTGTGTAGCTCAGAAAGAGGAGGGAAGGGGAAGGACAAAACAAACCTTCTTCCGAAACGGCACCCCATCCAAGAACCTACCCAAAGTGACCGCAGAATCAAATTCCAGAAAATTTCCGCGATAGAAGACCGGCGCCGCCTCAGCATAGACCTGTTTGCTCACACTCAGAACCGCCAAAACTACATCGAGTCCATCCGTCCTTAGTTCCCAGCCATATGGTCCTTCCTCCTTAAGACGCTGCGGAACGCGACGCGGGTTACGATAATTCTCTTTACGTTTGGCGGTATAGACTGGATCGATGATCCAACCGTGTTTCTTGGGTAGTGGGCGAACGAGAGCGAATTCGAGAACCATGAGACGAAGGTCGAAGGGGAGGTCTAGAAATCTGAAAGGCTTAACCTGCATTTTACCAGGTTTGGGGAGGATGTGCCATTCGCGTCCTGGTGGCAAGTACAACACCACTTTCCCATTCTCGTTATCTCCACCCTTCTCAGTCTGGAGGATTGGTTCAGTAACGAAATCATACCGATGAAGTATATCATTCAATTCCCCCATCCAGTTGTTGATCGTGAGTGGGTGGAGTGTATGTTGGAAAGTCAGGTTTTTGTAGTATTGGAAGCCGTCGTTTATCCATTGGCAGATCTCTTCTAGAGAGAGGGTGCGGGCTGGGGCGGAGACGAGGGACACGATGAGGAGTTGTTGGAGGGAGAGTTGGGGTTTGTTGCCGTCGTCAACGACGCTGGGGATGAGCCAGATTTTTGAATCGGTGGGTTCGACCTCTTCGACCTCTTCTTTTTCACCGAGGGCTGATAGAGAGGCTTCTGGTGAGTCAATGTCCATCTTTTCCTTGTCGGACGGCTCAGCGATGTTTTTTCCGGTGGGCGGGTCAGCTCGAGATTGTGTCGATTGGGTCTTTGTCTTCTCAGTTGATCGGACCAAGTCATCAGCCTCTAATTCAACCATGTCGATGTCATGATTCTTGGGCTCAGGCTTTACCGATGTAGAGAGGGTTGTCTTCTGCTCCGCGACTATCGCCACTTCAGCCATGCCCAAGTCTCGATTAAGACCAGCAGATGTACCAGAGACTCCAAGCTCTTGAGTATCCACTTCCTTGTCTTCAACCTTAGCATCCTCACTGGAAGTCTTGATCAAGATTTTCTGCTTGTTTGAATCGTTAAGCGTAGCGTCTATCTGGGCTCGATCATCTCCGCCCGCTGTCGGCTTGTTGCCGCCATCAACTTCCATAGTCTCAGTCTCCAAGAGTGAAGACTCTGCTGGCCTATCAGGAGGCTCCGATTTTATATTTGTCGTTACAAGTAGATTGTCGGGAGCAGTTTGATCGATCGGAGTGGGTCGAGTGGCTAGAATGATTAGTTGGTGGAGACAGTGAAGCGTGAACATGAGATCGTACCTCCAGTCATGGTCGTGTTTTTGTCCGACATAATCCCTTCCCCTGATGTGCCGCCACTGACTATCTTGAGCCCGTCCATTATATGAGTTGTTTGAAAGGTTGGGGTTGCTTATTGAAAGTGTGAGAAGTTCTGGGTCACTTATGCCTAATTAGCAGCCGGTGATTGGGGATGACACGCGGTAGTTGCACTTACCCAGTATGCGAGGCTGGGCCCCAGTTGAGTGTAGGGAGTGATGTCGGGAACCAGCTTGAAATGTTGAGGAAGTTGGCGAATGCTCCTTGATGATGGGAAATCTGACGCTCAAAAGAGATCGGGTTACCCGTTGGATATTAAGAGAGTAAGCAGCCACAAGCTAGCAGCCACAAGCTAGCAGCCACTCGTTTGAAACTGAGGTCAGATAAGAAATTGAGGCTGGCACATGAATGGAATGGCATGCGTGTGGGGTTGGGTAAGATATCGAAGTTGTTTAGAGTAGTAGGGCGGAAGCTAAAGTTGTGAAGATGCAGTTGGAAAAATTATATGCGATTGCCAGCACGGGATGACTTGTTTTCTTCCGTCAAAGATCGTGAAAAATCTGGTCAGGTCTCGCGAGTCGAAGCAACCAAGTAAAAAAGCAAAGTCCTTGTACAGAGGAAGCGGTAAAACAATCAGGAGCCGCAAAGAGAAAAGCTGACCTGATAAAATGACAACTAAGAACATGAGGATGGGCGAAGTGGAGACTGAAAGATAACCAGCATTCGAAGTTTGAAAGAGACGAACATGGGAGAGTATGAAGAGGTGGGTTACTTTACAACCAAAAGGCCGACACAAGCTCAACCCCTCCAGTCTGCAAGAGACAAACAACATGTTAGGCTCTGCAAGCTTTTGGATGCGTTGAATATTCCTGCAGGCGGTGGCAAGCTAACCTGAAGCTACCTACACACGCACTCAACGTTGCTTGAAGACTGGGGTATCTGAAATTTTTTACTATGTCGTGACAGGTTTCATGATGCATGGCAGTGTTCATCTCATCAAGAACTTCGGAATGACGCGTGCATACTCAATGCTCAACTCTTTCCTCGCTTCTTGGCCGGCGGTCTCGTGTCCCGCTTGCTAGTCGATGGCTTCGTGTTAGTCTTCATGATAGCGTGGGTGGGCACTGTTTCTTCTGCATCTTCGTCCTCGCCCTCATTGTCCTCAACCTCGTCGTCTTGATTCTCGTCTTCAATATCTTCATTCTCTTCAAAAGGTCTCAGATCGCCAATGGCCCCTGGGAGCACCACACCAGTGCCCTCAAAGCCTTCAAATTCGTCTTCATCTTCATCTTCGTCATCTTCGTTCTCATCCTTCTCTCGAGCGATCCTTTTTGCCGCTTGCAGCGCTGCTTCAGCTTTGTCTTCGTCTTCCCGTTTCCTTTTGCCTGCCATCTCGCCAAGACGACCCTCTCTACCTGTGATTTTGGGTGCGGCACTGTCTCTCTGCTCCCAGTCGGGAGGTGGGACGTACCACGGTATCTTACCTCTCAAAAACTCCCTCAGGACAGTGACAGCGATCCCGTCAAAGTCTGGGACGTTTGCTTTGTGAAGCTTACCTCTCCGTCTAGCTAAGACTTCTAAGAATTCGTCCGAGGTCGTATAGCTGTCGGGATCGAGGCCGTATGTGCGATCCAGATGCTTCTTTTGCACTCTCTTAAGCGCTGCTTCGACATATTGAGCTGGATTTTCGACTGCCTCAACACGGACTACCCCACGCAGTAGAATGTCTTCAGCCGAATCATTTGCATTGGGCGGTACCACTCCAGGACAATCAATCAAATAGATGCGTTTGGTGAGGGTGATGTATTGCCAGATTTTCGTTTCTCCAGGTACTGGGGCCGTTGTACAGACCTGCTTGGCTCTAAGCGTATTGATGATGCTGCTCTTGCCTGAATTGGGATAGCCGATCAAGCCAGCAGAAACTTGTTTTCTGTCGCTGTGAAGAATAGCGAACTGCCTGAGCAGAGCTATGAGACTTCCTTTGCCTGCAGACCCATCAGTAAAGAGACTGATAGACTTAGGAATTGACGAGACGCATGCCAGCTTTCAAGCCGGACCACCCCCAGTCATTTCAGTCCACAAATCTTCAATTTGAATGACTCAAATGAATGAAGCATGGAGTATTGTAGATGGACTTGGTTTGAAATGAAAGGCCCTGCAACTTTCGAATCCATCAAAGACCGATGCCACGACTGCGATCCTAGTTTGGGCGGATAAGATGACCAATGATCTTGAGGCATTCAGAGCCCCGATGATTAGATGGTTGTAGGATTGTGACGTGATAGAAAGGAAACCAGAATCGGGGTCGGACTCACCAAAGGAGTTGGTAATGGATGCATGAAATGCTAAAGTGGGGAATTCTTTCGAGAGCAATCGAACCCAGTGTGCTGCAACGGCAGTGGGAACCAAGTCTAGACAACTCAGCATAGTCCATACTTCGAGAGCGTGCAGCACTCACCGCATTTGTTAAGAATGAAAACGAGATGCTTGTGTGGCGCCTCCTCCTTCAGATATTTCTCGATCGCCCGACAGCGTGTGCCCTCGGAGGAAGTTAGTATCAACGTCGTTGACCGAAAGTAAAAAGAATCACGAGTGTGCATGGGGATGTGTGAAAAGTCACTAAGAGAACAGCTACAAGCCCCTCGGCAAGCCGAGAGGAAGCAATTCTCAACTCACAACCGTATCACTAGCATAGCTCTGTTGAAAGGCACCAGAATGGTACCTTTCTACCCGAGGGCGGCGAGCGAGCAATTATTCTCCCACTATCGTAACAGATCCTGTCCATAAAAAGGTTGTACCGAAGTACAGGACGAAACTTAACTCAGACGGTGGGAATGATGTCACAGACGAAAGGGGTGATATGGAGAGAAAGCGGGGGTAGAGCTTACCAATGGGTCGCGTGCGTCGAGGACATGCTAGAGTGAGAGTTTAGTAAAAATGTGATGAATGCGACGTTGGTGTCGAAGGGAGTGGAAAACTTACCAGAATGACATCCGAGGAATCAATAACTTTGTATAACTCGTTCCAGATACGTTTACTCTGTCCTTTCAAGAAGATGGCTGAAAGTATGATTAGTGCGTGGTCGACCGGAGAGGAGATTAAAAACAAACCTTCTTTGGCAAGTTGGGCGCCAGTGCCCGTGTTCCAAACATCACCACCATCTTCCCTTTCGGCCTCAGCTCCAATACCTGCTCCCGATAACAGCTTGAGCTCTTCGAGTCGTTCTAGATGAGATGCATGTTTCTTCTCGCTGTCGGATTGGAGATCTTGGAAGGAAGCGATATCGATTTTCGGCTTCTTACGCTGTGCCTTGGGACCAAAGGTGTCTTGAGGGAATCAGCATAGAAAAAAAATCAACAATTGGGATAAACATACCGGAAAAACTGGCGGTCTCGATCGTCTGCTTTGCTAGGTGCTGCTTGAGGCCGTTCTTTGTCTCGGGGTCATTGATCAGGCTCATCGGTAGCTTATTTGTTTTCAGGATATAGGTATGAGGATCCGACTTCTGCTCGGCGACAGCATCTCTGAACTGCGCCAAGGAGTCTTGTGAGATGACTCTGCTGTTGGTGAACCATTTCCGATTTGGCTCGATTCTGGCGGGGCCAGCTTCTCTGCTTTGGAAGACGGCAGATTCTATGCGGAAATTAGCAGAGTGTTCAGATATTAAGTGATGAAGAGGAGCGACATACTGGTGATGCGGCCGTGGGCGTTACGCTGTGGGTCGCCTCCTTTGAGGATGTTGAGAACTTTAACTTTCCTAGATAGTGTCAGTAAGACTGAGAACATCTTGCTTCAACTGGAAACGTCTATGAAAAGCGTCGCCGTCGATAATGTGAATTACAGGGCATCAACATCCGTGATGATCTTTTGGGTGGGCGAGAGGCCAGGTGCTGGTGTAGAATCAAATCTGCCGATGGGACCTTGAATAGTTCAGGATCGCACCGCGGCTTCATCTCTTGCTAGGGGATATGACGAGGTTTAGAACAATGGTTTCTTACTTCGCGCTTCTGTAGAAGTTCTCTCCCTGGAGGTGTGTTAGCATTTGTTTGCCATCGTTGGAGACGAGCAAAGTCTCATTCCCTTGAGAAAAAAAATTCAAGCGCATACCTTTACTTTCACATTGGCCATTCCATCTCCAACTTTGCCCTGCCGCACCTTTCGGGCAGCTTCTTTCTTTCCGCTGCCCATAACGAGCTAGAGGGAGCTGGTGGCTGTAGTGGGGATTGAGCTTCTGGGAGAGGCTTGAAGTCGAATTGAAACCTTGTGCTCTCGGCAGTCAGACGAGCTTGTCGAATAGCGATCAGGTACAGGAGATATGGAGAGAGTGGGAGGGTATTCCCATGGCCAATGGAGAGGGATTTGAGGAGGTGGTGGTGGATTGGAGGTGGTGGTGGACTCCAGAGAGCAGAAAAGTTGCGGTCGGACTTGACTTTTTTGCAGGGATCAGATATTCTACACGTGACCTTCGATCTTCGCAATATCCACTATGCAAGATTCATGCCATTGATTGTCCATCGTCACCCATTGCAATGTCTAGAGTCGGCCCCAATACAATATGTAGTCGCTGCACTGCCCGCCAGCAATGGCAACGCTCTTTCTCCACAACGACCTCCCGCCTAGCAATCAGCCCCGAGTCGCCCAACTTCATCGATGTCCCCAGATCGAAGCAAGATCCCAAACCTCCCAAGCCAGTCGTCAAAGGTGTCCTACCCATACCCAAAAGAATCGATCTTCCGGACTACAAAGCCGCTTCATTCGTTGAATTTCTGGACAAGACGACACCAAAACCACGGGATCGAAGTCGACCTCATGGACCCGATGCCGATCTTCTGGCATGGAAACAGCGCATGGCTGCTTCGAGACGGCGGAATTTGGCCCAGGGTCTGCAAGAGTTGGCCATTAGAGAAGAAAGTACAAAGATCACGGCACAATTCCGAGCTGAAAGGAAAAACTACAAGCACGAGATCCTAAGCAACATGCCAGAGCGTAGGGATCAAGCTCTCACCACTCCCTCCCTCGCCAATTCAGTACGACAAATTTTGGCCAACAAGAACAGGAAAACAGAGTTCGACATTTTCAAGAAGAAGCAGATTGGCAGCAGAAAAGAGCGGAAGTATGCCAACGCTCAAGAACGGAAGGAGCAACAACGGAAGGACCAGCTGCATACTCTTTACACCCATGCTCGTCATTTCATCACAACCGAGGAGGCTCTCGATGCTGCACTGGAAAAGACATTCGGCACAGATGAGAATCCCGTCAGGTGGCAGGGCAGAGGTCTGAGTGTGTGGGCTTTGGGTGGACAGCCTCCCAATGTGCAAGAGATGCTAAACCCAGACAAGAGACGGAATGCTTACAACGACCTCGAAGGGAACACACAATATAGACAGAGGATGAAGCAAATCGCCGAGACCTTGACTGGTGGTAGGATTGTATAAATTGGTCGATTGGCATTGTGTAGGATAGTCGGACTAGTGCGCAGCAAGTGTGAAGATTTGGAGCGTGCTCCATGAATCGTATGGAGTTGCAAACCTTTTAAATCTTTTCCAGGCTTGCACCTACAAATGGCAGTTGTGGTTCATCACAAATCTCATAGACACCGGGCCAGTAATTTCATAGTAGAGCCTGGACTAGAAGACACAGCTCTCGGTCGAGTGACAGCCGCATTGTTAGCTTCCTTTGATTTGCGAATCATCTTTGACCTTGAAAGCTGACTGCAGTAAATACGGGAGGACCAGTGCTGAGAAGTGCAAGGTGAATAGTTGATCACGCTACCCAATGCACCAGAGCTAGGGCCTAGTCGTTGACATTCACAAGATCCCACTCCTACAGGTGCCAACCCCTATCAACAATACAACGACCATGCCGTCTACCGCAAAGAATCTTGAGCATCTGCCCAACGAGCTCCTAGTCCAGTGTTTCTCCCATCTTTGCAAGAGCTCTCATACTTCCTCTTTCATCGACAATAGTCCTGACATTCAAAGACTCCGACTTGTCTCCAAAAAATGTCATGCCAACAGCTCTCCCCTTCTCATATTTTCGGCGACAGTATACATCACATCAGCATCTCTTTTCCACCTGGAGGAACTATGCTCGCATCCCATTTTCGGCCAATCGATCAACCAGGTAGAGATCAACTGCTCGTACTACGATGTGTGCATGGCGGAGAGCAGAGGTGTTTATAGCTACCGCTGTGGTAGCAAGCTCTACCAAAATCTGGGGAACAACCCAGTCGATGAAATGGCCCTTTACCGGATGTCTGATGACTGGAGCGCATTGAACAAGAGAGGCTTTTTGGAGAAAAAACCCAAGCTTACGGAGAATCAACAATGGCTACTTGACGTCCATGGTCAATACAAGAAGTTATGTGAGGATCAAGTGCGTGTCAAAATCGACAATGCACATATCCAGCGGATCTGTACTGCTTTGATGAGACTGCCTCAACTTCACTCACTGTCTCTGACAGATGATTCTTACTACCCCGTTCGAAGACACCGCGCGTTGTCCGATGCAGATATTCTGGAGAGATGTCTCCTCACCTCCACCTGGAAGGGAAGCTTCCCCACTGCATTTTTCATACGCCCTCCCGTCGAGATAATCCCGGATCTCTTCACCGCCCTGGCCCAAACCGATATACGACCAACAAGAATCGCCATCGACGTAAAACCACCAAACAACCTTCATTGTCTAAAGTTACCAGAACCAGCACAGCAAGCAATCAACACTGTAGTTAGTCGAGCACGGAATCTATCCTTCAAGATGCAACAATGGGCGAGAAAAGACTCAATTACTGAGGATAATAGTCGCCCTCGTTCGGAGATGCTAGCTCTTTGTTCGCTGACGTCGTCATACTTCGATTGCTCGACTTTGGAGTCCCTGAATCTTTCGTTTGACGAATTTCCTGCTCTTCATGAACCGCCGACTGTATCGATTTCGGAAGTCCTACCCTTAGCAACACAGACGTGGCCACAGCTACATACGCTTTCCTTGCGGTATATACCTCTGACCACGGCCGACGCTAAAATCCTGGTGGGAAGTTTGAGAAGGCAATTGAGAAGTTTCAATTGTTGGTGTCCATGGGTGGTGCAAGGGTCTTGGATCGATGTGATCAATGCTTTCAGAGAGTTAGATACGTTGCAGTCTTTCAAGATTGACTATCCGAAAGGTGGGGAGTTTACGGATCTGCCATGGGATCGTTCGAGTACGTTTCCCAAACAGGAGGTTGAAGAGTATGTTTTGAGAAAGGCGGCGGAGAATCCTATGCCACGGTACTTCAGAACAGCTGAGCCTGATGATGTTGTGCCGTAGATGGATCGAGAATCAAGCTTCCCATGTTCTCAATGGCTTGTGCATCCATTTGCTTTTGTGATGGTACTATGCATTCCATGTCCGCCCGTTCAGGCGGAGATATCAGAACTGACGAAACCCTGATCACGCTAGTTTCAGGCGAAAGTGTCGACCTCGGGACTGTCAACCCTTCCCGTCTCCACCGGCACTGTCAACCCTTCTCCACCCGCACTGTCAACCCTTTCTCCACCCTTCCTGCAAACCAGCGTGCGAGCCTCGCGTTGCACAGCATGTTGTTTTTTCGTTGGACTCCTCCATGTCCACATGGTCGTGCTCCTCAGCATGCTCACGATATGACATCTGCTCGAGTTACCACTTCTGCTCGAGTTACCACTGAGGATGACCAACATAGCCTCCTTTCCAGCCTTCAAGCTCCTCCCTCATGAATACCCAGATGCTGCTCTTTGCCGCTCCATTAACCTCCAAAGGAGTTCATCATGGATCCACTGCGGTCCTCTTCTGTCGTTATCAGACCATGAACTTCCAGCTTCATATCACGAATGGCACAAAGCAACAATCAACGGCTCCATAACTCCCAACCTCCTCTCATTCCTCTCCTTCGCCAACCACCTCCTCTCAGCCGCTGGAATAAACCACTACTGGTTGACCATACGTGCTACGAAGCCCACAACCGATTTCGACGAGCCGCGATGGCATACAGACGAGGACTTCTTCAAAGGCGAGAAGCTAATCAGGACACAGTGGAAGCTAGTAACCACATTACTGGGTCCTGGCACCCTCTTCATTGAGGACGCCAAATCCTCTCGAGCACTCGAAGCGAAAATAAAGCAGGATGCGCAGAGAGAGTATAAAGACCACCTCTGCACCACATTCAAATGTCTCGGCTGTGCATCAGTTTCTGCAGCAGTGCGCCAACGCTTAGGGGACAAATTGAGAGGGCGTAAATTTATACAAGCTGCGATTGGAGACATCTGTTTCTTTAGAACCGGGCAAGAGCAAGGAGCCGTTCATTCTGAGCCACCACAGGATTGCGACAGGGTCTTTGTGAATATTATTCCTGGGACGGAGGGTGAATTGCAAGCGCTGATGGCGAAATGGGGTATGACTACCTTCCCGAGATCGTGGAGCATTGGGTTGCCGGCGCGGGCCCATTGATGGCACTATCCTTGCAATACATGCGTCAATCATGGAACTTGGTTCATGGGCTTCAGAAGGAAATGAAGCTTTACAAGTTCTGGCAATACATATACTTCGATTTCTTGAAGTTGCGAGCCCCATATTTATAGCGGACGACATGACTAGAAATCAGGATTTCCTTATCAAACAAATCTAAAGGCCATACTTTTGCCGCACTAAAACAAGAACAAACCTACCTACCCAATAAACTTACCCGGTTTTACTCATCATCTGCTACAGCGATTCCATCCTTATCACTAAACCGGATCCCCCATCTCCTCCATATCGAAGAATAGGAATTCATTCTATTCAGAAAAGTTCTCTGGTATTCAGGCCATCTCTGCCGCTCTCTGTGCCGCTCTCGCCCTCTTTGTGCCGCTCTCGCCCTCTCTGTGCCGCTCTCCCCCCTTCTGTGCCGCTCCCCCCCTTCTCTGTGCCGCTCCCCCCCTTCTACACCGCTCTCCCCCTCATCATCACTACTGTACTCATCCTCATCCTTTTCAGTTTCCAGGATGTTATCCTCGTCTCGTGTTTTCCCACGCGTATCTTCATCCGGCGCTGTTGATTTGGAACTTCAACTTGAATTCGAACTCATGCTTGTTAATCTGAATAAGTTAATCTGAATAAGTGATATCAGTCATTTGAGTCTGGGCTTCGACTATTGGAAAGAATTGATCGGGGAGAGAGGTTTGAAGATGATACAGCGTCAGGGTGTTATAGTCATATGTTATGTGCTGTATTCGGATTTTGTTACGGGTAAGGTCAAGCTACTTGTGGTGGTTTGCCAACGTTCTTGTTGCAGGATAACGATGTTGCCATCTCCCAGATTCTAGTCCACGTCTTATTCTTATTCCTGGAGCGTACGCAGTCCGTCGTGTTCCAAGCCCCATCTTGTCTAAAACTTACCTATCTTCCTATCCTTTACATCCACATGCACACTAACCAACCACCAAATCCTGAACTCAAGCTTCCCCAACCTAGCTAATGCGCAAACCTAAAATCCAACCTCTTGTTGCCCTCATCCTCCGTACTCATTAAATACCCCACTTTCTCATCATGACTCAAACCGTCCCATTTTCCGTCTCTCAACCTATTCCGTCTCACGTAATACCATTTCGTCGCCAAGTACAAAAACACATTGCCAACAACGAGAATAAGTAACGTGCGGTTGCCGCGGTGGTAGAGGGGTGCGTCGGTTTCTTGGTAAATGTTTGCGGCTATGATACCCGAGGTTTGAACGCACATGTTGTAGAGTGCTGCGGAGACGGTGCGGGAACGGACGCTGTTACTGTTTCGGGAAAGCCAGGAGACTTGGAGGGGGTGTGCTGAGGTTTTTGTTAGGACGGTGATTTCTTGCTTGTGTGTGTGTTTGATGAAAGGGGTGTTGTGCTTACCGTTTGGATAGCAGAGGAGAAGAGTCATAATTCCCCAAGCGAGCCATTTGTTGATACTGTTTATATCGAAGAGGTTGAGGAAGAGTAGGAATGGGAATGCCCATAGTTGTCCGATTAAGGCTGTGAAGGTGAGTTCGCCGAATACCTCTCCCGCGTAGGTTAAGCCCAGCATGGTAACGACGTGTAGAACTTTACTTGGTATAACGAGTAAATTCGTTTTGAACGTGTCGAAACCCATGCCCTTTAGACTCAACGTCAAGTAATTGGCGGGTGTGGACATTGGGGTTTGGAATGTCAGACCTAGGATGTATATAGGCCATAGATCGAAGTCTTTCATGCTTTGCCACAAGAGGGATGGGGTGAGGGCTTCGCGGTTGTGCATGGAGGATTTGGAGGGGTCTTCGCGAATAATGCGGTTTACCATTATTAGTTCTTCGCGAGGGGTGAACCAACCTTTTTGGCCGCGGAGGATGCCAGGGGTGGAAGTTGGACTTGAGGGCATGAGGAAGTATGCGAGGAGACCGACGGTGAGGGTCAGGATGCCCTGGGGATGGTTAGTGAGCAATATGAGAAGTTGGAGGGATGGAGAAGGCAGACTTCGATAAGGAATAACCATCGCCATCCTGCTTGACCGTCGACACCGCGCAGGTGGAGAAGACCGAAGGCGAGAAAACCGCCGAGGACGTCTGCAAGGGCTGAGGCTGTCCAGAAGAATCCGAGGCGCAGGGATAATTCGTGGTGTTTGTAAAAATAACTTCACATTTGTAAGTTTGAGATGACGGAGGAGGACGTTAGGAAGTGGGCCGAGCGTTACCTTAGGTACAAGATGATTTCTGGAATGAAGCCACCTTGAAGCATTCCGAGTAGTGCTCGTGTAACCAGGAAGGATGTTCGACCTTTGATGAAGTACTGAGCAGAACCGACGATTGACCATATCACCATCTGCGTGGGCACCCAGATGTCTGGACCAATCCCTGGAGTGTATGTGAGAAATGTAGTTCAATTCTTGTTAGATTTCTTACATTTAGCGACCTGAGAAGATGTAAGATTGAATTCGTACCAGTCCTGTAAATATCCTCGAATTTACTCTTACCAGTTGAGAGGGCAATTCCGCACAAAGAAAGGCCAATTTGAACACCGTGTTCCCATTGTTATAATCATTTGTAGTCATACCCAGATCTTCCAAGAAATTATCCGTCAGTGCTTGAGAGATATTCGATCTGTCCAACTCCAAAGCCATGAACATCAGGGCAGCAAACATCATGATCCGAGCATCGATTTTGCGCACTACGTGATGTTCTTCTCCCCAGGTCCATCTCGCATTTGGGTCAAATCGATGGATATTTTCCCAGTCATCAGAAGGTCGGTACTCTTCCCTCGTCTCTGGATCATCAAATACCGATGGCTGTGTTGCGATGGCATCTGGATCGTAAAAGGTCTTGCCTCTTTGGAACCAGAATCTCTTCTCGGTTCCTGGTAGGCCTAAAGCTAGGGACTTGCCACCTCCCAATAGATTCGACGTTGCGTCGTAATTTTGCTTGTCTTCATCTGCATACTCCAGTGTCAGATCCTGGAATGTCTTGTAATCAGTCTCAGCGACATCGGAACCATCTAGACTTCCGGGGGCAATGAGGCTTGAAAGACTAGAAGATGCCTCCGAAGATGATGAAGGGCGAGGTTGCCTCAGATTTGCTAAACGACGCATTGGGATATCTGGATTTGCATCGTCGGACCAGGAAGCGAGGGTGCTCATTATTTGTAGAGACCAGAAGACAGATGGAGATGATGACGCCTTCGCAAGTGGATAAACGATGGGCGATTGTCTGTGGTGTTGTCGTGATAGCCAGGTTTACCAGGCTGATAATTGGTTGCCATCATTTGTGTGTTGGTTGACGTGCTCGACGCCCAAGACATGTTTTGAAAAGGCGATAGTCGGGTTCGAGTCAATAGACCTGACAGCTTTCGAGCAACAACGACAAAGCAACAATTAAAGCAGGAGTGGTGGGAAGAGGACTATGTCTCCCAAGTGGCTGACTTCACGTGCAAATCTAGGCTGTCAGTAAGCTGTGCCTCAGTAAAACCGGCGGCAGCGGCCTCCTTCAGCATCGGGTCCTACACTCTGCCAGGCCGAGGCATCCAAAAAGTGTGGGGTATACGCGACTGGCATTCCGTCCTTACAGTTAACTCCTTCGACTTCCAATACGGCGGCTGGCCTTCGTTTTTCTTTTCCATATCAGAAGTATACCCAGATTTATAACCATACAATCACGATGCCTTTCAACACAGCACTCACCCGGAAGCTGGGAATCAAGAGTAAGCCTGAAACGGTACCGCGAGCTGCTGACAATCGCTAACAACGAATAGTTCCCGTTGTCCAAGGTGGTATGCAATGGGTTGGTTATGCTGAGATGGCCAGCGCTGTGAGCAACGCAGGAGGTCTGGGTCTGGTAAGTGGTCGCCATTTCCCCGACCCAGAATGGAAGAGTGCAACGGCAGTTACTAATAAAACCCAGCTTACTGCCCTTACCCAACCTACGCCAGAAGACCTCCGCAAGGAAATCCGAAGATGCAAGACCATGACCAAGAACCCTTTCGGCGTCAACCTTACCCTCCTCCCTGCCATGGTGCCTCCAGACTACCCGGGATACGCTCGTGTTATCATCGAAGAGGGAATCCGCATTGTAGAGACAGCAGGAAACAGCCCTGGTCCAGTTATCAAGATGTTTAAGGAGGCAAACTGCACTGTTCTACATAAGTGCACTACAATCAGGCATGCACACTCGGCCATTAAGTTGGGCGTTGACTTCTTGTCCATCGATGGCTTCGAATGCGCCGGCCACGTTGGAGAGAGCGACATCACCAACTTCATCCTTCTCAGTCGTGCTAGGCAATCTCTCAAGGTGCCCTTCATCGCATCTGGAGGTTTTGCCGATGGTCAAGGTCTTGCAGCTGCCCTTGCTTTGGGTGCTGAAGGCATAAACATGGGTACTCGATTCATGTGTACAATCGAGGCTCCCATCCACGTCAACATCAAGCAGGCTATTGTTGATGCGCAAGAAACGGACACCCACTTGGTCCTCCGTAAGTGGAGAAACACCTCGCGTTTGTTCGCGAACAAGGTGGCTACGGCCGCTTTGAAGATCGAGCAGGAAGATACCACGGGCGACTTTGTTAAGAGTGGAATCGGAGCGTACATGAGCGGTCAACGAGGCCGACAAGTGTTCATCAATGGTGATCCAGATTATGGCGTATGTTGTGATCCTTTGGAATGTCTTCATACATGGCTAACGTGTTTATAGGTCTGGACCGCCGGACAAGTCATCGGCCTGATTCATGATATCCCAAGCTGTGATACCCTTCTCAAACGTATTGAGAAAGATGCATTGGCGACTTTGCAGGAAGTGCAGTCTAAGTACACACCAGAGAGTAAACTTTAGACTATTCATAGATGTATCAGTATTCTCCCCTGCCATATGTCTAGCATGTTTGATGGTTGTTTTAGTGAACTTCCGCTAATCATCTCTTCTAATAAGTATTTGTTGTCCTGTCTTATCAACATGAACCCGAGCAGAGACAGGAGATGCAACATCTACCCTTCCGGGTGGGAACGCTGAATTATTCATGATTATACTTGTAGCTAATCAGCATACCGCTTACAAATCGATGTTATCCTCGCTGCTACTCGCACAATGTAATAAACCGCGCTTGGCGTTATTGTATAAATTATGCCGTCTTGGCACATACGCACGGATTGGCACGGCATTGTGCTCAACTTGATTTTGATTTTGATCCCGCCCTACTCTCCGGTCTTCGATTTCGGGGAGGTAGAACATCGTTCGGCCCGAGGTTCGTGCGGGGTGACGTTGTTTCACCGCGATTCACAAGGAGTTACTACAACAACAGTACTCCCGATTTATCAGATCTCACCAGAGAGGTTGTGAACATGTCGTCTATTTCTTCAATTTCAAACCCTGAGAGCAGGAAGGATGTGGAGGCCCTAAGTGAAATCGATCCGGAGCTCGACGAGTTCCTAGCAAAGAATCCTTTCCCACCTCGAGACTATTCCAACTTGCCGGCGATGCGTGCTGCGCGACGCATTCAAGAAGCAGCCGCGTTGGGATCTTTAGGCCCGGCGCCTGCATCCGTTCTCGAAACGCAGCAAAACATATCCTTGCCAGGCGGAGGCACTTCGGAAATCCTCGTCTTCCAGCCCAAGTCTGCAAGCAGTCCAGCGCCTCTTATTGTCTTGTTTCACGGAGGCGGTTTCTGTGTTGGAAGTCCCAGCCAATTGACCACGTACGGACGCTCCTTGTGTTCAACGTATGGGGCAGTCGTGGCTAGCATCGGCTATCGTCTGGCACCGGGATTCAAGAGTCCCACCCAAGCAGATGATGGTTGGGAAGGAACGAAGTATGTGGTCGACCACGCTGAACACTTCGGCGCCGATCCATCGAAAGGCTTCATAGTGGGTGGTATATCAGCTGGTGGAAATCTCACAGCTGTCACGGTAGCAAGATCGCTGAAGACGCCCTTGAAGTACAAAATCACGGGAGTCTGGCTCGCTGTGCCATGCCTTTTGGATGCGAGTATTGTTCCCGAGGAATACAAGCATCTCTTTTTCAGTCGGGAGCAGAATAAGAACGCTCCTCTTATGGGGGTGGATGGGGTGGATGCGTTCAATGGCGCGTGGTCTCCCGACTGGAAAGACGAGAAGGTGACGCCGTTTGCAGCCAAAGATCTGTCCATCAAGTTTCCTCCAACTTATTTCCAAGTCTGTGGGTTGGATCCGCTGCGGGACGACGGTCTCATCTACGAGAAAGTCTTGCGCAAAGCAGGGACCTCTACACGTATCCATGTGTATAAAGGACTGCCTCATGCTAGCTGGGCGTTTCTGCCGATGCTGAGCAGTAGTGAGGTGATGGTAAAGGACACGATGAAGGGATTTGGTTGGTTACTGGGCGTGGAGGAGAGGGAGGGAGATGCGAGAGTGAAGTCTGGTGGTGCCTAGATAGATGCAAGTTCACATGGTATTGAGTTGGAATTGGAAAATGCATATTTTATTGAAATGGTTCCCACTCCAGAGGTGACCACACATCTAAGCATAGACATGGAGTGAGAATGGGCGTGCGCAAGACGAGAGATGGTGGACGATATCATAGGGGTCACCTCACGCACTGGCAGTTGCAAGATAGTAGGATCGAATGGATGCCCTAGGCTGAAACGGACGAAAATCTATCCGAACGACACCTCATCCTCATCTCCGCCGACCTGCACACTGCTCAATGAGTTACCTTACCTGCCCACTCGTTTGAATCAATCAACCGCGGCATCCATCATACCTCCCCGCCGAGAGTCCGATGTCCCCAAGCTCTTCATCTCGCTACTGCTCCCCTATTCGCAACATTATACGCCGCTTCTAGCATGGAACTGGACCTGTCAAGATGGAAACTTGGAAGTCTTCGGCCCAGCGAACATCAAGGCAGAACTGGCAGTCGACATCAATTCCACCCTCAAGAACACTCGCGATCTCTCTTTGCTCAGCTCCGCATTCCAGAGAGAAGATTATTCCATCAAGATTTCTGCCGAGGAATGTTAATCGACAAGTTCTTTGGGCTATGCTAATATGCGTACTGTGGTGCGGTCCGGACCTTGGATCACCAAATCTAAAATAGATGGTAACACTGCATTCAAGTGGAAACCGAGATTATTATTCCTAGCCACGTGGGCTGGCAAACCGGAATCATCGCTCTCGTGATGCCTTTGTATACAGAATCCGACATCATGTTCTTTGTCCGCCTTCGATTCTTCGTATTATCCCTGAGACACTCACTTTCATCATGGCACTTTCACTTTTCATACGTCTAATTTTCGCCTCGGCCGCGCTGAGATGCGCAGCATCAACCACGACGCAGCTTGATCAACCTATCACTACAAGTGCACATCTCAATGAACTCGCCAATCCTGCCAATGAACCCACAGATTGGGAACTCCTGGCCCGCGTGAGAACTACACAGGACGTCGAAGATACAGATGCCGAAGAGGAGGAATCGTTGCGACGGAAAGATTGGTGGCATCCCACCGATGCTGCGTTCCAGATAATTCTCAGCAAGGTAATGCTGCCGAACCCAGAGAACAGCACCAGAAAACCACCTCAGATCGAACCAACGTTCGCGTCTGTTTTCGAAGTCGACTTGTTCGATACACCAACTTCTACCATCAAGGCTATGAAACGTACGGGAAGGAAAGTGATATGCTATTTCAGCGCTGGCACGTCGGAAGATTGGCGACCGGACTATAAGGACTTCAAATCGGCGGACAAAGGCAAATGTCTTGCTGAATGGGCAGGTAAGGACAAGAGTTTCCCACTTCAGGTAGAAAGAAGTACTCGAGGCAGTTGGCGTGAACGGTCACATTCGGCTGGCCATGCTCAGATTGCTAATATCGAAGCAAAATGAGTGTATTCAGCTATACTCATCAGCCACTTTTTCCCCTCCGCTCTAGTCCAAATCATCGAAAACTGACACACCTCACCAGGAGAACGTTACCTCGACGTCCGCAGCCCCAACGTCTGGCGCGTAATGCGCAACCGCATCCGCCTTGCCAAAAAGAAAGGCTGCGATGCAATTGACCCCGACAATGTCGACGTAGCGACAAATGACAACGGCAAAAACCTGACTCAGACCGACGCAATCAACTTCATCAAGAAAATTGCAACCGAATCGCATAAGAAACGCATGGCTTTTGGTCTCAAAAACGCACAAGATACACTCACGCAAGTCATGGATATGACCGATTTCGCCGTCAATGAGCAATGCGCGCAAGAAGAGGCAGGTGTCCAAGGTTGTGCCTCCTACGGCAATTTTACGAAACTGGGACGGCCGGTTTATCACATCGAGTATACAAATTACACCACTAACCCACAGACTCTCGAACTCAACTTATGCTCTTCCACACCCTCGTTATCCAACCTCACTTCCGACGCTATACGAGATCAGCTTTGTCTGAAGGGGTACGAAAACACAATCGGCAAAGGCTTCAGCACTGTTATTAAGAATATGGGATTGGACGAGTGGGTTCTTTATTGTGATGGGAGGTGGATGAAGAGTCATGTAGAATCCAAATTGGCGGTTGTGAAGGCGAAATTCGAATGTCCGATCGCGACAGATACGGGATTAGGGTTGAAGAGTCCGCAGGGAGAGGGGTTGTGTAAGGCGCCGGTCGGGGGAAGCGGGAAGAGTGGTGTTAGGAATAGGCAGAGGAGGAGGACTCGAAGAGCGCTGGGCAGATTGGCTTAGGTGATGGGGATGTGGTGAGAAACACTTTAACGAAACAAACGTAGTAACGTGAGATTGTTCTTGACATTGCAAAACTGATGACTGACTAATATTCAACGAATAGTCGATACTACATTTCCTCCTAATCGTTTCCATCCTACCCCCGCCCAACCTATAAAAACAATATCCAATTCTCTAGGATCGACCTCCTTACCTCCTGGCTCTTCACTTGGAAGAAATAATCCTAGAATAAAGTACCCCTAAAACAGAGATAAGAATTTTTTATCTGGATATTCTACTTGTCGACGAATCTTATATACTGCACTTGGTTGTCAAACTTTGAAAAATTGTAGGCTAAGAGATTGTGGGTGGATGAGGAAGGGGGTGGATGGATGGAGTAGGAGTAAGTTGTAACGGTTTTATGGATTATTTAATTGAGGGATGTGGGGAATTATTATGGTAGGTAAGGAAATAGAGGCGAGAAGGTAAATTAGGTTAAAAACGGTTTTATCTTATTTATTCATGGATAGGATTTATAGTCGTGGTTGTTTGTAATTATAATAAATACCAGATAATAATAATAATATATCCCCATTCTAGGGATACATATACTGTATAAACCTACTATTACCTATTTCCCTAATCCTATTATCATATGTTCAGTTTATTATTATTATTTATTATGTCATTGGATTCTACGCTATATCAATTTTCCTCCTTCTCTTTCCCGAATCCCGATTGTATTCTCTAGTATCCCTACATATCCTCAATCTAATACGAAACCCCAACATCCTAATGTTCCTCGTCTTTTATTCATACATTCATCCCACTTCCTCTCAAAACTCCTTGCCGAAAAATCGATAGGCAGTAAAAGCTGCGCTACCGATCAAAATCGTAATAGGCATAGGCGCGATCTGTATGGTCTTGGCAATTAAGTATGCACTCGCGATCGTAGCCATGGCGCCTGTATTCGTGACAGAGGATTCGGGGAGGTTCTCTTGCTCTTCCTCTCGCTCTTCCTCTTCCTCTTCCTCTTCCTCTTCTTCTTCGACGACGACGAATGGTTTCACGGGGGTGAAAAGAGCGGTTTTGGAGACGGCGGGGTGATTTCCCGTTTCTTGGCCTTTGAACTTTGGGTCCTCGATGTTTGGAAGGGGGGTCTCGGCAATAGAAATAGCCTTTTCGGTCTCGATGACTTGCGCGCTATTTATATGAATGGTTGGGATTGATGATTCTTCGAGTGCCGAGTTGATGTCTTTGGTGAAGGTCGTCTTGGTTAGTAGTATGCTATTAAGGGACAAGGGAATGGGAGATATTGGTTCCTCTTCTTCCTCTTCAAAGTCACTGAATGCGATCGGTGGCAAAACTGGGGTAAAGGTTCGGGTACTACGACCGGCCTTAGTCGGCGTAGGATTGCCTGGTCGCACGAAGGGTGATGACGGGGGCGACTGTTCCTTTAAAGGCGATCTAATCGGAGATACCTCAATCGCCTTCAAAGAGGGTGTGAAGGCCTTCTTTCCCAGACCCATCAGCTTCATCATGCTGGGTGATAGGGTTGGTGATTCCGGCCGAGACTTCTCTGGGACATCCAATCGCAATGGCGAAGGCGTTGTCAAGGTATCTCGAATGAGGGCTCTCATGGGGGTAACCTTCACTGGGGTATGCGGTCGGAGAGCCTTCGCCTTAGTAGGCGTCGGCATCGGCGTCACATGAATCTTGCTCAAGAAATTCTCTTCGTCAGAGAGTGATGATTGGGAGGAGGGGGAGCCGGTTATAGAGTCCTTCTCAGACTCGGACAAAATCTCCTCTTCCGAGCTCAAGTCTGGAATAACTAGGGCAGTGACAGGAACCTCCGCAGAGACGGAGACAGGTTCCGAGACGACGGGAACGACAGAAGTAACTGCCTCTGGGGCGGCAATAGGCTCGAGGGCAGGCTTAGGATATGTAATACGTCCATCCGCTTCCATCTCCTGGAAAATTTGTATGAGGGCGCCCATCGACGATCCCTTATTCATCAGTTCCAAATTCCGCACAGCCAATTCGCGCTTTGATAGTGATGGTGGCTTATTGGCCACCACTCGGGTGGCAGGAACAGAGGGGGAGACCACGGGAGAGGGAGTCTCAACAGCCGGGGAGACTGACATATATGGCATTGCAGGTGCACTAGGGACGGCGAACATGTCGCCGAAGAGGTCGTCATCCGTAAAGATATCGTGAACGACAGGCGGTGTCACGATAGGGGAAACCACAGCAGTGGCGACAAAAGGCACTGTCGGGGCCCCAAGAACGACCGGAGCCGTGAGCATATTGCCAAAAATGGCGTCTTCCTCCGAGCTACAACATGTTAAAATGGTCTAGCAATTTTGAATGACAGTGATGACTCACAAAATATCGTAGGCCGGGATCCGCACTACTACAGAGCGGGTTGTGATAACCGCCTTGGGCGATGTCAGGACAGCTGGAACGGCGAGCATCTCGCGGAAAACGAACAAGTCTTCCTCCTCGGCACTGGAAAATGTTAGATTGGAATGGATGATGGGAACATGGATGAGAACTTACAAGATGTCGAACATGGCACCACAGCCAGACTCGACAAGAGGGACCACGATTGCAGGGACAATCACAGAGACAGGAGCCACGACCGGAGCCACTGGTAAAGAGACGGTCTGAACTCGCAGCAATGCTAATTGCCTCAGCGAAAGGTCTCCCACCGCGGCCGGAAGTGGGTCTCGAGACTTAATAGGGTCCAGGGCAAACGACCGCGACTTCTCGTGAAAGAAGTTTCGCTGCTCGTTGATGGTCGTCCCAAATCGAGCCCTAGAGATGGCGAGGGCGGTATTCTGGCGGTCGTTGCGCTTCTCGCCCTTGAGGCGCTGCTGACACAAACCGTCTTGTTCCTGGAGGGAAAGTTCTTGGCGGATGGGTAGATTCCATAGGCCGGAAGTCTGGCCAAAGTCCTCGCGGGAATGTTCGCGGGACTCGTTGTCCGCGTTCTTGAAGTATGCCTCGTAGGCGGTCTCGCAGGACATGTTTTCGGAGTGTTCATAGGACATGTATTCGGAGTATTCATAGGACATGTCTTCGGAGTATTCATAGGACATGTCTTCGGAGTGTTCATAAGATTAGTGAGACATTTCTATCGGTCTGATTTCGTAAAACTTGCTAATCGTCGAGACAAAAGCAATGGTAGTCTATGGATTGGTAGGATGTTAGCGTTTGCGGGTTTAATGAGGCGAAGAACAGATGGAAGTCGGAAGGCGACCTTATGGGAAAACTGATGTGTTTGCAGAGAAAGCACGTACCTCAAAGGTGACTGAGCAAAGGGATGTTGTTGGTGTAGGGCTCGGAAGTTGTAGTTGTTATACTGGTAGAGGATTAGTAGTTGAAAGTTTGATGGATAGTAGAATGGATGGTATGAAAGGAAAGGAGATAAATATCGGGAAGGCTGTGGTGCTTTTGGGAGAAACAGTACTGAGACAATGCCGGAACAGCAGAGTACGCTTGCGGCTGGTTGGTGAGAATGGTGTCTGAGTGGGTTGGTTGGAGGGTAAACAAGAGTTTGATGGGAAGATGATAGGATGGAAGCGAGAAAAAAATCAATTGAGGAATTCTTTGTGTTTAGGTAAAGCAAATCTCTGAACATTGTCAGGCAACAGATGTTGCGATCAGTTGATAAAGTGAAAGACTTGCAATCAAGACCGCGAAGACAACATGAAGAGGAGTAGACGTACCTGGCAATTTTGAAGCAGCGGAGTGCGGTAATCGGTTGGTGCAAGTTGATGGTTGTAGTAGGGAACTGGAAGCTGTAAGTTTGATGAGGCTCGAGGTGGAAGGAGACAGGAAGGGGTTTTAAAGGAAAAAGCTGCTGGTGTTGCGGGAGGGCAGGATGCAAATACCTTTTGAGAAATGCCGGAGCAACAGGTTGCGAGGGAGGCAAGTGTGTGAGGCGGTTGAAGATGTGCGTAAAGAGTGATGAGGAAATTTCCGAAGATGAGAGCAAGCGGCGGTATATAAGTTAGCCCATGGCAAGTGTTGAGCGTCGTTGGAAATGACCCGTGCCTCCTCAACTGGACATAGTCCAAGCAACCGGTATTTTGATATCCATAACACATGTATACTCACCCAGGAATCTATGTTTGCGGGGGCAATAGCTACAGCAGCCCAATTTTCGTTCTTATATCAGCTGACCAGAACACAGACAGTCGATGCGTCGCTTGAGGCCATGCCCGGGAGCTGGAGAAAGCCGGCGTAGCTGCAAAATGGGTAGAGCTCAGTTGGGTGAATTCTTCGGCGAGCAGCAGCTGTGGAGAAACCAGACCAGCGTATCAGCAACGTTGAACAAAGAAACCAGAGGAACAGTATACAATCTAATGTCGGCACTGATTGCTTTCTTTCATACAATAGCAAGCGAGTGTGAGAGAAGGGTTGGGAAAACAGGCACGCAGGCATATAATGGCTGAGATTATTACAGCCGCAGATGGAGGCAGAAGATGTCATCTCATGAAAGAGTAAATGAGTAGGAAATACGTGTTTGAAGAGAAGTATCTAACATATACGGTCCATATTCGCGACTGGAATTTTAGGACTGTATTTGTGCCAAAAGCGGTGAGGGTTTACCGAAGCATGCCAACTCAAGCGATGGCTTTCCAAGTGAAGCTTGAGGAACGGAAGAAAGAGAAAAGTCGAGAATACACGCAATTGGGCAAGAAGCCGATCGTGTGGACACGGTTGAACTTCTGTTACTTGACAGACCTGAGAGAGCCTGTGTAGGTGGTTTTATGAAAGGCTCCCTTGACCGATCCGGCGAGACTAGGAACTCGACATTTGTCGTCGTAGAAATTCATCCCAAGGATACAAGGCTTCCGGACATTGAGAGGTCACTGATATAATTCCATGACTTGCGATCAAAACTCAGCCAATCGCCCTTTTTTCCGTTTGGAAGTATCAGCCTGTAGAATTGGAGGTCCGCAAATGGTAGCGGGAACGAGTCGTTGGCGCAGTCGGTCCATCGATTTCTCTGCAAAGATTAACCATGTTGACCTCAGGACCCATGCTCATATTTATTTACCTGGCGATTTTGATCCTTGACGTGGAATCGCCCGGACAATCTCGCTATCGAGTCAATCCTGTGGGCGGCAACAGCAGCACAAGTATGACCTCAGATTGGAGCAAACAGCACTGGGGTTAGAGAAGGAGGACAATGAACATACCGGCACCTTGAGTCCTTGACCTTGGACAGCGGCTCTCGAGGGGCGTCTCATGGTATATGCGCTTCAAGCATGGTCAAACGGAGGATTGTAGCAGACTGAAGACACTAAGATATCGCGCGGTTCATGATGGGCTGAGAGTGGGACGCGGTTCGTGATGGGTTGAGAATGGGACGCGGTTGGTGGTGGGTTGAGAATGGGACGCGACGTGAGGTGCAGAAACGGATCGGCCTTGCCCTTGCAAATTCAGCGTGGGGTCGCCTGAAATATATGGGAGCAGGGCCTGGGAGCCAGTAAACGACAGCGGGCCTGGGACTGGGAGCCAGTAAGCAACAGCGGGTCCCCAGTAAGCAACAGCGGGCCCCCAGTAGCCAACAGCGGGCCCTCTCCCTCAGTACGGCAGTGTCTCGCCGTGTAAGGTAGCGTAAAGCAATGGGGTATAGTGTATCCCATTAGCTGGAATAGTGTGCTGCAAATGATAGGTTCAGACGCGTCTACGAGTACAGTCCACGTCCACGTCCTGCTTGAGATTGATCTACCGAATTGGTGGCGTATCTTTACTTACCTAGGGAGAACTAGACAAAACCTCTGTCTGTGCTCGCAATGGCATATCACCACGACGCTCCCCTTCCCCTCCTCTCGTACGAGCAGATTGCCCTCGGACTCTCACCATCTTTCTCTCATGTCCCTCACCTTCGACCCTTTCTCACTGTGTCGATTGATTTTACTATTTGCTACAACACCACGAATCTCGCGTCCTGTCAACTTCTGCTCGTCACGCCGCGTCTAAACAACAAACATACGGCACGACTCGAGCGGGCGTGAGACAGCCTAAACACGTCCAGCGTCTTCAAAAGGCGCTGCTCTCTATTCTTACCAGTTCACGTCGTCAATAGGAACAATACCTACCATCGATAGAACAAGACCTCAATAAGAACAATACCTCAATAACAACCTGCTCCACTTATCACCTACTCCATTCAGACAACAATCGACATGGCTACCATGCAACCTACCAGACAGCCTTTGGGCGGTATCGATCCTTCTCGTCTGCAGGCCCTGAGTTCCATGAAGAACAGACAAAATGGTATGGCAAACTGAATTGAGCTGCACACCTCGCTCAATGGCTCACAATACCTCCCTTCGTAGCAATCTCAGTGCAAGACACTCTCTCACCGGCTGCCACCTCCACATCCAAGCCCTCTCAGAAACGAAGATATGAGGCTGCGAGTCCATACACCGACGACTTCGACTCGGAGAATGTCGACCCAAGCACCATTGCCTCACCGTTCAAGAAGGCAAAGGGATTCAACGGTACACCAGTCAAGTCCTCCACCCTCAGCCTCGTAGATGCCATCCCCAAGTCTTCTGGCTTCACCACTCCTTTCAACTCTCCCGCCGTCTCCAATCTCAAGCGCAAAAATCTCTCCCTCTCTGTGCCAACAACCACAAACCCTACACCCATCTCTCGCAGCCGCGGCTCCCCAAAACACAAGCGAGTTGGTATTCTCTCCAAGGGCCGTCGCTTCTCATCCTCTCCCTTTCGCCGCTTTGACCCCCCAAAATTCAATTCTACATCTACTGGCTTGCCCTTCTCCATTGATGCGGCGCTTAGTGGTACAATTTCTTCATACAAACCTGCAACGCCAATTGCAGCCCCAGCCCTCCCAGAGCCAGTCCTCTCTTCTCGAGATGCCAAATCCATGCCATCATCTTGGTTCTTCGACATACACGAAGACACAGCAGAGGAGGAAGCCGCGAACTTGATGGAACACTCGACGCTCACGCTTGACATCTCTTCAGACGATGACTGCGACGCGAGGAAAGCACGAGACATTGATGACCGCGGCAAAGAGAACGTGCCACCTCCTGATTGGACGGGGCCAACTCTGCGACGCGCATACTCTGCACCGGCTGGAAGTCACAAGGGCATCCATTCAGAGAAGAAGGCCATGCAACTCGTGGAGAAGCTGAGGGATGTGATGCAAGAGGATCGTGCCGCTCTTGGGTCGTTGAACGCGGAAGACTTTTACCCTGATGGACTGGATGACAAGTCTGTCGTCCTTGTTGCTGAACCTGCTGTCGAAAAAGAGAAGGTTGTTGGAAAAAAATTCGAGGAATACAAGGAGACCAAGACGTCGGTCGATGCCGCTGCCAGGGCGGAAACTCTCGATGAAAAGACTGTCGATGTGGCAGTTAAAGAGAAGATCACAGTCACCGAGCAGGAAACCTTCATCAGACCTGACTCGCATGACTTGTGGTAGTGATTGCCCCTCTATTACTCGCGCTTTCCTACTTCGCTGTCCTGGCGAGGGCCGTTTCTATCTTTCCTACTGAAATGTCTTTGTCCTCATTTGTCCTAGGGAAAAAAGTGTTACTTGCTATTGGAATTATGGTGTTTTGGAATCATGACGAGGGATGGATCAATGTTCAGATACGCCTTGCTTTTTCCTATCTGGCTCTCTCTGCTTGCAAGGCGTTTACGTGCTGCTTTTCGCTGTTGTTTCGCTTGCGAGTGCGCTATCTTAATACCCAGCCTTTCTCT